>JAQJVK010000013.1:20483199-21683199 GCA_035578135.1 Flexamia atlantica | reverse complement strand
GATTAAACATAATCGATTTTTTTCAATTCGATTATTTTAAGAATCGATTGAATATTTTTTAAATGAATCGATTATTTTACTAATTTCTCTCGTCTATTCCAGCGATTCTCCGCAGTTTGGTACGTAAAGTTGGTCCTTGATTTCATGGATAAAGTAAACCGGTTTGAATGTTATTGAAGTACCAAATAAACTATTTCTATACACTAATCTTGTGTAGCGGTAATTTTTATTCGGGAAAATATTACTAGGGCCTGTTATTCGTTAAATAATTTATCATGAACATCCATAAATCGATCAATTTTTACAATCGCTGCAGAATCGTGGAGGGCGTTAATAGAAAAGCTGACGATTTAAAATAATTGGTTTATCGAGTTTGGCGCAATAATCGATCCATCGATTTATTTTGAACTCGATTGTCACGTCACTAATTAGTCGCTGACAGCTGTGTTAACTGCGTCAGTCAAATCGCCGTCGAGTTAATTACACTTGATTGACATTATTTACCTACAGACAATTTGACACCGTGACATTCCTAATGCATAGTCTTAGTTTTGTGAGTTTTCATTTCGTTATAAAGTAATAAGATATTAGGTTCTGGGTTTTAAGAGGGTTCCCTACCTACCCCAAAATATGCCTAAAACACTCTCCGCGCGGTGTCATTAGCGCTTACAGTTTTCAAAATAAAATTTAATTTAACATAGCATTTCAAAGACAAAGAGTTGTAGAATGTTAATTGCTAATCCAAAATCGTTTATGTTAACGTATTCTGAAGATACATTCTGTTGAAGTTGACCAACTTTAACGCCATGTATCTTTTTAATGAGTGAGCTAAACGAATTTGGAGAAACAATAAACACTCTGCAACTCGTTATCTTTACAATGCTATTTCCATTTAACTTTTATTTTGAGAATTGGAGACGCTAAATGACACCGCGTTTACCCCTGCAACGGCTTGCGCAGCGAAAAGTGCACACATTTAACATGGATGGGCTCTTATGGAGCCGCAGTTCCAAAAGTCGCCGCTAGTGTCGCAGAAAAACGAAAAATGTCGTAGGTAGGGAACCCTCTTAACCGTTTAGAATTGCGTATCGAAATTTGGCCTGTTGAATTAGCTTGCCTTGGCTGGAGGATATTTTGTGTACTTCATTTTTTGCTTTTCCCGTTTTTGAACTATTATTGAGAAGAAACTGTTACCGTATGTCTCATGGTAAGACATATGCCATAGACAAGATACATTTTCGACAGTCAACCCGATCGGACCATCGGAAAGGGGGGGAGGGGGGTTAAAGAAGAATAAACCTCTCACAAATCTGTTTTTTTTAATTTGATTTAGAAAAAAGTAATCAAAATTTCATTTTAAGATCGGTGTAAGTTATTTATTTCGTTTGCACCATTAAATTCAGCTAAACTCTGAACAGCCTTATTGGCGGGTGGCGAAAATTGTAATCTCCCAAAATGTCTGCTAAATAAACACATGTTTTGGTAGAACTGTCAAAACTTTGTTTACGTTTCACCTCATTTACACTACAAAAGAATGCCTTGTAATATTTCACCGAGAGATTTCTTGCGCAATTAAAATTTCTGGAAAATATTTGCGCAAAGCATCAGCTGGTCTTTTTGTTTTGGCAACCTTTCATCTTAAATGATTTGTTTACATTTAAGAATGTGTTTCCACACTTTAGTCGTCGTACTTCATGAATTGTGTTGAGCTTGCAAGCATTTAACATTAGTTGCACTTGCGGTTGCAGCAAAATATTTTCTTGTGCAAAGTACCTCTACATAAACAAATGAACATGTGATTTATTACCAAAACATTGCAGATATTAAACACTAATTACGACAACAGCGCACTCACTCACCCGCAAGTAAGGCTGTCCAGAGTTTATAGTATTTTGAACAATTTCTCTATGACCATTGGTTACCGAGATATTGAAAGCGGTAAACAGTCTGCATTGTCTCTAAAATACCATTATAAAAAGTAAGACAAATTCAATTTCTCGCGTATTTCTTTACAAAACTTGATTGTACACAAAATACTTCTTAACATATTTTTTGATAAAAATTAGTATATGGTTTTTTCCTATTCAGATCTACTGGATAGTTAAATAAAACATACCCAAGTTTTACATAAATGTTATAGCTAACCCATTTTATTCTTATTAAGATTGCATCACAAACATTATATATCTCGCTAATTTTGGATTAAAGTAAGTTTTTACGCTTGACATTTGCTATTTATGCAGGTCTGCTGCAACGGAGATGCGTTTACCGCAAAATTTTATGCAGATCTCTTTCTAACGACGCTTTAATTAGTTCAGAACTGTGGGAGGAGTCTTGACATGAAAAGCCCTAGCGTATTTAGTAAGGCTTAAGTGTACATACACGTTTTATTGCATAAGGTTATAAAACCCATCTTATCACTCATATTATGAACTTTCTCTCAATAAGGTCGTACGGTAGAAAACACGATTTCAGTTGAAGAAAGCAAGGTTAAAAGATAAATATGCCATCACAGCCTCAGTCACGAATGCAAAAGCGTCTGAATAAATTCGAGTCGTCTTCCAGATTAAATCTCGCATAGTGGGAATAACGGACGCCTGCGATCCAGAGACGCGCCTGGCGAACAGCGCTGCTCGCGTGTTGCATACTGAACAGCTGAAGGCAATTCAACAGGCGCTGCCAACCCTTGCCGGCGGGGAAACGAAAATTCCCTACGACCCGGGGAAAATTCCCCTTCGAATAAAATGTTTAAAAGTGTGTAAAAGGGAAGGCTAAAAAGTTTTGTCAGTATACAGAATTTACCCTTGTTATCAATCTGAAAAATAAATTTTTTGATAAGTTGTGAACGTGTTTATTTAGTGTTTAAAACAATAAAATTTGAAGGAGCGTCTGTTTTGTTCAGTCTCTATAAAATCAAGGGTCGATTAAAATGACGGTAATTTTGATAGAACTCTTTTGGAGCGTTAGCATTTTCTCCATATTTGTTGTTATTGACGAACAATAAATATTTAAACCATAATAAACAAGAATGAATGTTGGCAAGGAACATTTTTAAAGGATTTTTGGTTACAGAAAAAGGCCATTATTTCATGCGAATAAATTCATGAACTTATTTTGGCAATAATTTATCCGCATGCATATGCCTATACTCCACCTTAAATATTGACCAACAGTTAGCTGGAATCTGTCTGATTCTTCTTATCCATTGCAGCACCTGTCCAAATCAGAGGCATTTTTTAATTGACAATTCCGACATCAACTCCAGAAGTAAAACAAATCCCTGTTAGCTTCCTGTAACTGACAGATTATTCTTTTCATCTAATGCAGAACCTGTCAAAATGAAAGGCGTTTTTTCATCGTCAATCCCGGCGTCACCTCCAGAAATAAGGCAAAGCTCCATTACCTTCTCTTAACTGACAGATTATTCTTCATCTCTTACAGTACCTTCCAAATCAGAGGCACTTTTTCATCGAAAATTCTAGCATCAACTCCAGAGATAAAAGAAAGCTCCATTTCTGATATCTGACAGGTTATTCTTCTTCTCTATCGCAGCCCCTGTCCAAATCAAAGGCATTTTTTCATTGAAAATTCCGGTGTCATCTCCAGAAATAAAATGAATCCTTTGTTTGTTTAAGTTCTTGTAATTGTAATAACTTCTTAACTTCTTGTAACTGACAGATTATTCTTTTTATTTATCACAGCACCTGTCCAAATCAAAGGCATTTTGTCGACACTTCTGGCACCAATTCCAATAACTTCCAATAACTGACAAACCTCCATATTAACTTCTTGTAACTAAAAGATTATTCTTCATCTCTCTTACAGAATCTTCCAAATCAAAGGCACTTTTTCATTGAAAATTCCAGCATCATCTCCAGAAATACAGGAAAGCTCCATTTCTTATAACTGACAGATTATTCTTCGTCTCTCTTGCAGTACCTGTCCAAATCAAAGGCATTTTTTCATTGAAAATTCCGGTGTCATCCCCAGAAATAAAATGAATCCTGTGTTTGTTTAACTTCTTGTAATTGTAATAACTTCTTAACTTCTTGTAACTGACAGATTATTCTTTTTATTTATCACAGCACCTGTCCAAATCAGAGGCATTTTTTAATTGACAATTCCGACATCAACTCCAGAAGTAAAACAAATCCCTGTTAGCTTCCTGTAACTGACAGATTATTCTTTTCATCTATTGCAGCACCTGTCCAACTTCAGAAGAGTTATAAAGCAAATATCCATTAATTTCACGTAAGTGATAGATGCTGCCTCTCTGTTGCAGGCCAAGCAATGGTCCGCCCAGCTGCAGACCTCTGCGGCGTCCCCCAGGAGTCAGGCCGGTGACACGCTCAACATGCGGCTGAGATACACCTTGATCTTCCTCACCGCTCTTGGTAATTTGTAACGTAAATTTGTTTTTAAAGCTACAGTTTATATACCTCACCCCACAGTTGAGTTAGTTATATCTCACCCCACAGAAAAACCTCAAGAAACGAAAAAAAACATCAAGAAACGAAAAAAGACATTCTAATTTTGAATGTCTACTCGTAGTTCACAATTGTAATGCTGTAGCTGTAAAGATTATTATTATTTTATTATTATTATGTATACAAACATGTAATGCTGATTCCCCCCAGTGTCGGTGCCAGATCAAGTTCCAGATCCCTCTGGCTGGCCTTCGTAAAGGAGGTGACCTTATTTTCTAAAATTCCGTTCTAGGTCCTAATTATCCTCCCAAATCCATTCATCCACTCACAATCCCTCATCTTCGGCCTTGTGCGGCCCCTATCAGCGCTCGGACATAAGCCCGGGCTTGGTAGGTCTAATAGTTAATCCAGCGCTGTTTTGATTTCAAACTTGGCAGACTTGTCAGCTTAACCAGCTGCAATGCTAAAGTAATAGATGTGTACGGCGTAATTTTTCCGAAAACTTGTGTTGGGGCTTGAAGCTTTCATTATGCTTATTAAAATCACTCTTCCCATACAGTATATTTCTGCTAGTGAGCCCCCTCCTCCAGCAAAATAAAATCAAGAGGGAAAATATAATTTTTTTTAGAATTTGGCCTTATTACAGCTTTAAGATTTAGCCATTTTTAAATACAAGTTTATATAATTGAGTCTGTTAACAAGGATTAGAAGTAAATATAAAATGTTCTTGATGGTTTCAGCAATCGTAACTGTTCATCATGTGCAGAAGGAGTTTTTTACACCACGGCTGGAATCAATGGTTATATACAAGGTAAGTAGTTAGACCTTTTACTCAGTAAAAAAATTGAAAATAATTTTTTATAGCCCTTCACACCAATAAAAATTTTCAATCAGGTCTGATCAGATCTGTACAGGAACCTGTCAAATCTTATTTTAGATCTCATCACAGGGGCGGACTGGGACGAAATTTTGGCCCGGGCATTTCCACACCGGCCCACCCACCCAGGGGGGGCTTTGGAGAGGGCCGGTGACAGAATTCCCGACTCGGCAAAAGTGGTGTGCTTTTCGACCTCTTTCTTGCCATTTCTGTACCTTTTCCTCTGTTCCCAGAGCCCAGGAGCCCCAGTATACGTTACTCTACTCGGGGGGGGTTGGCTCTGCGGCCGGCCCTCAAGCGGCCCAACGGCCCCTGGAGGTGACGGCCCACCAGGCATTTGCCCGGATGCCCTTATGGCCAGTCCGGCCCTGCCTCATCAGGTCTTATCAGGCTGATCCTGAATCAAATCACGTATTATACAGTTTGATCTTGAATCCAACCAGGTCTAATTCGATGTGATCCTGGACCAAATTAGGTCTGATCCCAACCTGAACTGTAAAGTCTGGTAAGGTTTGATCTGTACATGATCAGGTCTGACCTTGACCATTCTAGTATACAAATGGGAGCCACTTTCACAGAACGGGAGCCATTGTTTACTTTTCAAAGCAAAATAACTTAATGAATAAATTTTGTAAAAAATTATCAAATAACAAAAATAAGATAAAATTTAATTCCTGGATGAAAAGAGTATAATTTCATTAGGGTTTTCACATGAAATTAGGCCTAAAATTTTCCAAAGTTATTAATGCAACAAATTTAAGATAATTAATAAGTAGATTTTCCTGTATTTTAGGTTTCCTGTAATGACCATTAATACTGATGTCAAAGATATACTGTATAATTTTCCTTCTTTGCCTAGGACTTCTACCAGGATGACCGAGATCCAGAGGTCACGTGTCAGTTCCCGATCCTCCATCCCTTCGATGAATCCATCCTTCCACTGGTCAAGATGGCGAAACCTATCAGGTAAGTCACAACTTCAAGACGTTTTTGTATTGCTAACAGCCATCTTTTAAATAATTTCCCCGTTATTACTCTCCTGGTCTCCTGTTTGTCAAATATTCGTCGTTTACCAAATTCCGTGTCGTTAGCCAATGTCAGATTTACATACATTTACGCTTAAATTTGTGTGCAATCCAAATGAGGAGCCACAAAAGTGGTTAGCTGTTCTTCATTCCCAAGTCTAATTCATTCGCAATCACTCCTTTCCTAACCTGTGCAGCCCACAGTTAGGAAACCTGCCCTACAGTCCTGGGCTTTTCGGTAAATCCAGCACTGTCGTTAGTTCAGCACTAGCTCCATTGGTGGCCCTCGGCTACATACTGATTTGAGCCCTTCCTGATCCAGTGAGTTAAAAAATAACTGAAAAGACACATGATAACACTTGGAACATTTTTTACTGTCAGTGCAGTTACTGTACCATGACAGTTTTTATATTCAGGTTCAGAATCAAATTGACAATCATCTAAATTTTCTCATCGGCATTGTTTAATTTCTTGTCTGAGGTTTTTTTATCGTGAGTGTTTTACAGCTTTTATAAAACTTTGAAACTGGTTTGCAAATCGTTTAAGCTCCATCAGTAACAGGCTTATTTAAACTTTCCAAAGTTTTGAAAAACAAGAGTTGAGATGGAAAATCTTTAGGCTTCAATATTTACATTTTCTTGGAAGTTACCAAGACAAAATCATATAAAATTTCACTGTTTGGGCAAATTATTTCTGTAATGCATGTTCCAGCACAGACTAAAATATCTGTAATTACTCACCTGTGCCAATATTATGTGACAGTTGTTTCGCGAGAAGCAAGGTACTCACCATGATAGACAATGAAGGGTTTCTGCGCTACAACGAAACAGGGTTGAGCGAAGCCGGTTACAACATAGACTCCCCGCCCTACTGCTTCTATCAGGTGAGTGCTTGGTATATGATTTCCTAACGTAACCTTGCCTAACTTAACATAACAAAGCCTAGCCTAACCTACCATAGCCTAACCTAACATAGCCTAATCTAACATAGCCTAACCTTACATAGCCTAACCTAGCCTACCCTAACCTTTCTAGTTTAAAGCTAAAAATTTGATAACTGTTAGAGTGCTCTATGAAGATATTTTATCGTAGATAGATAATCTCACAAGTGCTTTTCATCAGTGTTTTGGTTTTCCAAAATGTTTATGGGGTAGAGCTTTTTTTGAACGTCAATGGTTTGATTTTGTTCAAGTATCAAAGTTTCATTTATGATCTTGAGAAATGGATTTACAGTATATTAATAACTATATAACTATTTTTCCTAGATTGTTTTCAAACAATTTTATATTTTTTATCCATGACTTGTGCGTGGGTGACTCAATCCACCAATCTTTTTCTTCCTCTTTCAACAGCCTTGCTTGTAAATTTAACTTGTTAATTATCATATCTGTCTTTAAATTTAGAAACTGTAATATTGATGAGTGTCAATATTTTCACGAACAACTGATGAAGCCTGTATAGCCTTACTGGAAACATTATATAAGCTGTGTCAGCTATGTACCGTACAGCATAATGAATGAATATAGTCTATGACTGCCATTCATACTCCCCCAACCAAGAAAATCTCTTTCAAATTGCTTTAATTTGTAAACACCAAGGCTTCAACATGATATCTGTGACCTCGATGTTAACCATTTTCCCAGAAACTATGAAAATCACTTATGTAAAATCGCTCAAACTTCTTTGTTTAATTTTTTTACCGTTTAGAATAGTAATCAAACATAATCTATCAAATTAAAATTCTCACCTGCAATATCCAAGGTCAGTGTGTATAATTATTTACCCATCAGAATAGTAATCAAACTTAATATAACAAATTAAAATTATCACCCGCAATGTCCAAGATCAGTGTTCAATTTCACAGAAGTGATTTGCAGGAGATTTTCCGTCCTGAGAACAATGACTTTGAAGTGATTTACGGCGAGGCGCGACAGATGAGCGGCCGAGACAAACCGCGCTCGGACTTCACTTACATCGAGTGCCAGAACTTCGCTGGATTTCGAATCTACTCGGACTTCCATGCATTTGTGCAGCGGAACGAGAGTGTAAGAAAGTTCAGGGTGAGTGCAATTGTTTGTATACAATTCTAAATAATGAACTGATAAAGAAACAAAATAATATGTCTCATCTAAAAATCACATACATGATACAAATCAGTGGATACTTGGAAATAGTTTCCCACAAGCTATAGACTCACATCCAAATCCTAAGGGTGGGAACAATAACTCAGTAAAATCAGTTGTAATAGCACAGAAGAATGTTGATAAACAACTAATTTTGTTTAAAAAATATGATTAATTACTCTTTTATGCTCTTGATTATACAAACTGATCATAAGAAAATCATAACACTACTTATTTAAATGCAAAAATTTCCCTATGTCTAGGGGCAAAGAAACTAGGAGGTAGGTTCACTTGATCATGGGAGGAGTTTCCTTTCCTCCCGTAACATAGAGAGTAGTTTAACCTATAGAAGTGAGTCGAAAAGTCTAGGTAATTGAACAGTTAATCAATGAATCATTAATTTTATGCGGTTATTGGCTACTTTCAAATACTAAGTAGGGCCTAATGAAAAGTTCATATATTTTACCATCAAACAATACTTTTATAACAGTAACTGATACTTAAAAGTAACCTATTATGACAGTAACTGTTACTTAAAAGGAACGTATTAAAAGAGTAAATGTTACTTGCCCTCGGACAGTCCCTCACATACCCAATCGTTCTCTCTCACTCGTAGAACGATGTGGAGCTGAGCGTGGCAGTGATCGGGCTAGACTCCATGTCGCGCCTCAACTTCATGCGCCAACTGCCCCAATCATACCGCCTCATCACCGACACACTTGGCGGCGAGGTACTTCTAGGCTTCAACAAGGTCGGGGAGAATACTTTCCCCAATCTCATGCCCATGCTGACGGGAAGACCGGGCGCTTGGTGGGAGCCTAACCACTATCAGGTGATTGAAATTATATTGTAGCAACCTGGTCTTTAGGTAAACTGTTATTTTTGGGTTTGTGACAACAGTAACCGTTACTTAAAAGTAACCTGTTATAACAGTAACTGATACTTAAAAGTGAGCTATTATAGTGGATTATAACAATAAATATTACTTAAAAGTAATCTGTTACTACAGTAACTGCTACTTAAAAGTAAACTATTATTTCAGTAACTGTTTCTTGGAAGTAACCTATTATTGCAAATGTTACTTAGGCTGCTTTCATTTTTATCAATAACTGAGAAAATATGTTAAAAACTTTTATTTGGTAACAGTCACTTGGGAAAAAGTCACAACCATTGTAAAAGTTACATTCAAATAACTGTTATTAAATAGTAGATTAGCAGTGGTGTCATGGCACTGGTTTTTAAGATTAATATATGTAAACGCATGGCGAATGCCTATTTCAGAGGTTAACTATATTAACAAATTGACATTTTCCAAATTCCAATTTAACTACATATCATTGGTGTGACGTGCAGTTGCCGTTTCGTCTGCTGTTAGTACCTAGTCGGCTGCACAGGTTATTTTTTCACTATGGTACACTGGTTATTTTATCATGATTAGCGTCGTTCTGTCTGTTCTGTTGACAGTTTTCCAATGTCTAGTTTGTTTACATTATTTGTTTTCACCCTTCACTATTGCTTAATGAAGGTGAATCCAGGTAATTGCAAGAATGTATTGATGCACTCACCACAACTGTTTCTACGTCGCTAATGCTCGCTGAACGTTTGGGCAAGTCGGATTCACCATAACATAACTATGGTGAACTTGAGCCATTTGTAGTAAACATGTCATGAATTCGTCTAAAGTATTTCTCAAATACGCTCTTGGCGGGTGAGTGCGAATTCAGGCGATTGCGAGAGAGAGCTCGGTGCGTTCGGCGGGACTCGTTTAACGTTGATTTCATAAGGTCTTGATTGGCAATTTTTTCGCCGAAAGCGAGGTCAAGTCGGACTCGCATTAAACCAACAAAAGTGTTCTTGATCAATCAATACTCATTGCCCTTAAGTGACGAGATCTAAAACTAAATGCTAAATAAAATGTTTGCATATATGTGCAATCCTAAATCCCACAAAAAACATATTAATAACGAAAAACTAAATAAAAAATCAATTACAGTACATTAATTATATCCTGTCACAATAATTTAATTTTAAATGGTGGTTTGAATTTTGTGTTCCATCTCAATCGTTGCCCAATAACAGAGTCAAGTCACTCATTAAAATAATTCTTTTTATACATGCTGTATATAGACTAATATTAGAAGACACTGTTAGAGTGAGTTTGAACCCTATCAACGTTTCAAATCAAATTCATGAAACCTTTATTATTGTTAACGTTAGGCCATATCTAAAACTTTTTTTTATTCATAAACCATGAAAAATACATTGACACAGAATGATTTGCTTAAATTTTGCAAAATATTAACTTAGAATATTTAAAAATTGTTGTTAAAATTTAGCTTCAATCCCCTTCAAAAAAAAAAAAGTGGGAATCCCTATAGGCCTACAAAATGTTGCTCTTCATGGGGGGGGGGTATTTGCCCAAAATTCTCGGACACACCGTTACGGCACTGGATAATTTACCATGACACCACTGTAGATTAGCCAATGATAGGTTAGCGGCTGACTAGTGAGCGGTAAGTACTGTTTTCTTGGCCGGCACGTTCCCAGCCTGATACTCACAGGTAGCAGTAACAGTAGCTTATAAGTAAACTGTTAAAAGTGTACCTGTTACTTTAAAGTAACCGATTACAATAGGAACTGTTACTTAAAGTAACCTAATATTTGAACTGTTATTAAAATTCTTTCTATAAGCCTATATTTAGAAACAGTCATTTGGAAAAGTCCCAACTGATGTAACCGTTACTTTCAAATAACAGTTATCAAGTAGTAGATTACCCAATAACAGCTCATCCCTAGTCCAGTCGTAGTGACTGATCATGGAGGTGCTGGGAGGTGAGGTGCTGCTGCTTGGGTTCGACAATGTGGGGGAAAACAGGTTACACAACCTGTTGCCGTGTATATAGTGATAAGAAATTTTTAGATTATAAATCTTACAATAAATTATGACTTTCCATATTGTTTCTTGAATAGGAACTCATCGTCCTCTGTTTGTTTTCAGCACTGGCCATTTGTTTGGAACCAGTTTGCGGCTGAGGGAGCAGCGACAATGTACTCGGAAGATCTCCCGCAGTTTAACATGTTTGATTACGTTTCTACAGGTTTGTTTGGTTTTCTTTTTTATCTTCTGTACTATTTCTACAATTAAAAGTTGAAATTGTATGTTAGCAACTTGGTGTTGAGGTAAACCGTTATTTTGGTTATTGTGACAACAGGAACCGTTACTTTAACCTGTTATAACAGTAACTGATACTTAAAAGTAACCTATTATAACAGTAACCGTTACTTAAAAGTGACCTATTAAAGCGGATTATAATAGTAACTGTTGCTTAAAAGTAACTTATTATGAGAAATTGTATTTACCCATGCTTTCATTTTTATCTTTTTGCAAATTTCC
Source organism: Flexamia atlantica (assembly GCA_035578135.1). NCBI lineage: Eukaryota > Metazoa > Arthropoda > Insecta > Hemiptera > Cicadellidae > Flexamia > Flexamia atlantica. Next base: position 21,671,354 of record JAQJVK010000013.1, on the reverse strand, counting down.
TTAGAAATAAGCTATTACCTTCGTTTTAACAGAATGGGGATAAAAAATATCCGTTAATCATAATCAAAATCTCAGCAATCATATTAATTTTTATATCAATTGATAGCTTTTTATGTCTTCTTTCCGGATATCAAGTGAGTTTATCGCGGAAATGCATTTTACCTGAAAAAAATCACGATTTATTTCCAAATTTAACATAAGCTTATATGGGGAAAAGTATTTTCATTTTTTGAGTGTCTGTAAGCACGATAACTCTTGTAAAAATCGTCCAATCGAAACAAAATTTAGTACACACATGTAAAACTAGGTCCTCTTGGACGAGTTCGTAAACTGGCCAGATCGACGTATCCAAAGTGGGGTAAAGGCTGCTTTTACCCCCCAAAAATGGGTTTTTTGGCTTTTTCAAATAGAAAAATCAAAGTAATCAAATTATTGTTTTCACCATCGGATTCAGTTAGAAAAACAAACTGTCAGTCTGTATGTGTTTTTAACATGATTTTGCATAACTTTAAAACTACTACAGATATATCAACTTCAAACTTGGTATGTATATGCTGACTCATAGGACCTATTTTGGTGTGGAGTATCCATTTTCTACTTTGAGCCATTTCAAAATGGCAGCCATTTTTATATTTTAAAACTTAATATCTTAAAAACCCTAAATTTTACAAAAATTGTACAAAAGACAAAAAAGCTGTGCAATTTTGTTTCCTATAAAACCATATAAAGATTATTAAGATAAAACTACAACTAACAGAGTTATTGCAATTTTTCCAAAAGAAAACATGCTTGTTTTATGGCAGTTATAGCAAATTTGCTTGAATTCTATTAGAAAAATTGAAATAACTCCGTTAATTGTAGTTAGATCTTAATAATCTTTATATGGTTTTGTAGGAATAAAATTGTGCAGATTTTTTGTCACTTGTACAATTTTTGTAAAATTTACGGTTTTTAAGATATTAAGTTTTAAAATATAAAAATGGCTGCCATTTTGAAATGGTACAAAATAGAAACTTGATACTCCGCACCAAAATAGGTCCTATTAGTCAGCATATATGTACCAAGTTTGAAGTTGATACCTGTTGTGGTTCCAAAGTTAAGCAAAATCATGTTAACCCTCGAGCGGGCGCACGCGGAGTTTTCCTCCGCACGTGTTTTTTATGTTAAAATAAACAGACATAATGGGTGTCGGCGGTCGTGTCCGGCTCCGTACTTTACGCCCCTCATTCCAGGAATCTCCTAAAGGTATTTATACCCCCACCCCCCCCCCCCCCTTGGTACCTCGTTACTTGCAATTCAGAGATGCCATCTCAGTTTGTGGAGTACCCTTTCCCGTTATACAGACAGTGACAGCTATTTTTAAAATTCATAATAGCGAAAGATTTGTAATTATTATCAAATTTGTTGGACTTTTCCTTTCGATTTCGAAAAAGAGAAGCGAAAGGAAAAGTCCAAAAATGTAAATAATAATTAATACATATTTTATACTAGAAAATTACTTACTATGTTCAGTTAAAATATTACACCTATTTAATTAAACAATTAATTGCATCGACGATGAAATGTGATTCCTAATGAAGTTTGTCAACATTTAAATACAATATTTCGTTATAAAACAAGTATAAATGGGTTAAATATGTGCAATATAGTGTTGCGGAGTAAAACTCCGCATGCGCCCGCTCGCGTTTTGCCAGTGAAGCGCCCGCTCAAGGGTTAAAAACACTTACAGACCGACAGACGGATAACCGAGTATTTTAGGACCAATGTTTATAGGAACTTTTTTCTTAGTTTTGATGTAAGTAACCATATTCCAAAGTCTGTAAGGGTTTTTCTTAAACACCCTGTATAAAAAGAGAGTTGTGTGTTGGTATATTTAGTGCTACAGCCAAAACTACACGTCGTAGACCCTTGATCTTGGTATCAAATTGAAGTTTAGAATCTCATTATGTGCACTATGGTTTCGATAGCTTATAGGGTGTAGGCACAGGATCGCCTGAAAGGGACCTATGTCAAGGATTTTGTGAGTACTTTAGGTTTTATTTGTTTATATCAAGACATATGGTTTAATTTGAAATGGTTACAGTGGTTACAGTGGTTGCCAACAGAATGCAGCACCTACAATTGTTTTTGTAGAACAGGTGAATACAGTCTTATTTAACAAATGTATTTTATTTACATTTTCAATTTTGCACTGTTAGGTTATGTTATTATAAACATAAAGTGCACTAAAATGTAGAGTTACAGATTTTTTTTGTTTTAAATTCAAAGTTGGTAGTAAAAATAAGATGAAAAAATGTCAAAACATAGGAGAAAATGTTTGCAATTCCGTATCTTATCACATAGACGAAAGATTGCAAGAAAAAATGAAACAACGAAGAAAAAGAAACACATCTTAGGGTATCACGGGAAAATTCACAGCGACATCAAGAAACACTATAGTAACAGATTGGATCAGAAAGGGAGACAGACGCACAAGGTGATGAAAGAAATAATCAGAACAGAGATAACTAAGAACCTTCGAAAAAGAGATCAAACAGAAGAGGCTGATTTAAATAAACAATTTACAAGCTGTTTGCAAAAGGACAGGGAAATCGTCATTTTTGCTTCAGCAACTAGTTAGGAAGTTATATAATACCTCCATGACTACCATAATTTATAAAATTTATTGTATCAGAAAGATATACTTCAATTACATCTTATATACTTCAATAAATAGTTCAACAATCAATGATTTCATCAATCAGTTTCCGTAGATACCAAAGTCATTTTCCTCTTAAAGCTTCAGCAGAGCATAAGTGAGAAAAGCGCACATTAACTAACAAAAGAAAGCTAGTTTCTAAAACTTTTCAAATAGTAAAAAGAGTAGGGACCATGGTCAAAGTGGATCTGAAGAGGGTGCTGATGGTCGGCCTGGGCGCGGGGGGGGGGGGGCGTTGGCTTCATTCGGGAAGAGTGGTGCCGGCATCGTGGGGGAATTCCAACCCTCTGGACATGGGAATCCCTCACGGCCTGGGATTCGGGATGATTTGTACTGGAGACTTATCTCCTATATCCGCTAGACTCTTGCAGAACAAAGCCTCGCCTACCCCCCTTTCCAGCCCTACCTAGTTCTGTCCTCTGTCCACTTTGGCTGTGGTGAGAAAATTACATTTTAGACCTTTACAAATTTGATTTGAACTGATAATTGATAATAACGAATATTTAAGGCTATTAGTTCAATCTAGATGCTAAAAAACTTAATTAACAAAATTATTACAAACATAAATTATTTTAACAAAAGTAAATTTCAATTTTGAGATTGATTTCCTCTACTGACCAAGATTAAACTTCAATTGGGGCCAGACTCGTGAGCTGATGCTGTATGGGGCTTGAGCACGCTGTTGTATACAAATATGCAGAAACAACAGTATAACTGACGCCAATTCTTGGGGCCCAGTGCGGTGGATGCGCGGTAGTAAAAACGGCTAGTGCGCATGCGCGACAACACCTCGCTAGAGCGCAGCACTGTCATTCTGCTCTCAGCCGTCAACAATAGCGTGTCACTACATGTTGTCCTGAAAACATTGACCGACGGAACATCGACTCATACTGGCGATTAATGATCTGTTTTAATTCTATTCAATAATATATAACTATGTGCGAGCTGCTGAATGTACGCAGCCAGGCTAGTACAATGTCGGCCGCCGCTGCCGCTACTACTCCCCTCTCCTCCCAGCCTACCCACTCCCCGCCCCATGCGCGGACTGGGCCCCAAGAATTGGCGCCAGCTATAACTGGCACGTATGCACCTAATATTACAGTAACTAACCTCAAATCCAGTATTAATATTATTTTACTAAACGTTTTAAACATTTATACATTTTAATTTTTTTATCATCATCTGCTACGAAAATATTCTGCAATGAATATAAAAATAATTAAAGTAGAGCTTGGCCCGCCCCCCGGGGCCCGGGCCCTGTGACCAGAGTTGCACCAGCCCCACCCTTGTGGGGGCTATGCTCCTATGACATTGTCAGGAAAAGGTCATACAAAACTTCATCTGACACCCAATAACTCTATAAGAAAAACTGCAATACAAAACCCCATTTCAATCTCACCCATCACTCTTTGTGAGAAAGATTTTAATGCAAAAACTGCATCTAAATTTCATTCATCACTCTTTGTCTTTGTAAGAAAGTGGTGGTACAGAAACTGTACCTTATTCACACTTATTACTCTTTGACGTGGAAGTCGGTGTAAACAAGTTTATCCCGCTCACCCCCATCACTATTTACAAGTAGAGTAGTAATACAAAAGCTGTATCTATTTCATACCAATCGAGCATCGTAAGAAAAGTAGTAATACAAAAATGTATTTAAATCTCATCCATCGCCCTTTGTAAGAAAGTGGCGATACGAAAACTGTACTTGGCTTACCCTCAACACTCATTAACGAAGAGGCTGTACAAAAACTGCATAAGACTTTCTCATCATGCTTTGTAAGGAAAGTGGTAATACAAAAACTGAATCTGACTCACACTCAGCTCTCTTTATTACTGCTCAACTACAACGTAGTTTGCGTCAATGTGTAGGAAGAGTTGGGTTAGAAGCCTCGAGGCACAGTGGGATCAATACATGTATAGTTGCTCCCACCAAAATGACCATGTTCATCTATGTCTATGTCTTGTTCACAGTAAAGTGGGTACTTATAATTTTCGCGATCGCAAGGGAATGGATCTCCAAGACAGCAGGGCTGAAATTTTAGTTGAAAATCAGTCGATATTTAAATATATTCTTTAATCATTTAAATACATTTAAAAAAAGAAATTGATTAAATATTTAAATATTTAAATATATCTATTAAATATTGAAATATGTTTAGTAAATTAGTTTATTATAATATTTCGGGCCTTATTTTTCAGTGAAAAAGGAATTCCTAGTAAATGAATGCAGAATTAAGTCAAAAGCTTAACAAATCAACTTGATATATGAAGAATAAATGTAGTTTCAACGCCAATAACAACAGAAAATGCTGATTACTTTGAGATTATATATGTTGCGTATATTTTAACGTTAGGTACATTAATTTTATTCCTTTTAATGGCGAACGTAAATGAAAATTAAGGAATTATATCTGGATGATTTTGATTAGAGTTCAAAGTTTTAGTCAGTATTTTTATTTTTTATTATAGGATGAGAATTCAAGGAGTCATGCGGCATTAACTCACTTCGTTAAGTCCGCCACAGTTGGGTTCATCGGTGTGACTGGACGCAAACTGGCAAAATATGTTAAGCACCAACACTATTTGTGTTACTCTGTATATCATGGACATCCTGTAAGATGAAAAAATTATAACGTAAAGCTAGGAACAGTACAGTTAGTTGTGTAGTTTGCCTTTTAATTCTTGTTTCTACAACTCTCTCTATCTTTTTTTACATAATGGAATCTTTATATTATTCAACTAAAACGCAAATAATAAGGATTTGTTATAATAAAGTTTCAAGATTACGTATAACGTTCTTGATATTTAGTTAATAATGTAACACTTAAGCCAGTGGCGACGCGTGACATTTTTGCGTGGTCATCGCTAATAGTGTAGGAGTACACGGGACTGCGCCGGCGCCGCGCGGCGGAACGGCTATATTGCTATTTATAGAATAGTCGCGACAGACCTGCGCTTGACCGGCCCGGACATCCGTCCCCCAGCGTCATTCATAGACCCCACGACCATAGATAAAAACACCCATGACTCTACTGAAAAGGCGAATGGAATAATACTGATACTTAAAAGCTCTCGGATGAAAGTTTAACATTGAAAAATGCAGCTAGCAATTTTATTAAGCAGTTTAGTTTTATGATTTCATTTTTATAATTTTTTAATCAGTTTAGTTTCATTTTTATAATTGTTTCAGTTGAACAATTATATCACCTTCTCCTTCAGTCATTGTTGTGCTCATCGATTAATAATAAAACATGTTAAACATTTAATTAAATCACTGCATCTTCACTCATTGAAACTACTCAAACACAAGCACAGCGCGCGGCGCGAGAACTGTGCGCATGCGCGAGTATCGGAGCAGGTCTCTCTGCACTGTGAAGTAGCAGTGACACTGACAGCGACAATGAATTCGAGAGTTGCTCGTTACATGGCGAAGGCTGCCGAGTACAGCCGAAGGGAGCCGGACGCCAACCGATTCTCCAGCGACAGAGAATCGCTTGGCCGCCTGTACAACAGCGGTGTGAGTGGTGGGGATGGACGCGGGGAGGTGGGCGCTCCACTAGATTGGATTCTCCAAACTCGGAGAATCTGTTCGGATTTAGTCAATAGAGAACTACGGACGCGGCGCATCTGGCACGCAAAGCAAAACGCCGTGCATAAAAATAGCCTGATACTCCGAAAATTTATGATTTTCTTTAGACATTTAGGCTTCTATCATTATGTTATTTGTAGTTTTATTTAAAATATTTACTTTTAAAATTGAGTTAGTCATCGGCGAATCTGTAGATGACCGCACGCCTCGCCACTGACTTAAGCATATAAGTAGGAGTAAAACGTATTGATACCTGAATATATCCTGTAAACTAATCTGCAATCGAGAGTTATTGACCATTTAAACCAGTATCTAACAATTATTTAAAACACTATATTTTATCAATATTTAATCATCAATAAATACAAGCCACCTGACTGTTCTTGTTAACATGCGTAGATCTCGATGACAACTATTTATTTTTAATTACTTTTACCTCTTTCGACAAAATTATTAATTAATATTTTAATTAGTTGAACATAAAACTGCTCTTAATAAACTGGTATGCTTTAAAACCCTATATTTCATCAATATTTAACCATCAATAAATATAAGCGATGTTACTGTTCTTGTTAACAAGCATGATCTTGAAGACAACTATTTATTATTCAATTACTTTTAACCTCCTTTAACAAAATTATTAATTAGTATCATCCATTGATGACGTGATTCCTAATATATTTGAGATTTATAAGATTAAAACTACCTAAATTTCAGATGTCACAATTATTTGTACTGATCATGGTATAGTAGCTCATCTTAAACTCATCCGATTTTTATAATCAATTGCTAGAAATAAAGCCTATAATGTACTGATTAATTTAAGAACAGGACGAACCTTGAGTCTATATCACAGTTTGAGGTGTAACTCTTTAACTAAAAACAAATTTCAGTGTCAAACAAATGTTATGTTGATTGGAGGATCATAACTCAATTAAAATCCAATGAATTTAAACAATCAAGAAATCAAAAAAGGCCAATAATTCAACAAGTAATTGAAGACCAGAATTAACTTTGTGTCTTATTTAGAACTTGAGATATAAAGTTTTAATTCAATTATAATCTTTAAAAAATTGGACTTTAGGTCGAATAGAACCATATAACTCTTCTGTAACTTGTCCGAATTTAATGAGCAATAGCTCAAATTAAAGCCTGCATAATACTGAGTATTTTAAGACCAAACAAAACTGCATACCTCAATTAGTACAGGAGATATAAGAAAAATAATAAAAAAATAGATTAAAAGTGTGAAAAGTCCATAAGAAATGTATAGGGATGAATTTTAATTTGAGGTAACTTAAAAATGAATCAAGATTTTCAAAAACGGATTGCGGCGTTGTAATCAGCATTAAAATTTACTTCGAAATTATGTGTCACAACACTATCTTTACATTATAAAAAAATTGCTTACATCCAATATGGCGGATCCAAGATGGCGGACAAAAATCAACAATCGGTAAAAATGAAGTATTTACAACCCAAAAAGTATGGTGGTGGTCCCACGACATTATACTGATAAATTGAGTCAAAAAAGGAAAATGGGAAGTTTTTTTTACAAAATTTATCCTATTACAAAAAAAAACGCCATTTTAAAATGTGATTTTAAAGGTGTAGACCAACTTTATTTTTTGGGGACTCATCGGATCTCTAATTAATGCTCAAAAGAAGCTCTGGTCAAATTTTTGTGAACGGACATCAGTTGCCGATCTAAAACCCCAGTTTTACTGTACTAATACAACTGAATCCCTACAATAGAATAAATACAACTATGAAGTGGGAGAGGGAGGGTGATTTATATACTGATCATTCGCTAACGATAGGCCAACACCATGAAGCCCAATGAAGACTGACAGTCTCTCATTGGGCCTGATGATGGTTATTGTGACCAACCGAAATCGATCGCCATTTTCCATCTTTTATGTGTATTTTTCGTCTTGTGTATGAATACAGTATACGTGTAAATATATTTTAATTGTTGTAAGACGTCTTTTATTTATATCCAATATATAGAACAACACGTATCATGCTAATCAAGAAGTTATTTACTATCTAGAAGGCAATCAATAAACTTTTACAAGTCAAAAACACCAACAAACCTAATGATTCATCCAATAGGAAACTAAGTCATGACAAAGAAACCAAAATGCTCCAGCCAATGATATACTTGGCAAAATCTTGCAAACCATACTCATTGGTTTTCTTTAGTTTTTGTGAAGGTCATGCCTGCCACTTGCAAAAGATAAGTGAGACTTCCCTCCCTCTCCCGGTTCATAGTCATATTATTCTAAAGTAAATAAGGACAAGCAGTAAAAAGAAATAATCAAGGTATCTTAAAATTTGGTTTTTAAACTAAAATTTTAAGAAAACCATTCAAGATTTTGGGTCGCAGCTGGATACGAATCAGTGTTGCCAAAAACTGGGTATTTACCTGGTTTTCAGGTATTTTGGAGGCTGTGTGGGGATTTTTGATCGAAATGACATGACTTTCTTTGGTGGGGAATATCTATTGATTTTTTTAAAAATAATTGGGCTACACCCACCTTTATGACTAGACGTGTAGATCCTTTGGTCACACTTCACCTAACACACTACACCCGGATCTCACACGAACTGTCCCGACGTTTCGCGTAAATAAAAAACATTACGCTTCCTCGGGGGAATTTTCGTTGCACATACGATGTTTCGTGCGTAGCCGCTCCGACCGTCTTACCGCGACTGACCTGTCTGGCGGGTTATCGTTCTTATCAGCAGGAGGGGGCGGGGGATCTATTGTCCTGGCTCTATTTATTTTTCCTTTAATTTCATTTGCCACCAACGGAACAAACATCGGATGGAGTGAGGCGCTAGGCTGGGAAATACAGCTGTCATCCACAGCCATGCACGCCGCTTCCAGAATATTGCGTTGCTTCCACCTCGGCTCGTTAAAAATAACACCTGCCGAGGACCAATCAACCCTGTGGCTTTCAGACATGCTATGTTCAACTAACTTAGAGTTTTTTGGATCTCCTTTAGCAAGCAGTTTTTTATGCTCATTTATTCTTACAGCCACAGGTCTTGAGGTTTGTCCGTAATAATTCCGCCCGCAACCACACCCCACTTTATATACTGCATTTTTCGTCGTAGATTCATTGCTATCCGGTTTTACTCTGGTAACCATACTTCTGATGGTTTTATTATTTTTAAAGGCCGTTCTTACACCAAACTTTCTGTTTACTCTCCGCATTTTTTCTGATAACCCTTTAATGTAAGGGACCACCACCGTTGTTATGGGTTTATCCTGAATTTTGTCATGAACGAGAGAGTTTTTTGCTCTTTTTAACGCCTTATTAAGATCTTTTTCCGGATAGCCATTACCACGCAGTTCTTCAAACACCGCATTAACCTCAGTATTACGGTCTTTTTCTCTGGTCGTATAATTCAAAGCTCTACTGAACAATCCCTGTGCTAAGGCTAATTTAACGCTTCCAGCATGATTAGACATATAATTCAAATATTGCCCTGTGCTTGTAGGCTTCCTATATACTTTTGTATGCAAACTGTTGCTATCTTTAAAAACCAAAACATCCAAAAAAGGTAGGGCATTGTTAATTTCCGTCTCCAAAGTAAATTTAATTGTTGGTCTAAGACTATTCAGGTGATTTGGAGACGGAAATTAACAATGCCCTACCTTTTTTGGATGTTTTGGTTTTTAAAGATAGCAACAGTTTGCATACAAAAGTATATAGGAAGCCTACAAGCACAGGGCAATATTTGAATTATATGTCTAATCATGCTGGAAGCGTTAAATTAGCCTTAGCACAGGGATTGTTCAGTAGAGCTTTGAATTATACGACCAGAGAAAAAGACCGTAATACTGAGGTTAATGCGGTGTTTGAAGAACTGCGTGGTAATGGCTATCCGGAAAAAGATCTTAATAAGGCGTTAAAAAGAGCAAAAAACTCTCTCGTTCATGACAAAATTCAGGATAAACCCATAACAACGGTGGTGGTCCCTTACATTAAAGGGTTATCAGAAAAAATGCGGAGAGTAAACAGAAAGTTTGGTGTAAGAACGGCCTTTAAAAATAATAAAACCATCAGAAGTATGGTTACCAGAGTAAAACCGGATAGCAATGAATCTACGACGAAAAATGCAGTATATAAAGTGGGGTGTGGTTGCGGGCGGAATTATTACGGACAAACCTCAAGACCTGTGGCTGTAAGAATAAATGAGCATAAAAAACTGCTTGCTAAAGGAGATCCAAAAAACTCTAAGTTAGTTGAACATAGCATGTCTGAAAGCCACAGGGTTGATTGGTCCTCGGCAGGTGTTATTTTTAACGAGCCGAGGTGGAAGCAACGCAATATTCTGGAAGCGGCGTGCATGGCTGTGGATGACAGCTGTATTTCCCAGCCTAGCGCCTCACTCCATCCGATGTTTGTTCCGTTGGTGGCAAATGAAATTAAAGGAAAAATAAATAGAGCCAGGACAATAGATCCCCCGCCCCCTCCTGCTGATAAGAACGATAACCCGCCAGACAGGTCAGTCGCGGTAAGACGGTCGGAGCGGCTACGCACGAAACATCGTATGTGCAACGAAAATTCCCCCGAGGAAGCGTAATGTTTTTTATTTACGCGAAACGTCGGGACAGTTCGTGTGAGATCCGGGTGTAGTGTGTTAGGTGAAGTGTGACCAAAGGATCTACACGTCTAGTCATAAAGGTGGGTGTAGCCCAATTATTTTTAAAAAAATCAATAGATATTCCCCACCAAAGAAAGTCATGTCATTTCGATCAAGAATTCAATCCCAATACGGGCAAGGTGTTTTGGACATGATCAATCAATTAGAAAAGTCGCTAGTAAATGAAGCACTGAACAGTAACCATTTGACTTTTTTGACCAAATGTAAAAAAGAAAATATACTTCCGAAAGGCCTAAGGCTAAAATGTCCGCTGTCCAGCTTTAAAGCTAATAGAATAATTAATGTGGCAGAGGAAAAATTGTTATGTGAGGCAATTCATGAAGTTAGATTAAAAAGAATTTATTGTCAGGAGAGAACATGCAAACTAAAGGAGTCGTTGAGGAATGTGTTAGAGAATAATGATTATGAGTCAATTATTAAATCATTAACTAGTAAAAGTTTGAGAGCACATAAAAGAAAAAAATGTGAACAGATTAATAAATTTACACGTTTAATGAATGATAAGCCTAAACGGGATTATTACCCTAATAGTTCTGTCAAAGATAGTAAGTTTGTCGTTAATTTATCTAAACGCACGTTGAATGAGTTTGAAACTAGTGTATTGGCGAAAGGCTTGAATTTTGGTTTAACACCTAAGAACATAGATGTATTAGATTTTGTTGTTCCCTGTGAAGCGGCTGCATCTTTTTTGCCTAAAGATTCGCAAGATTATTATCGAAGTAATGTTAGGAGAACTTTGGAGAGAACCAGTGCAGTCAGGCAAAACTTGACTGTACAGGAGGTAAAGTCCCTAACCGGTTTGCGGCGTGACGACTCCGTTATCATCTTACCTGCTGATAAGGGCCGAGCAACGGTTGTTATGGACAAAGCCGAATATGAGGGGAAAATTTCGGATTTATTGAATGGTGGTGAATATGCACCGTTGGTTAAAAACCCTACTACGAGCATTGAAAATAAAGTTAAATTAGCCCTTAAAAACCATAAAGAATCATTTACTAAGCAACAGTTTTTTGAGCTATCCCCGCAGTTTTCAAAACCACCACACTTATATGGGTTACCAAAACTCCATAAGGAAAACATTCCTCTGCGCCCAATAGTAAGTTCTATTGATTCCCCAACATACAGCCTCTCAAAGCACATCCTTCCCATATTGACTCCATTATTTGGCGATTCGGTCACTTACATAAGAAATTCGAGTGATTTTATAGAGAAAATTAAGGATTTAAAAATTGTAGAGAGTGACATTCTGGTGAGTTACGATGTCAAAAGTCTATTCACTAATGTTCCTATTGATGAAATGTTGACTATAGTAAAGGGCAAATTGGAATCAGATATCAGTTTGACAGACAGAACTAAAATGCCAATAGCTACAATTATGGAGTTGCTCTCTGTATGTGTTGAAAACAGCTATTTTCAGGTAGAAAATAAATTTTTTAAACAGATCTCAGGATTACCAATGGGTGGAGTTTTAAGCCCGCTCCTCAGTAATATTTACATGGATTTTTATGAACAGTATGCTTTATGTAACTTTAATAACAAACCACTTTGCTGGTTCAGATATCTGGATGATGTGTTTTGTATATGGAAAGATAGTAGCCTACCAGAATTGTTCTTAAATCACCTGAATAGTCTTAGACCAACAATTAAATTTACTTTGGAGACGGAAATTAACAATGCCCTACCTTTTTTGGATGTTTTGGTTTTTAAAGATAGCAACAGTTTGCATACAAAAGTATATAGGAAGCCTACAAGCACAGGGCAGTATTTGAATTATATGTCTAATCATGCTGGAAGCGTTAAATTAGCCTTAGCACAGGGATTGTTCAGTAGAGCTTTGAATTATACGACCAGAGAAAAAGACCGTAATACTGAGGTTAATGCGGTGTTTGAAGAACTGCGTGGTAATGGCTATCCGGAAAAAGATCTTAATAAGGCGTTAAAAAGAGCAAAAAACTCTCTCGTTCATGACAAAATTCAGGATAAACCCATAACAACGGTGGTGGTCCCTTACATTAAAGGGTTATCAGAAAAAATGCGGAGAGTAAACAGAAAGTTTGGTGTAAGAACGGCCTTTAAAAATAATAAAACCATCAGAAGTATGGTTACCAGAGTAAAACCGGATAGCAATGAATCTACGACGAAAAATGCAGTATATAAAGTGGGGTGTGGTTGCGGGCGGAATTATTACGGACAAACCTCAAGACCTGTGGCTGTAAGAATAAATGAGCATAAAAAACTGCTTGCTAAAGGAGATCCAAAAAACTCTAAGTTAGTTGAACATAGCATGTCTGAAAGCCACAGGGTTGATTGGTCCTCGGCAGGTGTTATTTTTAACGAGCCGAGGTGGAAGCAACGCAATATTCTGGAAGCGGCGTGCATGGCTGTGGATGACAGCTGTATTTCCCAGCCTAGCGCCTCACTCCATCCGATGTTTGTTCCGTTGGTGGCAAATGAAATTAAAGGAAAAATAAATAGAGCCAGGACAATAGATCCCCCGCCCCCTCCTGCTGATAAGAACGATAACCCGCCAGACAGGTCAGTCGCGGTAAGACGGTCGGAGCGGCTACGCACGAAACATCGTATGTGCAACGAAAATTCCCCCGAGGAAGCGTAATGTTTTTTATTTACGCGAAACGTCGGGACAGTTCGTGTGAGATCCGGGTGTAGTGTGTTAGGTGAAGTGTGACCAAAGGATCTACACGTCTAGTCATAAAGGTGGGTGTAGCCCAATTATTTTAAAAAAAATCAATAGTGTGGGGATTTGTCAGGGATTAAGAAAAAACCATGCAACCGGGGATTAGACTTGGGCTGCGGAGATTTACCCAACAACCTGTATGTTTAAAAAAAAAGGGTAAAACTGGGTATTTTGGACGAGTTACAAAGATTTTTTAAAACTTGAGATATTTTTTTAGTTGGTAATATGTATTCGGTATGGTTTTATTGGTTTCAGTGTTGCCAGAAATTGGGTATTTGCCCGGTTTTCGGGTATTTTGATGGCCATTCAGGGATTTTGAGAGGATTAAGAAAGATCGGGTAAAAGTGGGGATTTTAGACTTGAGCTGCGGGGATTTACCCGGCATCCATTTAACACGTTCGCTGCTGGCCACTAGATGGTGCGACTGCGCCAGGAGCTGAACCAGCAGTGTGTGTGTCGCTACGTAACATTGCCTCTGATACAGTGAACTGTGGTGAAAACAATGATAGTTATGTCAGGTAACAATATTCACTATCAAACTGGTTTCAGACATAGTACTTGGTGATTCTGATAGATAGCAGAATTACCTAGGTCGCAGTCTGTAAAGTAGTGTTGCCATTTAGCGGGAAAGAGGTGAGACAAAATGACCCTGAGGGTAATTTTTGGAAATAATGTTTTTATTGTGGGAAAAGTATGTCCCCAAGAGCTGCAAGGAAATATAGAACGCTCGTGAGGAGCTGGCTAATCGATTGCAACATTAAACAACAATGAACAGTGCCGTTCCAGAATGTTCCTAGCTCCTGGCGCCATGTTCCCGGTGACGTTCTGGAAAGTCCGCAGCAGCGAACGTGTTAAATAAAAACGGGTAAAGCCGGGGAGTTTTGAATATTGATTTCTTTGCAAATATCCAATGTTCATGTTAGATGAGAAAAATAATTTGATTTCAAGGAGAACAATACTCTAATTAAATAGACGTATTTTGGTATGTAGTGTGCAGTTTTGTTCTTTAAGATTTTCCTCCTTACCTGGTAATTTTGGGAAAACACCCGGTTTTGAGTGTTTTGAAAGTCAGTAGGTGGTTTTTGGCTAATTACCCAGTTTTTGGTACTTGCGGGGATTACTGCCGAAAAACCAGGTAAAATCGGGGATTTTTAATGGAGTTGGCAGGTAAAATGTCAAATCTTCTCTGGCCACACTGGTACGAATGATCGGTCTGGTATGTTGCAGGTCTGCTGGGGCAACCCACGCATCACTATATGCGGACATTCTGGTTGGCCGTTGAGAGCTCTTTGTTCTATCGGATGTCGTCGACTTCGTGCCTCGGTAAAGTTGTGTTATTTACAGTAAAGTTTCATTTACGGTCGAGCCACGTCAATCTAAACTAATTGGCAGCAAACTTAGTTTGGCTTACCAAAACGTTTGGATTAATCCGAGGATGGAAATTCACACCCACTGATCGGCTGATTAAGTAACAGTTACATACATTAATCTTTTTTGGCAAAATTATGTCTGAAAATCATGTGTGGTTGACTTCTTTGGCAAAATTATATCTACCAACCACATGTACATGACTGTCTTTTTTGGCATGGTTATCTCTGTTGTTCATGCCAGATTGTCTTTTTTACATTTAAGGTGATACCACCAATCACTTTATCAACAATGTTGTCTTCATTTCTATGTGTTTTCTTTGATAACCTTGTCTTTTATTGAATGTTGTTACAGGTGTTGTGTTCTTTTTGTAACTATATTGTTATTGCTATTATTAGAATTGAGCAGAGTTCATTAATTGTTTAAGACATATATATGAACTTTTTTCTGACAAAGTTAAGGCAGTTATTGTAGTCCTTTCTTAGCTCTTTTCCTCTCCGCAAAATGATCCAGTGTATTTATAGTATGATTAAAAATCAGATCTTGAGTAATTTTGATGAAAACCCTTCAATATTCATTTACAGGTCCAAAGCCAAAACATGTGGTCTACTTCGAGTACCTTCGATCGTTTCTACGAGTCTACAAAGATTCTCCCGCGTTCCTTTTTTCACTTTTCAATGAAGCGAGTCACGATTATGTCAACACAGTTGGTGTAAGTAGCTTACAATTGCTTGTTAAATATTACTTTGAGAAATTCTGCAAAAGATACATGTTTCAGTCTTAAGATAAATATCCAATGAATTTTTCCATATCTTTAAAAATGAGATTGAAGAAAAATAATTATGTCTGTTTTGTCATAAGTTAAGGAAATCATTTAGCACAATGTTAAAAAATACCATTTATCGTTTATCGTATTGATTTATCAATGATGGCAAAAACTTCCTTTATATTATGGTTTGTTGTATATATAGTATTTATTGATACCATTCTGAACTATTGTAATTAATGTGTTATAGCAGTTAAGGCTTTTTCCCAAATAAACTATTACTAAACTGTAATTTTTTTTCCGGTTGCAAACTGCAGCGAGAAGGTTTTTTTGTCTTCGGCCATCGAACAGCTGTTGAAAGACATAAATCAATTTTGCATATAATCTTATGGACAGAACAGAGACTAAAATGTGTCAATTTAGTAGTAAGTTTTGAAGTTCCATGCTTATAATTATGATAAAGAGTTTAAGGGAGGTTTATTTTTTAGGGGGTAATTTTTTTAATAAATTTAACATTATTGGCAAAAAACAATTTTTTGGCAATACAGTGGAGCCCCGCTAATCCGAAATAATTGGGACCGGACCCATTTCGGATTAGCGAATGTTTCGGATTAAGCGAACTATCATTAAAATAATTATAATTATTAAATACAACATGCAATTACATAAACTAAGCGTCGAAACGCTGAATCATACCAATCACGGTACGAGAATTCGAGAAACAACCAAATTTGCGGCAATATTCAGCATGATAACCGCTAGACTATGTAGTTGTGATTCAATCCGATAGGTATCAGCACAACAGGGTTGCCGAACCAGACAACAGCACGGCCCAAGACGACAGTGCAGGTGAAGTAGACGACGACAGCGAACTGAGAGTTTACCATTCGGACGCCTTTGATTTAGCGCTACGCTACGTAGAACAACAGTCCGCCGCGACCCCAGCCGATACGCTGGCGCTATTACGCTTCAAAAGAGATGTATTCTTCTCTTCGACAAAAAAGTGTTACAGACTTTTTTAAACCAATGTAGTTTCGTTCAATAACACTGTTCTGCTTTGTTTATTACATTTTCGATCTTTGAAACGTACTGTAATTTTCAGAAATACACTTAATAAATGTTTTTCCTTGTTTTTATATATTCCTTAATATTTCCTGATTTCGGTTTCGGATTAAGCAGATTTTCGGATTAGCGGGGCTCTACTGTATTCTCATTCCTGAACTGTATTAATGTGTAAAGTAAAATATATTCTGAACATTTGTTTTAGAATAACATTTTAAATATTAGGTAAGTTCAAAGTAACAGTTATAATAACACTACAGGCTACACACTAATATAATATACAACACTTAAAGCCGAAAATGATACAAGAAAGTTTAAAAATTGTCTGAAGGAGCTTTTGGTCAAACTTGCTCCTTATTCTCTTGAGGAGTTTTGGGAGAGTGATTGAATAAATGCTCTGATTATTTTATAGTTTGCAGTATATAAGACTGATATGCAAAACAATTTTAGCAGTAGATATTTGACTCTATTCTTGTACAATTGTACTTGTATGAATAAAGGATATTTTGACTTGACTTGACTTAACACTAACGCATAACTGCTACTAGATAACAGTTAAGTATTAGTTTACTTTTAACTGGATGTAAATAAAAAAAACATCTTACAACACTTAAAAATATATTTACACTTATACTGTATTTACATACAAGATGGTAAATATACAAAAATGGTGGAAATTGGCGATCGATTTCGGTTGGTCACACCAACCATCATCAGGCCCAATGAGAGACTGGCAGATCCATCATGGCGTCCGTCCTTTTATCCTATTGGTTGCCGGAAGTTCCACTGGAAACAGGTTTTTGAACGTACCACCAGATTCAAAGTTCACTTGCTTGTTAATCAGTTTGTCTCTATCTTTAAATTTTTCTTTAAATATATATAATTCTTCCCATGTACGTGTTCATTGCATTTCCCTTTTTACAACATTTCATTATTTTGAGGGTTTCTTCTATATTTCCTATGTTGTGTCCATCTTCTAACAGGTGTTT
The DNA here is from genome assembly GCA_035578135.1 of Flexamia atlantica. NCBI lineage: Eukaryota > Metazoa > Arthropoda > Insecta > Hemiptera > Cicadellidae > Flexamia > Flexamia atlantica. The sequence goes on along the minus strand of JAQJVK010000013.1, from coordinate 21,653,504 downwards.
GGCGACATTAGATCTTTCCGGTTTCTTGTTTTTCCAGGCTGATATATGGTTCTTGTATCTTTTTATAAAATTGACTGTTTGGCCTATATAAAATTTTAAGTACTTAAATTAACTTTTAAGTAACAGTTACTGCAATAACAGTTACCAAAAAGTAACGCTTACTCACAACTACTTCCAGGCGATAGATGAGGACCTGCGTTACTTCCTACAGTCGGCGTGGGAGGAAGGTCTATTCAACCGCTCGGTTGTGCTCGTGCTCGGCGATCATGGGAACAGGATAGACAAGATCCGGCTCACCGATGTGGGACGGGTTGAAGATCGGATGCCGATGGTAACAATAAGAATAAGAATATTTTATTGTCGATCAACATAAATTGGTTAGAGACTTGGTCAAAATAGAATTATCACATTTTTACTTTATTGATACAGATACAAGAAAATAAAATAATCTTATAACAGCTAAGCATAAATAAATTATCTAAATCAAATTGGTAAGGTATGAGCTCTAGGCCTGAGTTTTAAGAAATCAGGTTAGGATATGGGAATCAGCAAGCTTACCTGGTGGTTAAAGCTGCCGAAGAGCACACAAAAAACCATAAAACACAAAATCAAAATAAAGTTTCAAAGCCACTAGTTCTTTTTTAAGATAGTAGGGAGTTCATTGTATGCAAGGAAGGAAGAAGAACAGTTTCTTTCTTCTAGAACTCAAAGAGCACTAACTTGTCTATGATTGTCTATGTTACACTATATACACTCCTACAGAGCCTGCTGGTTGGAAAGGGAAGGGGAAAGTTATCTGAGGTTGAGGTTTGGGGGTTCTCTGGATTTTGTCCCCCACTGATAGGCCAGCTCCCACGTTCAGAGGAATTACAGGAAGGGGGGAGGGCTTTAATTGAAATCAAAATGTGAGTCTAAGTACAAAAAGATCTTCAACTAAGTAGAACGGATGGTCAATCAACCATTTATAAAACTGTTTTTTCATTACATTTGATGATGTAAAAAATAAACTTGGGAAGCTTGACGTAAAGTTTTACACCTACTACAAATTTACTAGGTTGAGTTTCTTTTAGTCTACATTGGGGTATTTCAAAATTTAATAGATTTCTAGTGGAGTAGGAGTGAATTTTATTTCTCAATCAGTAATAATTGATTTGGTTATTGGCAGTGTACAAAATAAGGTAATATAAATAAATAATTTGTAATCTGTTAAAATCTGAATTTTTTTAATAGCCGCCAGCGAGCGCATCCTATGAGAAATTTGTGAGATGTCTAACAACTTTCTTTTAAATCAAGAAAACATTTTCTACTTTGGTAAAATAACCATACAAAATTATCAATTCAATACCTAACCACAGGTCAAGAACTATACAGATTGGCAACCCAATGCACTTTTTCGGGCAGCATCAAGTGTGTTAGGTTGTTTAGTCGTCCTTATTGTATTAGTATCCAAGATAATTTCGTCAATATCAAATCTTCAAGTCCCAAATAACAGATATAGCTAATAATAACTTTGATATAAGAGCAATTTGGGTGGCATGAAAGTCCAACAAACTTGACGCCACTAGAAATAACGGGCACGGAAAAATGCATTAGGTTGCCAATCTGAATAGTTCATCTGTGACCTCATAACTGCTACTAAATTCTAGTTTTATTATTAGTTTACATTTAAGTAACAGTTACTGCAATAACAGTTACAAAAAAGTAACGCTTACTCACAACTACTTCCAGGCGATACTACTTCCAAATTGTTCTTCATCTGTGCCTTTCAGGTGTCCGTCATCATGCCGCCGTGGACGGAGCGGGTCTACCCGGAGTGGCGGCGAGCCCTGCGCAGCAACAGCAGGCGCCTCGTGTCCAGCTACGATATCCACGGTACTGTTTAATTCAATAGTGTCTTTAACCCTTTAACGCCCAAGTTTTTATATTTTTCAAGTTTTAGGTAAATATTTTTATTTTGTCTGTATTGTGTTAATTTTCATGGTTATTTCCTTTTCAATTGCCCACATTGTTGACAATATGTTACAACAAATTTAAAATCAAAATAAAACGTGCTCCCTCCCCCCCCCCCCCATACAAGGGTAAAAAGAAGCAAAACAGGTGTCCACTGCAAGCCATATTAAACGTATAATAGCCATCAACTTGGACCCACCCGGTCACCGTATGTTTAAGGTCGGCCTTCCCGCCAGCTGAACCACACTATTGCAAGCCTAATAGGAATTGCTCATGGTGCAGGAATGAAACCTGCGTCACAGCGTATGTCTTCAACATTGACTCGTCAGTCAACGCCTTAGACCACACGACCACGCAGTACGTCAGACCAGTGCTCGTTTGACTCTTAAAGCCTATATATGGCTCTAGCGAACCCTGGCGGCGATTCATTGAACCGCTTGAGCAACCAATCTGGTGGAAATTCATTGAACTAAGTGAATTTAACTCCCGTAAGCACCACCAGATGCTGCTGATGTGCCGGTGCGCCTGTGGACTTAAAGAGGTTAACCCTTTGCGATAGTAAGGCCAGCAGGAGTGGCCACAAGGCAGTCAGCAGCCAGTCGGGATTAATTTCCGTCTAGCTTGGTTCCGACGGTCGGTCAGCCAGCTATACCGGCCAAGCCCCACTCCGCGTCAGCTTGGCATTCATCATGACGGCTCACTCCCGTCAGCTCAGAACTGTTTTCACGCATGGCAGCTTGGAATTGTTTTCATTGAAAACCTGAATGATATCGTAGGGGATTTTTGCAATTCAATGTTGCAAGCCTGCTGATTATTTATTTAAATAACTCCTCACTAGGTTGCAGTGCCCTACAGACATCATGCAAAATTTAGAAAAACAAACAAAAACATATGTTATCGGCCAGTCCTGCTGGACACCCGAGCGTTAGTTGGAGTTCATGTTGGCCACCACTGCTGGCCGTCCGATCGCATATGACAACTACTGTGGAAAAAATCCGACTTCCGCACACTAATGGTGGCGGCCAGTAGAGCTGGCCGTGCAATTACAGTACACCTCGGATTATCCGGACCTCACATTATCCGGATCCCGGATTATCCGGACCGGTCCATCCGAGAAGTTAAAAAATTAAAATCACAGAAAAAACATGATTTTAGCGAGTTTACGGGTGAAATACGCTTTCTAAAAGTAAAATTAAAATGTAATACATTACTATATGCATTTGGAATCACAATGATTGAAGGAAACACATTTCCTGAACCGTAGCCTGCCATTACACATCATTTTCGTGAACGTAGTTTTTTGGATTTCTACTTGGGGCGCTAGCAGTAATCAAGAAAGGCGCAGCCTACAGCAATTTTGCGAGTTTGTTTATTGCTGTCATTTGATGTGTTATGATATTTCTTATTACGAGTTACTGTAATAAGTTTTGAGTTACTTTAAGTTTCGTCATGATTATTTCAGTTTTGAGTTATGATTATTTAATCTAAATAAATTAAATATTTTAATGTGGCGTTTTATTTCAAACCTAAACCGTATAAGTACGGTAAAACTTAACATTACAATAGACCCCCTCTTAACCGACCCTTATGGGACCGGGCCTAGGTCGGATGACTTAAAAGGTCGGTTAAAACGGGTAATCATTTAAACACCTAAAAATAAAAGCTTTGTTGATTTAGGATTCTATTAACATCATTATAAAGCTGCTCTTAGATGATTTTGAAGTAAACTATAATTATCAACCTATTTTGCAAAATAATTGCTGTAGAAATGTCACAATAACCCAAAAACACGGCCAAAAGAAAACACTTCAATAAACCAAATATTAGACGTAACGTTCCTATCGCCGGGTATGGGAACGGAAATGCCGCAATTTCTAGAAAATGGCGATTAAACCGAACTGTTCTCATAACAGGGCTGGTTAAAACGATCTTTAATATTTGACCAGCAAGGGCGGATAATCCGATCGTCGGTTAAAACGAGGTCGGTTAAGAGGGGGTCTACTGTATATTCGTATGATTAATATTGAAGTTTAGTACTTAAATTTGTTTCAAAATTAAACTCCCGTAAAATTTGAAAGATGAACATGTTGTACAGTCTTGATACAACGTTTGCAGCATCAATTTAGCAGGGGCTAAGGTATGCGATCGCTATTTAGGCGATATTGTAATGACCTCGGATTATCCAGATTTTTTGTTATCCGGATCGGTGTTCCGCCACATTAATCCGGATAATCCGAGGTGTACTGTACTAAGGATTAGCGGCAAATATCCAATCTGATCACAAAGGGTTAAAGTATCTTTATCCCAGAGGCCAGCTCATCCTTGCAGAGGGTTTCCGGGCTAAGCCATATAGATGTCAAACTTGATGAATGCTGACATTTTGCATGTGTTATAGCATCCATCTTCAGAACATCGTAGTGCACAAAGCTTGCTAAAACTCACTCCTTCATACAAGATGGAGTGAAATTCACTCATTGAAGGAGTGAATTCTAGCAAACTTTGTGAGCTACAATTCAGTACGCCCTGAAGATGTGTTAGAACACATCTGAAACGTCTTATAACCCAAGACAGTCTTCTTATAACTGAAGACTGAAGGCTGTATCTTTGGGCCATGGAAGCCTTCATAGCTATATTTTACAATAAAGCAGCAGTGTTCAGTTATTTATGCTTCATGATGTTGAGCAGTTAGTAAAATAGTAAAAATAATTACCACCTCCTTGGTAGATCATCTATTTTTTTGAGTGACTGGTGTCCACTTAAAAACAGAACTTGATTTCTAGCGTTTCATAAAAACTCAAGATTCTCTAACCAGTACAAACCAATACAAAGTATTTTAAGTCTTGAGAAACTTACGACATGTATAATTTCAAAACCTTATCAATCATGTGTTTGATGTATTTGTAAGCATGAAAGTAGTTTTAAATTGAATTGAAAATCGAAAACATCCTTTATTCAGGTACATTCCTGGACGTCCTGTCTACCCTCAACCCCAGTGCGGACGTCCGAAGTGGCTTCACCTTCGAGAGACTGAAGGAGTCGGGACTCACCACTCAGTGGGCCAAACACTTCAGCGCGGACAGTCCCGCGTTGTCATTCTTTCGTCCCGTCCCGACCACGCGGACTTGTCCCGACGCCGGGATCCCTGTTTGGTCAGTCAAAATCAAACAGATTTTATTTGTACAGTAGACACCCTCTAGTTCGGCCACCACGGGACCGGACCACCGGCTGGGCTAAAAAACTAAAAAGACTAAAAAATGGCCGGACTATCCGGATGTACTATTGAAATATAAAATAATTGTATCAAATTGATTACCTATGCTTAAAAATAAAAAAAAACACGTTATTTAAACATGTTTACAGTGTTTATTTGCGAAAGAAAATATTTTGTTGTCTCTAAGTTGAACTGTCATATTGCGTCACTCGTAGATAGGTACGTTTTTACCGATACCGTTCTGAGGATATAAAAAGAACAGGAAAACTCACAATAAAAACACACTAGAAATTTATTTGATCGAATTAATTTACACGTATTATTTGAATCATAACCTATACAAATCAAAAGAAATCTGTTATTTCGTTTTGTTGTGCATATGAAATCCCAGGTCAATTTTTACTGTACAGTCCTTATATGGAAAGGATAACAACATCGTTCGTTAGTTAGGTCAAATGTGTGCATCAATCACAAGCTTGCCCGTAAACTAAACTGACATAAATGGTTTACTTCTATGGGTGGAAACGTAACATTCAGGATAAATCCTGTCGAAAGTCATTCCCCCGCGGTCAGGGCCGTCCCTAGGGTTGGCGGCGCCCGGGGCAAACGTGGTCGCGGCGCCCCCCCCCCCCCCCCCCAGCATTAGTTGCATAATATGTTAGCTTTTTGCGCTGCCACCAATACTTACACAGCTTACGTTAAGTATAGTTACATGTATTAAAGGGTAATTCTAGGACTGCAACAAATTAAGAACATCAATCGGTTGAGAATGTATTTCAGAAGAAAATGAATAAATGAAATACAAATAGGAATTCACTCTTACTCTTAACTACTTCACTGTGATTAACTAACTCCCTGTTACTGAAACAACAGTCACTAGCAACAACAACAGTAACTAGTGATTGGTATCGATATCCGATATATCGGAAATATCAATATTTTGATTCGATATATCGTTATCTTTATGACGATATTGGACTTCCGATATTATCGGAATAACGATATTTTATTTCGATATTATCGTTAGTATTGATATTAGGAGATTTTTAAGAATAATACATGATTAAAATACAGTTTAACCTTTTCTACATTTTTTCATTAGGAGCAATTAAATATTATTTGATTAGTAAATATTAAAAATATAAATTTGAAAATAAATTATTAGCTACAAGAAAGGGTTTTTGATTAATTTTTTTTGTTGTTTTGCTGTAAAGATATGCCTATCCACAATTTAAAAAATATATATTGGCTATGTAAGCTACTTGAAACAAGAGTCTTTTGCAGTAAAATAATTTATTTTATAGTTATTGATCAAATTATACTTCAAGGTATAAATTATAAACAATATTACGTCAAATAGACGTCACAGGTGTGCTGTTAACTGTTGTGATACCTACCGTATGCATCGATTAATTTTTAACAACACTTTTCTGAAATATCGATATTTTTCCGATACATCGATATTTTTGATCCGATACCATTATTTTTAATTTTTGTGTTTAATGACAGTATGTATAAATTATAACAAGTGCAATTTTATATGTGTTTAATTTTAATGGTTTTAATTCTTAACAACAGTTTTGGAGCCATCCAAATATGAATCAGGTGTATTGATTTTAATTGAATTATTAATACATTAAATCGTAAACCACTTTTCATTTTTCAGGTTCTGCGTCTGTCAAACCGACCAGGAGAAACTCTCGCCAGACGATCCTCGGGGCATCGAAGCGGCGAGAACCGTGGTGAAACATTTCAACCGAGAAATTCTCGACGGCTTAGAACAATGTGCGACGCAAGAGCTGACCAAAGTCGATTCTGCGATTTTGACTCGTTACGACAGTCTAAACGAATATCGCGTCCAGCTCATGTTTCGGACACAACCTGGGAACGGAGTGTTTGAGGCTAGTGTAGACGTGAGAACAGTGGACGGGACGGAGGTAAGAACAGTGGTGGGTGAAATCTTGCGAATCAATAAATACGGATCGCAAGCCGATTGCCTTCCTGCAGCATTGAGAGCGAACTCTACGATACTGAGAGGGGTGTGTTATTGTACTTGAGTCATTACGATACTGATTGACACGTCTTACTGTAATTGAGTCATTATGATACTAATTGGTAGGGTTACCAGATTTTTCTGAGGCCAACCCAGGACAGTTTGAGGTGCGGTAAAAAAAGTCATCGCCAGTTGTTTAACAACACCCAAAATAAAGAGTAGACAAAGTTCATTTGTCCAAGGTTGTACTTATTTCTCATCTCAATTTTGGTTATTAGAGAAGCATACAGGGAGTGTTTAAACTGAATAATCAAGATACCGTTAATACGTCAAATTAATTTGCAACACACTAGAAAGATTAGCTAACATAAATAAAAAGTCAGTGCTTAATTTATAGGTCTTTTAACTGATTTCATCTTTTGAATATTTGTCTTGATTCATCAAACCGTGCTTGAAATGTTCTGGAACAATAGTCGAGATGGGAACTTAAAAAGAACATGTCCCGCGGACGGTACGGAACGATCGGAAGTGTTCTCGTTCCAGAATTGCTTAGAAGGCAAACCTCTAACTACGCAGTTTACAATTGAAAAACTGTCTGCTAACTGCAGGATTGCCTACATGAGTTGTTTAATGCTAATTTTATCATGCCGTTCACAATAACCTCTAAAAACTGGAATTTACACTCACAAGTGCAGTTGAAAAATTTATCGTTGATTTGGAGGAAAAATTTATATTCCTGCAAAAATTACTAAAACTCCGGACAAAAAGCAGGATTGGACCGGACACCAGACAAAAGCCTGAAACCCCGGACTGTCCGGGGAAAACCAGGACGTCTGGTAATCCTACTCATTGGCACGTTTTACTGTGTCATTATGATTCTAGGAGGTGTGTCACTATACTTAAGTCATTCCTAAAGGCTGTTTAGTTTTGTCAATTAATGATGTGTGATAACTTGTTTTTTTTCATGGTTTTGCTTGTATTTTGTTTAAGGTGGTGCAATGAGTTCTGTAGTAACCAAAAAATACAGTGGGTGGTAGCAATGTTGTGTACCATTGTAAAGTACAGTAGATGCCCTCTAGTTTGGCCACCTCGGGACCGGACCATCGGCCGAACTACAAAATGGCCGGACTATCCGGACGTACTATCAAAAAGTAAAATAACCCTATTAAATTCATCACCTATGCTTAAAAATCAACAAAACACAATATTTAAACATATTTACAGCGCTTAATTGCCAAAGAAAATATTTTGACGTCTTTTATATTGAACTATCATATTGCATCACTTGTCGATAGGTACTTTTTTACCCATACCGTACTGAGGATTTAAATAGAGCAGAAAAACTCATTGTGTACTGTAAAAATACACCAACAATTTATTTTATCAAATGAATTTACATGTATTACTTGAATCATAATCTATACAAATTGAAAGAAACCTGTTATTTTCTTCTGTTACGCAAACGGAATCCAAGATCAAATCTTACTGTAAAGTCCTTACATTGAAAGGATAACATCGTTTGTTGTTTGAGGTCAAATGTGTTAATCAATTACAAGCTTGCCTGTAAACGAAATTGACATAAATAAATTCTGCGGCCGGAAACCAAAAATTCAGGATAAATCCTGTCAAAGGTCATTCCCCCGCGGTGCGGCGTAGCGATATGACGGATATGAGTCACCATTCTAGGACCGGCCGGACCATCCGGCGGCCAATCCATCCGAAGCCGAACTAGAGGGCGTCTACTGAATTCAGTAATGAGATTTGTTTGTGTTTTTTTTTTATAATAAGTATTCTGCTAAAACCAAAATTATCTGAAAAATTATATTTAGAAATTTGTTATATTTTGACAACCTGATAATTTGTATAATTATTCAACTTCAAAATTTAGAAACACTCTAGAAGAAAAATTAGATGTTGAATGAATCTTTGAGGATTAAATCTTTGTAAGGATCAACCATCTTTCTAAGGATTGAAAATTTACACCTACTTCAAAAGTAGCCGTTAAGATTTTTCAACATATTATTTTACTTATGCAAAAAAATCATTTACCCCCTTTGGAAAAGGAAAAATTCAAGTTATTGCAGTAAAAAATCATTAAAATGTCACTGTGACCAAAATCTCTTTGCACCACCTCTATATCTTAGATTTGTAAGGAATTATTTTAGGTTTTCTTTATCAAAGTGTGTCTTAAGTTCTGATTCCTATTTTAGATTTTCTTTTAAACTTATATGCCCTTCTTTCTGCAGTTTCTTCACTTATTGTTTTCATATTATTATTGTCAAGTTCAGTTAATTATCCTTATTTAACAAAAGTCCAGAGTTAATTCTAAGTTTTTTGATTGCAGTGGACAAACTGTAATTTTTTTACCACTAGCGTTAAATACATTATTATTCATTGTTAATTGTTAGGTTACATTGTGCTTAAGCAGATTACTAATTTTTTTAAAGGATTTTTCTTTGTCATCAAAAGCTATAAAGTAAAATTATTTTGTGATGGTTTCTCAAAAGTGTCTTTGGTTTCTTTTTGAAAGTAAAGTACATGCACCATTAAACAAGAGTTGCTACATTTATCAACATTGTAAGTCCAGTATTGTTTTGTTTTGGCCCACCCAACACCAGATAACTGTACTAGTTCTAACTCCTAGTCTGTAAGTTCTAGTCTTAATACTTTAATAGTCCTAATACCCTGGATGTTTGATTAGCCTTTCTGTCTTGCCTTTAGTCTGTGGCCTGTTTTTTAACAACCTTCAGTTCGTCACGTTAGCAATTTTATAATACAAATCTTATTTTTTCTTACTTATTTTCCAACTATTTTTAAAAGATTGAAGCGTTGTTACAGAGTCTCTTCAGTACCGTTTACAGAGGGGTTTGCTTCTAAACAAGCCTCGTGAGAAACAAGTTGAATGTTAGGTGTAACGGACAAATACGTTTTGAAGTGAAATTTTGGTTTGGAAGAACAAAAAATGACGTAATAAGTGTTTTTATTAAGTTACCAAATCAATATATTTCATTCTTCCCTAAGCTCAAAAATTTCATTAAAAACTGCCTTTGAGCCAAGCTTCAACATTTTTTCCTCACAGGTATAATTTGTATAGCTGATTTCCTGATTGAACTTTGAAAACTGCTCAAAGTATGAAAATACCTGTTAGATGGCAAAATCCTCTGTATATGGTTTTGAAAATATTTGTCTCAACAACTAAAATGCTTCGAGGGTTTTAAAAGTTTGTTGGAAAAAAGTAAATAAAATCTCAAATTTTGACAGTAAATTTTCGGAAGTCTGCCTGTTTTAAGTGTTCCCTGGCTGTTTATAAAAAATAGTCCTTTATTGTTTACACACAAACAAAATTAAGGAAATATGAATTACATGGCAGCATTTCCATTTTGTAGATTACAACTAAGAGTTTTTTCCGTTTGGTGAAATGTTTTTGTCCTCATATTTCCATCCAAATCTTTAGAAAAGTAGTAAAATATATTTTTATATCTTTGAAGGTACTGTTTTGATATTTATTTTTATAATTATAAATGCTTTTGGACAAAAAAAATTTAGTATAGAAGGGTACTATAGTTAAAATTTTTTGTAATTGATTTCTGTTATTGTAAATAATTTCTAATATGTTAATCAGTATCTTCTTGAGTTCCTAATTTTAAAATGTAATCAAAATTTTAAAAAATGGCTATGTAAGATACGAATGAAATCTAAATGTGTTATAACAGCTTTTGTACAGGTTTGTATTTGGTATAAATGAATGGCATTTGTTGTAATATTTAATAATCCAAATACTGTTGATCAAAACACAAACTGATATGAATCCATTTTTGTAGAAAATAAGAACATCTTTTAGTGGGGTGAAATTTGTCTTATCTTCTTAAAATTTTCATTGATCTATTTTTAGACTGAATTTATTACATTCTTGTGAATTATTTTTGAATGTAAAGTAAATAAATAAATAAAGAAAACAGTAAAATATAAAATAAATTTTGAAAGAGAGGGCTTAAAGAGAATTATTGGATATTACTGTTGTATTGGATTTGCCATTCCTCCAATAGCTTATGTAACTTTAAAAAAATTACAATCTTCCAAAATCTTGATTCAGTTGAAAAAACCCACATTTCCTGTGAAGATCTGTAATAATTAGCAAAATGCAAAAATTTTTTTAGCAAATTTAAATCTTTTACATCGAGCAGCATTTGAATAAAATACTGTATACATTCCACTTAACAAGGTTTTTAATGAAGATATAATTATATAGGTAACTAGGGATTCCACATATATTTCTTAGTCTGATGAGTTTAGTATCTTAAGTTGTTTCTATTAAAATGAACAAAAATATATTTCATCACACTTTGTGTCACTTAGTTTAATACATGATCCAACATACTATTTAAATAAATTAATTCAATTTTATATAACTCTAAAAAATGTGACTGATTGTAAATAATATAAAGACTTAGGAATTTTATTTCAATTACAGCGGAACCTCTGTTAACCGTCACCCTTTGGACCGAAAGTGTGGCGGTTAAGAGAATAGACGGATAACAGAAATTTCGTTATAAACCTGTAAAGTAAGTGTGGATTTAAAAGATTTTGGAAGATATTATACCTTGTGGATAATACATATTTCTTAATGAATTACAAACACACAAGCATAAAACAGAACTGCAATACTGTAAGTTGTACATGATTTTACATGTCTATTGCGACACATTAAAAGTACAGTAGCGGTGATGGTTAACTACAAAGAGAGTGATGGTTAAAAGAGTGATGGTTGATCGAGGTTCTACTGTATACGCTTACAGAGTTTGCTTGATTTCTTGCTTCAAGTACAATAAACTGTGATATGGAAAATCATAACATAAATTTTAATTGGTTAGATGTTTAAGCTTAAGTACTTCCAAGATTTACCCATTTGTAGAATTAACACGTTGATTGCTGAAAATTGTTTTTAGGTCTAGGTTTAGGAGTAAACATGGGAGCCAGGAGAGGGTCGGATAGTGCAGGTGCAAAGAAATACAACAGAAAGTCAAAATCCAAAATCACACCTCAAAAGGTACCATGGGTTGATTTCACGGAAAACGTTTGAGGAAATATTTCAGCAAACACTTGCAAAGCATGAATGGCCCAGAAAACATATAATGTCTTACAAGTTCTAAAAAAACACTTAATTCATCCTTTTTAGCTACGTTTTAGCTCATCACTCGGAGATACCACAGTCTTTGCCTCCCACTTAATTTTGTGTCCCCGATTCTAGTAAGCAGGGCTGTACCCAGCTTTGGCGGGCCCTGGTAAAGATATTAGGCCGGGTCCCTCATGTCCTGGTACTGCACCCGTTCCACGTAAAGCTGTAGCTGGTTTCCGCTGGCAAGATTTCCAGCTCGTCAAAAGTGGTGACCTTTTTTTTTTTTGGCCCGTTTGTTGTCCTTTCGGGCCCTTTTCCCTTGTTCGGGGGGGTTCTGACCCCCCCTGGACCCAGCCCGGGCCCCGGTAAAGTTGTCCCGGGAAGACCGGTCTGAGTACGGCCCTGCTAGTAAGTACTGATTGTAAATGACAGTCTTGTTTGGTCTTTAAAGCTTCATTTTTGAGCATTTCATTGATACCTCAAAGACAATAATTTAAAATGTAAAAGGCACAATAATCTTCTAAACTTCATTCTCCATCAAGTGTTCTTCAAGGATGAAGTATACAGTAGACTCCTTCTTATCCAGACACCTCGGGACCTAGACCTTTCCGGATAATGGTTTTTCTGGTTAAACCGACGTTCCTTACAAGATATCAAATTGTAACTGTAATGCATACTGTATAAACCAATACTCTGGTTTAGACTTTTGTTAACTGGTCTTTCTTTCAAGAATCATCGATATAGTATTGTCCATTTCCCACACATCACGTCTAGTTAAACTGGTGTGTTGATAAAAATGGTCCACTTCAAAAGATGTCAATTTTGTGGAGTTTAGTCCGGTTAAACCGATGTCCGGTCAAAAGTTGTCTGGATGAGAGAAGCTCTACTGCAGGTCAAATCAAATGACATGGCTGAGTCAATCCCTAAAACTAGTGTAAATTTTAGCATTGGGCTCATAAGCCCTTGGGGGACAGCGGCCTTCTGGAACGAGACGCACTTGGAGATTGATCACATATAGTCCGATTCAAATAACTTAGCCTGGACCATCCTTTAACCCGGGCTTATGAGCCCAATGCTAAATTTTACATTAGTCTCATGGGCGGAATGGGCCAATTTATTTGACTCCGCCTGTACCAATGTCACAGAAAGAATTTTCAACAAGGAGAGATTGCTCTAAGTTTCTTTATGATGCTCTGAAATTACTATGTCCCTCAAAAATGTCAATTATTACGATTTACTACAATTTCTATCAGTAACATAATAATTGTTTCTGTGAAAATTTCTAAGGTTAAGCAGTCAACGTGTTAAAACTCAAAGTAATTCTTCACAACATAATTTATGGTTCTCAATATCAATTTGAATACCAAACTCGTGATGCTTTTGTGATGCCTTAATATTAGTGTGCCTGGCGTAAAGGACCATAGATGTTACCAATAAACAATTTATTTTTTAAAACTTGTCTCATTTTTATACCTTTTAAAAAATACATTTGTGGTTTCATGTTTTTACAGCAAAATAAATCAGAATCTTACTGACTTTTTACCAGCAGTATTAAATCAGACTAATTAAGTATACTACTTACTGCATATACACTACACATATTATACGTATGCATGGCAGTATTTATTTGCTCTATACATTTAATGCACATAAGGAGATCAAATACGGCGTGCCTCAAGGCTCGGTTTTGGGAGCAGTGTTATTTTTAATTTACATTAATGACTTATGTCACAGCTGTTTGTTTGTGTAACCTCCTTTTGCCGATGACACGGCATTAAGTTACTGTGGGGATTCATGGGATCAAATTGAGAGAGAGATGAATTATGATCTGTTGGCTCTCCCGTGGTGGTTCACTACAAATAATATGCTCCTTAGTCCTGAAAAGACCAAATATATAAACTTTAGCGTGAGACATGACATCAGTTTTCAAAATTCTATAGTTTACAAATGTGAAGATTGTATAGGGAAGAATTCTTTCTGTGCGCAAAAATGTGCAGTCGTCAGTAAAGTAAATAATTTGAAATATTTAGGTCTAACTTTAGACCGTTAATTAAATTGGAAACAACACATCCTTACTTTGAAGCAAAAATTAAATAGCACATTAAGAGTCTTTTATTTTTTAAAAGATTTATGTTTTCCTGAATCTATTCTACGACTGATATATTTCTCAATAGTCCATAGCAGAATTGATTATGGATTAACTTTCTGGGGCAGTGCTTACAATGTAAATACTAGACCTCTCTTTATTTTACAAAAACGTTTCATCAAAGTAATTTCAAAGAAGTCCAGACAGAAGCATCACTTCCATTATTTATTCGTTTAAATGTTCTTCCTTTGAAGTATATGTTTGTGTACAAGGTACTAAAACTTTGTCATAAAAGAAGTGGACATTTTTTTCAAAACAGAAATAGTTACAGAAATCGATTAAGAAGTGCTGAACACCATCCTTTACCGCGTCCTAATAATACTTTTTTTTACGATGAACTTCCAATTTTTAGCTCCAAGAATGTACAATAAATTACCTTTAGATTAGAAATAAAAAATTCACACAGTTCTCTAATTTTCAATCGAAAACCGCGCACCTGGATGTTAAGTTTTGAAAACATTGATTTCTTGCTTAAAATTGAAGAATAATATCTTAAAAAAATGTTAGTACCTGAAATTTTTTAATAGTACCTTACATATTATTAATTAGTACCTTAAATGTCTTAAAAGTGCAATTGTACACTGGAAGAATAAAAGTCTTTTATTTTCATTTGAACACTCCGCAGAAATAGTAAGGGAATTAAGTAGCCTAGCTGTCCAGAGAGCTGATAAACTTATCTGAAGAGCGTGAATGGAACCTCTAAACAGGCTTTACCTCAGAGGCCCTAAATTTTTTCAAAACATTGATTTGTTAATTCAACTTTAGTTTACTGTTTGCCTGATTCTTATAAGATTGCTTTGTTTTAAAGAGGATCTTTTATCTTATAAGTTTAAAAATTGATTTTGTTTTTGAAATATATAATGTTAGAAGTTATGTTTAACAAATTTTGTCTATGTAATGTTTTGAAAAAAGGAATATATTCTTATTATTATATTTATTCTTATATACCTCATGAGGCGGCTCATAGACGTCATCCCTGAGAGTTATGTTAAAAGCGCATATTTTGCATATTTTGAATCAATTTTGCGGTACGGTCTGGTAGTTTGGGGAAACTGTAAAGACATTCAGGACATCTTGATTCTCCAGAAGAGAGTGATAAGGATAATGGCTAAGGCAGATGTTTTGGAACATTGTAAACCTCTTTTTATCCAACTACAGATCCAGACTGTAATAAATTTATATATATATATATATTACTGTTTATACACTAAAAAATCCACAATACTTGACATTTCAAGATACAGTACCAGAAACAAAAAAAAAGCTGTAATTCAGTACTGCTGTTTGACTAAATCTTTAGAAAGTCATTCTGTAGATAAATTTTTAACGGTATCGCTAAAAATATATAATGTTTTAGAACCTATGATCAGGAAATATCCAATGGATAAGTTTAAAAGTAAATTTTATTTAAGGTTACTGGATATAACCCATTTTATTTTTTAAAATATGGTGGGATTGATTTTTAGTTAGATTAAGGACTTAGCTGTAAGGCTGAAAGAGACATTGTCAATGATTTGTATGAATCCATATGGCAAAAAAAGATTTGATTTGATTTGATTTTGATTTGACTTACGTATATAGCTTCAGTTTTAGCAGAATTCAACACAAAAACACAATTTCCTTGCTTTGCAGGCTCATTAAAATAATGTTACATAAAAAGTCTTTGTCATGTAGCCAAGGAAAAACTAATTTCATGCAAATAAGAACTTATACAATTACTCTTTTCATTGCTGCAATCATAAATCAATTTTATCAATGCTATCAGAAATGTTCTCTGCGGCTTTGCACCATTACTTTTGAATCACTCTGTAGATTTGAAAACAGTAAATTCAGTCCCAGATCATGATTTAACCTGTTCAAAACTGATTTCAGGTTAAATATTTCAAACTACTAAATACCAAATCTGAGTTTGAGTGTTTGTAAAAAAATAGTTATGAAGGAATGGTAATGTATGTTTTGATTAAACCTGAAGTTTAATCGTTGTTTTCTGTCAAAATATTGGAATTCTCTCTGCTACTGTAAAAAATATTAATGAGATAGTTTCTTTTACAAAGCTTTACAACAGTCACATTTTGTTAGCCCTTCAACCTGGTTGTGAATTTTGGTTTCTAAAAAGTTAGTATCACAACTCCTCAATAATAGGGTGACCCATGTCAGCTGTTCCTTCTAGATACTCCAAAGTGAAGACGTTGAAAATGTCTACGAGGTTATGGATCACATCAAAGTCCAAATTCTCGTAGTTGTCGTCCAACTTATGCCAGACTTTGGGGAACGGCGAAGGGATTATGTGTAAAATTGGCACACCTGTGAACAATTGGAGAGCAGTGTTTGAATAAGTTTTTAAATTTTGGGAATAGGAGTATAGACACTAGCTTACCTTAAGAAGAGTTAAGACAGGCCTTGGAACACTGAAAAGTCATAAAAAATAACAATTTTTTTGTCCATTAGGGGTATTTCAATACTACAGGGTGTTTTTTTGTAACATAACCCATTTTTAAGATTGAGTATTGCATATATCAAGATGAAATGAGTATTGCTTTGTTAGTCTTTACATTTTATACAACCTATTACGTAAGTTTGATAACATTTAGCTTACATTATGTGTTCAAACGATCCGCCATTCGCATTTAAACAAAGTTGTGCTCTCTCCATCAAATTCCTGAACACGTTTTGCAAAGTTCCTTTTTGAATTTCTGGTATTAATTTGTTTTGTTTGTTGTGAGGTGTTGAATATCCTGTGAATTGTTTTTGTAAGTCATACTTTTTATGTATCCCCAAAGAAAACAATAGAGTGGGGTCAAAATTGGGATCTTGAGGGGGAGTAATCCTTCACAGACAAAATAAAGTTTTGGGTTGAGTTAAAAAAAAAACACCATGTACAATATTTTTTAGGGTTGGCTGGCAAAACCAATTCTAAAACACAGGGAATCAGCTGAACCTAGCAACTCGGCCAAGTCAGCTCAGTCGACTTCCTCGACCAATGTAATCCGGCCAAAAAAATTGATGGATTATAGGTGAGTTGCAATCAGCCGTTTTGCGTCTTCCTACTGCACATACTTATTTGAGAATTGTTAATAACGAAAGAACATGCACTAATCCATCCACTTCATTTTACACCTTTGGCCTAGCGGAAAGCTATATAAAAAAAATTGAAATTATTTAAACGGAAAGTTACTCTGGACATTATTTAAATAGAAAATTAAATCTACTGTAACTACCTCTTTTTAAAAACGGAATGTGATCATCTTCCACTCCGACGTTAAGTTGCAAGTCGTAGAAGTAAGGCCGGTGGTGGTTAATCAGCAAGTTCGCTTCGTGGAGTCTGTGTTCGGCAGACGTCACTTGCTGATGCCACTTGTGTGTGTCGGCAAAGTGGCTGATGAAGAAAGAGTTAGAACAGCCGAGTAGGTCCAACAATACAAGTAGGTCCTGGAAACATCAAAGATAATTATGCTAGATTTTGAAGGAATCTCCCTCCCCTCAGGTCCTCCCCTCTTTACGTGGGGGGGTTCAGGGGTCACCCTCTTGAGATGTGCATTGTCAGCTGGGCACGGCTCCCTTTAGGATATTGTGAAGCTTGTGGAAGGAAAGAGTTTGCAGAGATAGGAAAGGTAGGCCAGTTGGCCTCACCTCTGAAAAGAGAAGCAGATCCTTCGGTCTTTTCCATGAACGAACGACTTACCCTCTAAACTGTTGGACCCTCCAGGGCCCCCACATAAGAACTGCTACCCAGGAGCCTTCTTGTTGTTGGACAGTTTGCCCTCCAGTCTGGCAGATTCTAGGAGCTCGTCAGGTAAGGGTCACCATCCTCTCGCATATGGGCAGTCAGGACGGTACCAGAGCTGGAATATGACTGGATGTCCTTGCTCTGCCAGATAAAGTTCTAAGGGAGACTAGGTGGACCACAGTCAGGGCCTGATTGAGATGATTTGGCTGCAGCCTAAGTAGCCTAGTGGTTAATCAGAACCTGACCAAGTATTAACCCCTTAAGCGCGGAGTAATTTGCTCCCCGCGTGATCAGTAGCGCGCAGTTTAATTACACAATCAACACTAACACGCGAGGTTTTCGTCTCAATGCGACGAACGCAATACTGCAGAACTCGTGAGTAGACGTAGTTCCAGAAAAATCCACTAGAGTGCAACACCAAACGGTCTGCAACTCGTCAAGGTCCATAGTACAGTCAAAGAAAGAAAAAACCAGGCAGAACAGTTGTACCTACAAAATAACGAAATAAATCAGCTGATAACGTCCAATCCGAGAAAACTCGGGCGTCGTGCGGAGGGCACTTCATCGCGCTTTGGTGCACAGAATACTACCACGAGCTATCTCGTGCGTCGCGGATAAGGGGTTAAGGTAGCAAGTAATTCTGGATAGCCGCTCAAACCTACCACTACAAAGCCAGTTTCTAATTGAACCAATTTTTTATCTCTTTATTAGTACAAACTAGTCAGAAAGCCAATAAAGGCCAAGATTATGTTGGAAACTTGTGTGGGAAAGAAAAGACTGGATTTCATAGTGGAAAAGCCTCTGAATGACACATTATCAAGGAAAAGGTATCTGTTGATACAATATAGTGATTCTGGTTGTTGGCAAAACAACCAAAGGTTTCGAACCCCTACACAGTTCATTATAATTAAGTTACCAGCAAGTTAAAACATCTTCATAGTTATTTGTTGAAGAGTCATTATGGTCCTAAATGTATATAAAATATTAAATACTTACACATTGAAAAAAATAAAAAAATGAACAATACAAAAAAAAATGAGCAATACAAAAACTGGCAAGCACAGAACCGCACATGTGTGTTTCCAGCTGAATATGAGTCTATGACTCATTCAGTCCTGTTCTGAAGAGTAACGCAACCACCTCCTCCTTGTTTTCAGGTTTTCTAATTCCAATTTCGATCCCATATAATATTCTGATTGCCATATTATTATTTCATTTTTGCTTTGGCTTGCTGGTAACTTAAAAATTAACCCTATAGAGGTTCGAAACCTTTGGTAGTTTAGCCAAAATACCACAGGTAAATTTATACTTTTTCCTTAATTATTGGATGATCTTTGTTTGCAATCCAATTTTTGTGTTATCGACTTCTGGAGTAAATCATACTGACATGGCGGCATGGGAGTGATCGCTCCCACACAGAATTCAGCTGGGTGCGATCGCTTTGAAACTGTATCGCGTTACAATATGATTTATTTTAAAGCCAGGATCTGAGCTAGAAATCTGAAAGTTTATTCAGCACTGACCAATAGTATATCGTATTCTGTGATCAAACGGATTCTCACTGGACTGAATTTATTGTTTAGCTCCATCACTCACTTGGTCTAAGGCATGACCATCTATCATAATAAGACCCTAGTATTCAAACTGGTAGTACCACTTTGCAAGGGAAGATCAAGTGGGAAAATCTGTTAGGAGGGATAGCTTATTAAAATACAGCCAACTGACAGGGCTATTTGAAAGTACAAATTTCTAACAGCTTTTGCCATTTAATGGGACTTGTCATTAAAAATCACCAAGGCTTTGTTACTAGCAGATGCTACGTCTAGGGGCATCATCAGCTTAGGCTATGTACACATAGAGAGCGTTGCAATGCGCGCGTTAGATAACCCACTGTGTACACACAGGCCAGTTCACTGCGTTGGACGCCAATTCAGCCATGGAAGTCGGAAGAGGCTGCATGTGTTTGGATTTTATACCATAGGTAAAAAGTACGAAGACGAAGACAAGAAAGGAAGTTCTATGTATATCGAATTTTACGAGACAAACTGACTCACAGCTCTTTCGTACCACTTTTCCCCCGATCTTAGAAAATATGCGCAGGAGTGTCATTGATTAAACAATGTCTTGTCTAATCATTTCAGAAATTGATTTCATTATTAAAAGAATCTATTATAAAGATTGTATAATCCCAATTTTAGATGCACTGTCTAGGGGCATCATCAGCTTAGTCTTGAGCTTGGTCTTGAACATTTAGCAAAACACAAGTTTTGTTGAAACATTCAAATGGCAATGGGCAGAAACACAAACACAGACTTTGTGTTACTTTTCCATTATTTTTTTTAAATTTGTGATTGTGGTTAGGTATTTGTAATTAATATATACTCTGTGTCTTTAAACTGTATTAAGCTAAAGTACCTGGTGGACCGAGTGCCTTGCTCGGTGTTATTTCATATTTACCAGTTCATCCAGTTACTATAAAATATTTCAACGTCATAAAATTGATAAATAGAAACCTTTTTTATTGCTCCATGGACTCTTCATCCCACCTGCTGTATTTTCCTTGATGGCTGTAGATTCCAAACAGCTGATATGATTACTTCATTTGTTTACACTTTCCTTGTTTATTTTCGTTGCTATCACGGCAACCCATAAGGCCAATGTTAAATTTTTACAACTTTAAAATTTGATTTATTACGTTGTTAGATTTTCTCTGGCCAAGTTATCTGCATAAAAGACGTTTTTGAGTCATAAATTACTTATTTCCAGATTTTGAAGGAAATCCTGAGCCGTTTTAGAGATAATTGTGCAAGCAAACATACAATCAAGCATGCACGGCCGGACGATAACATTGCTCATATAAGAGTATAGGATGATCTAACAGCTGGTGGTCACTTACCTCTATTAAGATGAGCTGTAGTTCATCAGTTTTATCTTGAGCTTTGGCCAACTCCGTTGCCAGAGCTGTCAAACTGTTTATTCTCAATTATCAGGGAAAATAAACATTGTAAAAATTAATTTTAACAAACATCAACTATGTTTTTTTACAAATTATGGTAAAGATATAAATAGACAGCTGCTAGAAAATGTTAACATGTCTGGCTAGTACAACTTCAGCGATCGGCTGTGATGTTCTGTTCTTTGTTCACTTTCACTCCAAAGCATCTGCTTCAGGTGTGAACGATTCTCGTAGCTCAAGATAAAACGGACGAACTATAGAATTCCTTAAAATGCTTATTAAAGTTTTAGATAGCAGCAAAAATTATTGGGTTGAGGAGTAAAACTGGTCATAAGGTGCTAATCAATAGTTTTTGTTTTGATTTTTACTTAAATTTAATTTCTCCAAAAACAATTATCAAATAGCAGGAATGCCAAGAATTTGACTGTCATATTATATAAAATATATATGCGTACATTTTCCCTCAAAATAAAACAATTTAACTGAATTTAAATCACTCTCATTTTATTCATTTTATGAAAATAATTTATACACAGAATATTTAACAAAAATAGACGTACTTTGTACAGTGGTATGTTATACACTTTTTTGATTAAATAAATATACATATTTTTCATAAGATAAGTAGTTATAAAACTAATATAAAAATAATATTTGTAAAAAAATGTAATTCATCCATGAAAAGTAGTTTTATCTAATAAAAAAGTACAACCTATAAAATAAAACAACCTAAAGGTTACAAATCTTACAAATTAAAACTTAAAAAATATCATAATTTTAAATTTAAATTTTGTTCTTTACCAGTATTTACTGGGAAATCACATGAGTATTTTTTATCTGTGTCTCAGCTTTGTCTTAAAAACACATAATAATAAATATAAATAAATGCATAACAATTTAAAAGTAACAAAATACACACAATTTGTCTTTAAAAACTAATACAAAAAATAGCAGATAATACTGGAGTGGCTCGGCCCAAATGGATTACTTAGCCCAATTTTGTAGACTGAAGGTGACTTGTTACAGAAGTTTTCCTAAAGTGAACATGCTATTTGGGTGACATGGTACTAGGGGTGTGCGAGTAGTGATTTTTGAACTCAAGTGAAGTTAAAAAAAGTAAGGTGATGATGTTCGAAGGAACAAAATATATTGTCTTTCAAATAAGAGTGATTGGATAAGGTAATTTTATTTATTTGTTATATATTCCAATCCAGGGTCACAATGAATACTGTAAAAAAATACTTCTAAGTTTTTAGTTTTTTGAGTCGAGCATTTTAAGAGTAGACATTGATAGGATACTTCTGTGTAATCATCATATAAAAAATTATGATTGTTCGGCAAATACAATGTAAGTAAAAGTTATTCAGCTTGGATGTGTTACTGAGTTAAAATGAAACCGGTTTTCAGATTTGGTCCCTTGGGACATCTTCAACATGACTTCATCTCCTCACTCAATATTTGATTAAAATTTCAGCCAATATGCGAAATTAAAAACCATAAGTTTGGTACTGTAAGGTACACTTCAGATATTGTGGTTCGGATCCCAAGTTAAACTGAAGGTCCCCTGGTTGCTGTTGGCAGTTGGGCTATTAACTAACAGTCCTTAACATGTCAGCCTTGGTCAGGTGAGTTGCCTATGCACAATGCAGGCCTACTCACTCAGCTACACTTGCATTTGTTTACTCATATTGAGTTTTTGTAAAGTATATTTTCAGATTAAAAAAAGACTCAATGAGAATGAGTAATCAGAAAAATATAAAATCTTAGAAAGGAGTTAGGTGACATCAATTTAATGATATTGAAGTAAAAAAACTACTTCAAGTAAAACATCATACGTTTTACGTTGGTGGGTAAAGAGGGGGTTAATTGTGTGTGAAAAACAGCCGTAAAATTCTATCTCGCATACTGAAGTTCGGTTGAGTAAGTATTCAACTAGAACTTTCTAGTATTTTGCAAAACTTTGAGATGAGTTGAAAGGTGTAAACTTAACTAGAAAAAAGCTTGATACTCCAGTGCTCGCACACCCCTACATCCAAAAGTTATGTCAAGACCTAAGTCACGAAAAATCAGTATTTATATCACTTCTTATACCTATTATTCTACGGAAATAGATTCTTAATTATAAATTCTCATAGTTACAAAAATATATTGCCTAAGAATCAGGCTAAATAATTAAGCATATATGGTTTTTCTAATAACTTTTCCTGACAAAAGTGATTCATTAAAATTTTCAGTAAAATGCATTGTACAGTAGAACGCTGATTACCTGAATGCAAATTATTTGAATCGGTACTAAGCGTACTATAACAAACTAAAACCAAGTAATTCTTCAATGAAAACAAGTTTTGTGGGGATGCAAGAATACAAAAATTCGAGTGACCATTGCCGTGTGACCTACAATGGAAACACGATTGCAGCGCGGCGGTGTAGCGAGTTGCCGCCCTCATGACAGTGTTTTGATGCAAGGAGTGTTTCGCACGTCCAAGGCCACAACCCCTACCTAAAACTTCAGGTACTCTTCAGCACACTACTGTCAGTGAGCTCCTCCCTCTCTCATTGTGCAGATCACTGTTTTAAATGCCATTCGGCCCCTAGGTGACCTTGCCGCACTGATACGACTGTCAACGTTGACTCTGATCGAGATGTTCAAGCGAGCGTTATTGTAGAACTTTTCTTAAACGTAGTTTTTATTTTATTTAGCTCAGTATTTATTTTTGTTTCCAGATCAATTTAACAGCTCTAATCCGGGTTTGTTAAACTTAATAAAGTTTATTCTATGTGTGACAGTTTGTTTTTCTTTATTACCAGTCTATGTCCGATCATCCGCATTTTCGATTATCTGAATCGTCCCCGCTCCAAATTGATTCCGATAGTTGGCGTTCTACTATATTTCACATACAGATATTTCATTCATAAGATATTGAATGTCTTATTGTTCATTTTTAGATATTTTATAAGATATCTAAAATAATAAAATATATAGGTAAGATTAATGTTAATTTTAGCTTTCACGGCTCATGGACGGCTCGGACCATGTCAGTCAATTCTACCTTTATTCTTGAATACATCGCGAGTCAATCAGGTTACAACTATTTTTTCAAGATGCAAAAGTTTTTGTTCAAATAAAAACTATCAACACAATATACAAGACACTATTCAAAATCTGGGTATTGATCCTTGTTAATTCTACAGATAATGTAACAGAACAAAAATCTTCTTTAAACAAAAAAAGCTATTATTTTCGACAATATCAATTAAAATTACCTTGATGTACATAACATTTTGCACTTTAAAAGCTACAAGTAGTGCATAGCTACATTCACATTAAATTGTACCTATGCACAATTTAGTTCTATTCAGGTAAAAACCGTATTTTATTTCTAACTACAATAATAAGTTTCAAAGGCGTATAAAAGTTATAAATCTGAATGAAAAATAAAATAAGGAAAAATCAGAAAAAAATACTGATTTTGTGCTGGTTGTTTTTTTGCAAAAAAATTCAGAATATTTTTTTTCCTGACACAGTAACTTTAACAAGTTCATGCAAACAAAATAAAAAGTTGAATTACTTTTCAAAATTTTTTTTGTCTTCTTTAATATAGTTATTGTCAGTCTTGAACTGACCATTTTGAATTTGATATGGATATTGAATTACACAATTACAGGAACTTTGTACCTGTTGAACCTTATTCTAAACTAATCTCTTAGAAGGATGTGTTCAAAGAGTAAATTGCAATAAGCACCTTTGTTGGCCACTCTTCAGCTTGACAAAATTCCCAGAAAACATTTTTTTTACTTTTGTTTTTTATTTAGTTGGTTTTGCTTTACTATCAATTACAAACAAGTTATTAATTAAGTTGTCTTGGATTTAAGTTCAAGAGATTGCAGGTTTAATTTCCAGCTTACCCACAAAAGTTTAAGAGGATCCATGCTGCACTTTCCCTTGAAAGCGTTTTGTGTCATACTTAAGTAAAAAAGCCTGTGATACAATGAAAAACCTTAAGACTTAATCCCTTACAACTTAATCCCTTAACTTAAGACCTTAACCTTAAGTCTTCACTCTACAGATCATTGTTGGCATGATACTGTTCTCTCTTCAATATAATATGCTATTTTTTTTATAATCGACAAATTCCTACTTTAAAACGAAGGCTACTGGAGCCATTCAAGAACTAAAACAATTCTCTGTAGTCATCTACAACTAAAAGGAAATTAAAATACTAAATTCCGGTTGAATCAGTTTTTGTTAACAGGCATTAATCAATAATTAAAAAACGGAGTTCTCCTTAATGAAACTCCTACTTCAGCTGTAAATGTTTAGTTGCCTTTTGCACCCATTTCAACAATGTTTAAGATTGCCAATTGAAGCAGGTTCGATGTATATCTATTTAGACTGGGACGGTGGCATGTCCTGTAATCCAACTACCTGAAGGTAAAAAGTTATGGATAGTTATAAGTGATGGCTTTTGGATGTGGTTTTCCCTTGTGAAGATCAAAATCCACATTAGTGAACAATACGTTTGTCCATTAAACCACACTATTAATTAGACCAGTTTCTAAATCTTTGGGGAAATTGTGGTTCGGATATCACGTTACACTTTAGATCCCCTAGTTGCCGTTGGCTGTTGAGCTATTAATTAACAGTCCTGTCTCAGGAACAAGTCGGCCTTAGTCAGTAACAAGGCTACAAGATCGCGCCACAATCCACAATCATGCCATACTCAAATCTCCTTTATCCTTTTCTTAAAATACTTACCTGGGTAGGTCGCCATTTCAAGAAAAGTACAAGTATAATGTATTTCGTCAATTTTGTGTCTCACAACCTTTTAAAGGGACTTATGCCCTTCTAACAAAAAAAAAAAAAAAATGCAGTTAGTAAACGAGATGAGACCAACAGCCCAACCGGCTTTCCTTTCCATCCACCTTTTGGTAAATTTCCCTTTTATTCATTGGGGACTCAAAGCCTCTTTATCTTTTACATATCAAATTTGCTCTTTTCCATCCACCTGTAGGTAAGTTTACACCTTATTTCGGTAATAATTGATTAAAAGACTATTCATCTTTTACATAAATGTAAAATTTAAAATGACAACAGTTTTTATAAGTCGGATGGCGCATCACTATCTCTTCTGGGTCTTTTACTACTGGCATTCCCCTTTAAGTAACCCAGGGTGAAGGCTCTCAAGATCTTGTTCAAGTTGTCAATCGTATTCATATCCAGAGCGTTTCTGTTGTCCGTAAGCTCGTGCCAGACGCTGGGGAACGGAGTCGGAATCACGTGAAGACAAGGAACACCTGGAAACAAGATTGGGAATTGAATTGGGTAAAATTTGAGGTTATTTTGTACTGTTGTGCAAATAGGTGTTAGACCAAAAATGAGGTGTATAGAATGAAAGTAATCTGCTTTAATAATCCCAAGTTGTTTGATTCAATCCTCAAAAATGCTGATTAGGGGTTTGAAACTGGTCCAGATATCATTTGTCTGTGGGCTATGAAAAATTAATCAAAATATCAGATAAGATCAAAATTAAGTGGTTCAAGAGCAGCACTTGGACGAAATCCAACACTGACTCAGGTGTGGAGGGGGTCAGAACACTTGAAATTTTTAGAGTGTTCTTTCCATTGTAGAAAGTTTACTTTCATGAGTTTAAACAATCAACATTCTTGGTTTTATTACTATCAAGACCAAAGATAACAGTGCGAGATATAACCAAGGGAGAAAACAATTAAAACATTATCATGAAAACAGGCCAATCAAACTAAATCAATTCTGATTATCACGGTATCACTGTTTAAAACCAACGATATCTGCCAAGGCAAATGAAAGCGATAAAATATGATTACACAAACATTTTAACGTATTGTTAATTTGTTGCCCTACTTTCCTACTAAAAAACAGAGCAACTCAGAGGCCTGCAATAATGTTTGAAACCCAACATTATAAAAAAAATCTTTATCTAACACAAACAAAGCGAATATAAAATTTTTTTCTTTTATAATTATTTAAAACATATTTACTATTTATTATTTATATTATTTATATTACTATTTTATTATTTGTATTAAAAACCTGAAGACAGCCTTGACGAACTGGCTGCTGAACCGATTTATATACACAACCCAAGAATTCCTTGAGTGGAGAAATGAACACCAGTTACCAAGATCCTTTTTTACATATTGTACTTGTTAATGTGTATAACATTTAATAACTAGCATAAGTTTTTGACGCATTACTGTACTCCATGTATATGTGAATAAAGATTGATCGATTGAAAAGAAAATATAAAAAATAATGATAAAAAATTAAATATGTTTTAATTTATTATTTTTTTAATAAATAAAAAAATAAAAATACAAGTTATAGAGTTTGATAACTTTAAGCTGGTCACAACAACTTTTCAAAGGCAGTGCTTTTTGCTAAGCAAGCACGTCCATGAGTGATAGCAATGCAGTAATTGAGTTAAATGCAAAACACACAATAACGCGTGTCTAACCTTGAAACAACCTTATGCCAGTAATCAGAGGTAAAATTGTTAACAGAGCCGCAATTCTAAGAAAAGCATTTCCTCAAGTGAAACCTGGGCATCAGTTAGTTTTTATCAGAAAAAACCTTACAAACAGTGGCAGGTATCTTTCAACAAGGCAGCTGCAAACCTTTTTTCAAGAAGTTTAAGGGGTTAGGTCATGCCTGTACAATGTATTTTCATTCCTCAAAATATTCTGTATGTAAAAGAGAAAAAATGAACAATTTTCGTAGAGGAACGAGGTACACAACAAGTTGATATGAAACCAGAAACTGCCAAAATCTAAAGATAAGCAGACCCAGTTTACAAAATTCTCAAGTTCCCATGAATATTTACAAATATCAATGTTGCCAACAGATCAACAATAAATTGCCGATAGATTTTTTTAGATTTTTTCAAACACAAGCTTGATACCTTCAGGGCCGGCTCTACCATATAGGCGAACTAGGCGACCGCCTAGGGCGCCAGGGCTTGAGGGGCGCCAAAGGGGGCGCTAAGCGGCCCCATTTTTTCATGAAAGGAAAACGCAAATAAAAAATTTTATATTTTGGAAAGGAAAATCATGAAAGTAGCCTAAACTTTAATTTATATTTACGTTTCATTAAATTATAAGTTTATAATTTGGGAATAGCTCGCAAGAATATGCTCTTCTTGTTACTCTTTAAAACTTAAACTATAAAGTTATCTCCAATAGTGGAAAATCCTACTCTTCCAAACTTGTGATTATATACCAATGCTAAGCATATGCGACCTTCTCTGCTCTCTAGGCGCCCTGGCCGGGGCCATTATACAGTAGTTTAGGTTTATTTTTATCTTGACAGCCAAATTTTAAGACTGGTCTACTGTAGTAGTACGTGTGGTTAGCGTAAAAACCTTGAACTTTTTGACAGCTTAGCCACTTGGTATATGTATTATAGATACCAGTAGAAGTATTTTTGTCCGAAGTACCAACCTTGAATTCGTGTAGAACACCCCCATATCAGCCATTAAATATGGCCGCCGTTACATTTATAAATTGCTCTGTAACTCCGGTAATAGTATTCCGATCTTGATAAACCTTTTTTATGTTTGAAAGATAATTTTAAAATAAAACTTTTTTGTATTTTAAATATATTTTTTTAAGTTAATAGTTTTCATTTGATATTTGAAAAACGAAATTTTCCATTTAATTCCATAAGAAAGTCTAATTCCTCAATAAAATGCGTTATGAGGGGTTCGACAAGGATATATATAGCTAAATGTAGAATATTCTCTAGGTTGAAAACTTATACGCACAGAAATGCTATTCCAATTGGTCAACTATTATCAGAATAATGGCCTCAAAAAGATAATACGCACAGGCCATTTTCCGAGTTAGCCTAGTTTTTTTCGGTATTTTATGGAGTAAAAAAAAACTATAATTGAGGTGAAACCTGAATAAAATCGAAGAAAAATAACTGAGAAAAATCTATCATAACAGTATATAATTCTATGTTTTTATCCATTTTGAAGGTCCAAAAGAAGTTTTTTGGTCGACCCATGTTAAGTACAGGGCAAAAGGACAGGCCCTGACTTTTTTCGTAATAAATACTTTATCCATCGATAGAAATGAATAAAAATTCATGATCATATTTACCTTGACGTACCTTGACAATACTTTTACTGAACTGGGGGGACAACACTAATACTTTTTAGAAAGTGGGGGGGGGGGGGGCGCGCCAAATGATACTTTCGCCTAGGGCGCCTAAAACTCTTGAGCCGGCCCTGGATACCTTCCTCATTAACAATGTTTTTTAAGATACTTCCTTCAACATTTATATACTATACTTTACAAACTCCCCCATATAATCTGCTAAGACTCATGTTTGTATCAAAGTGGTATTACTTTGTTTGTTTTAAGGCCTATTTACACTTCAAAGTTTGTGCAACAATATCATACCGAAAGTTGCCTTTGCGTGATACGAAACAAAATATTGAATATTACCTCCAGTAATAAAAGTATGACATTTTGGTTAGACTTGCGGCAAGCTCTGCAGGGAATGTTAAATACAGATTTTACTAAAACCTTGCTTGAATTTAAATCTGATAGCATACTTGCTTGCAGCATAAACATAAACATTTATTGTGTAAACGCGCCTTTGCTGAAACATGTAATCACATGATTGGCCGCATTCGCAGATGGCGGTAGCGCCATTGGAAGTAAGAAGTTAAGTATGTAGGGGTTTTAACTGTTTTTCAGCCACTTTTAGTAAGATAAATCCACTAGTCATTTTTACATGTTTGAATTAGATACGACAAAGTCGGTGTTTTATTGGCTAAACAGATTATCAAGCAATAAAAACTTCTATGATCCTAGGATGTTATACGATAAAACAGTTGGTCTTTTGAGGGAGCACGTAAATGCGCATTAGCGAGTGATTTTTCAACATGTTTTTCAGGTCAAAAAGAAAAGAAAACAAAGGAAAACAGGAAAATGTACACAGTCTTTCTACCAACAAATCTAAATAAATCAAAACTTAGTGATAGTATTGACTAATTATTCAGAGGACACATGATTGGTTGTTACAAAATCGACTGAGGACATTTGACTGTGAACATTGATTTCTCTTATGATTACAGAAAAATTACAATCATCCTAGGGCCTTACCTCGTTGCAGAAAAGGCATATGATCATCGTCAATATGAGCGTTAAGATGCATCTTGTTAAAATAAACTTCGCCATTGCGTTTCTTTAACAACCGCATGTCTGTAAGGCTTTTTTCGGCCCCAGCCATTTGTAAATACCACTTCTGGGTCTTCCGCAAGTAACTGTAAAAGGAGGGCTCGGGCGTCCCCAAGAGATCCAGTAGTACCAACAGATCCTGTAAAAAAGTTACAACTGTTGAAATCTGCCGATGATTTGTTAACATGAGAGAGAGAAACACAGAAAAACCAATAAAGGCAACTAAAAAATATGTATATAAATGATTGTACAGGGCTTTCTTTTTAAACGAAACCCATTTTTAAGATTGAATAATGCACATATAAATATGAAATGAGTATTGTTTTGTTAATCTTTACATTTTATATAACCTGTTATTTAAGTTTGATCATATTTAGTTTACATTATGTGTTCAAACAATCTGCCAATGGCAT
The DNA here is from genome assembly GCA_035578135.1 of Flexamia atlantica. Lineage (NCBI taxonomy): Eukaryota > Metazoa > Arthropoda > Insecta > Hemiptera > Cicadellidae > Flexamia > Flexamia atlantica. Next base: position 21,622,767 of record JAQJVK010000013.1, on the reverse strand, counting down.
TTGTACAAAGTTGTGCTATCCCCATCAAATTCCCGAACACATGTTGCAAGGTACGTCTTTGAATTTCTTGCATTAAATTTGTTATGTTTGTTTACAGATGCTGAATATCCTGTGAATGGTTTTCGTAGGCCTTACTTTTTATTATGTATCCCCAAAGAAAATTAAATACTGTGGTAAAATCCGGGGATCTTGGGGAGAATAATCTTTAACTGATAAAATAAAGTTTTGGGTTGCATTAAAAAAAACCATGTATTATCATAGTTGGGAAAGTTAATCAAAAATTCTAAATAGTTAAAAGTTATTAGTTAGTCCCGTAAAAAGTAACTGATAGAAGTTATAAGTTAGTTAGTTAAAAAAGTAACTGATAGAAGTTATTAGTTAGTTAAAAACTAACTGATAGAAAATAAAGTTAGTTTTTAAAGTTAGTTTTCGGAAAAGTTTGCTGTTGGGCAGTTTTTCTAAAGGATCGTATGAAATGAAATAAGCACACATCTTGGTAACTAATTGTGTAATTGTAATTGTGCCAACTAAACACTAATAAAGCTTAATTTATTTATCACAGCTATGTTACTACCGCAGAATTTCTTGACACTTGACAGAGATAAACATCAACTGAAGACAACGTTTTGGGGATGACAAACCACCAAACATTCCCCCTCCCCACCCCTCGGTGCTTGCGGCCTTGCTATTGGCTGGGGCGGCATATCAAGAATCAAGAATCAAGAGTGTTTATTGTCGTAAACTTGTACAAAGCATGGACAGTCGTCAAACATATTTACATAAAATAAACTAAAAATACAGTGCACTTTTATACATTTGATTCTTATGTTTTCTAAAATAATTCTTTATTTTCATCATTCAAATAATCCTGGACACTGTAGTACTCCTTAGTCACTAACAAATGTCGCAACCTCCTTCTGAACCTGATTTCATTTAATTCAGATTTTAATGAAAGGGGGAGGGAATTGAAAAGTTTAATTATGCTGAAAAATGACTGCTTCTCAAAAAATGTGGTGTTGTGTTGTGGAATAGTTAAGGAAGTGGAATGTCGGAGACTATAGTAGTTACTATTGCGAAAATTGAAAAAATGCTTGTTTTTGAAGAAAAATGAGAGACATTCGTAGATATACAAACAACTGAAGGTAAGCAAATTATTTATTGAAAAGACACCTCTACATGAATCATCCCTATGCAGTCCGAAAACCAATCTAACCGCCTTTTTCTGCAAAACAAATAGAGCCTTTGTTCTTGAAGACTCGGCTCCCCAAATTGCGACACCGTAACTAATGTGGGGGTATAGACATCCATAATATGCTGTAAGTAATACCTTGGTGTTTGCAAAATTAGAGAGTCTTCGAAGAATGAAAATACAGCTATTGATCTTGCGTGAAACTTTATCAATATGTCCTGAAAAGTCTAGACGAGGATCGATGATCAGACCCAAAAAAGTAGCCTGCTGGCAGGAGTAGATTTCAGTTTCACCCAAAATCAAACTTGATGTCTCACCATAAGAATTTCGCAATTTAAAATCCATGAAAAGTGTTTTCTCTGTATTTACAGAAAGATTATTCTCAGACATCCATTGTAGAAGGAAGTTACTTTGGATAAATGTTTCTATCTCAAGATCGTCACGAGAACCATTGCTGATGTTCATTGAGGTATCATCTGCAAATAGACAGAGATCAACGTTGGATACACTGGCGTGAATGTCATTTACAAATAACAGAAAGAGAATTGGCCCGAGCACGGAACCTTGCGGAACTCCACATTTGACCATGATTTCACTGGACCTTTTAGACGAGACACATCCAGTACTGTCCAAAAATGGGACCTCAACAACCTGAGATCTATCCTCTAAATATGATGAAACCCAACCAAGAGCATTTCCTCTCACTCCAAAATGTTCCAACTTCTTCAAAAGCAATTTGTGGTTGACCGTGTCAAACGCTTTACTTAGATCTAGGAATATGCCGAAGACATGTTTATGCTCATCAACGGATCTGGAAACATTTGATATGAAACTAAACATAGCGTCTATTGTAGAAGAATTTTTCCTAAATCCAAACTGTTTTTCAAAGAGTATTCTATGATTATTCAAAAAGGAATTTAAACGATTCAAAAACAATTTTTCTAGAACTTTTGAGAATGTTGACAGTAATGAAATTGGCCTGTAATTATTTTTGTCAAACCTACTACCTTTTTTATGAAGGGGCTTTACTATTGAAGTTTTAAGAGCATTGGGAAACTTCCCCTCCACAAAAGAACAATTAGCCAGGAAAGATAAGGGCAGTGATAAACAATTCGCAACACTTTTCAGCAGCTTGGAAGAGATGCCATCAGAACCCGCAGAGTTACCAACTTGTAAAGATTTTATCACTTGCATTACTTCATCTTGACACGTTGGGTAAAGGAAGAGAGATGACTGGCATGGTGGATCAGAGAGAGCATGATTTAAAGCAACAGGATCATTGATTTGACCATTTGAACTAAAAAAGGTATTGAAGGTATTTGCAATTTCATCTGGACATGATAGAGGGTCTCCACAATCAGACGTTATTGAGAGTGGTTTGAAGCATTTACTTGACTTTTTATTCGGAACAGTTTCATTAACAATATCCCAGACTGCTCTTGGCTTACTTCCAGAAGAATTCAGATGAGCAAGGACATTCTCTGCTTTTGCCAATTTCACTTCAGCCCTATATTGTCTTTTGAGATTGGAATAAACTACTCTTAAAGGGTCCAAAGGATCAAGATTTTTCGTTCTATGAAACAGGTCAATGAGATTCTCACGCATCTGCAACAAAGCGGGATCAAACTTAACTCGAGAATAAAAAACTCTTGGTCGAATATTAACTCTTCTACAGGGAAAAGACAGTTCAAAATAGTAGTTCAAAGTAGAACTAAAACTTTCAAAGGCTTCATTTATGTTTTGGGCAGAAAACACTAAATTCCAACATTCTTTTTCTAAAAGAGTTTTGAAAATTCGGATGCTATCGTCATTAAATGTCCTCTTGTACTTAAATTTTGGAAGCTCTCTAAACATAGGGGAGACCAATTGAACATCAGATACTTGAGCGTGGTGATCAGAGATACCTGCAACAACAACTGCAGTGTTGAAAACTTCAGGATTAACATTACAAAAGACATTGTCAATGAGGGACCTACTACCATTAAATTCCCTTGTATATGAATGGACTGTATCGTATAAGCCAAAGGACATCATAGTTTCAGATAGTTTCTTTGCAGAGGATTCATAAACGGACATATCAATATTAAAGTCACCTACAACAATGGTTCTCATATTGGGTTTGGAAAATTGTTCAAGGCAAAGACAAATATGATCTAAAAATTCATCAACCCTTTCATTCGACTTATGTGGGGGTCTGTACACAGCAAGGAGGAAGTATGAAATGTTCTCCAAATCAAAGGTAATAGCTGCTAACTCACAGAAGCCTTCAATGCAGAATTTCTCCACATCAACCTTTTGGCAACACAAGCCATCTTTAACCATTATACAGACACCTCCCTTTTCCATATTTAATCTGCAGTAACCTGATGCTACGGTATAATCAAACATACAGAAAGAATTCAGTTCATCTTTATGAAGGAAATGTTCAGACATGCAAAAAATGCTAGGGGAAAAACTCTCTATGAAAATTTCAACTAATTCCATCTTAGCAAAAATGCCTTGTACATTCTGATGGGTGATTCGGAGAATATTGTTACTTTCCTTAGTCAGCAATTCTGGATCACTAGGTGCTATGTACTTAGGGGTGGCCAAAGGATCGGGCATAAAAAATTCATGAGAGGATCTGAGGGGTAGTGAGCGAATTGTGGATGGCTTGGGTGTTCCTGATAGTGATCAGAGCCAGAGTACGGGGCTGAAGAAAACCTATTACTCTCTCGAGTGGTTATTAGGACAGGGATCTTGTTACCACTTCCAGAAAGAGAATCAGTGTCAGAGTGAGGAGAGGACTGAAAAATGTTCAAAAGAAGGCTCGCAATGCGTCTCTTGCCACCCATGTTGAAATGAAGACCGAACCTAGTGTAAAAGCTAGGTTGAATGTCACTGAGTGAAAGAAATTCAGCATTGGGTGCCAGAGATACAATACGCGAAACCTCCTTATTGATACAAGAAATTTTATCATTCAGTCTAGGCTGGTCCAGTCTGAATGGAATACCAACTACAATTACTTTTGTTTTATTGACTTGATCCAACAAATTAGATATTTGTTTAGGAACATCACAGTGACCAGGTGATAAGCTTATGTCATTCGTACCGCCAAGAATAATCAAAGTATCATTCATGTCCATATCTTTAACTACACAATCAACATTTTCAACTACCTGACAAAGTTTACCATTTGGTTTAACATATCCTAAAACGTCAAATTCCCTAGAACATTTGTCAAGCAACAAGTCAGCTAAATGGCGACCATGGCTGTCTGAAACTAATCTTACTTTAACCCGTTTAGGATGGCATGCCACACGGGAGTTAATCTCAACATTGCCACAGTCGACAGGTTGTTTATCCATACATGCGCCTTTTGAATTCTTATCTACAACGAGCCTATCATTCATCTTACATTTTTCAGATTCACTGCTATTCTTGATATTACTACTAGTATCTAGAGCGTCATTTGTTACTATTGGTACAATATCAGACTTTGACTTAGGTTTATTTTTATGAGCAACCGTTTTGTTACAGTGAGTGGTGTTTGAACTAGCAGAAACAACATTAACTACATCATTTGATATTTCATTCAACGGTTCAAACTTATTCTTCGATAAAAAGTCAGGAACACTCTCATCAACAATCTTACATCTATTGCTGGAATGTTTCCCCTGTACGATTTCCCAAGAATCCCCGGTAGATTTCAATTTAATAGGCGAGACAACTTGGTTACAAACAACCAGAGTGTTCTTAGGGGGAGAAACAGAAAGTACCCCATTCTTATCTAGATTTACATCAACAGCTTCTGCTACCTTACGAGCTCCCCGTGTGCCACAAGAGTGCCATTCTATAAAATTCAAATTTACATCAAGCAAACAATAGTAATTAATTACAAACTTAGCATTAAGTAGTGTAAAAAATCCACAATCATGAGAGTTTTTCTGTTGAACACAGGTGACGTCAACAAACTTTGCCTCGGTGATACCAAGGTTCATTGCTAATTTCTTTGCTGAACTTGTATTAAGGCCTGCAACAGAGTCCAAGTGGAAAACTTCATCCTTTCGTTTGTCCAAGAAAGCCAACGACCAATGTGAACCTGCCGCATCACCCTTGCTGTTGTTTACGCAAAAAAATACAAACTTAGCGTTTGAAAATGAGGGCTGACTCAGAATGTTATTAATACATTGTTTATCGCCATTCTTTAATAACTGAGTAATGGAAGGCCCACAGCACAGTATACCATCAGCGTCTCTTGACATTTCCTTAAAACAGTTGTTTAAGAGGTCATCATTAACCCATTTGTCACGTGATTCTTTTAACAAAACCCCTACTCTGTTGCTTTCAAAACTTAATTTCAGCTCTGAGTCTTTAAGGGATTTCGAAAGCTTAATATTAGACTCATTTAGGGATTCGATGTTTTTTTCCAAGCTTTTGATGTTAGAGGCTAAGGAGTCTTTCTGACATAGCAGAGAAGAAATCTCGGTATCACGCTCACGTATTTTAGATTGAAGTTCAGATATTTGGACAGACAAAATGCGATTATCTTCAGCTGCAGCATCTATGGCGTGGAATGAATTATTAAATTCATTTCGACGGAGGTCCTTTTCCAGGTCGAGTTTGCATGCTAGAGAGTCCAGATCATGTTTGGTTTCTTCCAGAGCTTTTATTTTATTTTCATAGGAAGAGTTAACAGATTCAAAAAGTTGCAACAGACCTGTAACACTAGCCGTCACGTTAGAAAAATCAATATCTGGATAATTGGATGATAGTAAATTAATTTCAGTAGAAAGACTGACAGCTGCTGCCTCAAACTCCTCATAATAGCTACGTTTCATCTCAGATGATTCATAATGTTCCATAATGTTATATCAAGGATGAAAAATGAGTATAAAAAATTCCAAGTTGTGTATGAGAAACCAGCAGATGACGTCGTCACAGTATTTATGTTGTACCTTCAATTTAAAAACACAATCCCCATGCAGTCCTTCTCAGATGTTGCATTGGAAAAAAAGGCGTTACGGCGGTGGTTGATGCTCCTAAAATCAGTAGTCCGCAACCCCCCTGCAGTCCCGCAATAAAGTTGCATCAGGATAACTGAAGGGGCTAGTTTAAATCCATTGGATCATACAGTTCTGAAGAAGCGGCAGTGGATAGTGGTCGGTACTGAAAGCAGGGTAATATTCCCCGTGTCTGCCGCATTGCTCGCACAGTGCGCGCCGTTGGATGCGCTCTGGTCTCAGAACACGCTGCCGCAAAGTCTTATCAGAGGTTATCAGTGTCTCCAAAACTATTATAAAATACCTTACAATGTCATTTACAGCATCGCAGCACTTGTAAGTAGTTAACATTTAGAAATAATACAACTTGCAATAAGAACACAGACTTTTTCATTAATAAAACATAATTTACTACTCACTACAACACTTGTCTAACTTGCTTCAGACAGGCCACGCTTGCCAAAGCATACCAAACATACCAAAGCAACTGGACTTTCCCCACCCCCCCGCGTTGTTTGTCATCAAGGGCGCTGACCCCTCGCTAGCATCCGGCACGGCCACTCCAATCCTCTACGGTCGCGTGAAAAACTCGTATTTAAATTCTTCTGCCCGTTCAAAAACTAACGATTTAAACTCCAAAATTACTAACGAATAGATCAATCTATTCGTTAACTAGATTCTAACTGATTAGAAGTTATTTCCAGTACTTTTTAAAAACTAACGAATAAGTTAGAAGTTAGTTGAAAAAACTAACGATTATCGTTAATCGTTAGAATTTCTAATCGTTATTCCCAAGTATGTGTATTATCATGTAAATTTGCCATCATTGTTTAGTATAAACAAAAACAAGTTCCACACAAAACTCGTTATGTACATATCAGTATTGGTATTGTGGGCATCACCACCACTGGTTGGTAAAAACAAGTTCCACACAAAACACGTTATGTACATGTCAGTATTGGTATTGTTGGCATCACCACCACTGGTTGGTAAAAACAAGTTTCACACAAAACACGTTATGTACATGTCGGTATTGGTATTGTGTGCATCACCACCACTGGTTGGTAAAAACAAGTTCCACACAAAACACGTTATGTACATGTCAGTATTGGTATTGTGGGCATCACCACCACTGGTTGGTAAAAACAAGTTTCACACAAAACACGTTATGTACATGTCAGTATTGGTATTGTGGGCATCACCACCACTGGTTGGTAAAAACAAGTTCCACACAAAACACGTTATGTACATGTCGGTATTGGTATTGTGTGCATCACCACCACTGGTTGGTAAAAACAAGTTCCACACAAAACACGTTATGTACATGTCGGTATTGGTATTGTGTGCATCACCACCACTGGTTGGTAAAAACAAGTTCCACACAAAACACGTTATGTACATGTCGGTATTGGTATTGTGGGCATCACCACCACTGGTTGGTAAAAACAAGTTCCACACAAAACACGTTATGTACATGTCGGTATTGGTATTGTGTGCATCACCACCACTGGTTGGTAAAAACAAGTTTCACACAAAACACGTTATGTACATGTCAGTATTGGTATTGTTGGCATCACCACCACTGGTTGGTAAAAACAAGTTCCACACAAAACACGTTATGTACATGTCGGTATTGGTATTGTGTGCATCACCACCACTGGTTGGTAAAAACAAGTTCCACACAAAACACGTTATGTACATGTCAGTATTGGTATTGTGGGCATCACCACCACTGGTTGGTAAAAACAAGTTCCACACAAAACACGTTATGTACATGTCAGTATTGGTATTGTGGGCATCACCACCACTGGTTGGTAAAAACAAGTTCCACACAAAACACGTTATGTACATGTCAGTATTGGTATTGTGGGCATCACCACCACTGGTTGGTAAAAACAAGTTCCACACAAAACACGTTATGTACATGTCGGTATTGGTATTGTGTGCATCACCACCACTGGTTGGTAAAAACAAGTTCCACACAAAACACGTTATGTACATGTCAGTATTGGTATTGTGGGCATCACCACCACTGGTTGGTAAAAACAAGTTCCACACAAAACACGTTATGTACATGTCAGTATTGGTATTGTGGGCATCACCACCACTGGTTGGTAAAAACAAGTTCCACACAAAACACGTTATGTACATGTCAGTATTGGTATTGTGGGCATCACCACCACTGGTTGGTAAAAACAAGTTCCACACAAAACACGTTATGTACATGTCGGTATTGGTATTGTGGGCATCACCACCACTGGTTGGTAAAAACAAGTCCACACAAAACACGGTATGAACATGTCGATATTGTTATTGTGGGCATCTGCTACCACTGGTTAGTAAAAATAAGTCCACACAAAACATGATATGAACATGTCGATATTGTTATTGTGGGCATTGCTACCACTGGTTAGTTAAAACAAGTTCCACACAAACATGGTATGTACATTTCGGTATTGGTATTGTGGGATGCCACCACAAGTCAGTAAAAAAGGTTTCACAAAAATCACGTCGTGTACATGTTGGTGAACAAGTTCTTCTATAGTGTTGGTGAACAACCTATATTCTAAATTCTGAACAAGTCCTGTTAATAATCACCACAAGTTTATACGGATTCACAGTACAATTACTGAAAACAAATGAGATTTATACTATTATCTAAGTTTTTTTTTTTCAATTTATTGAAAACAAAAGAGATATATACAATTATCCAAGTTTTTTCAGTGTCTGAATAATAAACATTACTGCAGGGCGGAACAGTTTGTTCAAGCCCGTGCTAAATTTACAAATGTGATAATTGACAGATGTTAAAGAGCACTTGAGAATACATTGACCTTGTCTTTCAACTCCAGCTCTGTTGTTAGCTCTGCCTCGACTAAATTAGCACTTGTTCGGAAGACAAAAACATACCGGCAGATTAAGGTTTTCTCTATACATTATACATTTATACATTATTCATTAGTTGAAATGGCGACCTACCCAGGTAGGAATTTTAAGCCAAGTATGAATGACAGATGAGTGAACGATGATTGTGGCACGATCTTGTAGTCTTGTTATTCGACAACGTATTCCTTAGACAGGACTGTTAATTAATAGCCCAACAGCCAATGGCAACTAAGGGACCTACATTTTAACGTGGGATCCGAACCACGATTTCGCCTCGGTTAACAATTTACGAACTGGTCTAATTATGAGGATGGTCCTATGAACGAGTACTCAATAGTGCGGACGTTAATCCCCACTAAGGAACACCGCGTCCACAAGCCATCGCTCATAACTATCCACAATTCGTGACCTCCAAGTAGCTGGATTACAGGACACGCCACAGTCCCAGTCTTTTTGGACTTGATTATTTTTACACCTTACGAATGTACCTCATTAATAAATCATATCAAAATCAAAGAGATTTTTATGGATAGAATTTCTATAGTAAAATTAAAAATGTAACATTTCAAAAATTCTTGTAACCAAATAAGCGAGGAGAATTACTGGAATCAAAATACTGTTAACAATGCTGATTGAAACAGTACGACTTTGGGCAAGATTGAAGTTTAGCATATTCAATATGCCCTGCATAAATCTTTCCATAAATAATAATTAAATATTCGTACAACATTATACAGATAACAGTAGAGAAGATGAATTCCAAATGAAGTTCTTTTATGAAATTAGAAGTATGAAGTGAGGAACACAATAAAGTCCAGGAAGGCCTAAACATGATTGGGCGGTCAATCGTGGTTCGATTGGAGGATGAAATGAAAGACTAGAACTGATATTTTCAGATATGCATTGCAAATTTTAATATGATTGGAGAGTCTCAAGTTAAAACACTAAGTTTCAAAAGCCGTTCAAAATTATTATGTATTTTGCCATGATATAAAAGCCGTAAGTAAACTCATAATATATTTTGTGCGCTCTTCGCTTATTAGTAGTTCAAATTAATAAGCAAAGGTGTTATTTTTACAAAAAAAGTTTATTGAATACCAAAAATGAAATTAAATGATTTAGTTATAAGATAGGTCATGAAACATAGAATTGAATAACATGAATTAAAACCTATATTCTAAATTCAACCAGGCCTGCCAGTATTTCACAAATATAAACAGGTAAAAGTATGTGATTGTCTTTTATTTTTCTTCCTGAAACAGTTCATGAAAACCTATACTCCAATAGCATTCTACATCAAAATGCTATTGCAGTCAAATCAACAGTGATGGAACAAAATATCCACAACAGTTTAATGAAACCTGTTTCAAAACTATTTTGAAATTAAACAGTTTCAGGAAGCGCCCTGTAGCAAACTGTTGCGGATGGAATCTACTAACAAGTAAAACATTAACCCTGAAGAACAACGAAATAAGAAAAATAAAAAAATACATCAAAGAGGAAAGTAATTTTAAAAATTTACTACTTCCTAGTTATTATTTACCACAATTTAATAGCAGGCGCTCTACAATCAATTAACTTAATTAATACTATCAGTACAGACGAAACTGGAACGCCTACAATGCTTAAATGGTGAGAAGCGAGAGGAGAGGCCCAACACAGTTTAGATCACAACTGCCCAGCTGCAACTGATTATCAGAGAGATTTATAAATCTCTCTGATAATGCCTACAACAGTTGCAATGAAACCGAAACCGAAACGCTCCTGTTATTAGTAGTTGCGCTCGAAACAGCAACGTCTTGTTGCACCGAGAAGAACGGGTTATGGCCAAGGCAAAACGTTTCAATGTGGGTAGTCAAATCACAAAAACTTCGGTTAACTGAAACAGTCTGCAACTGCAACCGTTTAATTGAAGTGTTATTTAAACAGTTTATTAAAACTGTTGCAGTTGCAACTGATTCGCGCGAATGTTTTATTCCATCACTAATTCATGCATTTGTAGCTGACAGGCACAAGAACACTTTTGTCAAGACAGGATGAGACCGAGGGAGTGCGACAGTGTACTTAATAAACACACAGTGTAGTTTCTGTGATAAAGAAACTTTAAAAGTAGTTTAGTTTTCTTACATTCATTCAATTATATCATTTTGAATATCACTGTATGGTGCTATAGCTGATTACAATCTAAATTCTATTTTAAAAATGCAAAAAAAAGCAATAAGAATAATTTGTAATCTCCAACCCAGAACCTCAGTCAAAGAGTATTTCAAATCTGAAAAAATTATGACAGTTTATGGCATGTATATTTTTGAAACAATCTTATCAGTCAAAAATCGATTGCAGGATATAGAGCTAGTAGGAGGTAACCACGATTACTTTATTAGGCACCGGGAAGATTTAGCAACAAGTCCTCACAATTTACAACTTTTTAAAAAGAAACCTAAATATGCTGGGTCAAAATTTTACAACAAACTTCCTCCAGAAATTCGGGCAGAGGTATCTTACAATAAATTTAAATCAAAACTAAAACTATTTCTCATCAGCAGGGCGGTGTATTCTTTTGAGGAATTTACATAGTGAATATGGTTTGTAATTTTTCTTATAAATTGGAGTTCATGTTGACAGCTCCAAACTTTACTGTATTGTTTACTTTATGACACTATTTTTTGTACATCATGTTATGTGCTATGTGACAAATAAAGATATTTTGAATTGAATTGAATTGAATTGAATACTTGCGCCAAGAGTATTTGCTACTGAGTACTGAATAATTAAATAAGGACCGTGATCCTCAACAAGATACGAAAATAAAGACACGAAAATCCTGTCACAGTAACAATCAAAATTCACTACTGTACAGACATTGGCCGATGACACTTTTAGCGCAATCTGGATTACTGTGTCAGATTTTTGAGGGGCTTAATAAATTTGCAAAATCAGCGCAGCTTTGGAGAGTTTTAAGGGAAGGGAGAGCTAAGCCTGAATTGAGATGTTAAATCAGATTATAAAGTTAGTGACCAATATTGTTTTTTACATACTTTAAAAACTTTATCAAGATATAATTAATGACCACTCAGATCGACAAACTTATAACAAATTTATGCAAAATATGTTCTAACCTAAAATACAACCAAGTTATTTATGAGTATAATTAAAAAAATTAACTAATGTGTGATTAACTGAAGGGTGATATTTTTACAATGTTTGTCCCTATGGTGAAAATACAACTAAAAATGATTAATGTTTTTCTAAACATGTTACACTTTCAAATCCTATGGTGGTTGAATCTAATAACCCCTGATAAAAAGCCCAAAGCAGATAACCATAACAACTCCCCAAACAAACTAACTCAAAAATAACTATTCAAACAAAACCCTTTTGACTAACTTACCATTCACATTTCCATTAAAACTGACAGCGAATGGCACGTGAAACTTGAAAAAGTTATCAGTCTTTCAGATATAACAGGTTACTAACTTGATAAATGACAGGAATAACTTCAATAAATTTAAAAAGTAGTTCTTTTTAGATGTTCAAGATTATCTCTTTATTGTTTTTGTAACTTATTTTTATCATCCTTCGTAACTAAGGAATTTCTTCAAAACTACCTAAACATGCACAGGTTGCAAAATTATGAGTCAAGACTTTAGACACAAAATACATTAACGTTACAAAACAACTTGCTCTTTATGAGCTAAAGTATGACCATCTTTGGTGATAGGGCCGAGGCCTTTGAACCGGTAATGCAGCTTTCCAAAGGTTTTTTGTGAAGTAAAAATCCTTAAAGAGCCAGCGGATTGAACGTAAACAGCTGATTGATGTTGTCATAAGAGAGTACGAATTAACAAAAATCAGCTGATCCCTTAGGTGCAATGTTGCCATTTATTAGCACCATGGCCTTTTTACTAGAGATGGCTAGGTTTAAAGCCTTAAAGATAAAAGAATTTATTTGTCAAGAATTTGAATCGACACCAACAATCCAAATATTGTTCACAGTTCCTTCAAAATTACTCCATGTATTTAATTTAGTTTAGTTTAGTCTTTCATTACTTAATCATGAACTACGATAATTAGATTTTCATTTTTTTTGTATAGAGTGAGTGTATTCTTAGAGTAAATGGAAATAAATCTGCGCATTTGAATTAGAAACGCAAGTCGTTCAAAGGATGTTGTGCAAATTACGTAGTTAGTTGTTACTGCACTCCAGACGCACATAAATTCTTTTAATTTGATCCTTTGGGATTGGGGAGGGTTTGACCTTTCTTCTCCCACTCAATTACCCCAAATACTTTACATGATTCTGAACTTACTGTCTGTGTCTTGGCTTCGAGAGAACCTTTTTTTAAAAACTATTTTATTTTCAAAAGAGATAATTTTAATATTTTTTATTTTTGTTCAACAAACTATGTTTAAGTACATGTCTTTGATTGAGTGGACTGAAAACTGAAATTTCTATTGAAAAAATTCCTACAGGGTATTAACTTTGAAACTAATAAAAAAATGTAGAGACTATTATCAATGTAGAGCTCTAAGATCAGTTAATTACAACCAAATTTAAATCATAAAAACTCTCTACTCAAATTTAAAACTGTAAAATCAGTGATAGTAACTGAGTAAAAGGTATATAGTTGAATAACTGGGAAAAGGAGGTATGGACAGGAAGAAAGAAAATTACGTTATGGTGGTGCTCCTAAATAGTCCAGTGTCTAAAACAGTCATAATTATTAAAGCACATCCAATCATAAACTATTCAAGTCTTCTCTAAACATCATAATGCTTTTCAATAAATAAAAGTAAATTTGCTAAGCCTGCTATATTGTAGCGCAACATGCTTTGCCCCATTTGGTAAGAATTGCTTAGGCACAGCACTTAACAATATGCTTATGTAGTAAATATAATAATCACCAGACAAAACAACTCTCATAACCATTCTTTTTGTGATAAGGCATATTGCGTTTCTATTTACTCAATTATTTCAAATGCAAAATTTCTACTAGCAGCACACGGCAAGATAATTTTGCGTTTAGTATTTGGTTGTCAACCAGCTGTTGCTAGACATAAATTTTATATTAAGTTTTATGGAGATCAAACAAAACAAAACATCTTTTTAAAGGTTTAGTTTTGATTTGTCTCCAGCAGTGTGCAGCAGGTCTTCCAAAGTAAACAATACGTCGGATCATAAAATTTCTAAAGATTGGACAATCATTTTATGAAAGATAGGAAAATTAATAAGGCAAAGAGAATGAATGAATAATAAGACTTATGATGAAGAATAAAACATATACATTTTAATATTTATGTGAGTAAATGAGAGATTTCAAAGGGAACTCCCATAATTAAAACTATAAAAATATGAAAAAACTAACCATTGCCATAATCTGCTGCTTTTAACATCGCTGAGTATGTGTAATGTGTGATGGGTTATGCTAATTTTTTTACTTATTTAAAATTACCATTATCTGCCTTATTCTTTATTGTCCTGGCCCATTTACCAGCTGTATTATTACCTTTGTATGAAGAAGAAGAAACAGTCCTTTCCCCACTGAATTACATATCCTCTCCCCATACATTATCTACCCTCATGCCCCAAAATACCTACCCTCTCTCCCCTCAATGTACCTAACCTATGATTCCCAAATTACCTACCCTTTCCTATCCTACTTTCCCAAAAGTGTCTAGTTCCCAAAGTACTGTTTTAGGGAGTGGTAGAGGGTAGCACCATTGATTATATATATTCTAAATAGATGCAAAACCTAATGGCGATTCATGTGAGCAAAGACGCTCGAGCTACCTGGCGAGAGCGGTCAGAAAATCGAGGTCGGTAAACAGTATTGTGCAGCTTGTCGCCAATGAGCGATTGTTGAATTAGACAGAATAAATAATACACTTATCGCCAAAAATAATGTGCTTGATTCATCTAAATTATTTCTATTTATAAACAGAGGATAGATATGCGGTTTATTTTAAAAAACCGTGGTAGTAACTTAGATATGGTACAGTTAAATTTTTGATTCTCAGTAACTACCTATTGTTATATTTCAACTACACCCTGGCTGAATACATTATTTTCTGGTGGTGCTATCTTTTGAGGACTGTCATAATTACGTCAAAACTTTGCGTCTGTTCTTGTACATTGGGCTAGCAGTCTACTACAGGTGTATTGTCAATGGTAGCACAATACCCACCATCTCCGACAAAATACCCTCTCTGCAAAGTATCTACCCTCCCTCCAAAGTACCTACCCAGTTCTCCCAAAGTACCTACCCTCCCTGCAAAGTACCTACTCTCCCCCCAAAGTACCTACCCTTCCTGCAAAGTACCTACCCTCCCTGTAAAGTACCTACCCTCTCCCCAAAGTACCTACCCTCCCTGCAAAGTACCTACCCTCTCCCCAAAAGTACCTACCCTCTCCCCAAAAGTACCTACCCTCTCCTCAAAGTACCTACCCTCCCCCAAAGTACCCACCTTCTCCCCTAAAGTACCAACCCTCTCCCCCAAAGTACCTACCCTCTTTCCCAAAGTACCTACCCTCCCCCACAAGTACATACGCGCCGAACAATGATTACACATTATCAGGATCCTTGTAACTCACCATCCCCCCCAGTGGGATCCTAACTGGCTTTTGCTAGTTTAAGTACCAATACTGGGTACAGTAACGGAAGTTGTCATGATTGGAGGCAGTGTTGTAGCTGTCTTTCGGTGAACAACTTCAGTTCCCCACCAGGAGAGGCTGAGCTTGACAGCAGGGTGGGTGGGGGTGTACTGGCGACCAAGATGAGGGCCAATATGAGGGCCACCTGATCCCTTGAAGCCCTGTTCCAGCATCCATTGGACAGAGGTATACATTTGCCCACCCAGACTAAGCTTGGCCGAACCTATTCCATCTACCTTTTCCTTTTTCCTTTTGCTTCCCTTGTATTAATATACTAAAGGCTGTGAGCCTAAGGGATAATCGAAGAGAAGCTTCCTTTCCTTTCTGGTAGCCATATAAAAAGACAAAATAATGGCTGAAATACCCTCACAGGATTTTCCTGTGGGGTGGGGGAAACCCAGACCAAATCCCTCCTACAAAAAAAACTCACCATCCGGTGCAGGTGATTGGTCTCGGCTCGCTCGTGGGGGTACCGCAGCTGCTCCCAGTGTTGCGCCAGGCTCCGAGAGCCGTAGAGGGAGTCTGTCTCGCTCCATTCTACAAACGCCTCCTCCCCGTCGAAGAATAGCAGCATCAGACTCAGGTTCTGCAACCGACATGAACGGTTTGGAAGAAAGAGCCTAACTTTGCTTGGCCAAATAATATTGTATTTCATTACTAGGAACTGAAGTGGCACTTTTCGTACGAGGTCAAGTTTTTCAACAAGGGTCTTCCCCAAGTATTGAAAAGCAAGTTTAGTCCCGTGCGATGAACTATATTTTTCATTACTCTGCTCAATATATTCTGCCAACAACTGAAAAACCAACATTTTACAACTTGTTTACGTTTTTAAAAAATTTCTCCCAATGAGGCTTTCATCTTGTTCTTGCTATCTGAAACACTCAGCTGATTGTCTGTTTCATTTGTGTTTAGGTTAGACTGGCAGAAAACGACTACTCATGTATTGGAGAAATACTCATTGGAGAATCGATTAGTGAAATACTTCATCAAAAAATAAATGCTGACATCCTCGACTTCAGCTGATGTTTTTTCTCCCTTAGGAGAAAAAGAGCTTCTTTAGCCCCAGAACACATTTCATAAATCTGCCGTTTTCATATAGGTAAAATGAAAATTTTTCGTCATTTAATGTTAGTTTTGGGTGAAATGAAATTTAAGTGAAATTTTAGAGTCGGACTGAAGAATAACACAGTGGGCGCTTGAAGAACTCGAGTGAGCCATAAGTTTCGAATGCGATATGAAAACTTCTTTCGTACTAGATGTAGACTTCAAAGTAATTATGACTACACTTGATCTTTGAAGTAGTGATACAGTATTTACTGAAAACTAATAAGATACTAAGGCTATCTAATAAAGTGGGGCCTCTAGATTTAATTTTATCAAACCTCAGTCTATCCGGCTGCTTCTCAGAAGCTAATATCACAACATATTTCCATGGATTGTGTCTGTAAGCGTATTCTGTCTGACTCTAATGCTCTCGCACAGTATCTCTATTTGTTTATGTTCTATTATTTCTCTATTTCTTTAAATTTTACAGTAAAACAGCTTATAAACTACTCATTTGTAGTTTATAACAGCCTCTAGAAAGTACGAACTTTCTTAGAGTGAATGGGTGAGCAATTAGGTTCATTTGCCATCACTGATTAATAAAAACAAGTTTCACAACCTTTCGGGACCTGGAATCTGATCCTGTCTTCACCATGAAACATGTTTTCACCAATCAGTGATGGCAAATGTCTACAAAAATCAAAATCAAAACATAAAATCACCATCACCAACAATTAATTCAAAACAAAGAATTTAGGTTCGATTTTGTATCCAATTTTTACAACCCAATTTGGACCTTTTCTGTTATATTCCCGCATTTACAAAATACTCTCTATAGACTGAGAATTAATCGGGATAGAACAAATATGCGAAATAATATATTTACACACCATTTAAAACCACCGAATTGACACACCAAATTGAACAACGGCATGATTAATACTTACCGTTCTAACATCGACTGATAACCAAAGACTCAGCATGCCCTTGCTACAACAGCTGGCGCTCATTAAGAACCCTTATCTGATCTCAACAAAAACTGGAAACTTCTTTGCTTAGATGTTATGGAGTAGTTATAAATAGTTATTTGGACATTCCCAATGAATCTACAATCTATAAGAAATAGCCTGTAAATATGAGGATATAACAGAAAAGAACCCTCAATTTCTCTGGTTAGGTTAGGTTCGGACACTCACCGATCGTTTGAACGGCTCCAGTCGCTGTCGGAGAGCGTGCGCCAGGTCGACCAACATTGCGCACGGCACTGCCGAGTCTGTCGCGCCCATGAATGCACCCTCGCGCATGTGCTTGCTGAAAACCAACATCAAACCATTAATGACATTTCAAACCACTTACCCACTCACCTTCTTACATTTTTTATGGGCGACACTTCTTTGTTAACCTCCCATAAAGATCTGTAAATTTTAGAGCAGGAAACTTTTCTGAATTTGAACTCACTTTCTCAGTATTTTTCCAACATCAATCTTTATATTAAACCGAAAAAGACACTATATTTAATTTATGACAGATCAAAAAAGGAATTGCTTAAATAGGGAGATAGTGCACTTCCTCTGTTTGTACTTGGTGAAACTGTAATTGAGGAGGCTCAGTTTGTTGATTATCTTGGAAGGAGGTTGGACGGTAGTCTCAGGTGGTGTGAACATGTAGATAAAATAGCCAAACAACTTGCTACCAATATTTTTTCTTAAAAAACATAGCTTCTCTGAATAATTTTCCTTTATCAAAACTAGTTAATTTTGGATTGATTGAGAGCTTGATCGTGTATTAAATCACACTGTGGGGCTGTTCTTCCCACTATAACTTGAATAGGATTTTTATGTCGCAAAAAAGAGCTGTAAGGTGTATGCTTAGACTAAAACCAACTGAATCTTGTTTTGACCATTTCAGAGGTCTAGGGTTGTTAACAGTACCTAGTATTTACATGTTTGAAGTAATTTCTTATGTTAGAGGGCACATCATCTTGTAAAGGCACACCAGCACAGTTATAATACCAGAAATCGAAATTTAAATCCATCAGTGCCACATAACTTAAAGCTTTTGGAATGCAAACCAGAGTACATTGGCGTCAAGCTCTTCTCTCAACTAACTCCCTTCTCATTTGTCTGAAATGAGCAACTTAAATCAATTTAACAAAGAGCTAAAAAAGTATTTAATTGTTCAATGTTTTTATCGTTTTCCAACTTATCTTACTCGACGATCTACCAACCCAACTTAACCAACATTAGAGACAACATCCAAGAAGAATGGCTGCTGGATTTTCATCGACTGGTCTTATGCCACGAATGTGTTCAACTGGGATGACACGGGAGTGTAAGTGTAAGTGTAAAAAGAGTATTTATCACCTGTCATAGTGGCACGCCAGCGTAAGGTAGCGTTCGGCCGAGGGGTTGAGTCGGCCGATGATGTTCGAGAAAGTCAACTCGTTGAACAGCGGAGTGTGCTGTCGACTCTCTTGGTGTTCTACGGTCCATCCGAGACCTTGTAGTTGGGAGGTGATGTACTATGTACAAAAATATGTACAATTAGGCAAAATCTTCAGACATTCTTTAAACATTCTTTATTCTGAATAAAATACATGAAACATGTACATCTTAGACATCAACATAATATATGAAATGGATGAGAGAAAGAACTGTGATGAAAAATTTGGTATGTACCATATTATTACAGTAGGCTCTCGATAGTTCGACACTTAGTGGACTTCGGGGGTGTCGAAGTATCAAAATGTCGAACTATAGGGAGTATATTGGATTTCACATTAACTAAAGCATTAAAAATACAGGTTAGACATGTACATCTCCTAAATTTGTTAAATACCATAAACCTAAACCATTGCACAGCTATTTTACTAACTTTTATCATAATATAGGTCCCAGTAAATATCACTGGACAAAATAATTGGAAGGCTTAGAATGTTTGTTGAGTGTCGGCGGGTGTCGAACTATACAGAGTGTCGAAGTATCGAGTGTCGAACAATCGAGAGTCTACTGTATATGAAATGGTTAAAAGCGTACTTTTTTATAGTAAAAAAAACCATGTCAAACATTCAGGCAGACAGGAATTCTTCAATGCTGTAAAATTCCCTGTACACCGAAAAAACTTTTCAACGCCTTATTGAACTGAAAGCCCTTCAGACCCCTGATTTCAGCAGGGATTTTGTTGAAAAAGATGGGTCCGTTGCGCACCATTCCTCTCTCAGAAAGGATAAGGTGATGTCTAGGTGTGCAGAGATTTTCGCCATGCCTAGCCGGATACCTGTAATTTGCGCCCACGGAAGACAAGACAAGACAAAATTCTCTTTATTTACATATACATAGAGTACAGTAATGGCGTCATTTGAGTTTGATTAGTGAGGTTGACTTCTTTGCTCCAGGTATTCTTCAATAGAGTAGAACTCCCTCTGCAGCAGCCAGTCAAGTAGAGATTTTTTGAAGGTCCTGTTGTCTATCTGTTGTTTCAGTTCAGGTGGAAGGGTGTTGAAAAGTTTAGCTCCAATGTAGGTAGGTTTTTTTTCGTAGGCAGTTAGGTGATGTGTAGGAAGTCTGTAGTTAATTTTGTTCCTAGTGTTGTATGAATGAGCGTCTGTAAAGTTGGTGAGTCCCTTATTTACTACATGCATTATTACCTCAGCAATGTATAGGTTAGCTACTATTTGCAATTTAAGCCTTTTGAATACTAACCGGCAAGAGTCACAAAAACCCAGGTCGGCCATTATTCTGATTGCTTTTTTTTGAAGAAGCAGTACCCTATATAGGTTTCCCTGAGATGAGAACCCCCAAACAATCAGCCCATAGTGCATTTGCGACTCAAATAGTGCAAAATAAGCTGTTCTTGAAGTTTCTGTGTTGCTAATGTGTTTGAGTCGTCTGATAACATACAGGGCAGTGCTAAGTTTATTGCACAGCTGGTCTACATGGGGTTTCCAATTGAGGTTACAGTCAATTGTGATTCCTAGGTATTTAGCCTCGTTAGATGCTGAGATGTCGGGTAATGTGAGAGCATTTTTTCTCTGTGGGCCAAAAAAGAGCTGCTGCGTCTTCTCTTCATTCAGTACCAGGTCATTTTCTTGGCTATATTGTTTGGCCATGCTGGCTGCAATATAGGTATTGACTTCTAACTCCTCAACATTCTTGTGGGATACAACAAGGGCTGTGTCTTCAGCGTATAGGAATGCCTCACAGTTGTCCTGTAATACAGAGATAATGTCATTAGTGTACAAGATGAATAGAACAGGACCCAGGACAGATCCCTGTGGAACTCCTCTTGCTGTCTGTGCTTGTGAAGATCTGATTCTTTTAGATGTATTGTTTACGACCTGAGTTATCTCGGTAATCTGTGTCCTTCCGCTGAGGTAACTCCGAAACCACTGATGCGCTGTTCCTCTTATTCCTAGAGCTTGTAGTTTGTCCAGAAGATGTGTGTGACTCAGGCTGTCAAAAGCTTTACTAAAGTCTAAGAGGATGCCGGTTGTTGTGGCTCCTTCTTCAGTTGCATCAATTATAGTTTCCACAAGGTCTATTACAGCAGTGATGGTTGACTTGCCTTTTCTGAAACCATGCTGATGGCTCGTTAGAAGACTATTGTTTTCAAGGTGTGTAAGCAGCCTTGACAGTACTACTTTTTCAAAAACCTTTGAAAGTGTGGAGATGAGTGAAATAGGTCTGTAGTTGCTGGTCAGGAAGGTAGGTCCTTTCTTGTGTTTTGGATAGATTATGGAGTGTTTAAGTGAGGAGGGAAAAATACCCTGCTGAAAAGACTTGTTTATTACATCAACTATTGGGACTAGTACTTCATTTTGGCAGTGTTTCAGAACCACCGATGATATTTCATCCATTCCAGAAAACGGTTTTGATTTTAGGGATGATATTATTTTGTCTACCTCTGTTTTATTTGTTAGTTTAAAGTTCTCTTCAAACGACCTAAACTCACTTTCGGGGTAGGTTGAACGTAGTTTTAAGGCTTCTCGTTTTGAGTTTAATAGAACTTCTTCAGCAGCATTAGCAAAGAAGTGGTTCAAGTGTTCGGCTATTTCTTGGGGGTCTGTTAGGGTTGTGTCTTCTACATTGAGAGTTTTAATGTAGTTTTTTTGGGTCTTGTTGTTGAAGCGGTTATTATTTATTATTTGCCAGACTGCTCGGGTCTTATTTTCTGCATTTGCAATATAGGTTATGGAAGCTTCCTTTCTTAGGTGTTTTAAATGAAGATCATAATCTTTTTTTCTGTCATTGGCTTGTTTTTTGTTTTCTTCATTGCCTGTAAGGATTGATTTATTGAGTGCCGTTATGTAAGCTCCTTTGAGCCCCATGAGTTCACGCTCTTGATCTTGGTTCATATGGACTTTTCTTTTCTTTGGTCTAGATTGTACTATAGGGCAGGCTGCATCGAGTGCTTCTTGTAATACTTTGTTAAATTCTGTGTAAGCCTGATCTGCATTCTGTGTGTTTGTGACAGTTGTCCAAGTTTCTTTCGCTAGAATATTTTTGAGTCTTCCTAGGTTTTGAGCACTGAAGTACCTTCGAGATGTACTTGGTGTCACAGCTGTGTCAAGTTTCAGGTTTACTGTGCATGTCTGACCTGTGTGGTCTGATAAACCTGTTGGAAACACAGCAGTGTCGACCTCTGTTTGCATCAGGTTTGTTGCAATTATGTCAATTGATGTTTTAGAATGAGCGGTGATCCTTGTCGGTGGTAAGGGCATTCTGTTGATGTCATGGCTCAAGAGAACTTCTTTCAGGAGCTTATTGTCATCCCCATCAGACAGGCTGTCCACATTAATGTCTCCGGTTATGATAACTGGGTTTTTCCAGGTAGAAATTTCATCAAGGATGTTAGATAGATTATCAAGGGCCATTTCGAGATTGCTGCGTACTGGAGGCCTATATATCCCTAGGATATATAGTTCTGTAGTTTGGATTTTAATTTTTATAAGCTGTGTTTCACACGCAAGCTCTACTTGCTTTCTTTCTATGTCAATACAAGAAATTTCATTGCCTAGATTTTTGTTTGCATATATTGCAACACCGCCTTTTCTATGTTCGGTTCTTGCAAATCCCCCAATATATACAAAATTATCAAGTTGAGTATTTATCAGTTTGTCACTAGTTAGGCCATGCTCTGTGAGTACAACTATGCTGGGATTAGTGTGATTTAGTTGGTGGTTGAGTCTGTTAACTTTGCTCGTAAGGCCATCTATGTTTTGATGAAAAATTGTGAACTTCTCTGATAGTGGTAGGGGTTTTTTCTTATGTTTGGTTAAGTTGTTGTTGGTGGATTGATAAGGGATCCTAAAAAAGGTGTTTGGACCTTGTTGCTAGTCTTGGGAGAGCTAGTATTAAAATAGTTTGCATTAATAATTTTGTAGTGCTCTAAGTTGGTTTCAAAAAAGTCTTCCCAGCTTTCTCCCTCCATCAGTAATTTTGCCGTAATTGGTGGTTTTTTTGTAGAGTGGATGTTTAGCATGTCAGGTGTTAATCGGCCATTTTGTTGGGAATCAATGCAGCTTGCACTTTTCTTTGGGCTTGGTACTATTTTTGCCTCCACAGGTTTATTATTTCCACAAGCTTGTTTATTTTTTTGTTGGTTTTGATGTTTAGGGCTGTCTTTAAATTTATTTACTTGAAGGGAGACGCTAAAAACATTAGTTCTGTTCTTACTGGAGATTCTGTTCTGTTTATCCTGCCTGAAGGTTTGTGGCGTTTTTGTAGAGTGATAAGTTATAAGATAAGTTATTGAGGATATTAATGTGGACAAGATCAATTTAAAAATGTACATTGATCTGTATTTGAATTATTTTGACTATGAACCCCTTGCAAACCAATAACCAAACTTAGTATACTAATGAGTGATAATATGTCCTATTTTGCATATTTTTTTAAAAAATTTGAAAAACGTATTTTTTGAGAAATTTAAATTTGAAATTTTACTTCAAATTTTGAAAGAAAACTTTTACTCTTAACCCTTACTGACCTGCATGTCGTATGAAAGACCAAAAAAATTAGCTTTAAATGACATAAATTTAAACTCTCTATCTTATCTAGGAGTTTTGCAATTTCAATTTGAAAATGGTGCAGACAGTAACAATTTCACACTTTTTAAAGAAAACTTTATGTAGCCATATTTTGGAAACTGTTTGGGATATTGAGTTGAATTTTGGTAATTATTTTAATGCCAAGCAGTCAATAACTCAAACAATACATAGGGCTCGCTAATTTTGAAAATGAACTTTGCACACACCAACAATGTGTTTCTAAATACACTTTATACAGGACACATTTTCAATGTGAACTCCTAATGTAACCAGGCCTACAAGTAATGAGAACCAAAAGCGAAACAGAAATACTTAATCCTTAACAATTTGATGAAAGATGTTTTTAATATCAATCCAGGAGGCAAAAATTAATCAATCACTGACACGTTTTTTACCTCACCTCAGGTATATATTTATTACTTAGTTTCAAGATTCAATATTCAATATTCTTTATTCATTATTTTATACACAGCAATGTATACAGCAATATTTTATATGCAGCAATGTGTAGTGTCAGGTACAATATACAGGTTTGTCCAATATTTACAATAAATAAAATAAAAAATAAAAATAAAATATCTACGAAAATGAAATGATATACAATTTCTTAGATTATGCTTGAGAAAAAACATTACATCCACTAATGACGATTTCTACTTATCTGTAACCATTCTTAAATTCTTCAAAGTTATATACATCACCTTCTACCAAATATGTCTTTAATAATCGTTGAATTTTGGTTTAGTAATTTGAGTTAAATAGGCTACAATACGTTATTGAAATAAGTAATGTATGAAAAAATTAATAAATCAATGAGTTAATTAATTTTTTCAACTCACTCACCTCTCTGACTTTCCGATGATTGTCTGTGCCGACCACTCGCGGAACGAGGATGTGCGAAAGAATCTCCTCGAACCTCGAGAGGTCGGACATTCGAGCGACCTGAGTCAACTCCTCACTACTGAGTAGCCTGGGTTCGTGGTAGTTCTGAAAGAGACAAGATTCAGGATTTTGTGCTAAAATAGATGGGGTATCGTCAACATAAATAACAAAACATTACTGGTGGGCTTTGAGAATCACATTTATGCTGAGGGTAAATCTTTCAGCCAGCCCACGTGTGAACCTGCCTGAGGAAACTCTATCAAGATAATAAATCAAGTAGATCAAGATACAAATCAATCTCATGATCAATCAATTTTGATTGCTCCCACCAATGTACATGTCATTAAGCGCATTAAGTTACTTTGCTAGTTTAATCCTCCCTTTATCTCTCTTAGTTTACTCGAGGCCAATGGTGTACATAAAAACAATTTCAGACCGTACATTAAGTTACTTTTTGAAATTCAGTTACAGAGTTCAAAGGCTTACCTATGCTCCTCCTTCATAGAGTTTATTTTTATTATATCTTTCAAAATTGTTTCCCATTATTCATGGGTGTTCTAACCCATCAAACTAAATTGCTAAGTAAGTGTTGACTTAAAAAGCTTTGTAAAGATTAAAACAACAGGTGTTTCATATTGCCAGGGTGTTTAATCCATGAACAATATTCTTAAGATAGAACAAGTGTATTAATAATTTCCTACGAAATAAAATAAAATCTGTTTCACGGGCTTATTAAACATAATTTACCTTTTGTAGGTGGAAATCGAGGGTAACATCTCCAGTTTGGAAGAAGTTAAAGAGATATAAAACTATAAAGGTATTGAGTATTAAACCCATAACGACAAGAACACGGGACACCGCCGTGTTGATAGGTAGAAAGATAACGGGTTGTGTAAGATAAATTAAGACCACTTTCCTGACTGGACTGAAGGCCACACTTTCGCCTTGCAAAGTTCACTTCCCAGCCGAGTACAAGGGGAACCTAACGTCAACACTTAACGAAGCCAGGTTATGTTGTGATACTGTTGTCTTCCGTCTTGACAGCTCTTTCTTTAAGCAGACACTTGCTTGCAAGTCATATGTTCAACTCGAATAAGGCTAGCCAACGTATGGTACTAATTATATAAAAAGTAAGTTGAAATTATATAAAAAGTATGAATATTTTCATAATAATTTAAATTTAATAGATATATCCTTAAATTATATATTAATTTTTATATTTGGTATTAAATAGGAAGAAGACTATAATAAACTAGATGAAGGAACTTTAATAATGAAGGAATAATTAGGAGAAAGTTGAGTTTAATCTTGATTTTTGCTTTCTGAATCATATAGTTTTTTTTAGGATGATACCTAAGAATTACTGAAAAAAGACCTTCGTCTGAGGTGGCGTCTTTAAATTAAGCGACGAGAAATTGGTCGATGGGTGCACTCAACAACGACAGAACAATATCCACAGTGGAACCTGCGACGGTGGTGGCACGATGAAACTGTCATACATATGAAATCAACAAAGTTCCCCTTCCGCCATGGCTGCATCAGACTACCATCGACCAAATACAAGTGTTAGGTTGCCCTAATAATTAGGGCAACCTAACACTTGTAAAGTAATTACAATAATAATTTCAAATGTAAAGTAATTAGAGGTAGTGAGGTGTGAGAAGAAGCTTGGGTGTTTACAAACAAACTCAGATGAACTTGGATTTTCCCAGGAGGGGAAATAAATATTTACATATGATCAATAGATTCAACAACAAATTTCTTGTGTCAGTCATGTGTTACATGCTAAACAAAAAACATGTCACCTGTTTATTGTTTGTTATTCAAAGAGCAAAACATTGTTTCCACATTTTGTTTTGGATTAGTATTTTTTATCTACCAGACTAGTAGCGTAATCACATGGCTTTGTTTACTTCCACGTCATCAATGATTTCTTCCCCTCCTCTGTTGAAACTTCAAATTCAAGCTTCTTCTCATACCTCACTACCTCTATTACTTTACATTTGAAATTGTTTGCATTCTGACTTGCTGCTGATTGACATTCACGCAACGCCATGCAAGGTTTCCACTAAGCTAGGACGCCAACTTACCTGAACTCTGAGAAGATGTGCTGAAATAATGCAAGTTAGAGAAAAGTCTGAGTTCGACTTCATGAAATACAAAAATCTTCAAAATATTGGGATTATGAACAAATGGAATTATTTCCATTCTCATGGTGTTTTGGTAGATGATGAGTGCTCATCGTGCTGTGAATGTGATATATAGTGCTCTGAGGGATGCTTTCTAAGTATGCATCTTCCCAAGGATGCCGAAAGTTTCTTAATCATTCTTTTTGAAACAGGTACCTCATGGAGGACGTTACCCTAAATATGAGTGAAGGATGAGTGGATGAGTGTGATGATCGTGATGATAGTGGCGCGATCTTATGTGTAGCCTTGTTACTGACTAAGGTTGGCACGTTCCTTAGACAGGACTGTTAATTAATAGCCCAACAACCAATAGCAGCTGGCTCCAGAAACAACCCTTCAAAAAGCTACCAACTTTCCTCGGGATCGATCCGGCTTCCTATAAGTTTGTAGGCGGGCACTATAACCACTACACCAACCATTAATGAATTTTAAGCTCAGTGTACACTAGCATCTAAAAGTGTCGTTGTGACGACTGTCACATTCCAACCAACTGTGACTATTCTATCCAATTAAAAAAAACCCCTTCCTCTGCATAATTATGTTGTAATATTAATAAATAACTGATTTACTAATGGGTTTCGGCCAGTAAATTAATTCAGTAAGTAACTGAATCAACAGCCAATCATTTCCTCATAAGCTCCTCGCAACGAAATATTCCAGTGACACCAAGTGACCCAAAATACCAAGAATTCTAGCCTGACCCCAAGTTAACTGCCAGAATCAGCAACACGTGCCGGACAGACGACGGTCGCTGGCAGTGTTTCAGCTTTAAATTATGCACTAAGTTATCGTTGGGGCGCAGCACCGTACAGAGGGTGTAGCCTCTAAGCGGGCGCTCCTTAGCCTCGGCCGCACCCTTTCCTACGGGCACTCAGCACACAGCACGCTGAAGCGATCAGTCCCCGTCGAGACGCAGCCGAAGTAGACACGCGTGCGCGCCGCCGCCGCCGGTCTCTCTGCCGCGGTCATGGCCCTCAGCCATGCCATAGAGTAATAATGAACTTCGTAAAGAGATGGCACTCCCATGTTAACTCGGTGGTAAGGGAACAACAGCGCTATCTGAATAAAGTGCCACGAACTAAAAAGATCGATGCGATATATCGATCGTTGTCGATGCGATATATCGATCGTTGTCGATGCGATATATCGATCGTCGGCGTCGTCGTTGTCTGCTTTATTGACGTTTTCTTGTTTTGTCTGCTAAACTTTCAATTTTAATGACTTTACCGATTTGTTTTGATTGAGTACGTTTGCCGCTAGAGCAAGTTGCTTCGCGAAATACTGTACTGAGTGATTCTTATTGTGCTTAAAGCGATTGATAGAAATTAAATACGTAGATGTTTACATAAAAGCACTTAGTAAAAATTAACTTACTAAGTTAATTTGTATTAAGTGCTTTTATGTAAACATCTATGTATTTATTTTCCATCATTAGCTTTAAGCACAATATGAATCACGCAGAACGGTATTTCGCGAAACAACTTACACTATTACAACTTTCTGCAAACGTACTTAAGGTATTTTCCCACTCTCAAATTAATTCCAACTCGTTATAATTGTGTACACGTCGCGTCATGACAGAAAATCAGGGGAAACGGAATAGGAAGTTAGCAGATCGTTATCGTCGTTCTGATTGGCTGAATCAGTGAAGAAGAAGAAAGCCATGTTTTTACAACACGCCATCTGAATAAAGTGCATCGAACTAACCATTTGCTCCACCATTTGGCTCCATTTAAGTGTCAGACCGGTGGCCATGCTACGCGAATTAAATTACTAATTAATTTGGCCCTCTTTTTCTATCGATTTTCTATTGTGATTTAAATCCGAAGTTGAATTGTGAAATAATTTGATCTGTGGAATTAATTTGGTTGTTTGAAACAATAAATAAAATTAATTCGGACCCACACGTGACTATTTGCGTTTCATTGCTGCAAGTTAAAAGTTCGGTGCAGCCAGGAGGTCAACCGCTACATCGTCACTTGGCCACTATAATTAACATTGTTGTTATGCCGATACATGTTTACCAAAAACAGCTGTGTTTACACTTCAATTGCTACAACACCTTATTTATTATTGGAGGGATGCAGTCTTGAGTGGCGACACAAATATTTGTTTTTACAAATATTTGTGTCGCCACTCAGGATCGCACCTAACCAGTGTAATCAATGAAGCGTTAACAATTGAAGTGTTAACACAGCTGTTTTTGGTAAACCTGTATCGGCATAACAACAATGTTAATTAGAGTGTCCAAGTGACGACACTTTTAGATGCTAGTGTAAACTAGGCTTTAGCACCCTTTAGGCCACATGCCCCATGAAATTGATTTTTAAGGCTTGACGGATTTACCCCTAAAAATAATGAAGGATGGACCACAGGAACTAACTTATCCTGTAACTACTTAAGAAAAGTAAATTAATTAATTGTAATATTATCCTGCCAAAACTATATCAATGTAGTTATGGCTTTTTCCGTTTACTGTAGCTAATTTATAAATGAGAGAAGAGAAGCAGACGCCCAACCCATCGTGACGCCGAGTGCCGAATGTCACCTGAAGCACGGAAGAAAGTTGTTTTGTTTATAATAATCATTACTTAGATTTAAAAATTAAAATCTTAATCACTATAGTTTTAGTTTTTACATCTGAAAATCAAATCATTTGATTATCCTTTTTCATTCAAACTGAAATGGGTGATGGATGTAAACATTTAAACAATTTTAAATTAGTGAAAGGAATCCAACCCTACAAGACTATTCATTCCTTTTTCGTTGCTTGTACCTCAGCGGAAGCTCGAAAAACGAAGGTAACTCAATTTAAATTAAAAATAGTTGTTAATGGTATAGGCAAAGTCCAAGTCATAAGTTTAATACATTGAAATATACCTGAAAGTAGCAATTTTAAGGTTATGCTCCAGACAGAATACAAATAGAGGTTAGTTTGGATTTCAGTAAGCGTTAGCCCTATTATTTAATTTATATCTGTAACAGCAGAATTCATTTTTCAAAAATTTGATATTTGTTTATTTTTTAATGACATGAGTGATATTAAAATTTGCTCGCCAAAAAGTTCAGACAGTTTTCGCTCGGGTCTAATCCAAAGAAATAGTTTTGAAGAAGTTGAGTTGAATCAATAATTAACACAAGTTCCTTAAAGTATTGGTCTGATCGTCACTGTTTAGTAGCTGTCATGACAAATTTCCAAGAAGTTGTAATGACCAGTGTATAAACTTGAATGGCAACCCATTGTAACATTCAATATAAAAATTCCTATTTCATTTTTAAATACTGAAAAACACTATCAACTCCTTGAAAAAGAGCATTTTATAATTCATTGATGCTTTTGTTTCAGGCTTTACATTGTTATTGTTACTCGTGTAAGAAGATTGAACGGAGACTCCATTCTTGCATCCACTGCATTTATTTTGGCTGCTACAGTGGAGGACATATCCAGGAGCATGCCAAGACCAAGAAGCATTTCCTTGGTAATGCTGTAATTTTAGTAATGTAGGCTAATGCTTGGTAATGTTATTGGCACTTTAGTTCATTGAGCGTGAATTGGAATGGATGTCTATTGTCTATTGAATTTACGTACAGCCCCTAAGGAGGAATAAGATGCAAATTATTTGATTACAGTTTATAATTCATTAGGCCTACTGGAAGTTTCCTAATTATAAAGGTATAATAATTAAGTTATAATACTCAATTTTGCTCAGCATAGAGCCTGTGTCTGCTCTCACTGACTATGAATACCAAACCCTACTAAATCAAACTGAAAAGTATTAACTTACTTACAACGGGAATTTGAAGAATCGGTATTTTTTTAATGCTGTCAATGATACCTTTATAAATAGACATTTTTGTGATGTTTGCTACAGTGTACTTAAATGGATGGCTGTTTGAACTAAATAGAATTTTTTTGCAGATGTAACCATAACTACCTCTTGGTCAGCAATATTGTTGTTTTAATTAGTTAAAGTCGCGGGCACCAAATAGGGCGGGTCAGTGAGTGTGCTGCTGGTGAAACTGTTGTTTATTATTTGTGTAGTCAATCAACTATATATGACCCTATTTTAAAGAAAACACAAATTTACACTTAAAAGGTCCTAAAAAACATGAACAAAGTTTTGACAGTTCAACAAAAACATTTCATTTGATCATATCAGCTCAAATTTAGCAGACCATTAGGTGTGTTTCAAGTTTTTACCGCCCGCCCTATTTAGGACCCGTGACTTAAATAGGTTATGACACTAATACAAACCTTGGAAAACTCATTAGGATTGGACTCATTAGCTTTTAACATTCTAGAATGTCACAAACTACGGATCCACCAACGAGTAGTTTTTATTATAATGGGTATGCCTAATTTACCTAAGGCCTAATTTACACAGAATGGGCGGATGGAGAAGGCATGGCACGGGCGGCATGGTTTCCCCATTGCTCCCAGGAGCCCAATGCACAGTTCCCAATGGTATTGATTGTGTTCAGGAATTAATGGAACTGTTCCTAAATGATACCTGTTACAATGCGTAACTGTTCCAGAATGATCCTTGTTACTTTGTGGAACAGTTCCAGACTGAAACCTGTTCCAATAACTGTTATTTTCTTCCCGCAGGATCTCTTGTGACAAATGACTACTAACCATCATAATTTTTATTCTCTCCGTGTTCCAGCCGTCGATCTGGCCTACGGCAATGTGCTGTGTTTCCAATGCGGAGACTACATTTACGACGCGGCGTTGGCAGAGGCGGCAGATGCTAACATGACGGCGGCGGCGGTCAGTCTCGGGGTGTCGAGTGTATTCGCTTCCTGGTCACCGACGCCACGGGAGGTGACGCTACTGCAGGCTAACCCTCGGGTGCGGACGATACTCAAGGACTCCACACTGGGTGAGTCGGTGGGAGAAATCATTCATATTAAGTCAAAATGTTTTTATTTACAAAATAGAGTAAGGTTTAGGGAATTCCTTTCTTCCTCTTAACTTCAGGACTTCTCAGGGCACTTTTTTGAAACTGATACAGAGTGATACCTGTTACTGTGTGGAACTGTTTCAGAATTATATCTGTTACGAGTGGAACCAGTTCCAATAATTGTTATGTCACTTTAGGCAGGTCTCCGTTGACTGTCTAATCTGGGCAGCATTTGTTCCATGAATTGCACTGAGCAGGCATTAAAAAAAGTATTATAAATACAAGGCTCCTCATTTACAGTTTACAACCCTCTTAGAGAGCACTGTGAACCTCTATTCAAGAGTAAGATATTAACTGTAATAAACGTGATTGATAAAGTGTGGAATGATACATGTTACGCAGTGGAACAGTTCCAGTCTGAAATTAGTTCCAAAAAACAAATATTATAGTGCTATAGTGTGGAACTGCTCCTGAGTGATACCTGATACACTGTGGAACAGTTCCAGTCTAAAATCAGTTCCAAAAAATAACTGTTACGTTGCTTTCCGCAGGTCTCCGAGGGCTGCTTAACCTGGGCAACACGTGTTTCATGAACTGCATCGTGCAGGCGTTGACTCACACGCCGCTGCTGAGGGATTACTTCCTCAGCGATCGCCACATCTGTCAACTGCAGGACTCGCCGGGACATTGCCTTGTGTGCGAAATATCTTCCTTGTTCCAAGAGGTTAGT
This sequence comes from Flexamia atlantica, assembly GCA_035578135.1. Classification (NCBI taxonomy): domain Eukaryota; kingdom Metazoa; phylum Arthropoda; class Insecta; order Hemiptera; family Cicadellidae; genus Flexamia; species Flexamia atlantica. The sequence goes on along the minus strand of JAQJVK010000013.1, from coordinate 21,590,261 downwards.
GCGAAAAGCACCAGCCTGCGTTTTTGTTTACTGTTCCAGAATAATATCTGTTCCTGTGTGGAACTGTTCCAGAATAATACCTGTTACAATATGGAACAGTTTCAGTATTTTTAGGGTTGCTTAAAATAATTCAAACCTGAAATTCTAAACAAAAAAAATTGTTTTTCAGATCATGATTCTCAAAACTTATTCATATCCTAATTTTTGTTAGGATCAAATGTTCCTAACAAATTATCGGTTAGAATGTTGTTATCTTTGTCGCTGCTGCTATTTTTGTCATTTTCCAGCAGATAAACTTAAGTCGCTAACTTGTTGAGGCATTTATATTGTATAGTGGAGAAATATCATATTGCAGCTGAAATGTAATGCTTATCACTTTGCATAAAATATGTAGATTCTGGATCCCGAAACTTGTTTAGCTAATCAGTGATTGTGAATGTCTGTGAAAATCCAAATATTAACGTCATGGGAAAAAAGGATACATGAACAGTAGCTTAAGTGTAGATCTCAATTTTTAATGTAAATAAACGGTATCATGAAAGTGACACATACTTTCTCCCTTAAAGTTATTTAAAACCAGAAAACTTATATACTAAAATAAAACAAATTACTGTAACAATTAATTATCTCACAATTACATACCAAATTTTATCAAAATCAGTTTGTAAATAATTTGATTTTACTATTGAACAAACAAAAATGTTAGGTGTTTACAAGTTTGTTAGTTTGTAAACACGCTTAAATACAATTTACAGATTTAATTTTGATGTTATTTTGTAACAAAATATTTCTAAATTTTGACCTTCACAGCCACATGTGATCTATTTTCCCTACTAATAACTCTAAAATCAAGTCTGTAGATTAATGTGTAAATAAATACAGTCTGTCGAAAGTGTAAAACCCTTTCTGAAACAAGTGGTATGATTAGGATTTTGATTAGGGAAGGTACAGAATTCATTCTATATTTACTCACGTCATTTGCAACCTTGAATTTTTTTCTGTGTACATATGTAAATGTTAGTAAATACATTATGTAGTAATCCGCAATCAGTGCTACATCACAAATTAATTAATATGGCAGAATTCAATTAACTTACCTGAAGAAATACTTTTCAAGTCAGCACACAGAAACACAAAAGATTTACACATACAAAATCCTACTCTGCCTGTAATAGAATTAATGTAACTATGTAGTGGAAGAGGGAGGGGATTGCATTTATCGTTCACCAGTGACAGGCATGTCCTTAACAAATACAAACGAATACCTTGATTACGGTTTGTAAGATCCCATCAAGTTTATCATTGGCTGGAGTATTATGTTTTTTGTCACGATCTCATTTGCTGTTGGATGAGTAATTCTGTTTGGTGTTGATTTTATTTTATTCTAAAAGTTGGTCGATTGTCTGCAAGATAGTGACATTTGTACTTTTGAACTTTGGGAGATTTCTGGAGTCCTTGTGAGTTTGCGTTTGCCTTTATTGATTTAGGAATTTTTTGAGATTTTAGGATTCCTTGTAATTTTGCGTTTGCCTTCATAGAAACAGCCAGTGGCTGGTAAGTGATAAGTATGTAAATAACGCTCCCTCTCTCACTTCGTAGTTTTATTAATTCTACCGCAAGGCCTTCCACAAAAGGAGTGATATAATTAGTGGTCTGTTTTTAGTTTAGGCAGTAGAGTTAGTTCTACTTGATGTAAACGTGTGTTCCGCGGCAGTTCTACTCGGGCCGGAAGCCTCCGCTGGTGCTGTCGAGGTTGCTGCACCTGATTTGGACCCACGCGAGACACTTGGCGGGTTACGAGCAACAGGACGCGCACGAGTTCTTCATCGCCACGCTGGATCTATTACACAGGTAACTGTTATAGAGTAACAGGTTACTAACCTGATTGTCAATGATTCTTAGCAATCATATAACTGTTACTGTGTGGAACTGTTCCAGAATGATACTCGTTACTGTATGAAACTGTTCCAGAATGTTACAATGTGGAACAGGTTCAGACTGAAACCTGTTGCAATAACCGTTGCTTTCCGCAGGTCTCCGAGGGCTGCTTAACATAGGCAACACGTCTCGTAAATTGCATTGTGCAGGTGTTGACTCTCACACCGCTACTGATCACTTCCTCAGCGACCGCCATATCGGTCAGCAGCAGGACTTCATGAGACACTGCCTTGGAACTAATCCAGACTGATACCTGTTCCATTGTGGAAATGTTTCAAAATGATACCTGTTAAGGCTTGCAACCGTTCCAGAATGATACCTTGGCAGGAACCTATTCTAATAATTGTTTGTAATTGCTTTTTGCAGGTCTCCACGGGCTGCTCCCAAGCAATGGGGCTCAGGTTATTCCCGATTTTTGGCTACAAGTAGCCAATTTAAAACCATCAACTCACACATTACTTCATTTAGAAGATCATCATTCTATGAAAATACCACTTTTACATGTAGAATACACAAACAATTTCAGAGGTAACGTGATGTGTTGAAAATACTTGCAATCATCTGTGTATTTTGTTCGGAATAATTTTTTATGTTTTTTTTTTAATAGAGGTGTTTTGAAGAGAACAGACCAAAGATACTGTTTGTCGGATTTACGAATCATCAAGGTTCAAATCAGTGAGATTCTACTGTATAATAATGCTAGACTTCAACAAATTCTAACGGTACCGGATTTTTAATGTTCAAATTTCATGTTCAAACCTTAGTGATGACAAAGGCTGTGATAGATATAAGATAGTCTGAATGCTCAATCCAATCTGCAGGCATTGCACAGCGAAAACATCCCATCAGACGCCGCATCACTGCAGGTGTATAATAGACCAGATCTTCACTGGCGGATTGCAGTCTGACGTCGTCTGCACGGCTTGCAGGTAAACCGACAAACCTGATAGTAAACCTATACATATCTACATACCTAAATACGTTAACATACTTGTAAAATAATAGTTGCATGACATTGCACTTTTCTAAATTAATCATAGGCTTTATAATAACGACTAAGCCTAGGCACAGGCAATCTGCCCATGAAGGCTTATTTCTACGATTTTTTTGGTTATTAGTTGTAAGAAAAATGTGTATATTATATCTTTATATTTGTCAATCACATGCTGTACTCCTCTGGAAATAAAATTTGAATTTGAATTTGTAAACAAACCTGTTTATACCTGTAAGTAAACCTAAACATATCGACATGTAAAGACACTGCAGATAAACCTATTTACATATCTCCATGGGTACGTACATAAACATCCCTGTATGTAAGCCTATACAGAGTTGGTCAAAAATTTTGGAAGTTGATCCCTCCAACAAAAATGAAAAAAGTTCCTTCAACAGGCGCCCTACTACTTCTACTGAAAAGGCGGAAAGTAGGAGGAATAACCCTTCTTTTTAATCAATTTTGTTACTTTTCCTACTTTTTCAGGTCTTCAATAGGCAACATTGACATTTATACAAGCCGGACTGTTATCCTATGTTTGCAAGCTTGTTTTGAGGACGTCAAGTTATTGTTGTGTGTACAGGGCTTGTAGCGGGTTATTTTTTAAAATTTTTTTGCTCTTGGTCATTTTTTAAATTTTTTGAATTGGGTTTTTTTTGGAATTTTGGTTTTTTTAAATTTTTTTCAACCTCAAGAATTGCCATTAGCCCTGTTCACACTATTCGTCTGTCAGACGATCTCGTAACAGCATCGCGGCAGACGAATCTCGTCAGCCTACATTGCATGAAAACCAAGTCTCGCAGTCAAATCTAGGCAGATTTGTGATTAGTCTGTCGAGATTTTCTTTTTTACCAAGGTTATGAATGTAATATCCCCAATATAATGCCGGTTTCTAATTTTTAGCAAAATTTTTGGTTTACTCAAGGTTATTTTTTGGTTATTATTTTTCTTATTCTAGTTATTTTTTTATTTTTTCAACCTCAAGAATTGCTACAAGCCTTGTGTTTATGTAAATGAGTGTACACACAACATACCCATAAGACTGATTTAACTCAGTTTTTATTTTGTGTGTAAGACCGATTTAACTTATCTGCTTCAGTGGAGTTTCAACAACCATTGACCCGTTCTGGGACATTTCGCTGGACCTGGGGACGAGCGCGGTGGGCGAGTCTCTGTCGCTACTAGAGTGTCTGCAGCAGTTCACGCGAGCAGAACATCTCGGCAGCGCGGCGAAGATACGCTGCAGTAACTGCGACACGTACCAGGAGTCGACTAAACAGCTGACGATGAAGACGCTACCTGTAGTAGCCTGTTTCCATCTCAAGGTAAAGGGGGAAGTTAGTTAAGATTATTTTGAAACTGATACTTTTCTGGAACAGTTTCATACTGAATAGGTACTAGAATGTAACAGGTTCATACTGGAACAGGTAATAGTGAGAAACAGTTCCATTCTGGAATTTTCCAGTTGGAAGTTATCCCTCTGTATCAGTTGGGAGTTAGTCCATCCAGAATCAGTCCGGGATAGCCTAGTTCCTGGAACTCGTATTGTAAAACCATTTGTTTTTTCTTAAGCTGAACTCCAACCTGCCAAAGACTCATGCCAAACTGAAGAAATTTCAGTGGAGTGAAATAAAATGTCTTCTCAATTAAAATTTAAAAAAATATACTCTTATTTTTAAATAAATAATGACTTCTCAATTCAAATTTGAAAAATATTGTACAGTACTTTTATTTTAAAAAACATTTTATAGTTATGTAATTTGAAATTTTGTCTAGTTTTACCAAGTGGATTTATGTAGGATTTGGTGTTTATTTCAGAGGTTCGAACACTCAAACAGACTGCACAAAAAGATCTCAACGGAAGTGGTGTTTCCGCAGGAACTAGATATGAGCCCCTTCATGTCACATAAACGCAACACACACGGTTCCCATACGGCGGGCTACTCCGCTCCCATACTGGAGGATTACAGGTAAGCTTTTCGAACAAATGGTATGCCAAATTATTAAAATACCCCCGTTGCAGCAGACCTGCCTACTCAGCTAATTTCTGGTACTTAGAATCACATTTCAACACATCATAAGCGATACGTGACAATTTTTCATTTCCTCCTTATGAATAACATGGGGAATGAGTTTGCAGGTCTGCTGCAACAGGTATGCAAACTTTTGGCGGTTTCAAATCAATATCCATTCGATCTGAGCTGAAAGAAGCCATATAACAATATTTGGCATTTATCAAGATATGTTGAAAAATAAGCAAGATATCGATAAAGGACCCCCCATCAACAACATTTCCCCCATCCAACACACACAGGAACAGGGCTGTTGCACAGGGTTGTTTGGTTTTTTTCTCTCATTATTCCCCTTAAGGTTAACTTTGGGACAACGTACTGTGTTTACCACTTTCAATATCTTGGTAACCAATGAACATAGAACAATGATTCAAACTGCTAAATTGTTATTTTTTTCGAGCTGAATTCAATGTGATAACAAAAATTGGATTATTTTTATTTTTTATGTAAAAAACTCAAAAACCCCATTTTTGGAGGGGTTTATCCCCCTTAACTTTCCTTCCGGTAGTCCGATCGGGCTGGTTTATGAACTCGACCGAGTTTTTACCACTTTACATGTCTATACCAAATTTCATTAAGTTCGGACCATATTTACGGCTGTATCTTGTTAACAGACAGACATACATATAAATTCGAATGAATGGTATTTCTTGCTTCTGGGGTCCCAAAACAAAAAGTTATGGTCTCGGGCTTAGGTCTTACCATGAGTATTATGGTAAAAGCTTCTTCCCTATAGGGGAAATTTGTTAAAAACTAGAACTACAACAGACAATAGTCTGAAACAGTTCCACCCCGGAACAAGTCAATCTGATACGGGTCCATACCAGAACAGGTGACAATTTTAAGGTAAAAGTCTGGTTTATTTCCATAATGGAATAGATATTTGTTTTGAAACAGTTTCACTTAATCACTTAATCACTTAATCACTTTATTAAGACAGGTACCTCATGGAGGACGTTACCCTGAATATGAGTGAAGGATGAGTGTGATGGTCATGATGGTACTGGCACAATCTAGTAGCCTTGTTACTGACTAAGGTTACTTGTTACTGACTGTTCAAATTGGAACAGATACTAATATGGAACTGTTTAAAATATTAATTTTAAAATTGTATTTTTTATTGTATAAAAAGCTACAATTTTTTGCAAGTAAAAATGTTAGTTGTTAAAAGCGAATAAGTTTTTTATGTTCTGCAGGTATTCGCTGTTTGCAGTGATCAACCATGAAGGATCGTTGGACACTGGTCATTACACGGCTTTTATCAGGCAGCAGCACAGACACTGGTAAATTGAACCTAACCTAACCTGACTTAACCGAACCTAACCTGACCTAACCTAACCTGACCTGTGTGTACTATGTACCATAAAGTATACGTTCTTTAACCCTAGATCCGATAAAAAGACCAAGCTAATCAAAACCATGGCCATAACAGATTTATGAGAAATTAGAAAGACTAAAAATTAAATACGATTCCATACACATTCATAAGTTAAAAAATATAGGCCAGTCGAGTGTTTATTGTGTATTGTGTTTAATGTTTCTGTGTCTCTTTGAATGAGTTAAAAATATTACATTGCATTTTATTGATGTTTTTGACATGATGTTTATGTAGGAGGAAGAAACTATTATTTTCTAATCTTCAACAAACTCAATTTGACAAGCTCCGTACTCACAAGTTTATTTTACAACTTGACTCCTCTTCAAAAATCTCTACCCGCACACCCCTATTATAGGCCTTATGGAATTGATCACACCTTTCCTAATTTACCCTCCTGGATAATCTTAGGTTGGTTGTCTGTGAGCCAAATGAAGCCAGACGAAGGTTGGTCAACAATAAGCTCATGTCTCTTGAAAACCTGTGCGGTTCCAAAATGTCATCTACTGTTACTTAACAGATGATTTGTGTGTTTTATAGATATAAGTGTGACCTTATCCAAATTTGTTGCAGGTACAAATGTGATGATCACATGATCACGAGAGCTCACATTAGTCAGGTCTTGGACAGTGAAGGGTGAGTACAAGCAACTTGCACATACAGTAGAGTCCCGCAGACCCGGACTTCGATAACCTGTAATTCTGGATAACTCGGAAAGCCTGCCAGAGCAATAAAGTGCACTGAAATTCAAGGCCAGAGCACAGTGTGCTCTAAGTACAAACCAGTACTAAATATAAAACGGGTTTGGGTTTTCTTTAAGTTTTTTTGTAACTGATAATGTAGATTTTGTATTTTTTAATATGCAATAAATAAATGATTTCTTAAAGAAATAACAGAAACTAATCTTATTTTTTCTTATTTTTATTCATTTCCCGATAACTCGGAATTTTCACAAACCCGGACACCGTTCGGTCCACATTAGTCCGGGTTTGTGGGACTCTACTGTATTCTAAAAACAACTTTTAATAACTACAACAGTGTTTTATAGTTTGCTGTGCCTCTATAAAATTGTTTATATTTTACAATGACTCCATAAAATCTTTCTTATTTTGTTATGCCTCTACAACTCTTTTGTATTTTATTATGCCTCTATGATATCTTTCATATTTTGTTATTAGATTTTTTGTAAATATTAAAAATCTATATTTTTGACCCGATTCGACTAAAATGCCTGTACTGTGAAATTTACTTCAGCGATTTGAGGTCCCTTTTCACTTTCCGCTTCACATTTAGTATTGTTTTGGGCATCGTGATACCATTTTCAAAATCTTCTGCACAAGAACAATATGTCATTAGTCATTAATGATTAAAAAGCACAACGTTTAGAATAATTATTTGAAACACTCATGCAACACATCACCGATTTGATAACAAGTTTTAGACTGCAGACCGATATGACTTGCTAACTTACCCTCACTTGTCCTTGGCAATTGCATATAAAAACTTGTCACTTGCCTTTTAAAGAGCAAACTCGATATTTTGGATTTGATGGACAGGAGTATTTCACAAATGCAAGGTGTTTTTTTTTTATCGCAACCCATTTTAAAGATTAAATAATGCACATATAAAGATGAAATGAGCATTGTTTTGTTAATTTTTACATTGTATACAACCTATTATTTTAGTTACATCACATTTAACTTACAGTGGAACCTCTGTTAACCGTCACCCTGGGGATCGAGAGCGTGGTTAAGAGAATAGACGGATAACAGAAATTTCATTATAAACCTGTTCATTAAGAGTAGAGTTATAAAATTTTGGAAGAATTTATAGCCTGTATAAGTGGATAATACATATTTCTTATTAAATTTCAATTACACAAGCGTGAAAAAGAACTGCTATACTGTAAGTTATACATGTTCAATGTTTTTACGGCGCCTGTTACGACTCATTAAAAGTACAGTAGTAGCGGTGACAGATAACAGAGATTGACGGTTAAAAGAGCGACAGTTGATCGAGGTTCTACTGTAAATTATGTGTTCAGACAATCCGCCATTGACAAAGTTTCCACCATCGAGCTATACAAAGTTGTGCTCTCTAAATCAAATTCCTGAACACGTCTTTCAAAGTATCTCTTTGAATTTCTTGTATTAAGTTTATTATGTTTGTTTTGAGATGCTGTATATCCTGTGAATTGTTTTTGTAGGCCTTACTTTTTTGTATCCAAAGAAAATAATAGGGTGGGGTCAAATCCGGGGGTCAAATCTTGGGGGGGGAGTAATCCTTTACTAATAAAATAAAGTTTTGAGTTGCTTTAATAAAAAACAAAAATATACCCTGTTTGGTTGCTTTATAAACACCAACGAAGAGAAAGGTGTGTCAAACCAATAAATATTTACAAACACCAAAATGTAGCATTTCTAGAATGACTTATTTTAATAGTGATCGTAGCAAATGACTAATTGCAGAAGAGCATTTGACTGTCCGAAGCCTGGTTATCCGAAACGTCGGTTATTCGAATGGGGAAATGGGACCTGTAGCCAATCGACAAGACTGATTACATGCCAAGAAGTCTCTCACGGCTGTTTGAATCTTTCGAAAAGCTGATCACTCAAAGCCTGTGCCTTAAACGTGATTGTTACATGCGCTTGATTCTCCTTACAGCGTGTATTTGCCTTTAATTTGTCTGTAAATAGATGCCTCTGCCTTTCATAGCCATGCTAAGGCCTTTCACATATTTTACTAAGGTAGACCCACAGTTGAAATTCTTGGTTGGCGAGAGGGGTCAGTCACTCCCCCAATAATTTGGGATAAATTATTATTTAATAACGACACCAAATTTAAATCTTTAATTCATGGCATACAATTTACCATCATTGGCCAATATCTAAGTAGTTTCGAGACAATAACTTCTCAATCATTTTGTGACCACTATATCTCTCGTATCGTTGTCAATAAATCTGTCGAAAAATTTCTGTAAATCCCTTTCTCTATGTTATACATTGTAGGCGGATTTCTCGGTTGTAAAGCAGCAAAAATCTAGGATCTATTGTAGTCAGCAAATTTTGTCGGTCATACTGCAGCAAAAACATTTAACGGTTGTATGTGGGTTGTATTTTGGCCGCAAAATGTCGGTCGTATTGCATCAGACGAACCTCTTGTTTAGATTGTGGCTTTTGAATCTCACCGTTGTAGTGCAGTCGTCAGTTCTTTTAGTGGTATTGCAAGACAAATCCCTCAATTCTGTTGAGATGAAAATCTCTCGATTATACTTTATACATTGCTTGAAATGGCGACCTACCCAGGTAGGTATTTGATTCTATCGCAAGAAAATTCTCTTGGATCAGTCTTGATTGGAAAATGTCTCATGGTCATATTGTGGCAGTAAAAAATCAAGGTTGAATCATGGTCGAAAACGTCGAGACAGTAGTAATTTTTGTTGCTCAAAGATCAAATCTCTTGGGCAAATCTTTACTGTAAACTCTCAGTTGTTTCGCTGTTGTTGACTCTCTTGCTCTTGGACATACCGGGTGTCCACTAATAGTCCCCCCCCCTAACTTTTTCCTATATTTTTTTCAAATATCAATTCCACACCACCCCCAAACATTATTGGGTGGTTAATACTTCATTTTGAAGGGGTACCCAATTTTGGCCGCCATCTTGGATCCACCATATTGGATCCAAAATAATTTTTTCAAATGTAAAGTGGTGTTGTGACCCATCATTTCGAATTAGCTTTTTTTACTGATTACAATGCCACAATCCGTTTTTGAATATCTCAATTTATTCTCAAGATATGGGTAGTTTAAATTAATTTATTTTCATCCAATTCAAACATTACAAATTGATAAAAGTAGGCCCATGACCGCAAAATAATGCTAGATAGTGACGATTAACCACCATCAGCATTTGATGAGCAATTTACACTTAACTTTCCTCAACGTAAATCTTTTGGCCGCCATCTTGGATCCGCCATTTTGAAATGAGGTAAGTAATTTCAAATATGAAGTTGGTATTGTGGCCCATTATTTCAAACTAGTTTTTTACGCCGAATTCAATGCCGCAACCTGTTTTTAGCTGTAAATCTTAGTTTTTGAAAAATTCATATTTTTTGAGATTTTTATTAGAAACATGTCAATATCTTGAAAACTAAACTCTATAATTAAAAACGGGCTGCGGCATTAAATTTGACGTAAAAAACTATTTTGAAATGGTGGGTCACAATACTACCTTCATATTTGAAATAACTTACCTTATTTCAAAATGGCGGATCTAAGATGGCGGCCAAAAAATTTACGTTGGGGAAAGTTAAGTGTACATCGCTCATCAAATACTGATGGTGGTTAATCGTCACTATCTAGCATTATTTTGTGGTCATGGGCCTATTTTTATCAATTTGTAATGTTTAAATTGGATGAAAATAAATTAATTTAAACTACCCATATCTTAAAAACAAATTGAGCAGAGATATTCAAAAATTGATTGCGGCATTGTAATCAGTAAAAAAAACTAATTCGAAATGATGGGTCACAACACCACTTTTACATTTGAAAAAGTTATTTTGGATCCAATATGGTGGATCCAAGATGGCGGCCAAAATTGGGTACACCCTCAAAATGAAGTATTACCTAACCAATAACGTTTGGGGGTGGTGTGGAATTGATATTTAAAAAAATGTAGAAAAAAGTTTGGGGGGGGACTATTATGGGACACCCGGTATATGAGATCATAGTCTAACAGCCCAGGTTTTTACAACCGGTATAACGCGGTCATCAAGTCTCAAAGCTTTTGCAATAAACCCATCTAACAAATTCTAAGAAGGATTTTGGGGGGAGTGGTGTAATACATCTATAGGGAAAGAGTCCTAAAGTCTTGCCTCCCCCAATCAAGATGTTGAAATGATGCCCATAGATAGACTACTGTTTACCCGCGATCAGTAAAACAGTTCACTTTGATTACAGTAGAGCGCCGATTATCCGAACGTCGGTCATCCGAACCGTCGGTTAACCGAACGCCGTAATAATTCATATTTTGAACATGATTCTTAAAAAATTCAAATTCGCGCGCCAACCGAAACTCCCGTTGCGCCAGGATATCCATATATTCGGATACATTTCATAATAAAATTACATGAATAATTTTTGTTTGATGATTTTTTAGCCTTTTTACTACTAAGAATTACGTTAAATATATAATTTTAAAATGTTGTCTTTTTCAAGTTCGATCATCCGAATATTCAGTTATCCGAACACCCCTTGACCCCAGTTAGTTCGGATAATCGGTGCTCTACTGTATTTTTCTTTGACCGATTATCTACTACCTTCCAATTCCCCACTTACCAATTCTTTCGTATAGTTATCATTCTACAATATAATTCTGGTATATACATTCGCATATAAAAAAATATGTAGTGGCTCCATACAAATAAAGAAACTCGCTGCGCTGCTGTTTTGTAAGTGAATGCTTGTAAAATTTCTAATTGTTGAATTTCATGTTCCAGCTATCTCCTATTCTATCACAAACACATATTGGAGTATGAGTAAATTTATTTACCTACCCTATATCTACAAGAGGTCTGGCCTTTGCAGCCGCTCCTAGCTGATTCTTCCTCCAAAGCAATGCTGTAATTGAGAGAGAGTCAAATCAATGAAGTTGGTGCTGTAATAACCCTTGGTACATTTACAATGTTTAAGTCTGGTTTATTTTGGTTTGAGGCAGGAATATAACCAGAGTTTGCAAAGCTGTGATAATAACCCACAAAACTGGTTCCTTGATATTTAAACAAATTTTAAAACCTTTGAAATGACATTGTAAGAGAAAGTTGAAGCCCAGAATTAAGTGAGTGGTAGTATTTGGGCCGTTTCTTCCATGTTATAAAACAGCATCTGCTGTCTAAGACAAAGTTGCATGAAAATTGTAAGAATTTATCATAATTTACCTTGGAAAATGGTGGTAAATTGTATGCCATGAATGAAAGAAGTAATTTTGGTTTATTTATTAAATTATAACAAATGTCTAGAAAGTCAGACATTAAAACCTCAATAATTAAAAATTTTGACTCAAATAAATAATTCTGTGGCTTCAGCTTTGAACATATTTTAACTTATGTACTGTAGTAATTCTAAAAGTTCTCACTTTTAATATGCATGTGAAAAATATTCTTAGGAATGTAAAACTTAATTTTTGTTCCTAAAGTATTGTTTTTATAAATATTCTGAATGACTTAACTGTGGATTTTAGTACTGGATCAAGAAAAGTAACTGCCATGTAAACGAGATGTATTTTTTTGTGATATTAAATATTAGGATTTTTAAGATTACATTGATCGTTCCTAAGCTTGAATCTATATACGAGACTCGAGCTTGATTCAGTCCGAGTCATGAATTATACTATTGTTTTTGTTATTAATTTTAATCGTATTCTTTTCTTTTACACCGGCTCTTTTTTAATTTGAATATCACTGTGTATAAAGTCAATAAATCTTTTGTTAATAGGTTTTGGTTTTATGGAAAGGTTGTTTTTAATATTGATCTTGTATATTTGTAATCAATGTATTATATTTAATGATAGTATGAAAATATAAATGGAATTATTAAGGATTTTATTATTCTTTATCTGTTTTAAGTAGGTTTAGAACAGTTTATCAACTAGTAATTGCAATGCAAATGGTGTGTTGTAACACATTATGTGTTTATTGATAGATTTAAGTTTCCTGTAGTTTTAATATTGTAATCCAGTGGCGGCTCAAGTGTTGGTTCAATGGTTCAGTGACCTCCCTAGCTTCAAATAACAATAATGAAGGGGTCCTACGTAAAACATTCTAAGCGACAAAATTTCAAGATTGGAAATATTCAGTGAAGAGGTTCTATAGGACTCGAGGTACACTGGATATTCGAGGTGATAGCCCTGATTTTGTCGGTCAAAGTTGGCGTGGTTCACAGGACTCCATGGACTTTCTAGGGGATAACATTTTGTTCTCCGAAAGATGGACTCCCCGCCGGTCGTTGCGTTGTCGCTCAGGGACCAAAATTGCATGAATAAAAATAAAAGACGCAAAGTAAATATTGGAAAATGGAAGGATAAGACGTCGCCTAAAACGTTTTATGAGGAACCCCTTCAATTGTTTGAGCAAATAGTAAACTCCATTCCATCCTTTTTTTCAGAAATTGTCAAATCATTTTTGCAATCGTGCTGGAGCTTTCCCAGTGAACCTATGGCGTTTTTTTCACTGCCCCTCCGTCACATTCCAGGATGCCTGGAACCGTTTTGTACATTACTGTAGATAAAATAAGACTCCAGGTAAAACTTGTGGGCCTCAGCATAATCACATAGCGAAAAAAAATGTTTTAGATTGGTAGGATTTGAACCTGGGTCCTCAAGATGGAAGTCCCGCTTCTAAACATTATACAAAGCTGCTCCCCCTATGTGTGTAGTAGTGGTGTGATTTTTTTTGTCAAAGCCCTTAAAAGCATTTCTGAGGCGCTCATTGGCTGATGGACTTGTATCTTTGAGCTTAAAACAGACGCCACTCTAAAACTTTTTCAAAATTCATCGTAGGTTCAACTTTTTTAAAATTAGTATTTTAGCAGGCCTATTTGTTTTTAAATTTTTACCTAATAAAGGAAACACTTATTGTTCTGTAAGTGTTTTTGCAAGTGTGAACCTCCTTTGGGTAAACTAATGAGCCACCACTGCTGCAATTGATAGATTGATTGTTAATCTATCGATATATTGATAGATCGAGAGAAGTGATCTTTTAAGCTCTATACTAGAAATAGTTTAAAAAAGGGCTTCCTTGTTGTTTTTCAAACTAAAAAAAATCTGGACATTATTTTTATTTTAAAATCATTTAATGGAACTTTATTTATATAAACAGTTGTGTCTGAATTAACTATTTTTACATAACACATTGCTTACCTCTGAAAAAACTTGCGAGAAGGTGTAGGGTTATTGGTTATGAAGACAGTTGTTTCTTGAAATTAAATTAATTCAGATGAAACTCATATTTTAAGTTTTTTTTTTTCAATAATGTGTTGCTTGTAGTTAAAGTGCATGGGAACTTTTATGTCCATCGGTGTGAAACTGATCAAAGAAGAGAGCTAAAGTTATTTTGTAGTATCTTGTGGAAATTCCCAATCAACGTGAATCCTCATTAATAAAATTTGATGCATCAATAAAATAGTTTTGGAATACACAAGAAGTGCTTCAGAGTTTAAGTATAGTATAGTATTTCTTAGTTCAAAATTAATTATTGTTGGTGGTGAGTTTATGTTCTTTAAAATAATCCTATTCCTAGGCAAGGTGGTTTTGTGTGTTTTCACACCAGTGGAATTTTTTACGTTTTGGTAAGAAACACTGGCCTGTTTTATTTATTATAATCGTGGGAACCAGATAGGGTGGTTGAGTGAGTGTGCTGTTGGCGAAATGATTGTTTATTATTTGTTTGCGAAGTTAATCAACTTATATGATCATATGTTACAGTGAACATAAATTTATACGTAAAAGGCCCTTAAAAACGTAAACAAAGTCATGTCAGGTCGACAAAAACATTTTATTAAGTAATTTCAGCTGTGGTTTAGCAGACACCGCCTGCCCTGTGGTTTACAGTTTTTGCCGCCCGCCCTATTTCGTGCTCTCTACTCTAGTGGTATTATGTTGCATTATTAATTCATAGTTAATCGAAAAATTAATAAGGTTTACATGGCAATGGGAGTAAGTATGAGATTCAGTTAATAGCTTAAGTTTTGAAGTAAAATAAAACATTTTCTTAGGATTTTTATTTGAATCAAACTTTGCATTCTTTTATTGTGAAGGGAGGATATTACCATTACCCTCTGCTGCCCAGTGAATTTATTGCAATTTTAAAAAGGTAAATACGTTACTTGCAGAATGTACATACCTCAATATTCTCTCTGAGATTTTTTTATGAACTTTACAAGTTCACCACTGATGTTAACTAAAGATGATGGAATCGTACTTTTAATCTCTCGACATGGCCAATTTACTAATTTAAGATGCTAACTCTTTCTAGGGGTGTACAATGCAAATATGAATGAAAGGTGAGTGTACAATGGATGATTTGAAATCTTTGTTACCGGCAAAGTCAACTGATTCATTTGCAAGGATTATTAATTGGTGTCGAATAACCGATGGCAGCTGGATCCAGATTGCTACTTGACTTTAACTTTGGAACTACTAAAGTCCAAAAAAACAGACGCTCCACCACCATACAAAGCCAGATAGGGCAACAGAGTCCCCTATACGAAGGACTCCAACCAATAGCAAATAGTAGTAGTGGCTAGTCATGTCTGGTGTGCGTGTGTTTGTGTTGTTGCAGTCTCTTTCTAATATCTTGCCTGTTGTGTTCGTATCAACTCCAAACTTGGTACGAATATGCTGACTGACAGGACCTATTTTGGTGCGGCGTATCAAGTTTCTACTTTGTACCATTTCAAAATGGCAGCCATTTTTATATTTTAAAATTAATATATTAAAAACCGTAAATTTTACCGAAATTGTACAGGAGACAAAAAAGGTTACGTAATGTTATTTACAACAAAAACATATTAAGATCATAAAGATCAAACTACAATTAACGAAGTTATTGCAATTTTTCTAAGAGCCATGCTTTTTTTTTGGCCATGCTTGTTTATGGCAGTGTTAGCAAATTTTTGGATAAAAATTGCAATAACTCCTTTAATTGTCGTTCGATCTTTATGATCTTTATATGGTTTTGTAGGAAATAACATTACTTTTTTGTCTCTTGTGCAATTTCTGTAAAATTTACAGTTTTTAAGATATTAAGTTTGAAAATAAAAAATGGCTGCCATTTTGAAATAGTACAAGGTAGAAACTTATGGTACCACTCTACACCAAAATAGGTCATTAGTCTGCATATACGTACCAAGTTTGAATTTGTTGTCTTAAGTAGTTCCAGAGTTTTGCAAAGTCATGTTAAAAACACGTACAGACCGACAGACGGATAACCGAGCATTTTAGGACCCATGTTTACAGGAACTTTTTTTTATGTAAGTAACCATATCACGAAGTCTGTAAGGGTTTTTCATAAACACCCTGTATATTACTCAAGTAATAGCCTAAGACATCAAATTATTTGATATATTATACCGTAGCTGTTTTGAAGTTACTACACTTCATCTTCAGCAACAGTCTCTATTCATTTACCCCATATTTCTGTATTTTTCAGGTACTTTGGTCATAAAACATAAAAAACAGTACATTCTACAAAGCAAAGTTATTTTTTATGACTAAAGTACCTGAAAAATACAGAAATGTGGGCTAAATGAATAGGAGTTTGCCACTGAAGATGAAGTGTAGCAACTTGAAACTAGTACGGAATAATAAAATAATTTAATATCTTCAGGCTGTTAGGTGAGCAATATATACTTTACATTAATAAAAGGTTGTTTTAATACTTAATTAACTAGATCTATATTTTCTGAGTCTTCAGGATTAAATTAGAGTGTGAGGTGAATCATGATTTTTCAGTGTTAATCAGCTTCGATCTATACGACTGAGGGCATCACGTTGGGGCACCAAATCGGACGGCAAAATGGTGCAGTCCTCTTTTTTGTAGCACTTCCTATTTACCAAACTTGAAAATTGTGGGATTTTGAATGTGCATAATTAAATAAGACAGACAGAAAGGCTCTTATCCAATTAGTCTTCAATAGATTTACATTGTAGCATGAATAAGAATATTATTTAACCCTCGAGCGGGCGCATGCGGTGTTTTCCTCAGCACGTGTTTTTTTTATTAAAATAAACAAGCATAATGGGTGTCGGCAGTCGTGTCCGGCTTTGTACCTCACACGCCTCATTTTAGGAAGCCCCTAAAGCTATTTTACCTTCCAACATCCCCTAATTACCTTGTTATTTGCAATTCAGTGATGCCGTGTCAGTTTGCTGAGTGCCCTCTCCAGTAACATAGTCAGTGATTCCTCTCTATACTAGAAAATAACTTAGAATGTTCAACTGCATTATTACACCTATTAAGTTGAACAATTAGTTGTATCATCAATGACATTTGATTCCTAATGAAGTTTGTCAGTAGGGATCCCGCATGATTTTAGGGCATATTCAATCCCGGGATTGTCAAATTTTTGTGTAAACTCAATGTTAATTAGGTTCCCAATAGTTTTAACTACGTTTATAATTAAGAGAACCTTGTCAGATGACGTTTTAAGTGAACAATGGTTTGATGTGTTGTTGCAGTCTTTACATAATCCATGTAAGTGATGGTTTTCAGTTGGTATTTTCAGGCTTTGAAAAATTGTACAAACATATTTTAATTAGTTTCTGATACTGTATATTGGAATTGTTATAAAGTTTCATTACGATGCTCTTATAACTATTTAAATAATATTTGCCCATAGTTTATTTTGTTTTATTTTACTTTACATGTTTTCAAATGAAGTTTTACATTTAGTTCTACTTTTATTTGAACGAGTAAATAAATCTATTCATATTAAGCATACGATTTTCTTTACCTTATGTTTAAATAAATATTTCTGTATAATTATTTTGCATATTTTGTTGTTATCTGATGTGTTCCGTTTTGACCTGACGGCTTTATTATTCAGTGTTCCATGAGTCAACCATATTTTAATTTCTTACACTTTGTAATTTTTGTTATTTCGAAAATTTTGAATGTTTACAACTTTAAACTAAAAGTCAAACTGATTAATGTATAGCCTAAAATAACTGCAAAAGCATGGTATAAATGCAAAATTATAATAATTCTTTTTTTTAATATCGATAAATACTATGTAGGTTCAATCTCGGGATTGGTCCTGGGATCCCGGGATTGAAAATATCGGCCGGGATTGGATTCCCTATTTGTCAGTAATACCTATTCTATACTATAACATTACTTACTATGTTCAATTAATTATTACACGTATTAATTTGAACAATTAATTGTATCAACGATGAAATGTGATTCCTAATGAAGTTTATCAACATTTAAATACAATACTTCAGTATAAAACAAGTAAAAAGGGTAAAATGTATGCAATTTAATGTTGGGGAGTAAAACTCCGCATGCTCCCGCTGCCATTTTACCAGTGAAGCGCCCACTCAAGGGTTAAATCATTGTCCATTGACCGCTATTAATGTCTTATTGTTCAATTACTGGTCATAAAATATCTGTAAAATTATGTTGAGGTGCTGTAGAGTTGTATTTATATCTTGCTGATTATCTATGTGACATTGCGAAGCCTTCATTAACACTTTCGCTGCAGTTTATTTTGTGTATTTCTGTCCTTGTGGCATTTTTAACATTTCGATAGCGAACAGTCCCTAACGATTTTCAGCCAAAACAACCTTGATACCACGACCCTAAGAGCCCCTCGATAAGAAGACTGTTTTTTTAATCCCCCCTGAGGGTCGTCTTATCAAGGTTCTATGGTATTATCAGTGACTTGTCATAGACATTCATAGATATTTAGCCATTTTAAAATTTGACTTAAAACTTTGACTATAAGATGTAGAGGTCCTATATTTGGCAAATACTTTCCACTTGGTCTGAGATGTTCATTCAGAGAATCACAAAGTCATTAGAATTTCAACACCTTGCAGTATCTAAAACAAATTTAAAAAAAAACTTCACATTTATAAAGATGCAGTGAATGTATTAGTGAGGTTTCTTGGAATTTTTTTGTAACAATTTTTTATAAGGAGTGCTGGTAAATTAATAAAAAGTTTTCTAATATGTTGTGGTCCGTGTTTATTTCCTGTTGAAGGTGATATAGTATAGTAAAACTATAGATCAAATATGATAAATATATATATATATATCACTAGCTGATCCGACAGACATTGTCCTGTCTTCTTTATGAATAATTTGTTTTAGTTCGAATAAATATCAAAATAGTCACATCAACAACATATTGCTTTTATTCTAAAGCTTTTTTAAAGTACAACATTGTTAGTTTTGTTTTCTGACACAAAAACTATTTTTTCAGTGTTCCAACGCGGGAACAGGCGACATACAATTGGCCATGTGAAATTAATGGATTTTCAAGGTTGTTTCCTCAAACATTCAACGACTGTCCATTTAATTTGAACATTGCAAATGCAAGCTGCTGGAAATTGTTGCCGCTTAAAGTCAAAGGGCGTATCGTTGGAATCATTTGGATACGTGGAATAAAAACGTCTTCACCTTTGTAGTTTTTTTTGCGAAATCGTTGCCTTAATTATGTTGTTAATTAATTTTTCCACCGTCAGCTGAGTGCCATCAATACGTAGTGAGTTAGTGAATACAACTTTGGCATGTAGGCTAACTAAAACGATTTATTTCAAAATATCTGAAAAATATGTATTTTTTCACTAAAAGGGGAAATTTTTTGAAAATGTTTTAATTTTCTGGGAAAAATGTTTTTTACGCTCATAAAAAAATGAATTTTTCGGGAAGTTTTGGCATGTAGGCTAACTAAAATGATTTATTTCAAAATATTTGAAAAATATATAATTTTTCACTAAAAGGGGCAATTTTTTGAAAATGTTTTAATTTTCTGGGAAAAAAGTTTTTTACACTCATAAAAATTATCCGATCTTCATGAAATTTGGCATGGACGTGTAAAATGGTTAAAACTAATATAATCTTGAAAACCAGCTCATTTGGATTAATATAAGAAGGAAATTAGGGGATTTTATCCCAAAAAATGAGTTTTTTGCAATTTTTACAATTAAAATTTTAAAAAATCAAATTTTTTACGCCATTGAATTAAACTCGAAAAAACAAACAATTTGGTATGTTTAATTATTGCTCTATGTCCATTTGTTACCGAGATATTGAGGGTGATAAACTAAGTACTTTGTTCCAATGCTATTCTACGGGAAATAAATAAAATCGTACATCTTGCTTTTTTCTGAACATAACTTAATAAAACTTGGTATGTGGCTCCATCTGGTTCAGGTCTACTTGATTATGGCCTAAAATCCCCCATTTTTTGCATTACCATGGCAGCAAACCATAATACATTGTTCCCATATTATTCTTACGGGAAGAAAACAAAATTCTCTATCCTCCTTATTTTTAACATATGTTGATAAAACTTGGTATGTGGCTTCTTCAAGTCAAGATTAGTTGGATATTGTCTTAAAACCACCCAACTTCTACTTACCTGTAACAGCAAATCTGCTTACTCATTCCCTATTTTATTCTTATGGAGAATACAAACAAGTCATGTCTCGCTATGTATACCAAAACATGTGGGTAATTTCAACCAAAAATTGAATTGATTTTTATTTATATAGATTTTAGAGGATAAATTATCAACAGCAAAATTAAAATATTTCTTTATTTTATAGATCAGTCACAGTAACATAGTACACTACAACTTCAAACAAAGAGCTAGTTCTGACATTTAATTATGTTGCTTGTGCTTGGATTCATGAGAAAAGTGACTTTACGTCCAAATTTGAGCTTCAAAAAAAGACCTGTGCTATCCGGGTGGGGTGAAACCAGAATCTGGAACAGAACAACTTATTTCCAAAAAAGTTTACAATTTACAACGCATACATACATTTTCATGTCACAAAATAGTACGTACACTTGTGTTAAAACTCGTCTTGAATCAACAAAAACAAATGGATTAACTATCAGTACTGAAACCTGAATACTTACATTTTATTTTAGTATACTACTACAAAAATCTTTAAAAAACCTAAAAAGGTAAAAAAATGTAGATATTGTTTTTTTTGCCACTATTTGGTTATTATTTACCTTTTTGAACTTTTCCTTTCGCTTCTAGTGTTTAAACTACACAAAGTTTCGAGAGGTATTGAAACTCCTCTTGTTTTCAAGTGGCCCTACTTACAGTCACATTACCTTCTCATTTCTATTTAACCTACATTTTTTGGGGTTTTTTTGACATACAATTTGCATTAATCCAACATTCAACAGCACAGAAATCTCACTCACACAGAAATTCATACAAAACATATTGAACATGATACAGAATAACAAATAGAAAATTGAAGCAAAAACATTTACCTTACTGACAGCAATGCCTCCAAGCTGGCAGCGGGCACGACACGCACACACGACCACTTGCACTCACACACGCTACTCGAATGTGGCGACACAGGGTTCTGTGTGAGTGAGATTTCTGTGCTGTTGAATGTTTGATGAATGTAAATTGAATATCAAAAACTTTTTCCTTCAACCGCGCGTAAAGTGTCAGTTTACGCACTGAAACCCAATTGTAAAACAGCTGTTTATTGAGGAGCGAGTGATAATGTCTTTGAAAGTCTTTGGAGCAAGCGTTAATGTCTTTAACGCTCGCCACGTGATTACTTTAACGCTCGCCAGCTGATTGCATTGTTACTCGGCGCTACATTGCTCCCATCCGTTTCCGTTTGAGCTCAAACTGGCGCATTCAGCTACAATGGATGTAATAAGTGATGACGAATTCGTGTTCCTATCATTTATAAGCTAAACTATATATTCAATATGTTTCAATTCAAGAATCGTGTCTGTTCTTGTAAATGTCTTTATTTTTATTCATTGTTTATAACCTCACAATCATAATGGCGCATTCAACTACAATGGACGTGAGTAACTGTGATTTTATTTATCGTTTGGGAATTTGGAATTGCAGTTGTAGGAAAAATTTAGTATGCATTTTGCATGTAAAGCGTCTTTCTCGCTTTCGCTAAAAATACCACGCTCCGCTACGCGGCACACGGTAACTGTTTAGCTCAAGCGAGAAAGACCTACTTTACGCTCTTAATACATAAATGACTATTTTGTACCGTACTAGTACATAAAGTCAGCTGTGATTCTTTTTGGTGCTCTAACCTCAAGTGTTATTATTCTTTCATTCATTTACGAATGCTAAAATCGCTGTTTGCAAGATGAAACAGAACATGTAAACTTTGGTAACCTGACCTTGTGGTAAGAAAGTCAACGAATAAAAGATTATTTCTGCATTATGATTAAAAAAGTTGTTGGTGCTTAATCGCTTTTAAAAGCTTGTGCCCCAAGAAGTATCACTTTTGCTACTTTGATAAAAACCATTCTTACAAATTGCTTAATAAATCAGAAATTTTTCAATGGTGTTTTGTCTAATAAAACTGATTCTTACTTGAATCAAAGACTTAGACATATTATAAAACTTTTGCAATTACTTAAAATTTGTTAGGCATCTAATTATTTCTTCTGCACGACTAGATTTTCAATCTTTTCTTCTCACTGAAAATTATCAGCCTGTATAACCAAACACAGTCCATGTTTTGTATTTTTGAATTTACGTACCAGGAAATTAAAAATTGCAATCTGAGATCTATACATCCCGTAACTGTTCACACCCAGTGAATCCTCTGCCAGTTGTATTTGCTGTTTACACCCGGCAAGTATTAACACATTCGCTACTAAAATTCCTATAATATATGTTGGCATATGCTGAAATATAGAGGGTTAATTTATTTTACTTATACATAAAAAAGTACAACTTAAAAACTAATATTATAAAAAGTGTGGGATAGGTATGTCCTAACAAACGGCTAATACGTATTGAGTGCTCCCAAGAGGCTGAGTTGTCCATGGCACCATTAAAACAACAATGTATGGAAGGAACCGTTCCTGAACGTCACTATTTCTTGGCGCCATCCCACCTTGACATTTCAGATTTCCACAGCAGCAAACGTGTTAAGAGCTGCAATCTGTGGTAGACATTTAGAACTACCACATGTTCAAACCATGTCCACATGTTTGGTTGGAAATTAAGTTAAATAGAGTTTGATTCACTGTCTGCAGATAGCGCCACTGTTCCAAAAATTCAGCCCTTTAGCAAATCTATATAAAATACTTTTGATTTGACATGTTAAACGTTAAAATCTATGCAGCCGTTATCAAGATATAACTCCAAAAATAAAACTCTTCGGGCATTAATCCTTTACTCTTATATGAGCAATGTCATCTTGGGTGTGTGCATGCTTGCATACTTGCTTGTACAATATCTCAGAAACGGCTCTGAGGATTTCCTTCAAAGTCTAGAAATAGCTAATTTTTGAGAAAAAAACAAGTTCAGTGCAGAGTACTTGGTCAGAGAAAATCTAATCTATATAAATAAAATTAGAGTTTTGTCTGTACATTGCTTAGAATTATGAAATTTTTGGTTATTTTTGCGTTTTGAAGGTCAGAGAATCCGAATCAAGCCTTATCTCAATTTATGTCACGATGTGTGTTGGTAACGCTCAACATCACACTTTAGACCGCTTTTCACGCAAAAACTAGATTACCATTTTGGCTGAAACTTTTCTCCTGTGTTGTATGCACATATGAGAAGGTTTTAGACGACTTAAAACGAGCGTACGTCTTTTTGAAATCAAATAGTAAGCTTCTAAAAACCGAGTTTTATTTGATTTCGACCAAGTTTGTTTTGAATTTCCCCATAATTTAAGGGGATGACGTTTTGATTACATTTTCAATGTTCCAAGCAGATGGTATTACCTTCACTGATGGATTCGTCGTTACAGATATTTTATGATTTCATTCAGTTTTATGTTTTGGTTTATAATATTTCTTTTCAATTGACATGTACTATATAAAGTTAATATTTTCCCATTCATTATACATTTATCAGGATTTTCATCCTGATCTGACCCTCGGACGCCACCACAGACCAAGGCCGCGCATAGACCCTCTCCAAAGGTCACATATTAATATCCAATGCCAGAATTATAAGTGATGAAATGTTTCTATTCAAACAGATGTTAAAAGCAAGACATTTCATAGAATGTAAAACCAGCTGTCTGTAAAAAATAAAATAAAAAGTCTTTCCTTCCTTATAACAGCGGTTAATGAAAGAGATAATGAAAACAATTTTCTAAAAATTACGGGACGGCTATGTTATTTTGTTGTTGTTCAAAATAGACCCTAAAACATTTAGGGCTATGTTATTTTGTTGTTGTTTCAAAATAGACCCTACTTTGGTGGCATTTAATCAAGGCATTTTCTACTCTATGTACATTAACTTTCATGAAACAGGAAACTGCTTTAAGATTCAGTAAGTACGCACGGTCTGCGAAGAGGGTATTTCCTTCCTCAGGGTCACTCTGTACTATAGCACAGATTCAACGATAGGCCTACTGAGTGTAAGCCTTCCCAGGCAGCGACACCCTTAGGGGTTTGTCGGCGGGGGCGCTGGAATGTGCTGGCAAGTGTAGTATAGAGAGGCCAACTAAAAATGCCTCGTGCGGGGGGGGGGGGGGGCAGCAATATTTCTAAGTACTCCCGTCGCAGCAGACCTGCGTTCTTAGCGGATTCCTAAAACATCTTTCTGGCTGATTAAAGTATATCTACTTTATATTGTCAAATACCACTGACCTATCATCGCACAGCCCGAACTACTTGAACTTGACTTAGAATCTTGAAACTTTTCATGGACAATCCTATAGGGCGTGAGCATCCGCTGAGAACGGGGTTTTCAAAATTCAAAGTTTTCAGGGCTTTTCGGCGGGGTCAACGGTCTACAATCTTTCCGACAGCTGAAAGACCAAAGCTGAACATAAATAGCCTGAGCTGCCCCCCCCCCCAAAAAAAAACAGGCCAGGCCAGGGGCCAGGAGTGTTTTTATCGGGCCAGGCCTGGCTGGTTTGTGGGGGGTGCCGGGCTGGGCTGGGCTGTGTCTTTCAGAGCTGATTGGTTTTTAGAGCTGATTTATAGTTTGGTTCCTTTTATCATGGTTTTATGGTTGTTTTTTCTTTTGGGTGATATGTACTATATTAAAGTCACCAATAGTTTTGTACCTTATCATAAACTCAGTATGTGGCACCATCTTCATTTAGGCAGCGGGTGTTAAAATTGTTATCGTGAGCGAAGCCACGGGCAACTGCTAGTAAGGAAATAAAATTAATTTTTAAGTTGTAAAATGTGGTCTCATGAGATGCCATGATAGCAGTGAAATAAATAAACAAGTAACATAATCATAACAGCTGTTTGCAAACTGTACAGCCATCTAGGAAAAATACAGCGTGTGGGATGAAAATTGCATGGAGTAATAAAAAGGTTTTTATTCATCAATTTTGTGACACTGAAATATTTGATAGTAATTTGATGAACTGATAAACATGAAAAGATACCGAGCGAGGCTCGGTCCACCAGATGCTGTGGTGATACTGAGGAAATAATTTATTGCTGCAAACACATATGAGCAATTTTACCCAATTAATTATGAATCTTGATGTAAGTAAACAGGTGTGATATTGTGAAAATCTACAAAAACACTCCAGTCGTTCAGTCAGCAACCCTTCACTATGGGCCTTTTCACATGGTTACTGCTTCTGTCTATTGTAAGTATTTAATTTAGATTTAAATTTATATTTTTTATTTAGGGGTTTTACTCAGTGGATCAGATTGAGGAAGACAATCTTAAGTTGTCATTGCTTAAGATGACAAACAAAATGACACCACCTGCATGTCTGCAAAAATTCAGGTCCAGAAGTTATGAGGATTTACTTGTAAAAAAATTGAAATACTTCAAATATTTTTTAAATTATAATAATTAATCAAAATACACTTGCAACCATTAAATTTGGCTTGAAAAAAATAAATAATCAGTATTTTGAATTATTAGCCTATGTCAACTGGTTGCAGAGATAATTGATGTTTTTGTTTGGCGGTAAACACAGTACGTTGTCTAAAGTTATTCTCATAGCAAATATTTAAAAACTGATATCTATATTATTAGTATGCCTCATTGAAACTTTGTAAGCGATAAGACTTTTTTGTTTTAAGACAGTTTACATGCATCTCTGTGTGCAGATTTGTAAACTGGCTTTAGATTTTTTTATTTTTCCAATCAAACTTGAAAAAGCACAAAATACTGATTCGAAAATAATGTTTGTTTCGATAGTAGCGAAAGTAAACAAAAGATCATCTGTTTAGCCGTGCGGGATCCCTCGCCGGTCTTGCTAGTCTCCTTTAATTACCAAGGGGCCGTCCATTACGTCATCAGAAAGTAGAGGGAGGGGTCCAAAATGGAAATATAGGTGACATGCATGTTGAGGACATTTTTTAAATTTTGTTTGAAACTAATTTAGATAGAAAAATTGCGAACATTCTATGCAAATTAATTTAATTAAAGTTAAACAGCTTAGAAACCATGTACTCAAGTTTTACAACATCAGTTTTAATGGTCATTTTAGCTTCAATTCCGAACAAAGCTACAGTATATGCAGATTTTAATAATCAATATGTTTTTAGATTTGCAGGCAGCGTCAGCGTCCATCACTTCAGTAAATAATGTAGTACCACAAAGTCCAAAAAGTTTTGGTTTGAATAGTTTAGCCCATCAAATTAGCCCAAAATGGGTTTAAAACTCAATTTTATGGTTTTAACAACCCAATAGAAAATCCTTTAATAGGGCTTTCCCAAAGGCTGGCATCATTTTAGGAATTTGTACCATATGACGTCATTTTTCATTGGTGCGGGGGGGGGGATCAGAAGGATTGTGGTGGTAGGATGATTGTAGGGAGGGGCCAAAAAGCGATGACGTAATTAATTTATGGACAGCCCCTAACCGATTTTGATAAAATTTGTAATGTTTGTGAGGTAATTGCACATTTGTTCTATTTTATTGTAGGTTTTCTTGCTTTAAATGTTACTAAGGGAGAAAGAAAGCATTTGTCAGTCTCAACAGTCTGGTTGTGGAATTTTTCCCAGATGGAAGCCTTATGTTTTATTGTAATAGTAGTAGTTTTAAGTTCAATTTGTAATGTTTGGAAATGTTTTGACTTGTCTACTGCCCACGCAGATACTGCATGTAAGGGCGTATTTAGATGCTTTAAAAAAATAAAGTTTGCTGATACCATTTGTTTTACTAGGTTTTGCCAGTCCTTTGTGATCCAAACCCAAGTGGACCTGACAACGGTTCTCAGCGGTCGGCATCCCAAGGTAAATGTAAAATACCCCCGTTGCAGCAGACCTGCATACTCAGCGAATTTCAAATGCAAACGAGCACATTTCACTCCAACATATTTTTGTAAGCTCCATAAGAATAACGTAAGGAATGAGAATGTAGGTTTACTGCAACAGGTACGTTAAAACTGGGTGGTTTTAATTCAATATTTAGTAGATCTGAACTAGAAGAAGCCGTATACCAAGTTTCATTATGTCGAGAAATAAGCGAGACACAGAATTTTACTTATTTCCTATAAGGATAACATTGGGACAACGTACTGTGTTTACCACTTTCAATATCTCACTAACCAATGGACATAGAGCAGTGATTCAAAATACTGAATTGTTTGTTTTTTTGAGCTAAATTCAATGGTGCTAACAAAAATTTGATTATTTTTATTTTTCTATGTAAAAAACTAAAAAAAAACATTTCTGGGGGGTTTACCCCCCTTTACCCCCCCTTCCAGTAGTCCGAACGGGCTCTGGTTTATGAACTTGTCTAAATCTTTATAAATATAATTACTAATTTACACATCCATACCAAATTTCATTAAGTTCGGACCATTTTTACGCGAGTTATTTTCAAGTGGGTACAGAATGTAACCTTTAAAGCAGGTTACATGCTGTACACACTTGAAAATGGAATAATTTCCGAAACCCATTGTGCAAAAAATGTATAAAAAAGGGTACTTAAGGAATTTTTTTCTCTCTTTAAATATATATATTTATAAAGATGAACGAACGGTGTTTTTGGCATCTGGGGATCTCAAAAAGAGGTAAATGTTTGTCTCAAGACTCTAAATTAAATAACTTTTAGTGAATTTCCTCTATAGGGAAAAAGCTGTTACCATAGGTCTCATGCATGGTAAGACCTAAGCCCAAGACCATCATAACTTTTTGTTTTGAGGTCCCCAGATGCCAAAAACACCATTTGTTTATTTTTATATTAACTAGAGATCGCCAATAGTCGAAAATTCGACCAATTTTCAAAGTGACAAAGGGATAGCTAATTTTGTAAATGATCCCCGCATATACCAATGTGTTTCTAAATACATTTCATATAGTACATTTTTTCCATGTAAACACATAATATAACCAAACTGGGGGCCAAAACCAAAAGAGAAATTCTCAATCCTTGACTAATTATTAACTTCACTTATGGCATGGTTTTTAGTAATAAGTATTTTACTAAGACAATGGCTATTTTATTAAGATTCCATGCTTATTTTTTTAAGAATGATTATTGAATCAGAGGAAAGTAAAACTTCAGTCATCAAGTCAGTTTATCCTGTACACCCCTTACCAGAGTTCTCTCCCTCCCTCCATTAATTCCTTCCCTCACTCTCTAATTCCCTTCCTTCCGACCTTCTTTCCACTATTCCCTCCTTTTCTCCTTCATTCTCTTCTTACCATCTCTCCTCCCTTATTTCCTACCATTTGGAACTTTTTCCCTCCTTCCCTATCTTCCTATTATTATCAATGAAATGTAATTTATATTTTACCCATTATCCACCAATAAAAACAAAATTTGAATATAATGTGTCCATTTGCACTCCGGTTGCCAGGCCCGGTGACAGGAGTTTCGGGCCCCTGTGCAATTGAGAAACCCGCCTTTTTTACTTATCTCGATTCTTGGTCCCATTTTTACTAATCTCGTGTGGATCCGGGCCCCCTGTGAGTCCAGGCCCCTGTGCTCTTCCCCCCCCCCCATCGCTGGCCCTGCTGCTTGCGTGTCGTAATTAGGCAAAACGTATAAATTACCTTCCCAATTACGGTCGCAAATATTTAAGAGTTAAAATAATATAAATCCTTTATTTTATTAATGTAATAGATAAAGAAACTAATTGTTTTGAAGCTAAAACTTTTTGTTGGACACAATTAGTATTATTTAGCATTTAAAAGCTTATTTAACTTACCTCGCTTCTAATGGATTCGCACAAGAAAGCAGCAGTCATCCAACAAAAATGACTTACTCACCTCTTCATAGCTTTCTGAGTGATTGTTGTGTCAGCTAATTTTAAAAGATTTTACTCTATAGTAGATCGAAACTCGCAGTTTACGTTAGCTCAAGACATTACCAAATAGGACCATCTAAGATTTTACAATGTTTAACTGATTGAGCAGAGACGACCAGCGACTGGTATTATGCAGGCAACCGGAATTTGGGTTGTTTACCTTATAAGCTGCATCTTAAGGGTTTAATTGCACGCACATGACCCAAATAAATCAGTCCATTTGTTAATTATTCCTAAAAATTGCACACGGCATAATATAATTAAATTAAAATGAGCTATCCTTTCAGCGGGCGAAGCTGCGGGTATATCAGCTAGTTGGTGGATACAGTAATGGGTAAAATATAAATTACATTTTATTGATTAATAATAGGAAGATTTAATGTATTTACCCCATAAAAACCCATAAAAAATTACAAAAATCCAAATTTCTCAAAATTGGCTCTAACGATTTTGATAAAAGTTTCATGGTTTTTATTGCTTAAGATGACAAACAAAATGACATCACCCGCATGTCTGTAAAAATTCAGGTTCAGAAGTTATGGGGCTTTAAGTGTTACAAAATTCATATTTTTCAAATTTCACAAAATCTGTGACCTCTAAAGAAAATATACTTGCAACCATTAAATTTGACTTGAAAAACTAAATAATCTAGTATTTTGAATTATTAGTTTATGTCAACTGGTTGCGGAGATAATTGATATTTTAGTCTGGCGGTAAACGCAGTACGTTGTCCAATGTTATTCTTATGGAAGATATTTAAAAACCTATATCCCCGCCATTTACTAACCGATTTTGATAACATTTAGTATATATTTGTGTGATAATTGATTGTTAATTTGTTTTATTTCACTAAATATGTTTTCTGGTTTTAAATTACTTGAAGGGAGAAAGTATGTGTCAGTTTCCTGATACCGTTTATTTATTTTCTGCTAGATAGTGATTCTTAAACCTGCTGAAAGTCACAACATCGATTTGAAAGCTGTCATTGGTCAAAGAAAACAAACATTATATCTTTACTCCTGGGACAATTAGTTTTTATTTATAACTTATGAAAACATATCTATTATATATTTAACTTATCTTATCTTTCTTTATCTTCATCTTATATTAAATTGTTGTTTTTATTATTATTATTATTATTATTACTTGTTGTTAAGGCTGCATTTTACCTTTAAGTGATCTATCATAACTTATTATTGATATATTATATGCCTTGCATGAATTATTTATGTAATTTAAGATATAGCTTTAATTTTTCTTCAAGGAGTTGATCTTTTTGCCAATAACTATGCATGTCTTTTGTAATTATATGATTATATATTGTATTGAAATGGTGGATACCATTAGTGAAATAAATAAATAAATAAATATATCTTGTTCAGTAACAAATAAATAAAAATACTTAAGAATAATGGATATTTTCAACTTAATAACTGAAATGACAAAGATAAAACTTAAGTAAACAAAACCTCAAACCATAACCTTAAATATATTTTTAGAACTAAGAATTGTATTTTGTTTTGAATATTAGTTCACTTATATTCAGCTTCGTAGCAGTAGTAAAGGGACGGGGTTTGGGTAGGGGAGTTGACTTCCCATCCTCCCCCACACCCCAATACATTAAAATTTTCGTGCTGGTCGGGATTCTCATGCGTGAACAATGTCATAATTTGTAATGTAATTTTGTATGTTTTCATTTTTAAATGAATTTTCACTCGTAGAGAGACAACTCGCGAGGCAAAATGCTATTAAGCCCCAGCAACCCTCCAAGGATGAAAAGGCTAGGGAACATAAGGAAAGAGAGGATCGGCTGAAAGCAACTGCCACCAAGAAACCACATCCAGGGGATTCTGTGGAAGACCAGACTCGGAAAGAAAATCCAGTACCTGATGGCAGTAAGTTTATATTCATTGTAAAGTTAATTTCATAATTTCATGGACTATATAAAGTAAAGACATGGAAATCTGAACTGATGAGGAGTGAACAGTGTCTGGGTTTGGGAAAGATTTTGGGTTCGGAAGGTTCTGCGGAAGATCAGACTCCGAAAGAAAATCCAGAACCTGGTGGTGGTAAGTTGAAATTCATCGTAACGTTAATTTTATAATTTGATCCATCAGTAAAGTAAAGAATATGGTTTTAAATTACCTTTTCATCTCCAGTTCAATGGTTGAATTGCTATACTACAATATCAGGTTTCAGCGCTGAATTGCGCTATTCTAAAGTAGGTTGTTAACAGTGTTGCCACTTTTGGGGATTTTTCACCAAATTAGGGATTTTTCTTGGCCTTGTGGATTTTTTTTGGCGGATTGCGTCTGATGGGAAATTTTTTGCAGGTATAAATTTCGGCAGATTTTGGCGGATTTTGGCGGAGAGTTGGTAAATAATATTAGATATGAAGCAAATGTATTTAGAGTGAATTTTTTTACCCACATATTTAACTTAAGTAAACAAAACCTCAAACCATATCCTTAAATATTTTTTGAAAACTAAGAATTTTACTTTTTTTAAATATAAGTTCGCTTATAAAAGCCAAGAGACATTAATTGGCCCAAAGTAATGGAGTCATATTTCAAGTTTTGCCATGTTCGATTCAAGTTATTCAAGAAAACTTTTATTTACTTTGTAACAACCAAACTCATATGTTGACAGATTCAAAACTATCCAACCCATCCAAAGGGGCCAGGGAACGTATGCGCCGGAAACTCAAAGGCACAGGTAAAATGTTTAGTTCGAATTGGTCATATTTTAAGTTAATATCTGGGGACCGAGCTTTGCTAGGGAGAAAGTGGTAATATTTTCAAACATACAAGTTCATATTGCTCCCTACAAAGACAATTAACTTTGTGGTTTGCTTTACTGAGGTTTCCATTTTGTTTGGTTATTGAATTTATTCTGTCTTTGTTTTCTAATCCAGTGTTTCTCAACCGGCGGTACGCGTACCACTGGTGGTATGTGATGGCATTTCGGGTGGTACGCAAGAGATTGAAGAAGTCGTACAAAATAAAATACTAGGTTTATAAACATACGCTGTACCGTCAAACAGTAAAGTCACACTTAATGCTAATGCCTTAATTCTTTCAGTATTTGTTTTGGCCATAATATGTCAATTTCGTACTATATTTCAGAAAATATTGTTACTCTTTCATTTTAGGAGTAATTCTTTTTACAAACATTATGGTATGAAAAAAATGTTCTTTCCATTAAAAAAAAACTACCAGTTTTATAGTGTTAATTCGATGATATTACTATAGTTGTGGTACAATTTACTAACCAAACGTATTTTTTATTTTGAATGCACAGTTTAGTTATGTCAATCCGTTGTATAAAGTGTTGTAAATGCTTGAATGTAAGACCATTGGTGAAAATATATATACTTTGAATGACTTTGAATTGTTTATTTATGTTAATTTTTCAATATAAAGCATAAAAAAAATCTGTATTTCAAAAAATCATAATAGCGAAGGATTTGTAATTATTATTTAATTTTTTGGATTTTCCTGTCGCTTCTAGAGTTTAAACTACATTTGTAATGTAACAAGCTGTGTAGTTTAAACACTGTGTAGTTTAAACATATATCAATATTCAATATCAATATATATAAAAAGAGAGTTGTGTGTTGGTATATTTCGGGCTACAGCCAAAACTACATATCGTAGACACTTGATCTTGGTGTCAAACTAAAGCTTGGAATCTCATTATGTGCACTATGCTGGTTTGGTTTTGATATCTTTAAGGGCTTAGGCCCAGGATTGTCCGAAAGGGACCCATGTCAAGGATTTTGGGAGTGCTTTGAATTGTTGCTATGGTTACCATCATTTCTAATGGCAGCTATTTCTAGCTTCTATAGTTACTAACAGAATACAGCACAAAGAAACGACTAGAACACGATAAGAAAAAATAATCTCCCGGGCAAAGCCGGGGTTATCAGCTAGTATATATATATATATAAAGAGAGTTGTGTGTTGGTATATTTCGGGCTACAGCCAAAACTACATATCCTAGACACTTGATCTTGGTGTCAAACTAAAGCTTGGAATCTCATGATGTGCACTATGGTGGTTTGGTTTTGATATTTTTAAGGGCTTAGGCCCAGGATCGTCCGAAAGGAATCTATGTCAAGGATTTTGGGAGTGCTTTGAATTGTTGCTATGGTTACCATTATTTCTAATGGTAGCTATTTCTAGCTACTATGGTTACTAACAGAATACAGCACAAAGAGACAACTAGAATACAATAAGAAAAACTAATCTCCCGGACAAAGCCGGGGTTATCAGCTAGTAAGATCTAAAAACTTACATTGATAAGTAAATAAAATAAATTTAACAGGCAAAAACAAAACCACCAAAGGGTAACTATAAGCATTGTTGGAGGGATCCCTCAGGGGTGGGGGGGGGGCTTTTGATGGTACGCAAAAATTTTGTAAGTGTGGTAGGTGGTACGCGAGTACCAAAAGGTTGGGAAACACTGTTCTAATCGATGCTTTCATTTGCTCGTTTCAGTGGCCAAGCGCTGTGACATACCTTGTTGTATTGCCAACGGTGTCTTCATATTGCTCGACACTGCCATTCGTTGTTGCCATCATTTACAATATAACAGAAAATTCAGATTATACGATCTTACTTGACAACCAACAGAAGAACATTTTCAAAGCATCTAAATTCTGAAGCACATGCTGAAGTGGATTGAGTTGAAGAATGTCACATTTTTTCACTTGGTGACGTTAGTTAATATAAACCTTCACTGCCCTCATAAAATTATGTTAAATGAGTTCTTTGAAAATGAAAATTAGATTTTGTACGCTAAAAAAACAAAATCGGACGACATGCGCCACTGGTGGTACACTGTCAAAATTTATGAATTTCACTTATTTAGCTAACTTAGGTATACACAATGGATATTTTGTTAAAATCATGACTTAAGTTATTTATGTCTTTTTGGTCTAGTTACTGTTTATCACAATTTACTCCCAGGGCAGTGCTTTTTGATTCAATGCTTTTTTGACTTCTTTTTGAGTTTCTTGAGTTTGATTCAATGCTTTTTTTACAGCACTTTCGAAGGACATTTTGCTGGGTTGTATGAGTCTATTTAGGAATATTAATTTTTCTGAAGGTTATCAAAAATTCTTATATCTGGGCATATAAATTGTTTTGCAAAATTCCAATACTGTTAATGATCAGCTTGTTTCACTTACCTTTGAATGTCCTCCAGCAATTTTGAGCTCTAAGCTTTTGGAGTACCTTGAAACATTAATAATCTGTTTCAGGTGAAGATAGAACGCAGAGACAAAACGAATCTCCGATACATGGTGTTGCAAAAGTTTTCTCTGAAATTGGCACAAGTTTAAAAAACCTTGGGAAAAAACTGTTCGGCTGGATGAAATTGTGGTAATTTGAGACGCTGACTCAAATGACAGTGCATTACAGCTGTTGTAGCATCAAAACTATTTTAATTAAATGCTATAGGACTATTCCAGTTGTAATTTGTTGCATTAAAATTAATGTAAGAATAATTCTGTTTGCCTCAACTCGATCCCACGTGTTGTGTCGTGCGGTGTACAGTGAAAATGTTCCCAGATTTTATTAGCGAAAAAATTCCCTAAAAATAAAGGGCGAATTTCCTTGTTTTAGATCTCTTGGTAAGATCTAAGTCAAAGACCATCATAACTTTTCGTTACGAAAATGAGCAAACACCATTTGCTCATTTTCACAAATAAATAAATAAATAAATATATATATATATATGTGTGTGTGTGTGTGTGTGTGTGTGTGTACAATTGTCCAGTCTGAATGAAATTTTGCATTGACATGTAAAGTAATAATTACTCAGACAAGTTCGAAAACCAGCCCGATCAGACTTTCACAAGAGGGTAAAGGGAGATAAATGCCCTCAAAAATATGTTTTTGGACTTCTAAAATATTAAAATTAAAATAATCTAATTTTTGATTGCACTATTGAATTCAGCTCAAATTTGGAATCATTGCTCTTTGTCCATTGATTACCATGATTCTGAGACTGGTAAACATATAACCATCAATCTATCCATCTATCTATATACAGTGTGTTCATTTTTTTGTGCACACCATTGGGATCTCGTGAACTATAAGAGATACAAGAAAGGTTAAATTAGCAAAGTAATGCCTAATAACACCCCCGTCGCAGCAGACCTGCGTACTCAGCGAATTTCCATAGGATTTATTTTGTATATGTGAACATTCAACTTGTTTGAAGGAAGTATCATTTGAATAAGTTAAGTAAATAATATACTAAAAACGCATATTTAATCATTCATGAGCTTCAAATATGAGGAAAATTAACAAAGAGACCATATTGGTTTTCATTAGTAATACATACACTTTTGTATTTTATATAATTCTTAATTTTCTTTTAATTTTTAATAACTGTAATCTTGTTATAGAATATAAATGTCAATAAACATATAACCAATGAACTCAAAATACTCAAAACAAACAAATAATTTAATCTCATGAAAAAATTAAATTCAATCATATGGGCAGTTTTATAGTCATTAAAACATCCCTGTTGCAACAGACCTACATCTGCAGTCAATTTCAATAAAACACATTATCAATCCTCATAATTGTAAACATACCATATATTATGCTACATTTTCAGGCAGTTTAGACCAAGACATCCCCCCCTCCAAATGCTCTTACTTTCTTTATTAAATTTAAAAATAATTTGTATTTTTTTATATAGTATATATTTTCTGAAAAATCTTGATCAATGACCTCTAACTATTCAAAATAAATACAAATAAAATATTCAACACCTGCAAATTTAATCATATGTTCAGAATTGTATTTTTTTAAATCTCAAATCAGGGTGACTATACTTTTTGGAGGGAAAAATTAAAATCAATATTGGACAACGTACTGTGTTTAGCACATCTATTCAAAATCTAAGCAACGGACTGACATAGAATAATAATTCAAAATGCTAAATTGTTTGTTTTTTAAGCTGAATTCAATTTTGACAATTAAGTTTAAAAATAATTAGTAAATACCCCCGTTGCAGCAGACCTGCATACTCAGCGAATTTCAAGTGCAAAACAACATATTTCAATCCAACATAGCGAGATTTGACATGTTTTGGTAAGCTCCATAAGAATAACATGGGGAATGAGTATGCAGGTTTGCTGCTACAGGTATATTAAAACTGGGTGGTTTTAATTCATTATTTAGTAGATCTGAACTAGAAGAAACTATTTACCAAATGTTATCAAGATATGTTGAGAAATAACCGAAATATAGAATTTTACTTATTTCCCATAAGGTAAACATTGGGACAACGTACTGTGTTTACCACTTTCAATATCTCGGTAACCAATGGACATAGAGCAGTAATTCAAAATACTAAATTGTTTGTTTTTTTGAGCTGAATTCAATGGTGCCAACAAAATTCGATAAATTTTATTTTTCTATGTAAAAAACTCAAAAAACCCATTTTTGGGGGGTTTATCCCCCTTTACCCCCCCCCTTCCGGTGGTCCGATCGGGCTGGTTCACGAACTCGTCCGAGTGATTATCACTTTACACTTATGTACCAATTTTCATTAAGATTGGACCATTTCTGCGGCCGCTATCGTGCTAACAGACAAATATATATATATATATAGATATATATATATATAAATTCGAATGAATAGTGTTTTTTGCTTCTGGTGGCCCCAAAACGAAAAGTTATCATAGTCTCGGGCTTAGGTCTTACCATGAGACCTACGGTAATAGCTTCTTCCCTATAGGGGAAATTCGCTAAAAGGTGTTAAATCTTGAAAATAAATTTTATTTTGTGAAAAAAACCTTCTTAGAGTAAATCAATCTTGCTGGTTTTCAAACTCGAAGTCATAAATGACGCTTTATACGTTTGTTCCAAATTTCATCAAGATTGAACCTTTTTAACAAAAGTTGTCGCGCCTACGGACAGGTATATATATATATATATATATATATATACCTGTCCTGACCTGTTACATATATATGAAAATGAACTAACGGTGTTTTTGGGGTCTGGGGACCTCAAAATGAAAAAATAACATGGTCCTGGGCTTAAGTCTCACCATGCCACCTACGGTAATAGCTACTTCCCTACTTCCACATAGGGGAAATTCGCTAAAAAGACAAATCAAATGGTGGTGAGCAATTAAAAATATTCGACCAAACTCGTTTGCTACGCTCAAAAAACCATTTTGGCCCCAAAACTAAAATTGCCCATAACTCCCTTATTTTTTAAGGTACAAGATTGTAAGTGGGGTCAAATTTAATGAAATTTAAGTAGAATCTAAATATTCAGCCAAAAATGTGATAGCATTTATGGTTTTCTGAGAATAATGTTAAAGTTCAGAACTTTAAATGCCAACATGTAAAATTTCATTTTTCATTGGAAAGATATTTTTCTCCTGATTACAAAACAGTGGCGGCTGGTGGGTTAAATGAACAGGAGGACTCACTTACTACTAACTACTAAAAGAGCATTAAGGATTTTGTGTATTACACCTACCTTTGATTGCTATTCACAATTTCATGTTCTACAATAATACCAATATCCGCTGAATTCACTATTAAAATAATAACAATCACTTACCACCAACCCTGGTTACCGACTCATTGGAGTATAAGAGACACATGAAACACAGAATGTAAACAAATAACCTCACTTTAGCTCCCATCCCTCACCGTTTAGGTTGGTTTAGAGGTTAGAGAGATTGGTGGGTTGCTATGGTTACTAAAACGAATAAACAACAGTTGCACCAACATGAATCTTGCAATCATTAAAGCAGCAAAGGTTCAGCTTCTTAATGCCCTAAACAGATTGTGGTGGCTGCACTGATTACTGATGTGCACGCGCATCTTCGGACGCTGCCCCAGACGGCGTATAACACAACACGGCAATGACGTCAGAGCACCCTCTCCCACTGTCTGCTGGATTTGCCATAAGATAGCATGCGTTAGGATTGGGACGCTCTGGCCAGCGTCCGCGAAATAAATGCGCAACAGCAGTTGACTCCTAAATACTTTTGCAAAATATTTCTATGCTTATAGTTGAAATGAATTTATCATTAATGGTCAGTATGATGAAAATTACTGGTTTTTACACATTTTATTGGATACATATGTAAATTGATTTAATTCAGTATATTTGAAAATCTTCTGGGGGGGCGGCGTCCGAGAGTCCTTATGGGCCGGCCGCCACTGTTACAAAAATACCTCACATGTCATATTTTCCTCTTCAAATGTGTTTTTAATCAGAGAAAATATTTGTTTGTAAATGAAAATGTGGTATAATGTACTGGATTTATCATAACAAATTATAACTATGAAAACAGCTGATTTGTACTAAACAGCTGATTGACTCGGAACAGCTGATTAGCAGCAAAATACTGTTTTATCGACCAATAAACATCTTAATTTAAAACAGCTGATTTATTCGTAAGTTATCTTTTTACTGTTAATCAGCTGTTTTCAGTCAATCAGCTGTTAAATATTAATCAGCTGTTCCCCGTTTCCTTATTTATATTATGAATCCAGTTCATCATAGCCCATCATCATGTACAATAATGAATTAACTATAACATACCATTAATTTAAAATATTTAATGGATTTTAACGTATTAAATTTATAATAACAATAAGAAAAAGGGAACAGCTGATGAATAGTTAACAGCTGGTTAACTAGAAACAGCTGATTAACAGTAAAAGGATAGTTTACAAATAAACCAGTTGTTTTAAAGAAGATGCTTATTTGTCGGTGAAACAGCTTTTTGCTGCCAATCAGCTGTTTCGAGTCAAACAGCTGTTCATTACAAATCAGCTGTTTTCATGGTTATCATTTTTATAATAAATACAGTGCATTATAACCCATTTTCATTTACAAAAAAAATTCTCTAATTAAAAACACATCTGAAGAGGAAAATATCACATGTGTGGTATTTTTGTAATCAGGAGAAAAATATCTTTGCAATGAAGAATGAAATTTTACATGTTGGCATTTAAAATTCTAGACTTGAGCATTATCCTCAGAAAACCATGAATGGTATCACATTTTTGACTGAATATTTAGATTCTACGTAAAATTTCGTGTAAATTTGACCCCATTTACAATCTGGTACCTTAAAAAACAAGGGAGTTATGGGCAATTTCAGTTTCGGGGCCAAAATGGTTTTTTGAGCGTAGCAAACGAGTTTGGTCGAATATTTTTAATTACTCACCACCATTTTATTTGTCTTTTTATTACGCATTACCTTGTTAATTTAACCTTTCTTATCTCTCTTATAGTTTACGAGATCCCAATGGTGTGCACAAAAAAATGAACACACTGTATACAGGGTGTCTCACCTAAGTTGTCTCAAATGGATTGCGGACGAACTAGTAGTCCTACATAGATGAAAGAAAATCATTGCCCACTAAATCGACCACAAGGAACAACATAAAAATATTTTTAACCTTTTTAAAATACAGGGTGTTCCAAAAACCGGGGGTCATGGGTTCAAATCTCAGAATTTTTAAATGTAAACATATGTAATGTTATGCATCGTTTTAAAGCTCTAAATAAAACAAACAATTTGGTGAAAACAGAATTCACTTATCTTTATTCATTTCAAAATGGCGGCCATTTTTGTGAAAAATATTGGTAATTACGGAATACCCTGTATCTTGAGAACTCCAAAACGTATTTTTTGTCTGTTAAAAATTATTAATCCTCGTAAACTCAGCTTTAATTTGATAAACAACATGCCAACATTAAAACAAAATAAAATGTACTGTCAAAAACTTTTATTTTCTAAAAAAAATAGCTATAAATATCTCAGCGTTTGATGTGGGAAAGTTGTTTTTTGCTAAACCTCCCGATATCCGACCTTTTGGCTATTCCGAC
Organism: Flexamia atlantica; assembly: GCA_035578135.1. Lineage (NCBI taxonomy): Eukaryota > Metazoa > Arthropoda > Insecta > Hemiptera > Cicadellidae > Flexamia > Flexamia atlantica. The sequence continues at coordinate 21,550,049 of JAQJVK010000013.1, read as the reverse complement.
CATGGCCCGGTCCCGTCATGGTCGGATATGAGAGGTTCTACTGTACGCTCTTTAAGATGTATATAATAATAATGTTGTAAATGCATTGAGACCTTTTTTACTTCCAAACGGAACTTACTTTCCGAACGTACCTCGTATATTATTAAATATGTAGAAATCACAAACAGACACACAGACGGAAAACAAAGCACTTTATGACCTATGTTAGGGGCTAAGAGGGTGCGGTAGTTTCCCGGACAGCCAAGAGCTGCTTAGACAAGAACTGGGGAACTACTTCACCCTCAGGCGTTCCAGTAATGGTGCGCAAGACCGTCCGAGAAGGTCAGTACGAAATGAAGTGCTGACCTGTGTAGTCCGATGACTGCATCGTTCCCGTCGTGGCCCCTGTCACGCTGATCTCGGCGGATCTAGGCTGGAGGCTGAATCTCTCCCTGGTGGGGGGCAGCAGCGTCACCAGTACTGGGTGTCCGTAACTGGTCTGAGACGAAGCTTGCTTCTCTAAGAACAGGACGTTCACCTAGACGTTTAGGCGTAGCAGGAGCTATGCCTGAACACTGCGGGCCCTGGGCGAAGGTGTGATGCGATCCGTGCTGAGAGTCTCGAGGCACTGGGGGCCTAAATCAAGAGTGCCACAAACGGAGCCTGCCGGGCACCAGGGGGAACCCGGCAGTATGTACCCCTTACCTCTCTAAACGGGTCACTGGAGAGGCGGACTGCAGATACCCGGTACTCGTGGGATCAACATGAATACAACAAATCAAAAAAAACAACAACAACAAACAACAAAACCAGAGTCAGAACTGACTCAAACAACAGAGGCCTTAGTGCCTCAAAATTCAGGGGAGGCAACTTCTCAAGCAGCAGAGGTCCTTGTGGTACCTCCAGTCGATGAGAAAGCACCCCAATCCAAACAAGGATCAGAACTCACTCGAGAGGTCGATGAAACTCAGGGTGAGCCTATGGTCACAAACTCAGAGGAGGAACAACTCCTGGACGACAACAGCGGCGAGGACAAGGAAATCGCCGACAAAGCCAAAAATCTCAGGCTGCGAGAGAAACTCCCAAAAATGGGAGGAGCCCGCTACAGGAGGTACAAATGGTACAGGAGGAAGGGACACTCCGTGGAAGAGGCGACAGAACTAAGCCTCAAGACTGTACGGGTACCTGAACAAAAAGAACCCAACCAAGGGCCTAGTAAAAGACCCAGGTCGGCAACTACCACGCCGGAAGAGCCAAAAGCAAGCAAGAAGGCCAAAGGCGGAGAGTCGAAGGCAGAGGCTGGAACCCCCCAAAAAGGGATTCAACATCAACCTCCCAAGCTCTCCTTCAAACAGGCTGCGGAGGGGGTAAGAATTGGTGTGATTCACAACAACTTCCCCGAAGCAATGATGACCAACGAAGAGATGGAGGCTGTCCAGGAAAAAATCCTACAGCTGATCTGGACCGATGAAGATCAAGAGGTCTTTCCTGGCTTCAACAGCCAACACAGGAGGCAGGGGCACCTTGTACTGGTCTGCAAGGATGAGGCTACCGCAAGGTGGCTGAAGTCCAAGGAAGAACAGCTAGGTGACTCACTCCGTGTTATTCCTGAGGGAGACATCCCTAAAACCAAAATTGCAACTGCATTCTTTCCGAATGCCAGCCAGCTAAAAACAGAAGATATCCTACTGTGGCTGGAAAAACAAAACAAAGGGCTAAAAGCCACAAGCTGGAGGGCCCTCAACAGAATCGAGGACGGAACTACGGTCCAATTGATACTGGCAGTGGACCCGTTCACGGCTGCAAAACTGGAGAAGGAAGGACCGATACAGGCCTACTTCAAGATGGGGACGGTAGCTCTGAAGCTGAAAGGCAAAAGAACAGGAGGGGCTGAGGACAAAACATCCTTAGCCAAAGACCCACCTGCAGCCTCACAAGCCAAAGAGTCTACCGGCCTAACTCAAAAGACTTCTGAACCAGAGGCGTCAGTGGGGGCGGGGGAGGCGAAGGAACCTGAAGGTACCACTCCAACCGAACTCGCACCAGAGGCCGAGGGAAAGGAGAAGGAAGTAGAAAGGGAAGGTGAGGCGAAAGAGGTGGGAGGCTCACACCACTTCCCGATCTTCAGGAAGGGCAGACCGGAGAAGAGGGAGGAAAGGATGAGAGGCCCCTCAACCAGCAAGACTGACAGGTCGGACAGAAGCCCGAGAGGACCCAAGAGGGACTCAGGGTATCGTTCTCATGGAGGCAGAGGAGGACGCCACTCCCCCGACAGGGGGAGAGAAAGAGGCAATAGGAATTAAATTCCTACAAGCAAATCTCCAGCATAAGAAGGGAGCCACAGCACTCCTGAGCCGGAGATTTGCAATACAGGGGCTAGACATCGCCCTCATCCAAGAACCCTGGGTCGCAAGGGGATCAATCAGAGGACTCCCAACTCAGGTGGGTAAATTAATATATGAGAGATCAGAGGTAAGACCTAGGGCCTGCATACTGATATCTCCAACAGTAAGGTGCTTTACTGTTCCAGAGTTCACCAACAGAGACATGGTAACTGTCTCGGTGGACCTAGCCACCACAAACGGGTGCCAAAAGGCCTTAGTGGCCTCGGCATATTTCCCGAATCCCGGGGACACCTGTCCTCCAAAGGCAGTGGAACGCCTAGTACAATATGCGCGCAGTGAAGGGATGCCACTCATCCTAGGCTGTGACGCCAACGCTCACCACGTCATCTGGGGGAGCACCAACATCAACGAAAGAGGTAAGGATCTCCTAGAGTACATCTATAAGGTTGACTTAGAAATAGAGAATCTAGGGAACAAACCTACCTTCATCAATAGGATAAGAGAAGAGGTTCTAGATTTAACCCTATCAATCAACCTTAGAAACCACAAAATAAGTGGATGGCATGTCTCTGAGGAGGCCTCGTTGTCGGACCACACACACATTCGGTTCGACGTAGAGGCGCACCTGGAGAAATGTTTATCCTACAGAGTACCCCAACTAACCAATTGGAAGGGATACAGAGAAACCCTACAAAGGGAGTTGGAGGGAACTATGGTGCACACCAGAACTGTTGAGGGCTTGGATGAATTAGCGGAGTCGCTAGAAACCGCAATTCAAAAAGCCTACGAAAACAACTGCCCTCTCAGATCAAAAAGGGTGTCGAGAGACGTACCTTGGTGGAATGAGAGGCTAAGCAGAATGAGAGCAAGACTCAGGAAGCTCTATAACATTACCCGTAGAACTGGCGACAGAGACGCCTATCCGAGGGCTTTGACGGAGTACAATCTGGAAATCAGAAAGTCCAAAAGAAGGACTTGGAGGCTCTTCTGTGAAAGGCTGTCCAGCCTACCAGAAACGGCCAGACTCCAGAAAGCACTTCAAAATGAACAATCCAACCCGTTGGGTGCAGTAATGGCCGGGAACGGCCATCTCACAACCAATATGGGCGACACCCTAAGGGAGATGCTAAGTGTACACTTCCCGGGGAGCTGTCCCATAGGAGAAGGAGCCAACTGGCCCTGTCCGGGGAGGTCCCACAGGGAGGTGGCACAAGCTAGACGGGTGTCGGGCAAGATCTTTAAACCGGAGGTTGTGAAGTGGGCAGTTAATTCTTTCTGCCCTTTCAAATCCCCCGGGAGAGACGGGATATTCCCTGCTCTCTTGCAAGACGGCTTAGAGGTCCTAATGGATCTCCTCATAGCTATGTTTAGGGGTAGTTATGCCCTGGGATACATCCCAACAAGATGGAGAAGGGCGAGAGTGGTCTTCCTACGGAAGAAGGGAAAAGAACCTACTCAGCCAAAATCGTACAGACCAATATGTCTAACCTCATTCATGTTAAAAACTATGGAGAAGATCATTAACAGGCATGTGAGGGATGAGATTCTCATGAACTCAAGACTGAATGTGAATCAACATGCTTACATGATGGGGAGATCGACTACTACGGCACTCCATAGCCTGGTAGCGAAAATTGAAGACACATTAGATAATAAGGAAATCCTTGCAGGAGTCTTTATGGACATCCAAGGAGCCTTTGATAATGTGTCCTATCAGTCAATAGAGGAAGCGCTGGAAGCCAGAGGAGTTCCTCAGGAAATAGTGGGCTGGATAATGGCTTTGCTGCAAAGCAGAGAAATATCAGCCACGGTTGGCGACTCTTCGGTCATAGTCGAGGCCAGAAGAGGGTGTCCGCAAGGAGGAGTCTTATCTCCTCTACTATGGACACTCGTGGTCGACGGCTTGCTGAGGGAAGCTGAACAATTAGGCATTGACCTACAAGCCTTTGCCGATGACCTAGTGCTCACCGTCAGAGGGATACATAAAGGCACCATTGAGGACCTTACCCAGTGGGCAGTGGACCGCATCGACAATTGGTGTAACACGAAGGGCTTGACAATCAACCCTACAAAAACTGAGATAGTGACCTTCACGAGGAAAAGGAGAACTAAAATCTCCCCTCCCCTGATAAGAGGAGTGAGGGTCAAGTCAGTCAAGGAGACTAAATATCTAGGGGTATACCTAGATCAGAAGTTGACTTGGAACAGGCACATAGATCATGTCATTGCCAAAGGAACAGGAGCCATGGGCGCCTGCAGAAGGACATTTGGCAAAAGATGGGGACTCAACCCTAGACTGATCTGGTGGACATATGAAGCCATAGTAAAGCCTATGGTAGAATACGCAGCCTTGGTGTGGTGGCGGAAAGCAGAGCAGGCTGGCGTAGCTGCAAAGCTGCAACAACTGCAAAGACTGGCCTGCACAGGGGTATGTGGCACAACAAGATCATGCCCGACAGTGGTAATGGAGTCAATGTTAGGCTCACTCCCACTTGGGCTAGACATAAAGAAAAGGGCAGCACTAACGGCCCTAAAGACTTGCAGCAAAGGAGAAATATCTCCTTCGAGAAGGACAGGTCACATGTCGATTCTAAGGGAATTCCCGAGTCTGGACATGGGGATGACGGTCTCAGATCTTATGATTAGGAAGTACGACTTTACTAAACCTTACCAGGTGGCCATAGGAGGAAGGAGAGAATGGCAGAAGGTAAGGGAAGAAATGGGTAAGTCGGCGATGGTGTTTTACACAGACGGATCGCGGAAGGAGGGCAGGTCGGGACTTGGAGTGTACGGGGTGGGAACCCACCTCTCAAAGGCCCTCGGTGAAACACCGACTGTCTTCCAGGCGGAAGTCTTGGCGATAGAGCATTGCGTGAGACTGCAGCTGGATAAAAATCTGAAAAGGAGAAGGGTTCTTATCCTTTCAGACAGCCAGGCTGCTCTCAAAGCAATTGATGCCTTTGTGGTAGAATCAAGAGTTGTGCAGAGCTGCAAGAGCGCCTTAAAGGCCTTGAGTGAACACAACACAGTCCAGCTGGCATGGATCCCAGGCCACGCTGGGCATGAAGGCAACGAAAGAGCCGACAGCCTGGCGGGTGAGGGGGCAAAGTCCGAACTCATTGGGCCAGAACCATACTGTGGAGTCCCAGTGAGTAAAGGACGAACAGAAATCCTAATCTGGGCAGAGTGCCAGAAGGCAAAGGTATGGGAAGAAACCCCAGGCCTGAGACAATCAAAGATGTTGATCAATCCTCTTAGAAAGGATTGGAGAACCATCTTCAATCTCCAAAAAGGAGACATAAGCCTTCTGATAGGTCTCCTCACTGGGCACAGCCATGTGAGGAAATACCTTAGAACAATAGGGCTTAGGCAGACAGATCATTGCAGATTCTGCCTTTCAGAAGTAGAATCCGCTGAACACATATGGCTGGATTGTCCGGCGTTAGCCCAGAAAAGGTTGAAATACCTAGGAAAGGCACTCTTGATGCCTACTGAAATAAAAGAAATGGGTGTGCACCAGCTGTTAGGCTACGCGAAGGGACTTCGGCTGGTGGACTAAAAGGAAGGGCGCTACAAAAGATCTTAAGGTCGAGGTAGCAAGGGGTAATGGTACCCCAGCCCCCAAGGGGAAAAAAAAAAAAAAAAAATGACCTATGTTAATATAAACTTTTTTTCTTATTTTAGCGAATTTCCCCTATAGGGAAGAAGCTATTACCGTAGGTCTCATGGTAAGACCTAAGCCTGAGACCATGATAACTTTTCGTTTTGGGGCCCCCAGAAGCAAAAAACACCATTCGTTCAAATTTCTATATATATATATATCTATATATATATATATATATATCTATGTGTCTGTAAGCACGATAGCGCTCGCAAAAATGGTCCGATCTGAATGAAATTTGGCACAGGTGTGTAAAGTAGTAATTATTCGGATGAGTTCGAAAACCAGCCCGATCGGACTACTGGAAGAGGGGGTAAAGGGGGGTAAACCCCCCCAAAAATGGGTTTTTTGGGTTTTTCACATAGAAAAATAAAAATAATCCAATTTTGTTTGGCACCATTGAATTCAGCTCGAAAAAACAAACAATTTAGTATTTTGAATCATTGCTCTATGTCCATTGGTTACCGAGTTATTGAAAGTGGTAAACACAGTACGTTGTCCCTATGTTAACCTTATGGGAAATAAGTAAAATTCTATACCTCGCTAATTTCACAACATATCTTAATAAAACTTGGTTTGTGGCCTCATTTAGATGAGATCTAATGCATTTTAGTCTAAAATCCCCGATATTTCCATTTTTATGGCAGCAAACCTGCATACTCATTTCCCATGTTATCCTTATGGGAAATAAAAAATTCTATATCTTCCTTATTTCTTAAAGTATCTTGATAAAACTTTATATGTGGCTTCATCTAGTTGAAATATACTTGATTATGGCCGAAAATACCCTATTTTTACATTTTCATGGCAGCAAACCTGCATACTCATTCTCCATGTTAACCTTATGGGCAATAAAAAAAGTTATGTAGTTTGCTCATTTCTCAAAATATCCTGATAAGAACTGGCATGGGGCTTCATACAATTAATATCTACTTGATTATGGTTTAAAATACCCAAATCATCAAATTCCTGAGGCAGCAAACCTGTGTACTCTCTTTCCCAATGTTAACCTTATGAGAGGTAAATAAAATTGGATAGCTTTCTTATTCCTCAACATATCTTGATAAAACATGTTATGTGGCTTGATATAGTTTAGATATATTGGATTGTAGCCTATGATAACTCATTTTCAAATTTCTGTGGCAGCAAACCTGCATTTTTCCATACTAATCTTATGGAGAATAATTTATTTTTGAATAGCAATTGTGGGCATTAGGCAAGTCACAGGATGAGGGAAAAGGGCTCAAATTAAATGTTTTAATATCAGGGACTCAGGAAAAGTACTGTAATTTCTTAAAGTTTGCTAGAAAACAAAAAATAACATAAAATAACTGCCATTATTTAAGTAGCATTGGGATCTAAAGCGTCTGCTTTGTTTACATTAAAACATGTGAGCTGATGTTTCATTCAAAGCCATATGGTGTATACAGACATATGGCTTATTTAAAGGCCAGATAACTAACTATGTCAAATAAATGTACTATATCGAATACAGATTTTTACTGATGATGTTTATGAAATTTTTTACTCAAACTTAAACAGCTGGTCATTTCTCTATATGATTAAATTGGAAAAGCCAGCTGTTTTGAAGTTTTGAACATTGCATTTTCGTGCCAAGTATAGGCTATTATTTTTGTATAGCCTTTTGCTCCTAAAAGCCACTAGGAGAGTATTTTTGCACGCTTTCTTTTGAATGTATATTGATTTTACTTGATGCGAGACTTCATTTAAATTATTTATTTATGCACTTGAAATTCGCTGAGTATGCAGGACTGCTGCAACGGGGGTATTTACCTCTACAATCTATATATAAGCCAAAACCCATTGACTGACTGACTGACTGATCACAGTTTCTCAAAAACTATAAGGCTTAGAGCCATGAAACTCGGCACAAATATTCCTTACAGGCTCTAGATGCGTACTAAGAAAGGATTTTGCAGTATTTTGTCTCTAAAGGCCTAAATATGGTATATTATAAAATACAATATGGCGGCCACTTTTAGCTTTCAAAGCTTAATTCCTCAAAAACCACAAGGCTTTGGGCCACGAAACTTGGCACAATTATTCTTTATAGGCTTTAGATGCAAAAAAGAAAGGATTTAAAAATATTCTTTCTCAGGCGGCTAAAATAGATTATTTGAAAAAATTAAAAATGGCGGCCATTTTAGTTTTTCCTAACTATGGATGGGAGTCCTGTAAAATATTTTCAGAGAACCGAAAAGGTACGAGAACTAATCTACTGAAAGAATAAAATTTCAAAATTTAATGAGAAACTTTTTGGGGAAATAGGTTTTTGGCCAATGTTGTGTCCTTCCAGTCTGTTCATTTATTATGACAGTTCTAATATAATCAGATGATATATTTGTAATGGTTGTATGTTTACATTCAATTACTTTACTAAATACAAATGTAAAAATAAAATTAATTAACATATTTTCATTAGTTTTACATAATTCCTCGTTAAATAATATTATAGATTCAAGGACTCTTCAGTGGCGACGATAAAAAGGTAAAATTAAAATGGATCCACAACAATTTAATCAGTTTATGCAAACTATCACAACTGCATTTCAAGGTATGTTACAACAACCTAGAAACAACATTCTTTTGGTTTCTAATTTTGAACAGTTTGACAGTACCAAAGAAAGTTTTTCATCAGTACAAAGAAAGATTTGAGAATTATTTAAAACTCAGAAATGTTTTCAATGACAAAAATGTTTGTGCCCAAATTTTTCTTAACAGTATAGGGCCTTCAACATATGACTTGCTTTGCACCCTTACTGATAAAACTTATGATGAAATGACAATGTTTTTTAGAAAACCATTACTCTAAACAAAATGAAATAATTGAACAACATAAACTTTTATCTAGGGTTCAAAACATGAATGAATCAATCTCAGATGATGTCACTACCCTTAGAAAACAAATAACTTCATGCAAATTGACCTGTTCTGCATGTAGGGCCCCAGTCTCTAATTAAATTCTTAGAGCACCATTTTATAAGGGGTATTAGGGACTCGTCAATCAGAGAAAACCTTCTCCAACATAAAGATCTCACTTTTGACTCGGCAGTAGACAAAGCGTTGGCTATTGAAGCCTCTAAAACCGACAATCAAACAATCAATGGATTTTCCATTCAACAATCCTCTGACGATGTAGACATAAACAAAATAGCTAGTAAAACTCGAGGACAACACGATCCAGGGAAGAATAACAGGCGCTCAACACCTTCCAATCAGAACTATACACCTCACAGACAACGTGTGAATAATCAACTCAGAGGACACATCAATCTCACTGACTTAGATTACATGATGTTTGCCTCCAATGCGGCAAAAATAACCACAGATCCACCGACTGCAGGCTACAGTGGTCTCAGGTATGTTGTAAACTATGTAACAGAAATGGTCACGTTGCCAAAATATGTATCAAATCTCTTTTATCTCATAAAAATAATTCAGATTCGATTCAATGTCTACAAGACGATCAAGTTGCTGAAACTGAGCTAATTGATCTTTACGGAAAAGGACAAATCGGGAAAATAAATGACACACATGTATTAGATACTGATAAATTTACAACTGTTTTCATTAATGGCCATTCACAGGTATTTGAAGTCGACTCAGGGTCAGCTAATACGCTGATTCCTAAAGCAGACTTTGATCGTTTGTGTATACCAATAGAATCACTAAAACCAACAACTGAGAAATTTCGATCGTATACCAGGGAAATATTTTCACCTTTAGGAACAGTTTCTGTACGTGTAGAGACTAATGGTATTTCATCCACTGCACAACTGTTTGTCGTTCCTGACGGATATAACGTCTTGTTAGGTCGTATACATGGATAAGGCATTTCAATATCAATTTGAACAAAATTGATGAAACATCCCAGGGTGAAAATAATGTAAATACAATAACAAGTAACATAGATGAACTCATCCATAAAATAGAAACTACTTATTCAGCTATACTTACTCCTACTATTGGTTGCATCCCCAATCTTTCCACTAATCTTCGATTGCGACCTCAAGCAAGACCAGTTTTTCTTAAACCAAGACCTCTTCCTTTTGTACTTCGTGACCAGGTAGGGAAAGAGTTAGATAGGTTAGAAAAAGATAACATCATAACCAAAACCGATTTAAGTGATTGGGGGTCTAAACTTGTTGTAGTTCCTAAGTCCAATGGTTTGTTACGGTTATGTGCTGATTATAAAACTACAGTAAATCCTCAACTATATGACGCACACTATCCAATTCCAAAAATAGATGAGAATATCCACAAATTAAGAAATGCTCAATACTTCTGTACCTTAGATTTATACAAAGCGTACCTTCATGTTCCTGTTGATGATGAGAGTGCTCAACTTCAAGCTATATCTACACACAAGGGTACATTCAGGGTCAACCGGCTACCTTTTGGTATCAAAACCGCCCCGAGTATATTAAATCAAATCATTGAACAGTTATTAGGGGATTTACCGGGTGTAAGTACTTACTTTGACGATATTATTGTTTATGGCTCCTCTCTAGAGGAATGTTACAACCGTCTCTGCTATTGTCTCGAGCGACTCAAAACAAACAATCTTCACATAAACCGGAAAAAGTGTCTGTTCTTTCAAAAAAGCATAACTTACTTAGGATTCGCTATCGAACATAACAAAGTCTCAAAGTCTCCAGCCAAGGTTTCAGCTACCCTCGATACTGAACCACCAAAATCCGTTGACGATGTACGTAAGTTTTTGGGACTAGTAACCTACTATTCAAAGTTTATACCCTCAGCTTCTACCCTGACATACCCATTACGTCAACTCCTTATCAAAAACAGGAAGTTTTGCTGGAACAAAGAATGTGAAGATGGCTTCATAAAAATCAAACAAGAAATTGCTTCTGATCGAGTATTGGTTCCGTATAATGCTGACCTTCCACTATCATTGGCATGTGATGCTAGTCCCTTAGGCATTGCTGGTGTTCTATCTCACAATGTTGATGGAACTGAACGTCCTATTGCTTTTGCATCTCGTTCCCTAACAAAAGCAGAAAGCCAATACAGTCAATTAGTCTGGGAAGCTCTTGCGATTGTTTTTGCTGTGAATAAATTCTTTCCGTATCTATATGGACGTAAGTTTGATCTGGTGACTGACAATCAACCACTGACTCAGATTTTTCACCCGAAGAATGTACCACCCATGACTGCGGGTCGACTCCTACGATATGTAGTATTTCTCAGAGGGTTTGAATACAGCATCAGACACACAATAACTGTGTGTCTGAAAAGCTTCCGAACACAATAACTTTGACTATCTATCAAGATCAACAACTCCAGGAAACCATACAGGAATCGACACTGCACTCAATCAAGAAATAGAAGAAATTGAACAGATGTCCATTATGCAAATCTCTTCCATAGACATATCAAGTAAATCAATAGCACAAGAAACTATTCATGACCCCACAATGAAGAAAATTCTTCAACAACTTAAGAACGGGACTAATGATCCTATATATTCAATTAATCAAGGAGTCATCTTTAGGGGAGAACGAGTGTACATACCAGTATCCCTGAGACCACAAGTTTTGCAAGAACTTCATTCAACTCATGTTGGAATTGTGAGAATGAAACGGCTCGCCCGTAAATACTGTTACTGGCCTGGAATCGACAAAGAAATTGAACACAGTGTCCGTTCTTGTATACCATGTTCCATAAACCAAAAACAACCAGCCAAAATAACTCATTCCTGGGAAATACCCAACACAAATTTTGAACGGGTTTACATGGCTTATGCAGGTCCCTTTCATGGTCATTATTTCTTTGTTCTTGTTGACGCCAAATCAAAATGGCCTGAAGTACGGATTACAAGATCTGCTCTTACAACAGCACAAACAATTGAATTCCTTCAAGATATATTTTCCAGTCATGGATATCCGGCGGTATTGGTTTCTGACAACGCAACCATTTTTACAAGTAATGAATTTCAAGAATTTTGTAAACAAGCATGTATAATTCAGAAATTTTCAGCGTCTGGGCAACCAGCGACAAATGGCTTGGCGGAGCGGTATGTTCAAATCATCAAATTAGCTTTGAAAAAGAATTTAGAAGAACAAACAACATCTTCAATTGCCAAAAAAGTAAGGGAAATTCTATTCCGTTACCGCTCTACTCTCTACAGTGTGGGAAGTCACCAGCTGAATTGTACCTCAATCGAGAAATACGTACAAAATTGGACACTTTAAGACCAACGTCTCATGTGAGTAAATGTAAGGATTATTCTTCAGTATCTCGTTCATTCAACAGAGAAGATAGGGTCCTTGTGCGTATGGGAGAAAAATGGAAAAATTTGGTAAAATAATAACAAGACTGGGTAACATGCACTACCAAGTGAAACTTGATACTGGTTACATCTCAAAGAAACATATCAACCAGCTCAAAGGACGAGTGTTCCAGAGATTATTCCCAAAGAAAATGAATCGAACAACTCACAAGACCTAAAGAATTACCTATCACTAGATCCGAAGAAACAAGGAAAATAACCAAGATCGAAAACTCAGACATAATAGTATTACCTCAGGTTCCTTCAAATGATCAACCAATCTTACCTACTCAACCGGCAATTCAACCACCTCGTAAGACAGCAAGAAATAGGAAACCTCCTCAGAGATATAGTCCATGAACTTTCCTAGTGAGGAAGAATCTGTTGTGTCCTTCCAGTCTGTTCATTTATTACGACAGTTCTAATATAATCAGATGATATATTTGTTATGATTGTATGTTTTCATTCAATTACTTTACTAAATACAAATGTAAAAATAAAATGAATTAACATATTTTCATTAGTTTTACATAATTCCTCGTTAAATAATATTATAGATTCAAGGACTCTTCAATTTACCTCCTACTTTTTCTTACAGTTTTCAGTTTATTTTCAAAAACGTGCTAAATTCAGATTAATGTCAAGTCGAAAATCCATCCTTAGTGTCTTCTTTGTTTTAATATTTCGGGTTATCCTCATTCTCTGTATTGGGAAATTGGAGGAAGTTAATTTATACCATTTGCTAATCATGAGGGGAACATGTTTAGAGGAAGCGTTACACTTTCTCATTTTCATCTAGAGTGGAATTAACAGCTGCATCTTAAGGGTTTAATTGCACGCACATGACCCAAATAAATCAGTCCATTTGTTAATTATTCCTAAAAATTGCACAAGGCGTAATATAATTGAATTAAAATGAGCTATTCTTTCAGCGGGCAAAGCTGAGGGTATATCTGCTAGTCATGTACTAAAATATTTTACCATAATTTCTGGACACCCTGAATGGACAGTATAACTCATTAACTCATGATTACTTTGGTCGACAGCATTATGGATTTTTTTCGTAATTTTATAACGTGATTTAACATTTAAAATTTTTGTAACTATAAGGTTGTTGTAACTGTTGAGAACCTATGTAGCTTGTAATATGCTGGAAGAGGATGAAACAAAAATTGTTTTTGTTGAAATCAATTATAGAATTGATATGTATCATTTATTTGTGAAGGGGTGAACATGTATGTAGTCCAAATGTTATGATTATTTTTAGTAGTGAACTAAATTTTGAAAATGTACTACTAATGGAAAAAAAGAAAAAAAATTGAGGTTAGTTATATTTATTATATTTTTATCTATACCTATAAAAGGCAAAGCCCTCACTGACTCACTGACTCACTCATCACTAATTCTCCAACTTCCCAATAACCCAGAAGGCTGAAATTTGGTACACTGTTTCTTTAAGCATTAAATAGGAAAACTAAGTAGTTTACATTCTGATCTGATCCTCGGACTCCGCCATGGACCCTCTCAAAGATCCCATATTATCCTTATGGCAGAATACAAATTGGTGAAATGTTTATATTCAAACAGATGTAAAATGCAATAAATTTAGTGGAATGTCAAACCAGCTGTCAGGAATAGAACATAAAATAAATCACTGACTAGAGATACTTATAAGACCTTTCTTTCCCGTAACAGCTGTTAATGAAAGAGCTAATTTAAACCATTTATTTTATCTACATCATTAGAAAAAAATACTTTGCCTTTGTCTTTTAGAAAATTTCATTGATGGAATTATTACCATAGGTCTCACGGCAAGACCTAAGCGCGAGACCATGATAACTTTTCATTTTGGAGCTCCCAGAAGCAAAAAACACTATTCAAACTATATTTAAAGCTGAAAACACAGTACATTGTCCCTATAGACAAATTATATATCTCGGTTATTACTCAACATATCTTGATAAAACTTGGTATGTGATTTTTTTTATTTTTGGTTCAGATTCACCTGATATTGTTTTAAAACCACCAAATTTTTAAATGACTGTTGCAATAGACCTGCATACTCATTCCCCATTTTATTGTTATGGAAGAAATTAAATAAGGTCATGCACGTAGTCTGGGGGTCTGCTGCAACGGGGGTATTTTTATGTTTAAGATTAAAAACCTTAGAATTTTTTCACATTAAATCAAGGCAATTTCTACGTTTTACGTACATAAACTTTCATGAAACAGAAAACTGCTTTAGGATTCTCTAAGTACGCAAGGTCTGCTGCGACCGAGATTTTATATTCCTGCTTAAGGGCCACTATACAGTATACCTTGCTTGCGAGCAGATTCAACGATATTGGGCATAAGCCTTCCCAGGGCAGTTGCACCCTTGAGGCCTTTATCGGTGGGGCGCTGAATCTGCTCATATGTATTGTACAGGAAGGCCAAATAGAAATACCTCCTGCGGGGGGGCAGCAATAGAATAACTCCAGTCGCAGCAGACCTGCGGACTTTGAGGATTCCTGAAAACATCGTTCTGGTTAATGCAAGTCCATCTTCTTTATATTTGTCCAATACCACTTACCTATCATTGCTCAGCCCAAACTACAAGACTTAGAACCTTGGACCTTTGCCTGGACGATCTTAAGGGCGTAAGCATCCCCTAAGAACGGGTTTTTTAATTCAAAGTTTTAAGGGTTTTGGCATAATTGAGGTTTATAAATTTTCCTACGCAAGTGGAATGGATGATCTTTTGTTTAATTTTCAATGTTCATTTAACAAGCAGGTGGTTCAACTTCACATATGGATACGGTTTTACAGCTGATTTATGATTTGGTTACTTTCATAATGGTTTTATAGTTGTTTTGTTGATTTTTTAGGTGATATGTACTATGTTAAATATATAAAAGTTAAATTAAATTTAGTTTAGTTAGTTAACTTAAAGTCGTCAATCGTTTTTGTACCTCATCTGTTTAATCATAAACTCAGTATGTGGCCCTATCTTCATGTAGGCAGCGGGAGTTACAGTTTTTATCGTGAGCAAAGCCATGAGTAACTGCTAGTTGACTATAAAGATAAATAAAATATTTTAAACTGTGTGAAATTATTAAAAAAATGATGAGCAATCCCTTAGGTAAAGTATTTTGGCTTACTTTGGACATTTTCAAAGAGGAATTACGAGTGGAATTTTGAGTTGGCAACCACACTATAAAGTGATTTTAGATTTTAAAATGAAAAAAAAAAATTTTCAACCTTATCCAAAATCTTGAGTTACTTTTAGTTTTTGTATATTTTGGTTGAAAATTACTCATACAGTCATGGATGTAGTAATTAATAAATTATTTGTTTCTTATGGTTTGTTTTATAAATGAGAAATTTTACAATGTTGTCTTGCCTGAAAAAATTGCTTAAAATTGTTTCTCACTTACATCGAGCATACATACATTTCATAAACATTGTCAATAACTTTTAATATTCCTTCTTTACCTTAAAACTGGATGTAAAAAAAACTTCTTACAACACTTAAAAATATATTTACACTTATACTGCATTTACATACAAGATGGTAAATATACAAAAATGGTGGAAAATGGCGATCGATTTCGATTGATCACACGATCACACCAACCATCATCAGGCCGACTCTCATTGGGCCTGATGATGGTTGGTGTGACCAACCGAAATCGATCGCCATTTTCCACGATTTTTGTATATTTACCACCTTGTATGTAAGTACAGTATAAGTGTAAATATATTTTTTAATGTTGTAAGACTTTTTTAAAATTTACATCCAGTGAATACAACAACACGTACCATACTAATCAAGAAGTTTAGCACCTTAAAACTAGATTTTTGGGATTTTCTTTATGTTAAAAATCAAAAGCCTGTTTAAGCAAATAAAACGGTCTTGTTTTGAATTTAAGTACCTCAAAATTAAAAATTATGATCTGAGGTTTTTACGTACTGTAAGAATTCGCTCAGTGAATGATATCCTCTGATAGTTGTGTCGGCGCCTTTTAAACAGAATAGATTAATCTGCTACTGCTACATTTGTAAAAATTTTTGTGATTTTTTTTGTTTCATAAAAGTGCTGCATTCTGTCGTTAATTTTTAGAACTAATTCAAACCATGTCCATAAGTTGTAAACAAAGTTATAGAATATTATCTAAAATCAACGGATAGCGCCACTGGCATGACTGTTACAAAAAATTCAGACCTTTACTATAAATTCATCACTGTATTTTTCAGGGTAGCCCTGTAAGTGATGCCCTTTCTTTAACTTTTAAGATGTATTGACAAGAGTACGCAGAGATGCCTTTAATTTAACACTTAAAAGGTTAAAATCTGTCTAGCCGATCCTAAGTTATGATTTTGAAAAGAAAACACCTCGATGGATGATTTATTGCTTCAAACACATTTAAGCAATTTTATCCAATTAATAATGAATACCAGTATACACAAGTGTGACGTGTGTCAATCTACGTGAAATATTTTAGTTTTTCAGTTAGCGAACAATCATCATGGGCCTTTTTACATGGATACTTCTCTTCTCTATCGTAAGTATTTAGTTTAGGAGTTCCAAAGGAATGGATGAATCTTAGTCAGGGCTTTTAATTGTGGAAGTGAATCTGCTTTCTACTGGTGTCCCTAAAAAAATCCAATTTTACTTTTCAGGCAAATACAGATATGTTTTAGTTTCTAAGGTAGTTGCCATTTACATTTTCTAAAAACTCGTTCTTTCAAGTACTGAATGTGACGAGTGTTAAATAAGAGCACCCTTTTGGCTGAATTTGATTTTAAATTAGGGTTTTAATAAAATTTGCTGAAGAATGTGTTGAAATAGGCTTTGACACCTCCTACTCCGCAGCAGTTATTATTATACTTTATTGTTGTGAGCCAGTCTGTGGCTAGGGGGGTAAAACAACTTTGTCTTTCACACCAACTTCAGGGCCGTGGTGAGGGCAGGACGGGGCGGGGGGGGGAGGCACAGCCCCAAGGCCCGGGTGGGCCTAACCCCCGCAAAAAATAAATCCTGCCTAATGAACAGAAACTAATTATTCCCAAAAATTTTCTGATATTTTGCAACTGCCCCCCCCAGTAATGCTTTATACTTTTACAATTTTTCTTGGTTGGTGACCTAAAAGGTATTTTAAGCCAAGTAAATATTTTTAAATTGACAAGAGCATATTGATTGTACAATGTATTGTAAGTTCCTTTTCTTTGACCTGACCTATTGTATACAATGTACTTAATGGAAATAAATAAATAAATAGACATTGAGGAAGCTATTTTACATACCACCTAGTTGCAAACCAATTTTGAAACGAGGTAACTGGTCATAAAACAAGATTCAGTATTAAATGCCATAAAATTTAATCTGTAGAGTTAATTTTTTTAATTAGTGTGTTTATAGTTAATATAATCGCTATAAACAAAATATGAAAAGAAAATGTTAGAAAAATGTTTATATTGTTAGCCGCACAAGCTTATACAGTACACCACTTTTTTACTAGGTTTCGCCAGTTCTTTGCGAGACGAGAGGGAGGGGGGCTGGCACACCAGCACTCGGAGGTAACATAAAAATAAGAAGTTAAGAATTTTTATTTCATGACACTTAACTGAAACAATTTGTATAAATCAAAATTATTTCTATTATCCATAAACTAATAATAGTCCATGCATCAAAACCTGTTGCCTGGACTTGTTTGAAAGAGGGAATTTTTGGAACACATTTTTTTTTGGGACTTTTGATATGCTTACCCCTGCTGCTTACCTGCTGCTTAGTCCAAACAAAGCTGAAGTCAAAAATCGTGTTCAATGCATTTCTCTCTATACCTTTTTAGCGAATTTCCCCCTATAGGGAAGTAGCTATTACCTTAGGCGGCATGGTGAGACTTAAGCCCGCGACCATGTTATTTTTTCGTTTTGAGGTCCCTAGAGCCCAAAAACAACGTTCAATCATTTTGGTATGTATGTATGTATGTATGTATATATATATATATACATACATATATATATATATATATATATATATATGAGTCCGTAGGCACAATAACTCTCGTAAAAAAAGTCCGATCTTGATGAAATTTGGAACAAACATTTAGAGCAATATTCATGATTTTAAGTTCGAAAACCAGCAAGATCGGTACACTCCAAGGTGGTTTTTTTGACAAAATAAAATTTATTTTCAAGATTTAACATATTTTTATTAATTTGATGTAAATTTAACGGTCAGAATTTAATTCAGCTCAAAAAATAAACAATATAGCATTTTGAATTATTACTCTACATCAATCGGTTGCTGAGATATCGGATCTGCAAAATGCAGTACATTGTCTTTTGTTTTTCCCTGAAGGGACATAAACTGTCCAAATTCTGGTATGAAATACCCAAATTTTTCATTCATTTTCCCTAAAATGTGATTTAAAAACATAATAAAACAAACCACATTATTGAATTTAATTTGTTCATGTGATGGTTTGATTTGTTTTTATTTCTTGGATCTGAGTAAATTGATAATATGTTTGCTGACATTTACATACTATAACAAATAAATTTATTAACAATTATCAGAATATGAATAATTATTGAGAAATAAGATCAAGAATGATAAAATATACTTAATTTGGATTAATATTTACATAAAATATTCAAAACAACAACTTACCTAACTTATGTAGAATATGCCCACATATAAAAAATAAATCCTTTAGAAATTAACTGAGCATGCAAGTTTGCTACAACAAGTTTATTTAAATTTTAAGATAAATCTTTTTTCTTTTTTTAAGAGGGTGGCGGCCTCTTTTTACCTTGCATTTGCCCCCCATCGTATGCCCCCCAACAAGTATGCAGCATCATCGGGACTCGATCCTGCGACGCTGCCGCCACAGAGCCGGGGCCTAGTGCGCTACCAACTGCGCCACCGACTCACTTAAATCATGTGTTTGGATTCAATTGTTTCATGTGACTATTTTATTTGTTTTTATTTTGACTGATTTTAAATCATTGCTTGTATGTTTGCTTACATTTTTATACTATAACAAGGATACACTTATAAAAAAATATTAGTCTAATAATCATAAGAATAACAAAAAGAATATTGCTGGAATGGATACCGATGTGACTCCCATGATCATTTCCCTTATATCTAAAGCTCTTGAATTGATATGTAATCTACTTTTTGCATTAATTACATAAAATGTTTGAAACATTTTCCTGTACATAATTAAATAAGCTCCCATATAAAAATTAATTCTTTAGAAATTCGCTGAGTACGCAGGTTTGCTGCGACGGGGTTATTTTGAGCACTTGTTGCCAGGTCTATAAAGAGTGATCAGTTTATGTGGTATGCTTACATGCCATTACAAGTCAGCATTGATAAAATCTCATGTAGTTGGCTCATTTTAAAGTAATGCAAACGAAATAAATTTTAATCAAGTTTTAACGAACAGTGTTATTGTGAGAGATAGACCTAATTTATTTGTAGTTAAGACAATTACAGACACTATTTAATTTATTCTATGTGTATGTTTAAAAAAATATAATTGGATTGATTAACTGACCCAATCACTAAAAATCAAGGTAGACAGAAAAACAATAATTGTGGTATTTATTTAGTAAACGCATGAAAATCCCAACCATTTCAAAGAACTTGAGTTAGAGAGATGGATAATGAATGTGTAGAGAGATAGACAATTTCTAAATATGCGCACGTCATTGGCTGCAGCGAAGTGGTTTTTTGTAGAGCTGGAGGCATTTCAGTTGACGGAAGATGTAATTAAACAAACTACTATTCTATTACACAACTTAAGGTCAATTAAGTTTTAAAAACATTTGAATCACATGTGTTAAGATTTTTATATTCACATATGTTTATATCCCAAAGACAAATGCTAAAAGAAAATACGAATTTCAAGATGTTATAAAAATTTAATACTTGTATGTAAAACAATCGGAAAAAACAATTTTTTAAATTGTTTCAAAACTGTAAACGTCTTTAGTTTTCTAGATCCTAAAAAATAGGTTCTTTAATTTTTTTTGTAAACCCAATTATTCCACAGAAATATTATTTTTAAATTGCTTTCCTGATTAACATGAAGTATAAAGCATTCGTGACCTAAGAAGAAAGTAAAATTAAAATTACGACGATCGAGAGTAGGGTGATAAAAAAAACTTCATGATATTCTTGCTGCAACTGCAACTAACCAAAATATGAAGCAAATTCCCAAATGAAATACATGGCAAGTATCCCTCAACCATACTTTGATAAAAACTACCAAAATAGGATGTCTGCACTTTTGCTGTGCTTAACAACCCAAAATTTGACTTGTTGGGCCAAAAACGGGTCTCAAGCCAAGGCGACACTATTTTTTAGTGTCGCCTTGCTCAAGCCGTCCCCTAACCTCAGCGTGCTTTGTGTGCGAACTCCTGTATTGACAAGAATATTAGTCCTAACATTAAGGATGATTGATATTTGATTTTTAACATTACAAAGCCTTGGTATTGCCATCCAGCCACATCTAATTATGGGACATTCTGCTGGTAAGGAAGGAGACGATTTGCAGGAAAAAGGTATGACACGGTCAGTCGTCCTCGCCCCTAGAAAGAGAGATGTGTACCAAATGATCTTCCTCGCTCTGGACCACCGAGACAAAGACAAAGCCCTTAAACCGGTGACCTCACAGACAGACACGAACACCAGTCTTCCATATTTTAGAGGGTACTATCCTGGGCATTTTGCCTTCGAGAAGTACAAATCTTTGGAGTTTGTCAGATAATGGCATCTCATACCCTCCAAGATGGGGAAGCCGTCCTTTACTCTCTCCAAGACTCGGATTCGAATGGGTTCCTAATCTCTGAAAAAGACGATCTCGCATATTTACTATCAGCTGATGGGTAAACGAATTAAAAGAGTAGAGCCAAAGACATGAATAAAAAGCGTAAAAAATCGTGCAATTCACTGGTTTATCGACGGGTATAGCTTTATTGAAAAATAATATTGAACCTAATGTGTTGTGCAAATGATACTTAAAAAATGTATAGGCCTAGTCCAAATTTTTCTTAGTTCGAGAAATAGTTAGAATTGCCTTTTGATTGGTCCGAATTTCTGGAGTTCTCTTGAATGTGGTTATGCCTCTGGACTGCCTAAAACGCGAATTTACATTCCCTGGGGGAGGGCCCCCGGACCCCTTCAGCTAGAGGGTGCCTCCCTTCAGGCCCCCCGGTCTTATGGCTCCGCCACAGGAGTCCGGGGATACACACGATATTTATAGACTTAGAGCCTAGTTTGATTGTCGGCGACCCTGTATTGAACAGGCCTTAGCAGATTGAACACATAAATGACAACACTTGCATAACAGAAACAAGTTTTATTGCTACAAAGATGGAGTTTTTTTTTCGATCAATCACCATCGTTATCCGTGTCATCAGAACTGTCGACAGAGTCTGTTGTGGATTGTGTAATAACAAGCCTATCAATAAAATTGTCAAGCATGAGCTCTTCTTCAATTTTACCTTTCTTCTTGTCTTTCGGCATGATCACAAAACGTTTTCCACTAATGTGTTGTCACTTCAGTTATCGCCTGTTCTGCTAGTTTTACCGCGTCTTCCATTTTAAAGGAATTAAGTGTTAATAGCTGGGACGTTTCCTGAAGTAACTCATATAAGCAGTCTTTAAGCAGGGGAAATATTATACCCTGCTTGATTGGTGAAAGAAAAAAAATCGGCGTAGCGAAGCGACTACGAGGCAATAAAAACTTGTTACTTCATACCGCTGTAAAAATGTATAACACTATTGATCATTCACTGTAAACTCTGTTCCAATAACGAATCATTTTCGGTCGTAGCACAGCTTTCAAACAATTTTTAACTTATTCCACATAGTTTATATTGTGGGTTTCATTTTCAAAACACATTACTTAAAAACAAAATAATAACGGGGTAAATACACACTACGGTAAGTAAAATGCAATAAGAATAGTAATGGTCTAAAAGAAATAATGAAAAATAACCACTTCCACTAAAACTAAAAGCACTCGAACACTTAAAAGGCTTTAACCAAAAGTCATTAATAAATCAAAACATAACCAATAAACATAAACATTATTTGGTATTTGCCTACACATATATGCCAAAATATAAACAGATGTTTTTATTTTGATTGATACTAAAATTTTGTATGAAATGAATAGTAATTGTTTGTTTTTATCTTCCGCCAACTGAGCTGCCCCCAACTCTACCTATTTGGTTTCCTATTGAACGATCACCTTTTTGTATATCGTTCATGAAGTGTTTCTATTATCCACCAGATAGTGACTCTTAAACCTGAACCAAGTTGACAGCTGTCATAAATCAAAGAAAATAAACAGTATTTGTTTACTTCTGAGAAAATTATTTTTTTATTAAAACTAAAGAATACATAAGCATTATGAGTTTAAACTCTTATTTATTAACAAATAGAAACAAATTTGGCGATTGTATATTTCCAATTTTATAGCTGAAATGACAAAGATAAATCTTACGTAAACGCAAAACCTCAAACCATAACCTTAAATATATTTTGACAACTAAGAATTGTGCTTTTGTTTTGAATATTAGTTCACTTATTTACAGCCACGTAGCAGTAGTGAAGGAACTGGGCTTGGGTAGGGGACTTCCTCCCCCACACCCCGATGCGTTAAAGTTTTTGTGCTGGTCAGGATTCTCGTGCATGAACAAAGCTAACAACTCGCAATGTAATTTTGTATTGTTTTAATGCATTAAAAATTAATTTTAACTTGCAGAGAGACAATACGCAAGGCAAAATGCTATTGCGCATCATAGGCCCACCAAGGACGAAATAGCTCGGGAACATAAAGAAAGGGAGGATCGGCTGAAAGCATCCGCTAGCAAAAAACCACAACCGGGAGATTCTGCGGAAGACCAGACTCTGAAAGAAAATCCAGAACCTGTTGGCGGTAAGTTGAAATTCATCATAACATTAATTTCATGGACCGTATGAAGTAAAGAA
This sequence comes from Flexamia atlantica, assembly GCA_035578135.1. NCBI lineage: Eukaryota > Metazoa > Arthropoda > Insecta > Hemiptera > Cicadellidae > Flexamia > Flexamia atlantica. Next base: position 21,526,758 of record JAQJVK010000013.1, on the reverse strand, counting down.
TTTGGTTTTTTAATATACGGTATATAAAGATAATTTATTAAAAATTAACATTTTTTAGACATTGTGAATTCCACATATATATATATATATATATATATATAAATAAAGAATACTTCACATTAACTTTGTGTCCCATATAGGTGATTTTTTAGAATTTTCATCGATATTTAATTGGATGTAAATAAAAAACGTCTTACAACACTTAAAAATATATTTACTCTTGTACTGTATTTACATACAAGATGGATAATATACAAAAGTGGTGGAAAATGGCGATAGATTTCGATTGATCACACCAACCATAATCAGGCTGACTCCCACTGGGCCTGATGATGGTTGGTGTGACCAACCGAAATCAATTGCCATTTTCCACCATTTTTGTATATTTTCCATCTTGTATATAAATACAAGTGGAATATATTCATCTTGTATGTAAATATAAGTGTAAATATATTTTTAATTTTTTAAGACATTTTTTATTTATGTCCAGTGAATACAACAACCTGTATCATGCTAATCAAGAAGTTATCTAATATTTTATTGTAGTCAGTGCAATACTATGTAAAACTTTATTATTAAATTTAAAGGTTTCCCAAAATTCTTGAACTAACGATATGGGATGGTCCCTCTTGCTCCTATAAGCAGACCATATATTCAATTTCTTTAACCTGGTATTTTTCTTTATAATAGTCCTCAGTGTTTTTGTAAATATTAATTTTTTATTTATTTACTTCATCAGGTTGATTTTTAGTTGTCTCTTATCTGATAGTTAGATCTATGATAAAATCACAGCTTTGTTAGCGAATTTCCTTAAAGGATAAGCTGTTACGGTAGTACTCATGGTAAGACCTAAGTTCGAGACCATGTTAACTTTTCATTTTGGGGTCCCCAGAAGCAAAAAACACCATTTGTTCGAATTTATGTATACATATATATATATGTCTGTTAACACGATAGCGGCCGTAAATATGGTCCGATCTTAATGAAATTTGGTACAGAGGTGTAAAGTGGTAATCACTCGGACGAGTTCGTGAACCAGCCCAATCGGACCACCGGAAGGGGGGGGTAAAGGGGGATAAACCCCCCAAAAATGGGTTTTTTGAGTTTTTCACATAGAAAAATAAAATTTATCAAATTTTGTTGGCACCATTGAATTCAGCTCAAAAAAACAAACAATTTAATATTTTGAATTACTGCTCTATGTCCATTGGTTACCGAGATATTGAAAGTGGTAAACACAGTACGTTGTCTCAATGTTAACCTTATGGGAAATAAGTAAAATTCTATAGTTCGCTTATTTCTCAACATATCTTGATAAAACTTGGTAAATGGCTTCTTCTAGTTCAGATCTACTAAATATTGAATTAAAACCAACCAGTTTAAACATACTTGTAGCAGCAAACCTGCATACTCATTCCCCATGTTATTCTTATGGAGCTTACCAAAACATGTCAAATCTCGCTATGTTGGATTGAAATATGTTGTTTTGCACTTGAAATTCGCTGAGTATGCAGGTCTGCTGCAACGGGGGTATTTTTTATTTATGACACTCATGTGAACCCTTCTTATTGAGCCGTTTGTTTCGGTTCCAGTAACCTCTTCGTATACCTCAAAGTCATCTGTTAATCTAAATTGGTCTGCTATTATCGACCTTACAGTGTGATGACGGGTGTTTCGAAGAAGGTCACTGAATGGACACTGTCCAAGGACATGGGGGAGGGTTTCAAATATATCATTCTCAGTGCTGGAGCATCGCCGGCTCTGGTTCCCATCCTTGGACCCAGTGGCGGTCGGCCCATGAGGACTCTCGGACGCCGCCCCCCCACAAGATTTTCAAACATACTAATCAAATTAAATTAGTTTAAATATGTATCCGATAAATGTGTAAAATCTTCTAATTTTCATTATACTTACCATTAATGATAAATTCATTTCAACTATATGCATCGAAATATGTTGCGAAAGTATTTAGGTGTCAACTGCTATTGCGCGTATACCCCGCGGACGCTGGCCGAAGCGTCCCAATCCTAACGCATGCTATCTTATGGCACATCCGGCAGGCAGTCGTGAGGGTGCTCTGACGTCACTGCCATGTTGTGATTTAGGGCGTCTCGGGCAGCGTCCGAAGATGCGCGCGCACATCAGTGATCAGTGCAGCCACCACAATCTCTTTAGGGCAATAAGAAACTGAACCTTTGCTGCCGTTATGATTGCAAGATTCATGTTGGCCCACCTGTTGTCTATTCGTTTTAGTAACCATAGCAACCCACTAATCTCTAACCTCCAAACCACAACCTCTACGGTGACGCATGGGACCTGAAGGATGAGCTCGGATGAGCTGGTAATCAGGATGTAACAATTTTATTTTATTTTGTTACTTTTGCTCTAGCTCAGTGGGCGGGGTGGGTAAGTTGAGGTTCCAGCTAGGGTGAAGTAAAAGTCCAACGCTGTTCAAATTTTCAAATTTATTCCGGCCCAACCTTGTTTCGGATGTCCGCTCAATGGATCGTAACAAGGAATCGGTCCACTCCAAGTTGGGTACTCCACCGTGGTAAGCAGGTGTAAGGGGCCACGAAATATGCTCAAAGTCAATTGGCCGTGCGCACATATATTCTGAGATAATATATCTAAATTATTAAATTCTATCATTGGCTCAATCAACTGCAAAATATCTAAATGAATAATAAAAGCAAATTTATGTATATTCAATATGCCATGGTTGTAAACTAATAGTATTAAACCATGAATAAAATATTCAGCAAAGTTTGTGATAATCTTTATATTAATAGATAAGCATTTTTTCCATAAGGTTTTTGTACTCCTTTTTTCTCAGCCTGTGTGCAACGTAGCAACAATCTAAGCACACCAATTGACTTGTATTTTCCTGTAGATGTGCAGAATCCCATTGGAATTTTGTATTAGTCTTTAAGAAATGAATAAAATTGAATTTAAAATTTCAAAAAAACTAACATTAGCCTTATGAGTTGCTGTTTTGGTGGTATTATAACAACCAAATGTAAACAAAGTTAGCATCATATGTAGCTGTTATCACATGCTATTTTTCGTAGAGTAAAGATTCGATGTAGAAACATTAAGCCACAGTTTATTGGGGCATGGAGTGAAAGTATAGAATTTGATTGAAATCAAGACTACTTAGAGAGGATTAGGGACATCATACTCAAATGTGTTCCATTTTACATATATATGGAAAAAATAAAGTTTACTTGCTTAAATAAGATTAAGAGATACAAATTTGCTGATAAAAAGGGAAAAAAGTACATTAAAAGTTTCTAACATCCAATGTACTAACTGACATGCAACCGGCAGGGCTGGTGATGGGGGGGGGGGGCAAATCCACAGGGGCCTGGACTCACAGGGAGCCGGGATCCACGCGAGATTAGTAAAAATGGGGCCCAGAATCGAGATGAGTAAAAAAAAGGCGGGTTTCTCAATTGCATAGGGGCTCGAAAATCCTCACACCGGGCTTGGCAACCGGAGTACAAATGGACACATTATATTCAAATTTTGTTTTTATTGGTGGATAATGGGTAAAATATATATTACATTTACTAAAATGTTAAAACTAAATTACTATCACTCGATAATAATAGGAAAAGAGGGAAGGAGGGAAAAAGTTCCAAATGGTAGGAAAGAAGCAAGGAGAGATGGTAAGAAGAGAATGAAGGAGAAAAGGAGGGAAAAGTGGAAAGAAGGACGGAATAAGAAAGGGAAGTAGAGAGTGAGGAATTAAATGGAGGGAGGGAGAGAACTGTGGTAAGGTGTGTACAGGATAAACTGATTTGATGACTGAAGTTTTTTTACTTTCCTCTGATTCAATAATTAATCTGAAAAAATAAACATTAAGTCTTAATAAAATAGTCATTATCTTAATAAAATACTAATTACTAAAAACCCATGTCATAAGCCAGAAGTGAAGTAAAATAATTAATCAAAGATTGAGTCTTTCTCTTTTGTTTTTGGCCTCCAGTTTGGTTATATTATGTGTTTACATGGAAAATATGTACTATATGAAATGTATTTAGAAACGCATTGGTTTATGCGGGGATTATTTATAAAATTAGCTATCCCTATTTGTCACTTTGAATGTTGGTCGGATTTTCGACCACTGGCGATCTCTAGTTCTCTTTAATTTATATTTAAATCAAATCTTATTATCAACAGAAGCAACTTGAAAGGGGTTGTCACCCTTGGAAATCTGAACTATGAACTGAATAACAGGAGTTTATTTCAGAAATATTTGAGAAAATTTACTAAGTCATTTAAAATTCACTAAATTTTTATTATTTAATCACTGTAATACTGGTTCACCAAATTATACTCCATCAGTCACCAGGTCCAAATCAACAACAACTTTAGCAGACAACTTGTATTTATTCTAACCATGTCAAAATAAAGACATCATATTATCATAGGCAATCAGTTCCTTAAGTAATTCAAAGAATAACTCTCAACAATAATTTCAGAATTCTTAACAAAAATCCAAATACCAATATTACTTGCACCTAACAATGCACATTATCAATCATTAATTACTGTGGTGGCCACCCATACTGAAATATTATAACACAGATAATACTTGAAAATAATTAACACAGATACATGGGTCAATCATGAATCATGAACCCTGGCTAGGCAGGTGAAAGATAAGGACACAGACAATACTTGAAAATATCACAGGTACATAAATGAAACATGAAGTCCTGAAATCAGGTTAATTATCATGAATTATGAAACCCAAACTAAATATATGTGAGCTGTCACACACAGCTTAGTGGGCGATGCAGGCAATCCGCAGGGATAGTCCTTCATCCGTCCGTTGATCCCAAGTTGGTTCCATATTCGCAAAAGTCACTCAAAAAATGTAGGTCACTCACCAAAGTGAAGATTTCTCTGAGCTCAGAAATACACTAGTTCGCATGAACCGGGAGCACGCATACGATAACCTGCATACGATGAGTCGATGGTGTCCAAAAGCCGCCCATCAGTAGCATCCAGTAGTTGCTGACCCAGTAGTAGACCACAGAAGTAGCCAGAAGTCCAAAGGTCGCAGGTACAGGGGTCGAGGAAAAGAAAACCCTGCACAATGTGCCACCTTTTATAGCCTAGGCCCTAGATTTATTTAAATATTTCGTTTAGCTTCAAATTATTTTATTGTTATTGAAGTCACATTAAAATATGTTTAGCTTTCAGGTGCTTGGTTTTAGTTGATGAAAAGAGAGAATCTGGATGACAGTTGAAATACATTATAAATATTCAAAATAATTTGCTTGGAAAAAAGAACAAGTTTAACAACAAAGTGTAGGTCAAGAAACACACAAGATAATATTAAGTCTGATTTGAAATATTGATCGATTAAAATACAAAATATTTCTGAGACAAACCATTGAATTTGTTATCTTGCTCAAAATACACTCACTATTTTGTAAAATCACTTTATCCTGTTCCAGATAAAATATCAAGATAAACTCTTAAATTAATACACAACATTGAGTCCATCAGAAAAGGAATATTTATTATTTTGGTTATCTTAAAATATGTAGGCTATTCTCAGAATAAACAGTCTGGTGAGAGAGAGGGAAAATATCTAGGCCTATACTGTATAGAATAAACAAGGAAGTATGACAACAATGACTGACAGAACAAAATACTCCAAAATAAAAACACTAAGCAATGTTGCATTCCTTATATCTCACAATCTACTTTACTACTTGACATTTACTGAATAATTTACTTGACACAGTTACTAGTCAGCTTTTTTAGGTTAATGTTATTACTTTGATAGAAACATGTTTATATTACGAGACAACATTTAGTATCTTGACATTTAATATAAATTTAGGTGCAAGAGGAATATTGTTATTCTAAAGCCGCGTTTACACCGGAGTTGACAACAAAATGTTCACAACTTTTGCCTCGAACATTTGTTGACTTCAGATGTTGGTGGCAAAAGTTTGCAACAAAGTCAAATTTCGTATCAGTCGTGTTTACACGGGAGTTCACAACACTGTTGTCAACAAATGTTGGCAACAAATTAAAGAACGCAAGTTTTTTATTGTCAACATTTCGATGTTGGTGACAGTTTTCCCGTGTTTGCAACAGAAATTATGTTTTCCACAAAATGTCGGTAAAGATCAAAGGATGTTGTGAACATTTGCACACAATATTTTTTGCAATACCTCTTGTCCACAACATTTTGTCAACAACACGACCCCGCTACCCCTCGGGCCGCCATCACCACTATACCACCACCATGATATAAAGAAAATATAAATAATACTAGCAGCTCGCGTCACTTCGTGACTTATAAAAACGACTTGGTAAATGAGGCTTTATTTATGGACGGAGTTTCGTAGCGTAAAACGCCTTTCAATGATGAAGTGTGTGAATTGTTGTGATTTCTTTTAGCTTCCTACTGTTTCTTATGTCACAGCACTGGAATAAAATTGCCAGTAATTAAATTTCTCATAGGGGCAAACGTAAAAAAAACATTACTTTATACTCGAAGCTTAAATAAAGGGTAAGGAATTCCTCACAGAATTTGAGAAGTTCATTTATTTCATCTGCTTTAAAATGTCCATGCTTACACTTTTGTACGTTCTAGACTTTGAAATTTCGACTGCGCAACATTCATTTTACATTAAATGGGGGTTAGTTTATATGGATCTTCATTGCTTGGCGCATCTTCATGTCTCTGTTTTAGAGTTAATTCTACACAACATCTATGCGTCAGTTTCTTACATTCATCTTAGTTAGGTCTTAACAACAATCGGTAAGAAAAAGGACAAACCACTGATTCACTGATGAACTCATCTCTAAATAACATTTATAAAATAGTCATTCGCCGTAAACCAAACTATCCAACACACAATAAATAAAGTCAAAAAATAATAAAATCCAAGGAATACAATTTTCAAACAGATCCGCTTTTTGTTTCGCATCTTAAATACATATTAGACAAATTTTACCTAAGCAAATAACATAATAACTCTCTATGAAAAGCCTTCATTAAATAGGCACATTTATAGGTATTGTCAGTGCTTGATTTGCGGCGGAACGGCGTTCCGGGACCTCTTTCTGCCGCAAGAGTCGATCGTGTGTAATCGGCCAGAGTATGTTTTGCAAGACACGACCGTGTGTAATCGGTCGGATAATTTGCCACTAAATACAATCACGTCAACGACGATCGATAAATCACATCGATCTTTTTAGTTCATAGCACTTTTATCAGACAGCGCCTCTGTTTCCTTACCACCGAATTAACATGGAAGTGACAACTCTTTACGAAGTTCATTATTACTCTATGGCCAAGGCCAAAGAAGTGGTGAACAAAAAAGAATACGAAATTGACTTTGTTGCAAATTTTGTCACCAACACCTGAAGCCAACAAATGTTCGAGACAAAAGTTGTGAACATTTTGTTGTCAACTCCGGTGTAAACGCTCTTTTGAATTGTTGCCAACATTTGTCGACAACAAGTGTTGTGAACACCGGTGTAATGAACACCGGTGTAAACGCGGCTTAAATTTATAAATCTACCAATTTGAAAAACAGGCAAGAACAGTACACTTTTATATTCCATTACTTTTAACCTTGGCACTTTAATTAAAGAAGCCAAATATTTTAATCAGCCTACTTCACTGGTGAATATATTTTATAGACTCACAGCTAGTATATTCCCCAAGAAAAATATTTGCTATTTTCTTGCAACCAAAATCATTATGGTTCTGACAGGAAAGATGATGCAATAATTACAACTTTTAGAAATGCCCTACATAAATTACATAAAAAAGAACGTACATACATTTTATGAACACATAAGCAGAAATCATTATTTAGGTAAAACAAGGTATTAAAATACAAGAATTAATATTTTTGAGCATATTTGATGTCTGACCATATTATGTTTTATGGTCTACCTCATGTTAAAACATTCACGAACTTTCACGGCAAATCGACTATTTCAACTGATTAGTTTTTCAGTTATTATTTAATCAGGGCCAAAAACTAACATGATTTACTACATTTCTCACCACTTATAGCAATTTAAATTACGTTAAGGGCACCTGCTTACCTCTAATAATTTATTCCAAGGAATGATGTAAATCCACCGCAGTGTAGAGGGTCTGTCTTCTGTCTTCCATCAGCGCTGGTCACCAGCTCACAGCTTTCCACGCAGTCCATAGTTACGGTCCTCTGGAAGTTTTCTTATCAAATGGTAGGTTCTAACTTGGGTCGCCGTAACTAGTCTGTCGGCCGACCGATGAGTCATTCACAGGCAGTAACTACGACGAAATATCCTTCTTTTTAGGATTTCCGAGGCGCCTGACTTGGCGGGTAGGCAGTATGCAACACATTATTGACTTGGATTTGGTATCCAAACGCCGAAGGCTAGCACTTCAACTACGATAATTCCATGGGGTGATCAGGCCCATAATTGGATTTAGTGGTCAAGCCGAAAATAATGTTACAAACGATGGTGATAAGTGATTGTTATTATTTTAATAGTGAATTCAGCGGATATTGGTAATATTACAGACCATGAAATGTGAATAGCAATCCAAGGTATGTGTAATACACAAAATCCGTAATACTCTTTTAGTAGTTAGTAGTAAGTGAGTTCTCCTGTTCATTTGACCCACCAGCCGCCACTGGTCCAATTACTTGCACCCAAATAAAGTTTCTCTATTCATATCATTTCATTAGTATTTGCCATAATTTCTAACCAATTTTATACTTGCTTTGAAATAAGAAACACAAAAAAATTCAACAGTTACAATGGCAAAACAATGAAGGAAATATTTTATAGCTTCTTTATAAGTAATTAAAAAAATACCTTGTATGTGGAATAGCCCATAACCTAATAGTACGCATTATCCAAGGTATTATCTCTCTGGGTTACTTGTAAGAATAAACTTTTAATTAATGAGAAACAAACAAATTAATGAAAGGAATCCACACTTGTTTTATTTTATTTTTTAGGTTACATACAAAACCATAACATAATAAATATTAAAATTATCCAACATATGATTTTGTGACAATGTACATTTAAACAGTTCAGTGGCAAAATTGTCAATGTTCCAATAATAATTCCATAAATTACATTTCTACACTCTTCATATTAATATAAACCAGAGATCGCCAGTGGTCGAAAATTCTACCAATTTTCAAAGTGACAAAGGGATAGCTAATTTTGTAAATGATCCCCGCATAAACCAATGCGTTTCTAAATACATTTCATATAGTAAATTTTTTCCATGAAAACACATAATATAACCAAACTGGGGGCCAAAAACAAAATAGAAAGACTCAGTCCTTGACTACTTATTTACTTCACTTCTGGCTTATGGCATGGTTTTTAGCAATTAGTATTTTATTAAGATAATGACTATTTCATTAAGATTCCATGTTTATTTTTAAGAATGATTATTGAATCAGAGGAAAGTAAAACTTCAGTCATCAAATCAGTTTATCCTGTACACCCCTTACCACAGTTCTCTCCCTTCCTCCTTTAACTCCATCCCTCACTCTCTACTTCCCTTACTTCCGACCTTCTTTCCACTTTTCCCTCCTTTTCTCCCTCATTCTTTTCTTACCATCTCTCCTCCCTTATTTCCTACCATTTGGAACTTTTTCCCTCCTTCCCTCTCTTCCTATTATTATCACTAAAATGTAATTTATATATTAACCGTTATCCACCAATAAAAACAAAATTTGAATATAATATGTCCATTTGTACTCCGGTTGCCAGGCCCGGTGACAGGATTTTCGGGCCCCTGTGCAATTGAGAAACCCGCCTTTTTTACTTATCTCGATTCTGGGCCCCATTTTTACTAATCTCTTGTGGATCCGGGCCCTCTGTGAGTCCAGGCCCCTGTGCACTTGCCCCCCCCCCCCCCCCCCCCCCCGTCGCTGGCCCTGCCGGTTGCATGTCGATCAGTTAGTACATTGGATGGTAGGAACTTAATGTACTTTTTTCTTCCCTTTTTATCAGAAAATTTGTATCTCTTAATCTTATTTAAGCAAGTAAACCTTTTTTCCATTTATATGTCAAATGGAACACATTTGAGTATGATATCCTTAATCTTCTCTAAGTAGTCCTGATTTCAATCAAATTCTATATTTTTACTCCATGCCCCAATAAACTGGGGCTTCATATGTTTCTACATCAAATCTTTACGATACGATAAATAGCATGTGTGATGACAGCTACATATGATGCTATCTTTGTTTACATTTGGTTGTTATAATATCACCAAAACAGCAACTCATAAGGATAATGTTAATTTTTTTGAAATTTTAATTTCAATTTTCTACAGTTCTAAAAGGCTAATATAAATTTCAACGGGATTCTGCACATCTACAGAAAAATACAATTTTATTGGTGTTCTTAGATTTTTGCTAAGTTGTACACAGACTGAGAAAAAAGGAGTACAAAAACCTTATGGAAAAAATGCTTGCCTATTAATATAAAGATTACATCTCAAGGTTACTCAATCTATCGCCTGGCAGCCTTCCCAGGTTTTTCGCGCAGCTGGTGATAGATAAAAAATGTGGATTGGAGTAAGAATTGGAGGCAGTTGGCTGATAAGTGTGGTTGATCAGTCAGCTTCAATCTGGGGAGGGGGAGAGAGGCTTTGTCGAAGTGAATCAGCTGATAAACATCGTTAATCAACTGCAATCAGATTGGTATGCGGACGGTGTTGGCAAAGCACGCACATCGTTTTTTCACCAACAAAATTTGCTTCTAGAATTTGACTTAGGGGACAGGGTTTTTTTTAAAAGATAGGTACTTTAGACGTAAATTGTATTGGTTGGTTAATGAAATGCAAAGGTGAATTAATCCATTTAAATTACAGACCGTGGCTCAAGGATAACATTTTTTCATGTTCGCTTTGTAATTTAGGGGAAGATGAGACAGTTTATCATTTCGTGGCTAGGTGTCCTATTCTTAAACAAATTAGAAAAAATCATTTGGGCAATTCTACTTTAGAGTATGATGAGTATTTAAATTTCCTGAATGGGAGGGATTGGCAGGGGTTGGGGAATTTTCTTAAGTCCGCATGGGAATATAGATGGACCTTGACAAAGGAGTAGAATTTTGAGTGAAATCTTTTGTTAAGTAAATTATAAGGACAATATATCTGGAATAAATGATCCTACATTATATTATTTCATTAGATTGTGTACTTATTTTTTAATTTTTAATCAAATTTATATTGTTTTTTTCAGTGTGTTACAAATGAATTTTAATTGGTGATTTTTGAGCAGTGAAAATATATTTTTAGTCAAGTCTGGACTGAACTACAGTGGTGGCAGCCGAAACAGACGGTCTATCTGATCATTGTTTTATGCTTATTGAATGATTGTATTTTTTTCTGTAGATTCAAAAGTATGTTGTAAATCAAGTTGCTTCTTCTTCTTCTTCTGGTCAGGTTTTATTTGTGAGCAGCTTCCATGAACTTTTCCAGATTCAAATCATGTTTGGTCTGTGTTTTTCCAAAAACACATCGTGTAAGTAGGTGCTGGTGTCTTTTGAGTATTCCAGATGGAATGGTTTCATCGATTACTCGTTGAAAGGCTGCAACACCATTTGTTACTTCAAATGGTATGCGCTTAAAGTGGAAAAGCTGTCCACAAACTTCAAACGCAATGAACTGCTTATCATCATCATCTTTAATTGGGATCTGGGGGTATGCACTTTTTAAGTCTATGGTATCCTCTTTATTTGCAATTTTATGTTACAGTAGAGCGTCGATTATCCAAACTAATTGGGGGCAAGGGGTGTTCGGATAACTGAATATTCGGGTAATCGAACATGAAAAGACAAAATTTAAAAATTATATATGTAATTTAGTTCTTACTAGTAAAAAGGCTAAAAAATGGTCAAACAAAAATTATTCATGTAATTTTATTATGAAATCGATCAGAATACATGAGTATAAATTTTTAAAGAACAATTTATCATATATAGATACAGTACAATGTATACTTTTTATTTAGAGAATAAGTCCAAAATTTGTTTTTGCTTTAGCCCTTACACTTTTTTTGGCGAGCATTTGAATTGCTTGAGAATCATGTTCAAAATATGAATTATTATGGCCTTCGGTTAACCGACGGTTCGGATGACCGACGTTCGGATAATCGGCGCTCTATTGTATTTTTGATGGAGATGTTATTTTTTAAACCAACATCTTCCTTCAATAAATTTTGATAAAACTTGCCATGTATTTAATTGTAACTGTTTTATTTATGGAGAAAGTATGAGTCAGTTTCCTGATACCGTTTATTTTGTTTCTGTTCAGAGCATGGAAGCGGAGAGGAAGCACCACCTCCACCCCCACCCCCACCCCCACCCCCACCACCCCACTCCCCACCAACTCCAAGTGATCCCTCCTCCGAGCAAGGTGATCAGGAAAGGAGTGAGCATGAGGAAAGACCATCCCACTCCCTACCAACTCCAAGTGATCCCTCCTCCGAGCAAGGTGACCAGGAAAGGGGTGAGCATGAGGAAACACCAGCACACTCCCTACCAACTCCAAGTGAGCCCTCCTCCAAGCAAGGTGACCAGGAAGAGAATGAAAATGAGGAACCACCACCCCACTCCCCACCAACTCCCAGTGATCCCTCCTCAAACCAAGGTGATCAGGAAAGGAGTGAGCATGAGGAAACACCATCGCACTCCCCACCAACTCCAAGTGATCCCTCCTCAAAGAAAGGTGATCAGGAAAGGAGTGAGCATGAGGAAAGACCATCCCACTCCCTACCAACTCCAAGTGATCCCTCCTCCGAGCAAGGTGACCAGGAAAGGGGTGAGCATGAGGAAATACCAGCACACTCCCTATCAACTCCAAGTGAGCCCTCCTCCAAGCAAGGTGACCAGGAAGAGAATGAAAATGAGGAACCACCACCCCACTCCCCACCAACTCCCAGTGATCCCTCCTCAAACCAAGGTGATCAGGAAAGGAGTGAGCATGAGGAAACACCATCGCACTCCCCACCAACTCCAAGTGATCCCTCCTCAAAGAAAGGTGATCAGGAAAGGAGTGAGCATGAGGAAAGACCATCCCACTCCCTACCAACTCCAAGTGATCCCTCCTCCGAGCAAGGTGACCAGGAAAGGGGTGAGCATGAGGAAACACCAGCACACTCCCTACCAACTCCAAGTGATCCCTCCTCCGAGCAAGGTGACCAGGAAGGGAATGAAAATGAGGAACCACCACCCCACTCCCCACCAACTCCCAGTGATCCCTCCTCAAACCAAGGTGATCAGGAAAGGAGTGAGCATGAGGAAACGCCATCGCACTCCCCACCAACTCCAAGTGATCCCTCCTCCGAGCAAGGTGATCAGGAAAGGAGTGAGCATGAGGAAAGACCATCCCACTCCCTACCAACTCCAAGTGATCCCTCCTCCGAGCAAGGTGACCAGGAAAGGGGTGAGCATGAGGAAACACCAGCACACTCCCTATCAACTCCAAGTGAGCCCTCCTCCAAGCAAGGTGACCAGGAAGAGAATGAAAATGAGGAACCACCACCCCACTCCCCACCAACTCCCAGTGATCCCTCCACAAACCAAGGTGATCAGGAAAGGAGTGAGCATGAGGAAACACCATCGCACTCCCCACCAACTCCAAGTGAGCCCTCCTCCGAGCAAGGTGACCAGGAAAGGAGTAAGCATGAGGAAACACCATCACACTCACCAACTCCAAGTGATCCCTCCTCCGAGCAAGGTGACCAGGAAAGGAGTGAGCATGAGGAAACACCTTCCCACTCCCCACCAACTCCAGGTGAGCCCTCCTCCGAGCAAGGTGACCAGGAAATGAGTAAGCATGAGGAAACACCATCACTCTCACCAACTCCAAGTGATCCCTCCTCCGAGCAAGGCGACCACGAAAGGACTAAGGTGGAGGAACCACCACACCACTCCCCTTCACAAACTCCAAGTGATCCCTCCTCCAAGCAAGATGACCAGGAAAGGAGTGAGCATGAGGAAACACCATCACACTTACCAACTCCAAGTGATCCCTCCTCCGAGCAAGGTGACCAGGAAAGGACTAAGGTGGAGGAACCACCACACCACTCCCCTTCACAAACTCCAAGTGATCCCTCCTCCAAGCAAGATGACCAGGAAAGGAGTGAGCATAAGGAAACACCATCACACTCACCAACTCCAAGTGATCCCTCCTCTGAGCAAGGTGACCAGGAAAGGACTAAGGTGGAGGAACCACCACACCAGTCCCCTTCACAAACTCCAAGTGATCCCTCCTTCAAGCAAGATGACCAGGAAAGGAGTGAGCATGAGGAAACACCATCACACTCACCAACTCCAAGTGATCCCTCCTCCGAGCAAGGTGACAAGGAAAGGAAAGGGAAGGAGGAACCACCACCCCACTCCCCACCACCAACTCCAAGTGACCACGAAAGGCACGGGGATGAGGAACCACCACCTCTCTCCCCACCTCCGACTCCTAGTACACATGACCAGGAAAGCCATGAGGAACCACCACCCCTCCCCCCACCACCACCACCCCTATCATCACCTCCGACTCCTAGTACACATGACCAGGAAAGCCATGAGGAACCACCACCCCTATCCTCACCTCCGACTCCTAGTACACATGACCAGGAAAGCCATGAGGAACCACCACCCCTCCCCCCACCACCACCACCCCTATCCTCACCTCCGACTCCTAGTACACATGACCAGGAAAGCCATGAGGAACCACCACTCCACCCCCCACCAACTCCAAGTGAGCCCTCCTCCGATCAAGGTGACCAGGAAGGGACTAGGGAGGAGGAACCACCACCCCTTCCCCCACCACCACCACCCCTATCCTCACCTCCGACTCCTAGTACACATGACCAGGAAAGCCATGAGGAACCACCACCCCTCCCCCCACCACCACCACCCCTATCCTCACCTCCGACTCCTAGTACACATGACCAGGAAAGCCATGAGGAACCACCATCCCTCCCCCCACCACCACCACCCCTATCCTCACCTCCGACTCCTAGTAGACATGACCAGGAAAGCCATGAGGAACCACCACCTCTCCCCCCACCACCACCACCCCTCTCCTCACCACCAACTCCTAGTACACATGACCAGGAAAGCCATGAGGAACCACCACTCCACTCCCCACCAACTCCAAGTGAGCGCTCCTCCGAGCAAGGTGACCAGGAAGGGACTAGGGAGGAGGAACCACCACCCCTCCCCCCACCACCACCACCCCTATCCTCACCTCCGACTCCTAGTACACATGACCAGGAAAGCCATGAGGAACCACCACCCCTCCCCCCACCACCACCACCCCTATCCTCACCTCCGACTCCTAGTACACATGACCAGGAAAGCCATGAGGAACCACCATCCCTCCCCCCACCACCACCACCCCTATCCTCACCTCCGACTCCTAGTAGACATGACCAGGAAAGCCATGAGGAACCACCACCCCTCCCCCCACCACCACCACCCCTATCCTCACCTCCGACTCCTAGTACACATGACCAGGAAAGCCATGAGGAACCACCACCTCTCCCCCCACCACCACCACCCCTCTCCTCACCACCAACTCCTAGTAGACATGACCAGGAAAGCCATGAGGAACCACCACCTCTCCCCCCACCACCACCACCCCTCTCCTCACCTCCGACTCCTAGTAGACATGACCAGGAAAGCCATGAGGAACCACCACCTCTCCCCCCACCACCACCACCCCTCTCCTCACCTCCGACTCCTAGTAGACATGACCAGGAAAGCCATGAGGAACCACCACCTCTCCCCCCACCACCACCACCCCTCTCCTCACCTCCGACTCCTAGTAGACATGACCAGGAAAGCCATGAGGAACCACCACCTCTCCCCCCACCACCACCACCCCTCTCCTCACCTCCGACTCCTAGTACACATGACCAGGAAAGCCATGAGGAACCACCACCCCTCCCTCCACCACCACCACCCCTCCCTCCACCACCACCATCCCTCTCACCACCAACTCCTAGTGAACATGACCAGGAAAGCTATGAGGAACCACCATCCTTCCCCCTACCACCACCACCCCTCTCCTCACCTCCGACTCCTAGTGATCATGACCAGGGAAGCTTTGAGGAACCAACACCCCTTCCCCCACCGCCACCATCCCTCTCTTCACCTCCAACTCCGAGTGAGCACAACACAGCTGACCCAGGGATCAGCGAGGAAGACAATGACGAGCCAAAACCGCCGAGTTTTTATCTGCATCGTGGAGGTGAGTTAATCAAATTATTTATTTAAATCGTCCATTTGTACACTTAAATGCAAATCTTGTTGATTGCAATCAGTCGATAAGCAAACAAAGGCATAAACAAATCTATGTTTTAGTCCAGATGAAAGATTTGTTGTCAATCACTGCATGTGTTTGTGTACGTGACCTCATTACACAAAAATGGTTGCACTGATCATTTTTAAGTTTTGCACAAAAGTTTAACTGATCATCAAAAATATGCTATTAAATTATCAACTAATCCTTTAAACAGTTTTGTGGCAATCTGATTTAAAAAATAAAAAGGCATTAAGTTAACATTGGAGAAAAATATCTTTTTCTTAACCTTGGGACATAAGTCAGATGAACTCTGAATACAAAAACAAACTACCAATGAGATATTTGATTAATATGTTTCAAATAAAGTACAACACACGCTTTTGGTTAACGACTCTTCGATTAATTTGTAAACGGTTTTATAGATTTTTCTGTTGGAAAAAACAAAACTATCCGGTAAAAACCTTAGAGGAAACGCTCTACCTATGTCATTTCCTAAACTGTATATAAGAGACCCGCCAAAGGAGTATATAACCGAACTGGGCATCAGACCGCAACTGTAGGATCTGAGGGTTGCAGCCTTAACTCCAAAGATTCAGTAATAATCAATGGTTTCAATTCCAATTACAACTGCTGAACAGCTTTACTTTGCGTTTGCTGGTCTCTTTAGGGCATTTAAGTCCCTTAGTCATAATTTTGTTTTTTTGCAAAATTCCGCACCAAATTATTTCCAAAAACAACTAATAGTACAGTAAAATTAGGGTTTTAGATCGGCAACTGAGGTACATTCACAAAAAAGTGATCAGATCTTCTTTTGAGCACTATAAATAAAGATCCCATGAGTCCCCAAAAAATAAAGTTGTTTTAGACCTTTAAAATCACGTTTCAGAATGGTGTTTTTTTGTAATGGAATAAATTTTGAAAAATAGCTTCCCCTTTTCATTTTTTACCTCCATTTATCGATATAATGTCGTGTGACCACCACCGATAATTTTTGGTGCTGGTAAATACTTTTTTTTGACCAATTGTCAATTTTTTGGCGCCATCTTGGATCCGCTACATTGGATATAAGTTATTTTTTTCTAATGTAAAGATAGTGTTGTTACACATCATTTCAAAGCAAATTTTTACACTGAATACAATGCCGCAACTCGTTTTGAAAATATTGATTCGTTTTAAAGAGACAGTAGAGTCCCACAAACCCGGACTAATGTGGACCGAACGGTGTCCGGGTTTGTGAAAATTCCAAGTTATCGGGAAATGAGTAAAAATAAGAAAAAATAAGAATAGTTTCTGTTATTTCTATAAAAAATTATTTATTTATTGCATAGTAAAAAATACAAGGGCTACATTATCAGTTATAAAAAAACTTAAAGAAAAACCAAAACTGTTTTATATGTGTCACACCGTGCTCTGGCCTTGAATCTCAATGCCTTTATTGCTCTGGCAGGCTTTCCAAGTTATCAAGAATTCCGGGTTATCGAAGTCCGGGTTTGCGGGACTCTACTGTAAAATCAAATTAAAATTCATCCCTATACATTTCTTACGGACATTTCGCATTTTGAATATATTTTTTAATTATTTTTCTTATATCTCCCATTCTAATTGAAGTATGCCGTTCATTTTTGTCTTAAAATACTCAGTTTTATACGGGTTTTAATTTTAGCTATTGCTCATTACATTCGGACAAGCTAGAGACGAGTTATATTGTTCTATTCAACATAAAGTCAAATTTTTTTGGGATCCTATTTTAGTTAAAGATTTATATCTCAAGTTCTAAAGTTAGTTATGGTCTTAATTTACTCGTTGGATTATTGGCCTTCTTAGGAGCCATTGATTGTTTACATCCATTGGATTGTAAGTGAGTTATTATTCTCCAATCAACATAAAATTTATTTTTTGCTGAAATTTGTTTTTTGATAAAGAGTTACACTTCAAGTTGTAAGTGAGACTCAAGTTTTGTTCTAGTATTAAATCAAACAGTACATTATAGACTTTATTTTTAGCAATTGATTATTAAAATTGGTTGAGTTTAAGGTGAGCTACAAAACCCTGTTCTACACAAATAATTATTGTTTCTGAAATTTAGGTAAGGTTTTAGTACTTCAAACCCACCCAATTTAAACTATCAAAAGCTTCAAAGAAGGCAAATGATGCAATGAGTAATTTAAGAGCAGAACTAACTTTGTCTCTTATTTAGAACTTGAGATATACATCTTTAACTAAAATATAATCTTTTAAAAATTGGACTTTACGTTGAGTAGAACAATATAACTCGTCTCTAACTTGTCCGAATGTAATGAGCACTAGCTTGAATGAACGCCCGTATAATACTGACTATTTTAAGACCAAAATGAACGGCAAACTTCAATTAGAATAATATAAGAAAAATAATAATTATATTCAAAATGCGAAACGTCCATAAAAAAATGTATAGCGATGAATTTTAGTTTGAGGTTATCTTTAAAACGAATCAATATTTTCAAAAACGGATTGCAGCATTGTAACCAGTGTAAAAATTTGCTTTGAAATGGTGTGTCACTAGAAATAAATAACTTCTTTGCAATAGAAATAAATAACTTATATCCAATATGGCGGATCCAAGATGGCGGCCAAAAATTAACAATTGGTAAAAATTAAGTATTTACCATCCAAAAATTACCTATGGTGGTCCCACGACATTATATTGATAAATTGATGTAAAACATGCAAAGCTATTTTTCAAAATTTATCCCATTACAAAAAAACCACCATTTTGAAACATGATTTTAAAGGTGAAAACAATTTAATTTTTTGGGGACTCATCGGATCTTTAATTATAGTGCTCAAAAGAAGCTCTGATCAAATTTTTGTGAGTGTACATCAGTTGTCGATCTAAAGGGTGCTTTTGGCCTTATTTTACTGTGGGTACTATCTATACTATTATAAAGAAGAGGTGGTTTCTGTATGTATATTTATATGTGGCAAGTGAACGCTAAAAATACTGAACCAACTGGGTTGAAATTTTACACAGAGGTAGATCTTGAACCTGGGAAACACATAGGCCTATATTCACTTCCTTAAAATCCCCTCGGGCTGCGCCCCGTGAACGTCCTCAGTTTCAATGTTTACATTTTATAAGGATTTAAACATTCAAACACAGAAACGTAAACAGCTGTGGGTACTAATTTGACAGTTCTAAGAGCAGTGGCAAGATCAGCTGTTTCAAGCTATCTGTGGTGAGCAAAGCCACAGACAACTGCTTGTAAATAATAAAAAAAACTGTAACTACATACTGTATCTTTATTTACTCGCTACTGTTAGGGTGAGTGCACCAGTTAAGGACGATGTCTCATGTTAATTTGACATTCTTTTAGGATCAAGCAATATTAGTTAAATATGTTACTTAATGAGAACACTGATTGTAATATTGATTAAAAGGCAACTATGTCAATGCCCTAATAAATGACCGGGACTGCACCAGTGAATGAGCGGTCCCTTTTTGCTGAATAACTGTCAAAAAATTTAAAAATCAGCTGACAACAATGAATAAGAATAATTTAGATGACAATATAGACCATAGCTAATAAAAGACCGATCTTATTCCAGTGAATGACTGCGAAGATTTTCCCTGGTCTTTCACTGGTTTTTACCCTAGTTATGTTCCAATTTATGACTGCCCTCAGTAATAATTTATTATAGCATATAGAGCAATAAAATTGATTTTAATTTGTAGGGTAGTATGTTAAATATTATTTAATTGCAACACATTTTTGAAGTAATCATCAAATACAGAATGTAAAGCCAGGTAAGCCTTGCAGGGATAGTCAACATAGCGTGAAACATCAAAATCGAAGATAGAGGGACACTCAATATTAAATGTGTTTAAAAAGCATTTTCAACTCCAACAAATTGTCGAAGATTATTGTTGAATAATATTCAAGGCTGGGCTTAAGACCGGGCTTTCACTAGGGGGTGGTTATTCACTGGTGCACCCACCCTATAAGCAAAACTGCTAAACGCTAAAAGTAAATAAATCATGAATGAAACAGTTTATTCCATAAAAAGAGCTACGGACAAAAATAAAACAAGAAGTGTTCTTACATACATGTAAACTAGTTAATACAAATTCATCACTTAAAAAAGAATTTTTTTAGTTTACACTGTATAAGGTTTTGTTGGGATAAAAGACATAGATAGGAACTGCCCAATCAACAAAGACCAAAATAAGAAAATATCATTTCAAATTTTGACTCACCGTCCGATAATCTAGAATTATGGTATAAAAGACAATAAAAAAAAAACAAAGTAAAATAAATTTATTAAAGATAAACTCATATTTTATGAAGAAGGAATTGCTTTACCAAATTTGAAAATTTGAAAATTTGAAAAAGCAAAAAAATTGAAAGGTGGCGATACATGTCCTGGTATAAACCGGGACATTGCAGTACCTGTGGAGGGGGGGGGGGTCTCAGTGAAGTCCAAAAACCTATAGGCTATGTAACTACACAAAAATAGATTTCTTGTGCTATCAAAACCAAAGTTATTTTTATTCATATTTTATTACTTACACGGTAAACAATTTTTAATTACATTTAATCAAATCAGTTCATTAGGGGCTATCCATATATTACATTACACCCTTAGGAGGGAGGGGGTTTCAGCAGCGTTGTGATCCATGGGAGGATGGGGAGATTAGACGCAGCGTTACGTAACTGCTAAACCTCAAGCATGTATGTCTTATTTTATGCAACATTAGTTTTTCTCTTGGTAAAATTCACGTTTTCAAAAATTTTTTAATGTTAGTATTATATTTTCTCATAAGAATGTAAACGGAACTAAGTTTGAATGTCTAGTTATATATAAATTGGAAAAAAGAATGACTTCTGAATGAACTTAGTTGGACCGGGTTGGATGCCCGGTTCGAACAGAACTTAACCTTCAACCCCAATTAACAAAAAACCCTAGAACGGAGTCATCCACGGTGCCAATCGTCACGGTGTCTGACCACATGACTACTCCATGGGAGGACAAGTGAAGATTATATTGTTTCTTTATAGTTTAATTTTGTCTTTTGTTATGTAGAACAAGATAAATGCGGGGGGGGGGGGGCGGTGGCACTGTGTTATGTAATGGTTAGTGCGGGTTAGTGTTACCATTACAATTCCGTTACAAGGGGGAGGGGAGTCTGAAAATGCAGATTTTGGCATTACATAACTTATGGACTTAACACTTTTATTATTTATGCCAGGCTACACCTCAGTGGTGTATTTATTAAACTTTCAAGTTTGAGGGTCCAGCCTGTTCATCAGAATAGTACATGTGAATTTATTTGTCTTCGTTATACCAAAATTATTTCTGTCAGTGGTAGAAATGTCAGTTTTAATAAAATTAAATTTTTCTCCAAATCGTTCTTGAAAACACATAACCGTTTTTGTTGTAGGGGCAATTAAATGTTAGACAAATCGGACAATAAAGACCAAAGTTAATTTTTTAAACAATTTTATATTTAAAAATATACTGGGGGGTTAAGAATAACTATCCCATTTACAAATGTACTCACCTAGGTAAACAACATACCCAAATAATACCCAAGTTCGAGGTCAGGTTCAGGGGTCGGTGCAAGAATGATCCCCATAAGGATAACATGGGAAAAACACACTGATTACGCCTTTAAAACCTTATAAATATACTACTAAGGTTAAATCGTTGGTGGTAACCTTTTTTCAGTTAGCTTGAGTAAATATGCATGTTTAACTATTTTGAACACATCGTAACTTGCTCTAATACTTTGCCTTTTTGATTTAAAATCTGTAAACCTCGTTTGTGATGTAAGGTCTAGCCTGAACTTAGACGCAACTTCGGCATCACTTGAATATGGAGTAATGAACTACATTGGCAGACGCGCTATCTTCTTGCCCTGTTTTAGCGCCCGTCCGGGTACAAATAACGTAAAAAAATCCAAATAAGGCATTTAATTAAAGATCTGAACCTCACAATTACTATGGTACCAATCATAAATGGTTTAGAGGCAGTTTACACATCGTAACAATCGATAACCTAGAAGCTTGTCCTAACATTCCTCAGTTACTGCCACCACGGAATACACTTGTAATGTTCCTACAATGTGCAAACTGTCTCTAAAACATTTATAATTGGTACCATTGTAATTGTGAGATTCATACCTTTAATTTGATACTATAATTGTGTTTTTTTAGTTTATACTGTTTTTGTAAACATCAGTTTAGACTTGACTTTGTTTATCCTGGCACCGCACGGATAAATTCTCTCACAAAAACTAAATTAATAACCAAACTTCGGCAACTATTTTTTTTTTCAAAAAATATGATTTAAAACATTCAATTCTATGGCAACAATATCCACCGTTTTTTACTTTACCTGATCAAAAAATACAAAAAGGAGCAGCCAACTACTTTTTTCGTGTTAAGTTTTAAAGTTGAATAAAAACTTTTGACTTTTTCATATTTTAAATTAGACAACAAATTATTTTTGAAATATTATTGATCCTATTACCGTTCAAAACTAAAGGACTCCTCAAATGCAAAAGTTCAACCTTTTATCTCAGTGCTAAGTGGTATAAAGTTCGAGTCGGGCGTAAAGGCAGGAAGTCAAACCAGCATATCCGCGATGGACGCGCTATCTTCCTGCCCCGTTTCAGTGCCCGCGCGGCCCTGGGTGCAATCGAAACACACCGCTGCATGCGCCCGGAAACTACAACACGCGTCTTATGGGCAGCATGCGTTCCAGTAGTATAGTTCTTTGGTGACTGTACTCGCTGAATGAATAACTCACTGAAGTGCGACCAAAGAAAAAGCAAGTAAAGCTGCTTCTTAACAAGATAGAATAGATGGTATTTGTAAACTGACACATACTTTCTCCCTTAAAGCAAGAAAATCTACAGAAAAATAAAATAAATTTTCAATCATCCCAAGAATACATACCAAATTTTATCGAGATCGGTTAGCAATGAACCTAGATATCTGTTTTTGAATATTTGCCATAAAGATTAACATTAGACAATGCATTTACCGTCATTTGAAAATATCAATTAACTCCACTACCAGTTGATGTAGACTAATAATTCTAGATACTGGATTATTTATTTTTCAAGCGTAGAGTTATTATAGCGAAGAAGATTGATATTTGGTGGTAAGTACAGAGGTTGTCTAGTGTTATTCTAAAAGAAGATTTTTTTAACCTCGCATCTCCCATCAACCGATTTTAATAAAACTTGGTATCTTTTTAATATGTAATCTTTATAATTTGTTCCACTTACAGTAAATTTTTTTGTGTTATTCCTGGATTTACAGGAGAAAGAAAAGACATGTGTCTGTTTCCTGTTACCGTTTATTTTGTTTCTGTTCAGAGCATGAAAGGGGTGAGGAAGCGCCATCCCTCCCCCCACCACCGACTCGTAGTAAAGGTGACCAGGAAAGCGATGAGGAACCACCACCCATCCCTCCACCACCACCACCCCTCTCCCCACCACCAATTCCTAGTAAAAGTGACCAGAAAAGCGATGAGGAACCACCACCCATCCCTCCACCACCACCACCCCTCTCCCCACCACCAATTCCCAGTAAAGGTGACCAGGAAAGAAATGAGGAACCATTACCCATCCCCCCACCACCACCACCCCTCTCCCCACCGCCAATTCCTAGTAAAAGTGACCAGAAAAGCGATGAGGAACCACCACCCATCCCTCCACCACCACCACCCCTCTCCCCACCACCAATTCCCAGTAAAGGTGACCAGGAAAGAAATGAGGAACCATTACCCATCCCCCCACCACCACCACCCCTCTCCCCACCACCAATTCCTAGTAAAGGTGACCAGGAAAGCGATGAGGAACCACCACCCATCCCTCCACCACCACCACCCCTCTCCCCACCACCAATTCCTAGTAAAAATGACCAGGAAAGCAATGAGGAACCACCACCCATCCCTCCACCACCACCACCCCTCTCCCCACCGCCAATTCCTAGTAAAGGTGACCAGGAAAGCGATGAGGAACCACCACCCATCCCCCCACCTCCACCACCCCTCTCCCCACTGCCAATTCCATGTAAAGGTGACCAGGAAAGCAATGAGAAACCACCACCCATCCCTCCACCACCACCACCCCTCTCTCCACCTAAAGTCCTTAGTAAAGGTGACCAGGAAAGCAATGAGGAACCACCACCCATCCCTCCACCACCACTACCCCTCTCCCCACCGCCAGTTCCTAGTAAAGGTGACCAGGAAAGCAATGAGGAACCACCACCCATCCCTCCACCACCACCACCCCTCTCTCCACCTAAAGTTCTTAGTAAAGGTGACCAAGAAAGCAATGAGGAACCACCACCCATCCCTCCACCACCACTACCCCTCTCCCCACCGCCAATTCCAAGTAAAGATGACCAGGAATGTGATGAGGAACAACCACCCATCCCTCCACCACCACCACCCCTCTCCCCACCACTAATTCCTAGTAAAGATGACCAGGAAAGTAATGAGGAACCACCAACCGTACCTCCACCACAAGTTCCTGGTAAAGGTGGCCAGGAAAGCGATGAGGAACCACCACCCATCCCTCCACCACCATCACCCCTCTCTCCACCACCAATTCCTTGTAAAGGAGACCAGGAAAGCAATGAGGAACCACCACCCATCCCTCCACCACCACCACCTCTCTCTCCACCTCCAGATCATAGTAAAGGTGACCAAGAAAGGGATGAGGAACCACCAACCATCCCTCCAACACCACCACCTTCGCCCCTCTCCCCACCGCCAATTCCTAGTAAAGGTGACCAGGAAAGCAATGAGGAACCACCACCCATCCCTCCACCACCACCACCCCTCTCCCCACCACCAGTTCCTGGTAAAGGTGACCAGGAAAGTGATGAGGAACCACCACCCATCCCTCCACCACCTCCACCCCTCTCCCCACCACCAGTTCCTGGTAAAGGTGACCAGGAAAGTGATGAGGAACCACCACCCATCCCTCCACCACCTCCACCCCTCTCCCCACCACCAGTTCCTGGTAAAGGTGACCAGGAAAGCAATGAGGAACCACCAACCATCCCTCCACCACCACCACCACCCCTCTCCCCACCTCCAGATCCTAGTAAAGGTGACCAGGAAAGCTATGAGGAACCACCACCCATCCCTCCACCACCACCCCTCTCCCCACCACCAATTCCTAGTAAAGGTGACCAGAAAAGCGATGAGGAACCACCACCCATCCCTCCACCACCACCACCCCTCTCCCCACCACCAATTCCTAGTAAAGGTGACCAGGAAAGCAATGAGGAACCATTACCCATCCCCCCACCACCACCACCTCTCTCTCCACCTCCAGATCATAGTAAAGGTGACCAGGAAAGCTATGAGGAACCACCACCCATCCCTCCACCACCATCACCCCTCTCTCCACCTCCAGTCCCTAGTAAAGGTGACCAAGAAAGGGATGAGGAACCACCAACCATCCCTCCACCACCACCACCACCCCTCTCCCCACCTCCAGATCCTAGTAAAGGTGACCAGGAAAGCTATGAGGAACCACCACCCATCCCCCCACCACCACCACCCCTCACCCCACCGCCAATTTCTAGTAAAGGTGACCAGGAAAGCAATGAGGAACCACCACCCGTCCCTCCACCACCACCACCCCTCTCTCCACCACCAGTTCCTGGTAAAGGTGACCAGGAAAGCAATGAGGAACCACCATCCATACATCCACCACCATCACCCCTCTCTACACCACCAATTCCTAGTAAAGGTGACCAGAAAAGTGATGAGGAACCACCACCCATCCCTCCACCACCACCACCCCTCTCTCCACCACCAAATCCTAGTAAAGGAGACCAGGAAAGATATGAGGAACCACCACCCATCCCTCCACCCCTCTCCCCACCGCCAATTCCTAGTAAAGGTGACCAGGAAAGCGTTGAGGAACCACCACCCCTCTCTCCACCAACAATTCCTAGTAAAGGTGACCAAGAAAGGGATGAGGAACCACCAACCATCCCTCCACCACCATCACCCCTCTCTCCACCTCCAGTTCCTAGTAAAGGTGACCAGGAAAGCAATGAGGAAACACCATCCATCCCTCCAACACCATCACCCCTCTCTCCACCTCCAGTTCTTAGTAAAGGTGACCAGGAAAGCAATGAGGAACCACCACCCATCCCTCCACCACCACCACCCCTCTCTCCACCACCGGTTCCTAGTAGAGGAGACCAGGAAAGCGATGAGGAACCACCACCCATCCCTCCACCACCACCACCCCTCTCCCCACCGCCAATTCCTAGTAAAGATGACCAGGAAAGTGATGAGGAACGACCACCCAACCCTCCACCACCACCACCCCTCTCCCCACCGCTAATTCCTAGTAAAGATGACCAGGAAAGTGATGAGGAACCACCACCCATCCCTCCACCACCACCACCCCTCTCCCCACCGCCAATTCCTAGTAAAGATGACCAGGAAAGCGATGAGGAACCACCAACCATCCCTCAAACACCACCACCCCTCTCTCCACCACCAGTTCCTAGTAAAGGAGACCAGGAAAGGGATGAGGAACCACCACCCGTCCCTCCACCACCACCACCCCTCACCCCACCGCCAATTTCTAGTAAAGGTGACCAGGAAAGCAATGAGGAACCACCACCCATCCCTCCACCACCACCACCCCTCTCCCCACCACCAGTTCCTGGTAAAGGTGACCAGGAAAGTGATGAGGAACCACCACCCATCCCTCCACCACCTCCACCCCTCTCCCCACCACCAGTTCCTGGTAAAGGTGACCAGGAAAGTGATGAGGAACCACCACCCATCCCTCCACCACCTCCACCCCTCTCCCCACCACCAGTTCCTGGTAAAGGTGACCAGGAAAGCAATGAGGAACCACCAACCATCCCTCCACCACCACCACCACCCCTCTCCCCACCTCCAGATCCTAGTAAAGGTGACCAGGAAAGCTATGAGGAACCACCACCCATCCCTCCACCACCACCCCTCTCCCCACCACCAATTCCTAGTAAAGGTGACCAGAAAAGCGATGAGGAACCACCACCCATCCCTCCACCACCATCACCCCTCTCTCCACCTCCAGTCCCTAGTAAAGGTGACCAAGAAAGGGATGAGGAACCACCAACCATCCCTCCACCACCACCACCACCCCTCTCCCCACCTCCAGATCCTAGTAAAGGTGACCAGGAAAGCTATGAGGAACCACCACCCATCCCCCCACCACCACCACCCCTCACCCCACCGCCAATTTCTAGTAAAGGTGACCAGGAAAGCAATGAGGAACCACCACCCGTCCCTCCACCACCACCACCCCTCTCTCCACCACCAGTTCCTGGTAAAGGTGACCAGGAAAGCAATGAGGAACCACCATCCATACATCCACCACCATCACCCCTCTCTCCACCACCAATTCCTAGTAAAGGTGACCAGAAAAGTGATGAGGAACCACCACCCATCCCTCCACCACCACCACCCCTCTCTCCACCACCAAATCCTAGTAAAGGAGACCAGGAAAGATATGAGGAACCACCACCCATCCCTCCACCCCTCTCCCCACCGCCAATTCCTAGTAAAGGTGACCAGGAAAGCGTTGAGGAACCACCACCCCTCTCTCCACCAACAATTCCTAGTAAAGGTGACCAAGAAAGGGATGAGGAACCACCAACCATCCCTCCACCACCATCACCCCTCTCTCCACCTCCAGTTCCTAGTAAAGGTGACCAGGAAAGCAATGAGGAAACACCATCCATCCCTCCAACACCATCACCCCTCTCTCCACCTCCAGCTCTTAGTAAAGGTGACCAGGAAAGCAATGAGGAACCACCACCCATCCCTCCACCACCACCACCCCTCTCTCCACCACCGGTTCCTAGTAGAGGAGACCAGGAAAGCGATGAGGAACCACCACCCATCCCTCCGCCACCACCACCCCTCTCCCCACCGCCAATTCCTAGTAAAGATGACCAGGAAAGTGATGAGGAACGACCACCCAACCCTCCACCACCACCACCCCTCTCCCCACTGCTAATTCCTAGTAAAGATGACCAGGAAAGTGATGAGGAACCACCACCCATCCCTCCACCACCACCACCCCTCTCCCCACCGCCAATTCCTAGTAAAGATGACCAGGAAAGCGATGAGGAACCACCAACCATCCCTCAAACGCCACGACCCCTCTCTCCACCCCCAGTTCCTAGTAAAGGAGACCAGGAAAGGGATGAGGAACCACCACCCGTCCCTCCACCACCACCACCCCTCACCCCACCGCCAATTTCTAGTAAAGGTGACCAGGAAAGCAATGAGGAACCACCACCCGTCCCTCCACCATCACCACCCCTCTCCCCACCACCAGTTCCTGGTAAAGGTGACAAGGAAAGCGATGAGGAACCACCATCCATCCCTCCACCACCACCACCCCTCTCTCCACCACCAATTCCTAGTAAAGGTGACCAGGAAAGCGATGAGGAACCACCACCCGTCCCTCCACCACCTCCACCCCTCTCCCCACCACCAGTTCCTGGTAAAGGTGACCAGGAAAGCAATGATGAACAACCAACCATCCCTCCACCACCACCCCTCTCCCCACCACCAATTCCTAGTAAAGGTGACCAGGAAAGCAATGAGGAAACACCAACCATCCCTCCAAAACCACCACCCCTCTCTCCACCTCCAGTTCCTAGTAAAGGTGACCAGGAAAGCTATGAGGAACCACCACCCATCCCTCCACCACCACCCCTCTCCCCACCAACAATTCCTAGTAAAGGTGACCAGGAAAGTGATGAGGAACCACCACCCATCCCTCCACCACCTCCACCCCTCTCCCCACCACCAGTTCCTGGTAAAGGTGACCAGGAAAGTGATGAGGAACCACCACCCATCCCTCCACCACCTCCACCCCTCTCCCCACCACCAGTTCCTGGTAAAGGTGACCAGGAAAGCAATGAGGAACCACCAACCATCCCTCCACCACCACCACCACCCCTCTCCCCACCTCCAGATCCTAGTAAAGGTGACCAGGAAAGCTATGAGGAACCACCACCCATCCCTCCACCACCACCCCTCTCCCCACCACCAATTCCTAGTAAAGGTGACCAGAAAAGCGATGAGGAACCACCACCCATCCCTCCACCACCACCACCCCTCTCCCCACCACCAATTCCTAGTAAAGGTGACCAGGAAAGCAATGAGGAACCATTACCCATCCCCCCACCACCACCACCTCTCTCTCCACCTCCAGATCATAGTAAAGGTGACCAGGAAAGCTATGAGGAACCACCACCCATCCCTCCACCACCATCACCCCTCTCTCCACCTCCAGTCCCTAGTAAAGGTGACCAAGAAAGGGATGAGGAACCACCAACCATCCCTCCACCACCACCACCACCCCTCTCCCCACCTCCAGATCCTAGTAAAGGTGACCAGGAAAGCTATGAGGAACCACCACCCATCCCCCCACCACCACCACCCCTCACCCCACCGCCAATTTCTAGTAAAGGTGACCAGGAAAGCAATGAGGAACCACCACCCGTCCCTCCACCACCACCACCCCTCTCTCCACCACCAGTTCCTGGTAAAGGTGACCAGGAAAGCAATGAGGAACCACCATCCATACATCCACCACCATCACCCCTCTCTACACCACCAATTCCTAGTAAAGGTGACCAGAAAAGTGATGAGGAACCACCACCCATCCCTCCACCACCACCACCCCTCTCTCCACCACCAAATCCTAGTAAAGGAGACCAGGAAAGATATGAGGAACCACCACCCATCCCTCCACCCCTCTCCCCACCGCCAATTCCTAGTAAAGGTGACCAGGAAAGCGTTGAGGAACCACCACCCCTCTCTCCACCAACAATTCCTAGTAAAGGTGACCAAGAAAGGGATGAGGAACCACCAACCATCCCTCCACCACCATCACCCCTCTCTCCACCTCCAGTTCCTAGTAAAGGTGACCAGGAAAGCAATGAGGAAACACCATCCATCCCTCCAACACCATCACCCCTCTCTCCACCTCCAGTTCTTAGTAAAGGTGACCAGGAAAGCAATGAGGAACCACCACCCATCCCTCCACCACCACCACCCCTCTCTCCACCACCGGTTCCTAGTAGAGGAGACCAGGAAAGCGATGAGGAACCACCACCCATCCCTCCACCACCACCACCCCTCTCCCCACCGCCAATTCCTAGTAAAGATGACCAGGAAAGTGATGAGGAACGACCACCCAACCCTCCACCACCACCACCCCTCTCCCCACCGCTAATTCCTAGTAAAGATGACCAGGAAAGTGATGAGGAACCACCACCCATCCCTCCACCACCACCACCCCTCTCCCCACCGCCAATTCCTAGTAAAGATGACCAGGAAAGCGATGAGGAACCACCAACCATCCCTCAAACACCACCACCCCTCTCTCCACCACCAGTTCCTAGTAAAGGAGACCAGGAAAGGGATGAGGAACCACCACCCGTCCCTCCACCACCACCACCCCTCACCCCACCGCCAATTTCTAGTAAAGGTGACCAGGAAAGCAATGAGGAACCACCACCCATCCCTCCACCACCACCACCCCTCTCCCCACCACCAGTTCCTGGTAAAGGTGACCAGGAAAGTGATGAGGAACCACCACCCATCCCTCCACCACCTCCACCCCTCTCCCCACCACCAGTTCCTGGTAAAGGTGACCAGGAAAGTGATGAGGAACCACCACCCATCCCTCCACCACCTCCACCCCTCTCCCCACCACCAGTTCCTGGTAAAGGTGACCAGGAAAGCAATGAGGAACCACCAACCATCCCTCCACCACCACCACCACCCCTCTCCCCACCTCCAGATCCTAGTAAAGGTGACCAGGAAAGCTATGAGGAACCACCACCCATCCCTCCACCACCACCCCTCTCCCCACCACCAATTCCTAGTAAAGGTGACCAGAAAAGCGATGAGGAACCACCACCCATCCCTCCACCACCATCACCCCTCTCTCCACCTCCAGTCCCTAGTAAAGGTGACCAAGAAAGGGATGAGGAACCACCAACCATCCCTCCACCACCACCACCACCCCTCTCCCCACCTCCAGATCCTAGTAAAGGTGACCAGGAAAGCTATGAGGAACCACCACCCATCCCCCCACCACCACCACCCCTCACCCCACCGCCAATTTCTAGTAAAGGTGACCAGGAAAGCAATGAGGAACCACCACCCGTCCCTCCACCACCACCACCCCTCTCTCCACCACCAGTTCCTGGTAAAGGTGACCAGGAAAGCAATGAGGAACCACCATCCATACATCCACCACCATCACCCCTCTCTCCACCACCAATTCCTAGTAAAGGTGACCAGAAAAGTGATGAGGAACCACCACCCATCCCTCCACCACCACCACCCCTCTCTCCACCACCAAATCCTAGTAAAGGAGACCAGGAAAGATATGAGGAACCACCACCCATCCCTCCACCCCTCTCCCCACCGCCAATTCCTAGTAAAGGTGACCAGGAAAGCGTTGAGGAACCACCACCCCTCTCTCCACCAACAATTCCTAGTAAAGGTGACCAAGAAAGGGATGAGGAACCACCAACCATCCCTCCACCACCATCACCCCTCTCTCCACCTCCAGTTCCTAGTAAAGGTGACCAGGAAAGCAATGAGGAAACACCATCCATCCCTCCAACACCATCACCCCTCTCTCCACCTCCAGCTCTTAGTAAAGGTGACCAGGAAAGCAATGAGGAACCACCACCCATCCCTCCACCACCACCACCCCTCTCTCCACCACCGGTTCCTAGTAGAGGAGACCAGGAAAGCGATGAGGAACCACCACCCATCCCTCCGCCACCACCACCCCTCTCCCCACCGCCAATTCCTAGTAAAGATGACCAGGAAAGTGATGAGGAACGACCACCCAACCCTCCACCACCACCACCCCTCTCCCCACTGCTAATTCCTAGTAAAGATGACCAGGAAAGTGATGAGGAACCACCACCCATCCCTCCACCACCACCACCCCTCTCCCCACCGCCAATTCCTAGTAAAGATGACCAGGAAAGCGATGAGGAACCACCAACCATCCCTCAAACGCCACGACCCCTCTCTCCACCCCCAGTTCCTAGTAAAGGAGACCAGGAAAGGGATGAGGAACCACCACCCGTCCCTCCACCACCACCACCCCTCACCCCACCGCCAATTTCTAGTAAAGGTGACCAGGAAAGCAATGAGGAACCACCACCCGTCCCTCCACCATCACCACCCCTCTCCCCACCACCAGTTCCTGGTAAAGGTGACAAGGAAAGCGATGAGGAACCACCATCCATCCCTCCACCACCACCACCCCTCTCTCCACCACCAATTCCTAGTAAAGGTGACCAGGAAAGCGATGAGGAACCACCACCCGTCCCTCCACCACCTCCACCCCTCTCCCCACCACCAGTTCCTGGTAAAGGTGACCAGGAAAGCAATGATGAACAACCAACCATCCCTCCACCACCACCCCTCTCCCCACCACCAATTCCTAGTAAAGGTGACCAGGAAAGCAATGAGGAAACACCAACCATCCCTCCAAAACCACCACCCCTCTCTCCACCTCCAGTTCCTAGTAAAGGTGACCAGGAAAGCTATGAGGAACCACCACCCATCCCTCCACCACCACCCCTCTCCCCACCAACAATTCCTAGTAAAGGTGACCAGGAAAGCAATGAGGAAACACCAACCATCCCTCCAAAACCTCCACCCCTCTCCCCACCACCAGTTCCTGGTAAAGGTGACCAGGAAAGCAATGATGAACCACCAACCATCCCTCCACCACCACCACCACCCCTCTCCCCACCTCCAGATCCTAGTAAAGGTGACCAGGAAAGCTATGAGGAACCACCACCCATCCCTCCACCACCACCCCTCTCCCCACCACCAATTCCTAGTAAAGGTGACCAGGAAAGCAATGAGGAAACACCAACCATCCCTCCAAAACCACCACCCCTCTCCCCACCTCCAGATCCTAGTAAAGGTGACCAGGAAAGCTATGAGGAACCACCACCCATCCCTCCACCACCACCCCTCTCCCCACCACCAATTCCTAGTAAAGGTGACCAGGAAAGCAATGAGGAAACACCACCCATCCATCCACCATCAGTTCCTTGTAAAGGTGACCAAGAAAGGGATGAGGAACCACCAACCATCCTTCCACCACCACCACCCCTCTCTCCACCAACAGTTCTTAGTAAAGGTGACCAGGAAAGCGATGAGGAACCACCACCCGTCCCTCCACCACCACCGCCCCTCTCTCCACCACCAGTTCCTAGTAAAGGTGACCACGAAAGCGATGAGGAACCACCACCCATCCCTCCACCACCACCACCCCTCTCTCCACCTCCAGTTCCTAGTAAAGGTGACCAGGAAAGCGATGAGGATCCACCACCCGTCCCTCCACCCCAACCACCCCTCTCTCCACTGCCAATTCCTAGTGAAGGTGACCAGGAAAGCGATGAGGAACCAACACCCATCCCTCCACCACCACCACCCCTCTCCCCACCACCAGTTCCTGGTAAAGGTGACCAGGAAAGCGATGAGGAACCACCACCCGTCCCTCCACCACCACCGCCCCTCTCTCCACCAACAGTTCCTAGTAAAGGTGACCAAAAAAGGGATGAGGAACCACCAACCATCCCTCCACCACCACCACCACCGCCCCTCTCCCCACTGCCAATTCCTAGTATAGGTGACCAGGAAAGCGTTGAGGAACCACCATCCCTCTCTCCACCAACAGTTCCTAGTAAAGGTGACCAAGAAAGGGATGAGGAACCACCAACCATCCCTCCACCACCGTCGCCCCTCTCTCCACCTCCAGTTCCTAGTAAAGGTGACCAGGAAAGCAATGAGGAAACACCAGCCATCCATCCACCATCAGTTCCTGGTAAAGGTGACCAAGAAAGGGATGAGGAACCACCAACCATCCTTCCACCACCACCACCCCTCTCTCCACCAACAGTTCTTAGTAAAGATGACCAGGAAAGCGATGAGGAACAACCCATCCCTCAACCACCATCACCCCTCTCTCCACCTCCAGTTCCCAGAAAAGGTGACCAGGAAAGCGATGAGGAACCACAACCCGTCCCTCCACGACCACCGCCCCTCTCTCCACCACCAGTTCCTAGTAAAGGTGACCAGGAAAGCGATGAGGAACCACCACCCATCCCTCCACCACCACCACCCCTCTCTCCACCTCCAGTTCCTAGTAAAGTTGACCAGGAAAGCGATGAGGATCCACCACCCGTCCCTCCACCCCAACCACCCCTCTCTCCACCGCCAATTCCTAGTAAAGGTGACCAGGAAAGCGTTGAGGAACCACCACCCCTCTCTCCACCAACAGTTCCTAGTAAAGGTGACCAAGAAAGGGATGAGGAACCACCAACCATCCCTCCACCACCATCACCCCTCTCTCCACCTCCAGTTCTTAGTAAAGATGACCAGGAAAGCAATGAGGAACCACCACCCATCCCTCCACCACCACCACCCCTCTCTCCACCTCCAGTTTCTAGTAAAGGTTACCAGGAAAGCTATGAGGAACCACCACCCATCCGTCCACCACCATCACCCCTCTCTCCACCTCCAGTTCCTAGTAAAGGTCACCAAGAAAGGGATGAGGAACTACCAACCATCCCTCCACCACCATCACCCCTCTATCCACCTCCAGTTCCTAGTAAAGGTGA
This sequence comes from Flexamia atlantica, assembly GCA_035578135.1. NCBI lineage: Eukaryota > Metazoa > Arthropoda > Insecta > Hemiptera > Cicadellidae > Flexamia > Flexamia atlantica. The sequence continues at coordinate 21,491,730 of JAQJVK010000013.1, read as the reverse complement.
CCCAGAAAGGGATGAGGAACCACCAACCATCCCTCCACCACCATCACCCCTCTCTCCACCTCCAGATCCTAGTAAAGGTGACCAGGAAAGCAATGAGGAAACACCATCCATCCCTCCACCACCACCACCCCTCTCTCCACCTCCAGTTCCTAGTAAAGGTGACCAGGAAAGCAATGAGGAACCACCACCCATTCCTCCACCACCACCACCCCTCTCCCCACCACCAGTTCCTGGTAAAGGTGACCAGGAAAGCAATGAAGAAACACCACCCATCCCTCAACAACCACCACCCCTCTCCCCACCGCCAATTCCTAGTGAAGGTGACCAGGAAAGCGATGAGGAACCACCACCCATCCCTCCACCACCACCACCCCTCTCCCCGCCGCCAATACCTAGTAAAGGTGACCAGGAAAGCGTTGAGGAACCACCACCCCTCTCTCCACCAACAATTCCTAGTAAAGGTGACCAAGAAAGGGATGAGGAACCACCAACCATCCCTCCACCACCATCACCCCTCTCTCTACCTCCAGTTCTTAGTAAAGATGACCAGGAAAGCAATAAGGAACCACCACCCATCCCTCCACCACCACCACCCCTCTCTCCACCTCCAGTTTCTAGTAAAGGTTACCAGGAAAGCTATGAGGAACCACCACCCATCCGTCCACCACCATCACCCCTCTCTCCACCTCCAGTTCCTAGTAAAGGTCACCAAGAAAGGGATGAGGAACTACCAACCATCCCTCCACCACCATCACCCCTCTATCCACCTCCAATTCCTAGTAAAGGTGACCCAGAAAGGGATGAGGAACCACCAACCATCCCTCCACCACCATCACCCCTCTCTCCACCTCCAGATCCTAGTAAAGGTGACCAGGAAAGCAATGAGGAAACACCATCCATCCCTCCACCACCACCACCCCTCTCTCCACCTCCAGTTCCTAGTAAAGGTGACCAGGAAAGCAATGAGGAACCACCACCCATTTCTCCACCACCACCACCCCTCTCCCCACCACCAGTTCCTGGTAAAGGTGACCAGGAAAGCAATGAGGAAACACCACCCATCCCTCAACCACCACCACCCCTCTCCCCACCGCCAATTCCTAGTGAAGGTGACCAGGAAAGCGATGAGGAACCACCACCCATCCCTCCACCACCACCACCCCTCTCCCCGCCGCCAATACCTAGTAAAGGTGAAGAGGAAAGAGATGAGGAACCACCACCCCTCTCTCCACCAACAGTTCCTAGTAAAGGTGACCAAGAAAGGGATGAGGAACCACCAACCATACCTCCACCACCATCACCCCTCTCACCACCACCAGTTCCTAGTAAAGGTGACCATGAAAGGGATGAGGAACCAACACCCATCCCTCCACCACCACCACCCCTCTCCCCACCACCAGTTCCTGGTAAAGGTGACGAGGAAAGCGATGAGGAACCACCACCCGTCCCTCCACCACCACCGCCCCTCTCTCCACCAACAGTTCCTAGTAAAGGTGACCAAGAAAGGGATGAGGAACCACCAACCATCCCTCCACCACCACCACCTTCGCCCCTCTCCCCACCGCCAATTCCTAGTAAAGGTGACCAGGAAAGCGTTGAGGAACCACCATCCCTCTCTCCACCAACGGTTCCTAGTAATGGTGAGGATGAGGAACCACCAACCATCCCTCCACCACCATCACCCCTCTCTCCACCTCCAGTTCCTAGTAAAGGTGACCAGGAAAGCAATGAGGAAACACCACCCATCCATCCACCACCAGTTCCTGGTAAAGGTGACCAAGAAAGGGATGAGGAATCACCAACCATCCTTCCACCACCACCACCCCTCTCTCCATCTCCAGTTCCCAGAAAAGGTGACCAGGAAAGCGATGAGGAACCACCACCCATCCCTCCACCACCACCACCCCTCTCTCCACCTCCAGTTCCTAGTAAAGGTGACCAGAAAAGCAATGAGGAAACACCACCCATCCATCCACCACCAGTTCCTGGTAAAGGTGACCAAGAAAGGGATGAGGAACCACCAACCATCCTTCCACCACCACCACCCCTCTCTCCACCTCCAGTTCCCAGAAAAGGTGACCAGGAAAGCAATGAGGAAACACCACCCATCCATCCACCGCCAATTCCTAGTAAAGGTGACCAGGAAAGCGTTGAGGAACCACCATCCCTCTCTCCACCTCCAGTTCCTAGTAAAGGTGACCATGAAAGGGATGAGGAACCAACACCCATCCCTCCACCACCACCACCCCTCTCCCCACCACCAGTTCCTGGTAAAGGTGACCAGGAAAGCGATGAGGAACCACCACCCGTCCCTCCACCACCACCGCCCCTCTCTCCACCAACAGTTCCTAGTAAAGGTGACCAAGAAAGGGATGAGGAACCACCAACCATCCCTCCACCACCACCACCTTCGCCCCTCTCCCCACCGCCAATTCCTAGTAAAGGTGACCAGGAAAGCGATGAGGAACCACCACCCGTCCCTCCACCACCACCACCCCTCTCTCCACCACCAGTTCCTAGTAAAGGTGACCAGGAAAGCAATGAGGAAACACCACCCATCCCCTCACCACCACCACCCCTCTCCTCACCGCCAATTCCTAGTAAAGGTGACCAAGAAAGAGATGAGGAACCACCACCCATCTTTCGACCACCACCACCCCTCTCTCCACCACCAGTTCCTAGTAAAGGTGACCAGGAAAGCAATGAGGAACCACCACCCATCCCCCCACCACCATCACCCCTTTCCCCACTACTAACTCCAAATAATCCCTTTTCCAAGCAAGACGACAAGGATGAGGATCCAGCAGGTGAGGAAATCAAATGATTTTTTAAATCGTCCACTTGTCCACATGCAAATCTTGTTAGTTGCAATAAGTTAAAGAACAAATTTCAACTAACAGTTATTTATAGTTGATTTAATGAACGAACAAAGGCATTAAATGAATTTTAATTAAATGGCATTAAGTGAATAAGATTTTGAAAGGTCAAAGTTTTTTTGTCCACTGTGTGTGTGTGTGTATGTGTGTTTGTGTTTGTGTGGGTACACAACACGATTATTCAAAAACGGTTGCACCGATCATTTTCAAGTTTTGCACAAACGTTTGACAGATCAGCAAAAATATGCTATTAAATCATGAACAATTTTTTTACAGTTTTGTAGCAATCCGATTAACAATAAAAAAGGCATTAAGTTAGCATTGGAGAAAAATTGCTTTTATGTAACTAAGCGTTAGAAAAAACTGAATACACGAGTGTGCTCGGGTGAGAAAATGTAATTTGAAATTTTAACCTACCTATGATCCAGTATGATGGTATGAAAGACTGTAAAAAATATAACAAAGTAAAATGAACTTTTAGAAAATGAGTTTATAAAATGGTATTAGAATCATAAAGAATTTATTTTAAGTTGTTGTCAAGAACAGTGAGGAGATTGATTGGTTATCTTACAAAAATCTGTAAGAGTAGAGGAAAACACAAAATTTTTATTATGTACAAATGTAATATGATTTTTGAGACACATTACAATGGTTGTTAAGCACACCCTGTGGCAAGGTCCACTTATAAGGGGTTTAGATACATTTACATTTAAAAGTTTGTTCGTATTTTTTTTCATAAAAATGCCATCGGCCTAAATAATGACACAATTATTTCAGAATAGTAAACATCCTATTTTGTTGAATGTTCTTTAACCTTTTCTATAGTTGACTTTTGCTAACTCAATCCTCATTAACTAAGAATTTTCAGTACCTCACATGATTTTCAATTCTTTTGGAAAACCAGTCTAAGTCAATGAAATAGACCATCCATAATTCTAAATACTTTTTATGGTATTTCATTCGACTTCTTTAAGTCAAAGAGTCATAAAAATTTCCTCTATAACTCAAAGTTCAGTAAATAATATGAGTAAAATTTCCACTTTGCCTCCAAAAGCTTAAGTTTACCTCTAAATCTCAACCAGAGAGTGGAGACCATAGTACAGGTTGTAATGTGTTGCCATATCAGATGTAGCATCTCTACCTTTTACTTCTGTAACTTTCATTTTCATTTACTCTACCTCTATATTTTGAATTTAGCCAGAATTATCTCTTTATGAGTTAAATTTAATTCAGAATTACCTCTACAACTCCAACTCAGTTTAAAATGATAACCAAAAAGTGGTAGGTATCTGAAAAAAAAAAACTATTTTATACAAGACAATCTTTTGGAGTTGCCTATTGATAATAGAATAAACGAACAAAGAAGATAAGGACATTCAATACTTCAGCATATAAACTCTGTTTACAGGTGGTGGGTATTTGCCTCCCCCAGAAAGCAATGAAAATGAAAATGAAGAAATGATTTTTATGAAAGAAAATAAAGAAGTCAAGGCTGAACCAGAGACAGAAGGTAAGGCAGAATCAATGAAGGTAGAACCAAAGACACAGGGTAAGGCTGAACCAGAGACAGAAGGTAAGGCAGAATCAATGAAGGTAGAACCAAAGACACAGGGTAAGGCTGAACCAGAGACAGATGAAGGTTTTACCTAACCAGAAGAAAGAAGGTTTCACCTAACTTTCAAAAGAGGACTAATATTCTAAATAATACGTAAAAAACTAGTCTCAAAAGTCAGAACGAAATCATTTTCTATTATTTTTTCTTACAATGTTTACACATTCTATCTTATAAACAATTCATAAAATAATCATCTATTTTCTCAAATAAATTAATATTCAAATCAGACAGGTGAAGAGTTACATTTTCCAAAACACTTTCCCTTTTTGCGAAATCGCAAACTCACCAGTCTTGATTACGTTCCAGACTCCTCTACTTGATATTTTCCAAAGACTGGATTTTCTCTGACGACTTCCATCGAGTACAAACGTTGGATAGGTCTTAATAATACCCCATTCTTTGTTTTTACTTTTACTAATCAAATTTTCTTGCCTCGTCCAGGATATAATTTTGTTATTATCCATAAAGGCCAGGTAATCCTTCATTTGTCTTCAATCTATACCAATGCCACATCTCCCACCTTAATATCGTCAGATCTGAACTTCTTGAATGATCTCAGAAAACCCAAATATTCTTTCTTGAATCGGGAGTTCAAATTGTCTCTAAGACCCTGACCATACTTCCATCTAGCATTTAAACTAGTTCTTTCCAGGTCGTCTAGGTCTGTGACATCGTTTCCTTCAATGCTTTGCAGGAACATGGATGGAGTTAGAGGTCTTAACTCATCCGATCCTTCCGAGACATATGTAAGTGGTCTTCTATTCATGGTACTCTCACATGCACATACTAGCATTTTAATTTCTTTGTATATGAGGGATGAATTTCCTAAATTCCTTCGGAGAAGTCCTTTGAGAATCCTCATAAGTCTTTCCCAAAATCCTCCCCACCAAGGGCTTGCGGGGGGATTAAACTTCCACACATTGGCTTTAAGGTAGAACGCATCCTGAATTTCAGTCCAGTTCAGAGATTTTAGTTTCTTGTTCAAACCAACAAAATTTGTACCCTTATCTGAATAGATAATACTTATTTGGCCTCGTCTAGCGATAAACCGTCGTAAAGCTCTGTTGAAGGCTTCGGTCTCAAGGCACTGTATGACTTCCAAGTGGACTGTGCGGTAAACTGCACATGTAAATATTACCACCCAATTCTTTTGACCATCTCTAGTGATAAATGGATCAGTTAAGTCAACCCCAGATACTTGAAAACATGAAGAAATTTGCGTACGGTCGGTAGGCAAGGGAGGTGATGGCATGTCTAAAGCCTTCGATCAGTGTCGTTTACAGCAAATGTAGTCGTGAATTACTTTTCCAATAGTCTTCCTGCCTTTCAGGATCCAAACCACGCAAGATAACTAGTAAAGCTTGTAATCCTGCATGTTTGTGTTGCAAATGTTGATGTCTGATCAGATTTCTGACAACAGGATGAGTAGAAGGTAAAATGATGGGATGTGTATAATCAGCACAGTGTCATCTTGATCTGGCATTCTGGTTCTTAATCTGATCACTTCATCTTCATCAATGAACTTCTGTACCCCACTTAGGCCGTTAGATTTTAAGCCTTCAAAAAAACTGTCCCTTTGAATTAATTTAAGAGACAACCTTTTCTGCCCTAATGAACTCTTCAGAACTGATGTTAGAATCCCGGTTCAATTTATTCTTGGGAGAAATCCTTAGCATCCATGCTACACAGTTCTTACTGTCTTTGAGTACTTGGAGCATCTAATTCCCAACATTTTTGTAATAGATACCTGCTCAACAGCACTCGCAGAAATGATAGATTTTCGTACTTCCCATCAGTTCCTCAGGATCAGGTGACGGATGATCTGATGGCCATTTATCAGAAGACTCAAACAACCATTGAGGACCAAGCCACCATTGGGAATTAAGCAATTTCTGGGGTGAACATCCTCTGGAAAGAATGTCAGCAGGATTGTTATGTCCTGGAACATGTCTCCATTGTGAAGGTTGAGTAAATCTGTTAATTTCTTTCACTCGGTTTTCAATAAAAACAGACCATTTGCCTTGTTTTACAATCCATGCCAAAACTACGGTAGAGTCCAGCCAATAGTGTACCGGGACATTGGGATTATTCAGACACTGTAAAGCTAGAGATGAGAGTCTCACACAAGTAATTGCACCCATTAACTCAAGACGAGGTAAAGAAATTAGTTTGATTGGAGCAACTCGTGATTTAGCTAGTACAAGACTTACATTGTTAATACCATCTACTTCGGTTCTAAGGAAGACACAACATCCAAAGGCAGCCTTGCTGGCATCACAAAACACATGCACTGTACTTGAATCATTAAAAAATACTCTCCTGCTCATTACACAGTTTTCTATACAGTTAAGTTCTTCAACCCATTTTTGAAACTGCACCTTTAGGTTTTGAGATAGTTCTTCATCCCAACCTACCTTCAATGAACAAGTCACTTGTAAAATTATTTTGGGTATCAACCCGACCGAAGCAGTGAAACCAATCGATCGAAAACTTTTTGGGCACAGGATAGTAAATGTCCTTCTAGTCAGTATTGAGCCCTTGATATTTACAGTTGGAACATTACGATACAGTTCATCTTTAGAACACAACCATCTAAGTCCTAAGACATTCTCAACTTGTTCAGGAGTTTTAAAGTAATCTTTACCTGCCCAACCCCTTAAATTAAAACCTCCTAGTTTTAAAAGTGTTTTAGCATCATTTATGAAATTGGTTTGTTCAGAAATACTGTTCACTCCTGTGAGGCAGTTGTCAACATAAAAGGTTTTTTGCAACGTATCAGCTACATGTTAGAGCATTTTCTAGAAGATTATTTAGTACTGCTCCCAAAAGAAAAGGACTACACGACAGACCAAAAACAACCCTTGCATGGCGGAAAATGATCACTTGACCGTCTTCCCACCACAAAAATCTAAACATGTCTCGATCATCATGGTTAAATGCAATTCGTAGAAATGCCTTTTCTATATCAGCCGTCAAAGGAAATGCAAGTAACCTAAAATTAGATAGGACCTTAGGTATTAATTCTATCAAATTAGGTCTATCTCTGAGACTGTCTTATCAAAGATGGAAAAGCAATATGATGAATTGTTAGTTGATTTTCCACAAAATGCACAAAGATTCTTATTAAAGTACGTATCTGTTCACATTTTAGGATCCTGTTTCCAATCAGATGATACAATAACTGCTGCTGAATGTGTTATGAATTATTACATCGATGTAGTCTTGGTGAATCCTCCCTATACTTGTTATTTTTACTGCTAGTATCTGTACTTCAAGTTTGTCATAGAGATGAATGACTGACAACTGATTCGTTTTGCTTACAACTAAGGTTAATAATTCACTGACATTGTATTCTATCAATAACTCTTCTTTACAATAACAAGATTTCAAAAGGTCAATTGATTTGAAGTAGCTTTCTTTAGATAAAGGAATCCCTTCAATCAATTTTTGAGCCGAGGATCCAGGTGTCATGGATTGAATTAAGTAATCAAACTTATCCTCATCCATCAAATTTCCGTCATTATGTATTTTGGAGAACTGTGACCATAATCCAATCCAATTTTTGAGCTCTCCATCAAATTTCTTAAGTTCAAGTTTTGGTAAACGAATATTTTTCTGAAAGTTAAAGTATTTGAACTCACCTCGTTCACAGCTGGGAGAATTAATCACTATGTTCTCAAAGCGAGCCTTTGTTGAGAACCATTAATTCTTGTATTCAAGTCTGGTGTCGAATTCTGTATCGAGTTCAGAGTCGGAAGTGGTTCCATTTATCATGATGTTCTTGATCTCTTCATTGATTGCAAATAGGTCCTTGCACGTCGCTTCTATATTCAAATAATGAGGTTTTATGGTTACTACAACTTCTTCTCTAGACAAATCTTCATTTGAAACTTATTTTAAGCTATAACTTCATAAATTGACGACTAAGTTGTCCTCTTTTCCTATTCAGTCTTACTAGGTCATCTACATATTTTATTTTAATTTACCTTCAAAATTGTATAAAAGAACTGATATTTTGATGTATTACTTTGTCTTAAATTAGGTATCTTTCTACAGTCTATAGTCAATATTTTTTATTGGAATTTCTTGGAGAAATACAATAGTGTCAGTTCTGTATGTTAAAATAATCTTCAAACATGTTTTGTATCTAATATTTAAAAATAATAAAAAAAAATGCTGGTGTGACATAGGTTATGCCTTGGTTGTTCTTCGGGTATCATATATTTAATTTCGTAAGGCGATTCTTTGCGTCAAAATTGTGGGCGATTGGCAAGTCGTAGAAAGGTGGGAGAGGGCTCAAATTAAAGGTCTCTATTCCGTGATGGCGGGATAAATATTGAATTTGCTTGAAGCTTACTAGAAAATAAGAAATAACGTAAAATATCTGCCATTTAAAAAGCATTGGGAGCTGCTTTGTTTACATAAAACATGTGATATTGTTATTTTATTTTAAACCATGTTCTAGATATTATCATATGGTAGATCTAAAAGCCAGTTTATAAAGGTAGATCTTACTATATGAAATAAGAATTGTTTTAATTTAAAATTTCCCTTATTAGGGGCTTATGCCCCTACAAGCCACTATATCATATATTTAATTTCGTAAGGCGATTCTTTGCGTCAAAATTGTGAACGTCTGGTAAGTCGTAGAAAGATGGGAGAGGGCTCAAATTAAAGGTCTCTATTCCGAGATGGCGGGAAAAATACTGAAATTGCTTGAAATTCACCAGAAAACGAGAAATAACGTAAAATATCTGCCATTTAAAAAGCATTGGGATCTAAAAACGTCTGTTTTGTTGATATTCAAACATGTGGTGCTGATGCTTGATTCAAAGCCATATGATAGATGTTGACTATGGGTTTTTTTTCAAAAGGCAGCTAACTATGTTCAATGTAGGCCTACTATAACAAATAAATATTTTAATTTTAAGATTTCGGACTTTATAATTACGCGTTTGAGTATATATTTACAATATAAAATTATAAAGAGTTAAGTGTTTCTTTTACGTTATAACGATGCCGATTTAATGCCAAATGATCGATATAAATATATTATGTAAGCGAAATTTTTGCGCCGAAATTATGGGCATTTGGCAAGTCACAGGCCTTGCACTTGCAAGATAATGGGAAAGGGCTCAAATAGAAGGTCTTGGTGCCAGGGACTGAGGAAAAATACAAAAATGTCTTTAATTTTATCAAGAAATAAGATATTACGTTAAATATCTGCCATTTAAAATCATTGTAATCTAAAAACGTCTAACAGTGTAGATCAGCTGAGTGTAACATCAGCTTTAAATTTGATTCCACCAAAAAGGTTCACCTTTAAATTTGGCCAATCAAAAGTATATTCAATCTTGAATCTACCAAGACAAAGCAGTATTTATTCACGGGCAACCATAAAAAAAGTGTTGAACGCAGGGTACCAGAGGTGGAGTGTGGAGTCGTTAACGGGAGGCCATTTTCGGATTTAATCCTTATTTATTTATTTATTTGCTTAGTGTGTACAATGTAGCCTCAAACGGAGAATTCCATAACAAGTACCCTTTAACTGTCCAATATAATATTCTTTTGAACTAGGTGGAGGCTATAGACATTTGTTTACATTTTTGAGTTAACTTAAATGTCACGACTTTCTTTGGCAAATAAATTAAGTTTCACAGTCTGTGGTTAACCTTAAGAATTGTTTTAAACCATGTCCATATTTTTAATAATTGTAAACGATGTGAACTGAGTTGTTTTGAGAACGACATCCATAGCGCCATTGTTTCAAAAATTTAGCCGTTTACTACTGAAGTAGGCTAACGCCCTTTCTTAAAATTCTGATACGCACTAGCAAATGTCAAAGTATAATTAACATTTCACTTTACACATTTAATTCCGCCAAACAGTTACCGAGTTGTGAGTGTGAAGGAAACATGAAATATATATTTTATTAAGCATTTGTATTTTATTTATAGGGGCTTTTGCCCCTACAAGCCACTAGTTTTTCCAGTTGTAGAACTCCTCTAGTGAGTAGAAGAAAAGCTTCAGCAGCCACTCTGTCATTGCTTTCTTGAAATGATTTGGTGTGTGGCTTCTTAGTTCTTCTGGAAGCAGGTTAAAAAACCTCACTCCCCGATAAGAGGGTTTCTTTTCAAATAAACTGAGACGATTTGTTGTTAGAGCAAAGTTTTGTCCTTGTCTGGTATTGTAGTGATGATGGTCTGCTAGTCTAGCATTTTCTGAGTTGAGTGTGTATAATGTTGTTTGCAAAATATACAGGGATAATACAGTGAGGATCCTAAGCTCCTTGAAGTGTTCTCTGCAGCTTTCCATCTGGGATAACCCTTTTAAGGCTCTGATGGCTCGTTTTTGCACAACTAACGACACCATCCAAGTCCATCTAAAGGGTGACCAAAATCCAACAACAACCTTCAATTGATAAGATAACGAAAGCAACCCACGAAACTTCGACTTTCTTCTTTCTTACTTTCTTTCAGTTCAAGGGTCTTGTGAGTACTGCCTCTTTTTTTTGGTGAGGTGCAGTTTGCATGTTTTTGTTGTTGGTTAATTTCTCTTCTTTGGACGGTGATTTGCATCTCTTTGCATATTGGTTACCGTGGTCCCTCCCCGAGTGATCAACCCATACCTCAAGGTTGATTCAAACAAAGCAAAGTAAGCAACTTTGGCTGCTTTGATGGTACTGATTTGTTTGATCCTCCTGATTACATACACACTTGAGCTGAGCTTTGAGCACACAATGTCGACTTGAGTATTCCATGAAAGTTTGCTATCAACCGTGATACCTAGGTATTTGGCGGTATCTGTTATCTTGAGCCCCGGGGTCCCTTTTAGGTTTTCTGTTTTTGTTGTGAAAATTATTTCTTGTGCTTTTGCTTCTTTCAAAATCAAATCATTATGCAAGCAGTACTCTTTTGCAATGTTTAATGCTGCGATTGTTCTGTTGGTTAATGTGTCAATTTGCTTTTCAGCCAGGATAAGAGTTGAATCGTCTGCATACATGATAAGATCACATACGTTTCCCAAGGTGTTAGAGAAAGCATTAGGCTTCCTTCCTTGTACGCCTAATTGGCTGAGGTCGCCATATTTTGCCTAAATTTCAGAAGAGGACTAATATTCTATATAATAAGTAAAAAACTACTCTCAAAAGTCAGAACGAAATAATTTTCTATCAATGTTTACATTTTCTATCTTATAAACAATTCATAGATTAATTACCTGTTTTCTCAAATAAATTAATATACAAATCAGACAGGTAAAGAGTTACATTTTTCAACAGAAGGTAAGGCATAACCAAAGATAGAAAGTAAGGCATTACCAAAGATATAAAGGCAAGGCTGAACGAAAGTCATGAGGTAAGGCAGAATCAAAGATAGAAGGCAAGGCAGAATGAAAGATAGAAGGTAAGGCTGAACCAAAGACACAGGGTAAGGCTGAACCAAAGACAGGAGGTAAAGCAGAACCAAAGACAGAAGGTAAGGCATAACCAAAGATAGAAGGCAAGGCCTAACCAAAGTCACGAGGTAAGGTAGAATCAAAGATAGAAGGCAAGGTAAACCAAAGACAGATGGCAAGGCTGAACCAAGGACAGAAAGTAAGGCTGAGCTAAAGTTAGAAGGTGAGCTCATTGGTTAAAGGGTATGTGAGACCTACAACTGGTTGTTTTCAGCTCTAGGAAATCATCCAGTTCTAGGTGAGTCTTAGATGTAGATGTAGATGTCTTAGATGATCCAGTATCTGAGACTAAAGTCCCTTCCGGAGACGAGACCTGCTGAAAAATGTGTTATTGATTTAAGAATTTCCTGTCCTGTTAAGAATTTCCTACAAATTTAAGAGTAGTCCTGTCTCTACTCGATTCATGTTTGAAGTAATTTTTGCCTCAGTCCAACATTCCAACATCATTGCAATACTAGAAAGACACCAATTCAGCATTAACTTACTTTCTTTTAGAAAAAATATGGGACGGTTTTCTAAAATTTGGCGACACACATTTACTAACGATCGTTGTGTGACGAAGTATTTCTCCCATAACTAAACAGTGTCTTTTGTTTCACAAAAGTTGTTATTTTTTCTACCATGCCTAACAACAAGAACAACAGATTGAAATCATATTATGGCCTTGGTGAGTAAAATAATAATTTATCTAACTCTTAAGCTAGGTTTGCGTATACAGGGTGTTTTTTTTTTAAACGCAACCCATTTTTAAAATTGAATCATGCACATATAAATATGAAATGAGTATTATTTTATTGATCTTTACATTTTATACAACCTATTATTTAAGTCTGATCACATTTAGTTTACATAATGTGCTCAAACAATCCGCCATTGGCATTTGTATAAAGTTATGTTCTCTCCATCAAATTCCCGAACACGTGTTGCGAGTTACCTCTTTGAATTTCTTGCATTAAATTTGTTATATTTGTTTTGAGGTGCTGACTATCCTATGAATTGTTTTTGTAGTCCTTACTTTTTATGTATACCCAAAGAAAATAATATAGTAGGGTCAAATCCGGGGATCGTGGGGGGAAATAATCCTTCATTGATAAAATAAAGTTTTGGGTTGCTTTAAAAAAAACACCCTATATATCACCTGTATTACTAGCAATTCTCATGTATTGACTTCTAAATAAAAATAATGATGGTATAGTATTCTCAAAATATTTTATTACTAATATAGTAATAACTACTAGCTAAACTTTTAATTCACTTCCGGTAATATTGAGATTATTTGCTACAGTTTTATTTATTTCTTGTGAGTATTTTATCACCTTTCGGGAGATGATTTTTTTAGGTTAAATTGTATGAACTTCCTATAATTTGAAATAAATTGGCTGCCCCTTGAATATTGTATAAGTGAGTTATGTACATAAGTAAAAAAAATTAACAGATATGATGATGATGATCATCATATCTGTTAATCATGATGATTATGATAACGATGATAATCTCATTTTACATCTTGAAGTCAGAATCCTTTTTTGTGTAAAAAAAATATAAGTAGTTAACCAGTTTCAATATGAATTGCGAGTAAACTTTATTGTGAACCAAATGACCACAATGCACACAATGCAATGTACGATAGCTTGTTTGAAAATTACGTGATAAACTTTAACTGAGTAGTATCATGGCCATCTCTAGTTATAAGGTCGCGGCCTTTGACCTGGCAATGCCGCTCTTCAAGGGTTTTTGCATGTTAAAAACCCTTACAAAGCCAGTTGATTTCATGTAAGCAAAAGATGGTGCCGTAAGAGAGTATGGAGATCTGAACCCTTAGGCGCGCTGTTGCCATTTACTAGCGCCGCAGCCTTGTTACTAGAGATGGCTATGGTAGTATTCTTTGTGACCCTGGATTAGAATATATAACAAATAAATAAAATTAAAATTACCTTATCAAATCGCTAATATTTTAAAGACGATATATATTGTTCCTTAGAACATCATCAGGTCTTGTGAGTACTGTATGTAGCCATATTAATCAACGTATTGTTATTCTGTGGCAAGTCAATTGATCAACAAAACAAAACAGTTTTGTTTTAGTCAGTGATAGTGAAATAGTGCTGGCCAGCATACTCCAGTTTTATCATGTTTTAACCATTTTAGCATCATGACACCTTCTTATTATTACGACTATGAAAACATTTTAGTAAATCAATTGATTTGCCGCATGAAACAATACATTGATTAATGTGGCTGCATACTCACAAGACCTGATGATTACATTACATTACATTACAGCTTGAAATGGTGACCCACCCAGGTAGGTATTTTAAGCCAAGTATGAACAATGTATACAGAACCCTCTAAGTAGGGACACCTTATGGAAAAATGAAGTTCCCACCGCCGAAAAAGAGAAGGCACCACTTTCATTTTTAGTCCGATTAGAATTAATTGTTGTAGGAGTTTACGAATCAAGCTGAATTTCCAAAGTCAAGCAGCTGGGTGTAATATTTTGACAGTTGTATGTTGTTGTTTTCTATTGTTGTATCTTTTACCATAATGTTTACCTGTTTTTGTTTACAAACATTCTCATTTTGACATTTTGGATAGTGAGTAGAAGCGCGGACTATACGGAGTCAGCTTGAACTATTCCATGCATCAGCGCTAATTTCTCCTCTGCTTTTCGGTGGCGGAACTAAAAAAATTAACATTGGCATTGGATGTCCCTACTTATACTCTGTATACTGTAGGGTGGCGCACGGCCCGCCAGCTACCTGGGTCGGCCCCAGGTCTCTCCTAATTCCCCCCCGACGCTCGCAGCTGTTTCCTTAATGAGTCTTTAACTAGCACCTCTAACAAACTTTAAGTTTTTTCTTTCTCATAATATCTCAATGTAAATAGAATGTTTGTAGAGTGCTAAAAAGAATAAGAAGAATGATATAAAACACAATGTTCTTCGATTACAAATAACAAAATGGTGGTGGACGTTTATTTTCAGCCGTAATATAATTCATTTACTGCTTTATACTTATTATAATATCCTAATCTTCAGACCATATTTGAAGAGTACTTTAATAAAGGGAGAATGATATAAAAAACGATGTTTTTACATACTATTTATCAGCCAAAAATATCATGAAATAAACAATATTTTACAGTTTTCCACAATACTACTCACAAACTGCACTGTAAATATTCACAATCTTGTATTTACAAAGTGTAGTTAGATAAACAAAAACATCCAAGCAACGTTAGGCCTATATAACATTTCAGTAAAAGTATTATATTATGTAAACACAAAATAAAGCATTGTTTAAAATTTCGTCTATGTTTTAAATGTTCATTAAAAACTTCAAATTCATACTACACTACTCGACCCTATTCATAATATAATGCAAAGTGCTATAACAAATAATTTTAATATCAGCATTATATATTTATTAGATACATTAAATACTGTATAATACAAATATTTATTATACAGTTACTCCTGGAAGGATCGATATCCAACTGAAAACTGTCCTTACAGCCTGGTCTGCCATTACAACTGCTAAGAATGCCTTGGAAAACCCACCCCTTCTCGGAAAAACATTAGGCCTCATTTACACGCGGTGGTTTCCGCCTGTCGGAATGGGCGCCTTTATGCATTGAGCATCTTGCCGCCGCGTCTTGGCGGAACGCTGGACACGAGTGGATGAGGAGATAGTCTCCGCGGCGTACTTTGGCGATTTCAATATACATTGGGTTAAATGGATTATTTATGCACTTGAGCGGAACGCTCTCCGCTCTGTCAGTGCTGGCAACCTATATTACCCTCAACTCAGTATTGTTCGCCCTCTGATGACAGTATTTTTTCTGAAGGAGATTATTTGAATTTGATTTCCTATTTGGGACATTTATCTTCAATTAATGGAAACCAAATAGCTTTCAAGTAGCTATCTTAGCTGAATAGGATGCGATAACATCCTTTTATATAATTCTTCATTTTATTACAGCACTCCTCAAATATTGTATCAAGATTAGGATACATTACAAAGTATAAAATAATAAACAAATTATATCAGGGTACCCTACAGCTGAAAATTATCAATTCTTTTATTTCTTCCACAATTTTGTTATTTATAGTCAAATGACATTGTGTTTTACAACATTGTTCTTATTTTTTGTAGAACTTTACAGATATTCCACTTAAATTAAGATATTATGAGAAAGGAAAAAAGTAAAAAGTGTATTAGAGGTGGTAGTTTGTGACTCATTAAGAAAACAGCTGCGAGCGTCGGGGGAAGATTAGGACCGGCCCGGGACCGACCCAGGTAGCTGGTGGGCTGTGCGCCACCCTACAATATACAGAGTATAGAGGGTATAAATTGGTATGAATGACAGATGAGTGAAAGATGATTGTGGCGTGATCTTGTAATCTTGTTACTGACTAAGGCAGACCATCAGCCAATGGCTCTACAATTTAAAGTGGGATCCGAACCACAATTTCCCCAGTTATCAGTTTTAGATGATGTTCAAAGGAACGAAATATATCGTCTTTAAATTACTAGCGATTGGATAAGATAATTTTTATTTATTTGTTTAACTGAGTGATGTAAATGAATATGTTGACAGGTTCAAGACCTAAATTTTTACAGAGGAGTAAGAACATTAGAGTTTATGATCCACCAAAATTTGATATTCAAAAACCGAGGGAGGTTGGAGCTAGGCTTAAAGTGCTGCATAAAGGTCAAGCCAAACCGAAAACTCGAGTTCAAGCCAAACTGAAAACACGAGTTCAAGCCAGTCCGAAAACTCAAGTTCAAGCCGATTTGGCCAATGCACAGCCAATGGGAGCACAACACAACACCTTTGATGAAGGCAAGCTTAATTCAAGCTTTTAACAAGCTTAAGGTCTGATGTATCGGATGAGTTTGCAGCACTGGATAGTCTCACAGTCTAAAATGTGTGATTTTAATGTTTTGAACACAAATTTACTGATATGAATAAGAACAACACGTTCCAGAATAAACTTTAACACTGTGATATCACAACCCTCAAGAAGAGGAGACCCTCAATAAGAAGACTGTTTTCCGAATCCCCTTGAGAGTAGATATCCCCTACAATAGATATCCAGGTTCTATCTACTGAATATAAAATTAGAAGGAAATAAATTTCCTGCGAAATTCTATAATTTGCTTTAAGAATTTGATCCAACTAAATTGACCGGACCCATGTGTATAAAGTAATTATTTTAGTTTTAAGAAAATTTTAATTTTTTAACAATTAAATAACCTCTGGACCTGAATTTTTACAGACATATATGGGTAGTGGCATTTTGTTTATCATCTTAAGCATTAAAAAGTGTGAAATTGTTATCAAAATCGTTGGAGCCGTTTTTGAGAAATTTGGATTTTTGTTGTTTTTTATAGGGTGAATACCGTTAAAATCAAAAAATGAAAAAAACCCTGGAGATATCATAGCTTTATGCCTACATGCCAAATTTAAAGAAAATCAGACCGCTGGTGTCATCTCTAGGTCTGTTTACATACATCCACTCATCAACATACACACACTGACACACAGACACTCGGACATACAGACACCACTCTGAAAACCATTTTTTTGGATTTGGGGAACACTAAAACAAATATATCCACCAACAACTTAAATTCAAACATTTTTATGAAGAAAATACTTCCTCCATGTATGTACTATGGAATGGAGGGGATAAAGTAATAGAAGTCGTCTGCCCCACAGGGAGAAAGTAATAGAAGTCGTTTTACCCCACAGGGAGAAAGTAATAGAAGTCGTCTTGCTCCACAGAGAGAAAGTAATAGTAGTTTTGCCCAAAGGGAGAAAATAATAGAAGTAGTTTTGCCCCACAGGGAGAAAGTAATAGAAGTAGTTTTTCCCACAGGGAGAAATTAATAGAAGTAGATTTGCCCACAGGAAGAAAGAAATAGGATCGTTTTTCCCCACATGGAGAAAGTAATAGAAGTCGTTTTTCCCACAGGAAGAAAGTAATAGAAGTCGTTTTTCCCCGCATGGAGAAAGTAATAGAAGTCGTTTTGCCCCACAGGCTCTTTGTTCGAGAATCCTGCCAGGCCCCCAGCAGCATCAGTACACCTACGTTACACTCTCATTGTGTCTTCTACAGTACAGACCGAAGTGAAAGTTTACAAGTGAAAGTTCAGAAAATAGTTTCACCGATGTAATTAGTTATAAAATTCATAATTTAAGTTAGATTTAAACTAAGCTTTTTATAACAAAAATCAGTGTGCCAAAACAGGAAATATTAAAAAACAAATAAATGCATTCAAATGTGTAAAAAAGTTGTTAAATAAGGGTTTAAAAATTACCTAACCCACCACAAAATTCAACATAACTGTGCACTATAACTCAAGAGGACTTAAACCAGAAAAAAATTACGCTTAATTTATTTTTGTTAGAGTCACAATCTAAAGTGAATTATAAAGAACAGATGGTTTCTCTATTATGTTAGTTTGCTGTAAGGGGTAAATGCAAAAACTACTGGACTAAATGGGCTAAAATTTTGCTGGAAGGTGAATCACCATGTACCCATTTGAGTAATACCGTACATGGTAGTAATCATAGACTTATCAGCCTACTCATAGACTTTTTCGAGTCTTTAAAATCCTGTTGCACTTCGCTCAGTTGGCTTTTTTTGTGTAACAGGTGGCCCGATAAAACCTTCCCATTTTTATTTTTATTTTATTTTGTTGCTCCGGTTTTTAATCGTGGATTTAAGCACTTTTGACAGAAACCAATTCATCAATTTTTGCAAAATAAAAAATATTAACGACAATATACATTTTTTTTAATCACTCATGATTGTTTTCTGTAACTTGGCCGTGACAATAGTAGGATAAGGTGAAGCGAGATGTTTTTGACCAGCGCCTTCAAAATCTAAAATGCATTTTTGGAGTAGTCGCTGTCCCTAGCTGCAGACCCAGTAGTATTTAAATGTTCAGATCATTTAAATGTTATTTCTTCAACAACTTTGAGAATGAAATGCAGGTAGTCAAAAGTGCATCATACAGTTGCTGGCTTGTTTCTTAATAAATGTATTCCTATGTGTGCTACCATGGGTGTAGAGGGTGAGTGTAACCTGTTCTTGCTGAATAATGATATATTAGATAAAATATATATTTTATGATCAATTTTATGTCAAACCTGCAAAAAACGATGAGGGGGTTTTATATACTTTTTCTATATGTCTATTTTTTCATGAGGTAAAAATTCGGTTACTGTAGTTAAAATCCACTGAAAAGGTGTGTAACCGAGTTTCTAATTTACACAGTTCCATAGTCATTTCCATTACGTTTAATTACTTCAAACATAAATAGAGTGAGTCAAAATTCTTAAATCAATAATACAGTTTTGACAGCCGGTTCTCAAACCCTTGATGGGGGTATGAAAGACCCGATAAGGTCCAAGACGGTCACAGGTCTTTCGCTGGCAATGTCTGCAGCGATGGCTGTCTCACATGAGTGAAAACCCCTGAACAGCCAAAGTTGGACCCTGCTTTGGAGTTCGCGACGGACACACTGGAACAAGGCGGTGTTGTAAAGTTGTAGGAATTGAGATGCTCAGCAAAGGTAATTGTAAAGTTGTAGGAATTGAGATGCTCACCAAAGGTAATTGATGTTATTCGTATCAAGGGGTTTTCCACTTATTATGTGTATTTAATTATTTGGTTTGATAACATTTCTAGTCGAGGAACAAAATACTAAAAGTTCTCCGAAGTTTGTCCAACGCAAGTCCCACATTTTCAAGATGCCGCTTGGTGCCAAAAGCACACTCCCTCTCATCCAGACACTTTGGGACCAAGACTTGTCCAGATAACGGTTTTTAAAGTTAAACCGATGTTCCCTAAATATATTAAATTACAACTCTAATGCATACTGTATAGGCCAATTCTATGATTTGGACATGTGATTACTAGTCAATAACCTTTCTCACAAGAATCGTCGATATAGAACTGTCCGCCGATCACATCTGGTTAAACTGATGTGTTGATAAAAATTGTCCGGTTGAAAGTTGTCACTTCCATGAAGAGTAGTCTATTTTGATCTGGATTTTTGCGGACATTTGCCATCACTGATTAGTAAAAATCAAGTTCCACAACATATTGGGATATGGAATCTGTTCCTGTCTTCAGGTGGAACAAAACCTAAAACATAATTGATACTTGATACTTGTGATTTCTGTGTTATTTTGTGTTCTTATTTTTCTTTTCAGCATAGTGTTTTTGTGACTGCTTTTACAGTTCTCTGTTTTAGCTGTGATTTTTTGTCCAGGTTATCCTGGCTATGTTACTAATCTTGTTTTGTTCTAGGTTTTGTTCCACCTGAGGACGGGATCAGTTTCTAGATCCCGAAACATCGTGAAACTTGCTTTTTACTAATCAGTGACGGCAAATGTCCGCAAAAATTCAAATCAAAATACAAAATCACCATCACCACTGATGAATGAATTAAAAAAAGTGTAGTCTAGTTAAACCAAAGTCCAGTTAAAAGGTGTCAAGATAAGGGGGGGTCTTGCACTTGACTTGTAGTTAAACCCATAGGAAGCACAGTTGAAGAGATAGGTAGATAATGCTGTAGGTGTTATTTAAGTGAACCTGGCGCTATACTGCCGATAATTAATGAGTGGAAATAAATTCACTTTAACTGGGTAAACATTTTTTGTTGCCATCTTGCGATATGCCATATTGTATATTATAATTTCTTTTCGAATTTGACATATCATCACAAACTATATTTTCACGCTATCGCAATGTCGAAGTCCGTTCTTCAAAACCATAATTCATCTTCCCCAAACAAAGATTATTCCCTAAATAATCCTTACGGGCATTTCAAGATTTTAATATTTTTTAGAATTATTATTTGTAAACCTCTGGTTCTAATCAAAACATTAAGTTTGCTTTAGTCTTAAAACTCTTAGTGATATAACTCTTAGTGACCTGGCTTAAAATTCAGCAACCGGTCATTTGAATGAGATTAGTAAAATATAGGTTACTGGTATCACAATTCATTTACAGTTTATTTTCCTGTGAGATGCAAAGTTTATCCTAGTCTCAAATCTAGAAATCAAAGAGAAACAACAAGTTAAACATTTGAAGGGGTTCCCCGTAAAATGATCTAAGCGACAAAATTTCAAATCGGAGATATTCAGTGAAAAAAGTTCCATAGGACACGAGCTACACCACAGATAGCTTCCATATTTTGTTTTGAAGATATTTGAGTTGGTAGCCCTGAATTCGTCTGTCAAAGCTGGTGCGCATCACAGGGTTCCATGGACTTTTTAATGCATAACGTTCTATACGCCGAAAGATGGACTCCTTGCTAGACGTTGCGTTGTCGCCAAGCGACCAAAATCACATAAGTAAAGGTAAAAGACGAAAAGTAAATATTGGAAAGTGGAACAATTAAAGACCAGAAAGGAATAGAGAAATGCTGGATTACCCAATTTTTCAAAAACTAAGAAGTGTAGGCCTGGAAAATTGCCCGTAAAAGAGGTGAGTAGAATAATGTTTTAAGCGCCACTTTTGGGTAACTTTTAGCAAAATGACATATTACGTTATGAAACAACATTACATTTTTATACTCTTATATCAATACAGTAGAGCGCCGATTATCCGAACGTCGGTCATCCGAACCGTCGGTTAACCGAACGCCATAATAATTCATATTTTGAACATGATTCACAAGCAATTCAAATTCACGCGCCAACCGAAACTCCCGTTGCGCTGGGATATCAATGTATTCTGATAGATTTCATAATAAAATTACATGAATAATTTTGGTTTGATCGTTTTTTAGCCTTTTTACCACTAAGAATTACGTTACATATATAATTTTAAAATGTTGTCTTTTCATGTTCGATTATTCGAATATTCAGTTATCCGAACACCCCTTGTCCCCAGTTAGTTCGGATAATCGGTGCTCTACTGTAAAATAGTTTTATATTCAGTTTTATTTTCTTTTATGTCGGCATTCCTACACTCCCTGATGTTTTCTTGCACAACAGTAGAGCAGTCTGTCAGAGAATGTTTCAAACACCAGTCGTTTAGAACCTTACAACTCCATATAAAAACATGTAAAATGCTTTCAAATGCTTAATGGTAAGTAAAAATATAATTTAAGGCTACATCATGATGTTACATATAGGGTTTTAAAATTATATAGATTATTACAAGTTCTAATCCTGAAAAAAACTAAATTTTAGAATTCAACTTTTAATGCTCAATTAGTTGAAACTAGGTTTTGTCGCTTAATATGTTTTACGGAGGACCCCTTAATTTAAAGAAAATGATAATGGAGTAGGCCTATTTATTTTGTAATAACTACTGCTTCAGCCTCTCTGAGTTCCTAAACCACATCACCCAAATTTTGTGAAAAGTAAATTAGAAGTCAAACTATTTTTAATTTTCTCATTATAAAACAAATACTCGTCACCCAAGATTGCATCTTTCCAATAATCAATTAAGTGTTATAACACTTAATGTTAGTTTAAAACAATGGTCTTTGATAAACCTGAATTTGGTATAACAACAATGTAATTATAGTGTGTTCAAGTGACAACACTGCTACATGATGGTGTAAACTTAGCTTAATTGAGTTAATGCGATTTTTCTTATATAATTTACTGACTGAAAGTGACTATGTTTCAGTTACATCCAATGGAAACTCAATGGAAAATCCACCGAGCGAAACGCATGTAATAGGATTGTGGGAAGGTGAGCTTTTACAACTATCAATCAAAATCACTTTATCAACAGAACATAAAGATTCGCACTGGCGTCAGGATACATCAGTGTTCTTGGAGGTTTTCCTCCCATTTCAGGAACTTCCAGGGATTTCCTTTGTGCGAACACATTTTAT
Source organism: Flexamia atlantica (assembly GCA_035578135.1). Taxonomy (NCBI): domain Eukaryota; kingdom Metazoa; phylum Arthropoda; class Insecta; order Hemiptera; family Cicadellidae; genus Flexamia; species Flexamia atlantica. The sequence goes on along the minus strand of JAQJVK010000013.1, from coordinate 21,468,910 downwards.
TATTCTTTGATCTTTCTAGTGAGAGACTGAATTTCCGTGGTGAAAACTGAAAAACTTTTGAAATCAGAGATCCGTTATCTGGTATATCTAGAATTATATATAATTCCTCAAGATCATAATTCCTCAACACTGTAACATGTTATTAGTTTTACTTTAACACCCTTTCATTTTAGCAAATTTCCTTAAAGGAATAAGCTATTACCGTAGGTCTCATGGTAAGACCTAAGCCCGAGACCATGTTAACTTTTCATTTCGGGGCCCCTAGAAGCAAAAAACACTATTCATTCGAATTTATATATATATATATATATATATATATATATACATCTATATATATCTATATATCTTTATGTGTGTAAATTAATTATGGAAACAAATCTGTATTTTTTCAACCGAAGGAGATAGGAATTTTTAACCTCAAAATTTTTTTTCATCCCCCTCACAGGGTGGGGGGTAAGGGGTAACTTAAATTTTTCAAATAGCAACCCCTATTGAGTGACCCCTCAATTTAAAAGGTTTGTCAAAATAAATAAAACTAGTGGCTTGAAGGGGCTAAAAGCCCCTAATGGGGGAAAATTCAAACAATTCTTAATTTTTATAGTACAAAATACCTTCATAGCAAACTATATCTACCTTATACTGTCCGCCGATAGCTTGATGGCTAGCGGAATAAGTGCAGGGGGAGGGGAGGAGTGTGCTTGCTATTGGCTGCGCCGTTCCCCTCTCACCGCAAACACGACACTAGTAGCCGACCTGAAAATGTAGTCTTTGCTACTGATGCCGATGCTGCTGCGTACTCCCCGCGCTGACGTACTCACCTGCAGTGCGCCGGGCGTTTAGTTGCGCGCCCGAATGGTTTGTCCATTTTTACGTACAGATGCCATCACGAACCAGGAAAATAAATACCTTTATCACAAAAAAAACTAATTCTAAAACTTTTATTCGCACGAATAGAGCATAATGGCGTGAACAGAATAATCTTGGATGTTTACAAACAAAACTGGAATTTGGATTTTCAAACGTGGAAAATGAAACAATAACATATGTTCAATTGAATTTCTTGTGTTTATCATCTGTTATTTTTAATAAGGTAAATGTAGACGGGTAGTAGCGTCGTTGTTATGGTAACCGGCCTGCTATCCCCTCCCCTCAAATTTATCCCGCTAGCCATCAAGTCATCGGTGGACAGTATTGATTTCTAGCCAACCACATGGTTTTCAATCAAGTATCAGCATCACATGTTTTATGTAAACAAAGCAGACGTTTTCAGATCCCAATGCTTTTTAAATGGCAGATATTTTACGTTATTTCTCGTTTTCTGCGGAATTTCAAGCAACTTCAGTATTTTTCCCGCCATTACGGAATAGAGACCTTTAATTTGAGCCCTCTCCCATCTTTCTACGACTTGCCAGACACCCACAATTTTGACACAAAGAATCGCCTTACGGAATTAAATATATGATGGTGCAAACCCGAGGTCGATACCTCAACCCTAACCCTAATTTTTATTTATTTATTTATTTATTTGCATCGTCTTAAGACGCCCTTACATGCAAAAAGAATTGCGTGGGCTGAAGATTTGTCACAATTTTATCTTAAAACTAGCATAAAATCTTAAACCTAAATTAAATACCTAAATACAAAACTGTAGAGTGTTTTGTAATACCGGTATTAATAGTGATGTTATGCCAGTGGACTATGGGGTGGTTCAAGGAAGTAATCTCGGGCCTGTCCTATTCTTAATTTATATAAATAATATGTCGAAATTAAATATTTTTGGTAAATTATTTTTATTTGTAGATGACACGCTCATTTTCCTTCAGGGAAAGACTTGGCCTGAGGTGCGGGAAAAAGCAGAACATGATCTCATGGTTCTTAAAAAGTGGTTGGATCAAAATATTCTATCCCTAAATATATCAAAAACTAAATTTTTGCCAATTTCTATTAGTCAAATCACGGATTACAGTCTTCAAAATCTAAAAATTCATACTTGTAATAATTTTCAAAACGTTAACTGTTTTTGTGAAAATATTGATAAAGTCACTTCTTATAAATTGATAAAGTCACTTCTTATAAATACTTGGGTGTAATTTTCGATTTTCGACTAAAATGGTCAAATCATATCCAGTTTCTTCAAAACAAGGTCAGGAAATATATTTTTGCTTTTAGACAAATGAATGGAATTTTATCAAATGGGGAAATTAAATTGGCTTTATTTTGCTTACATTCAGTCTTTGTTGTCTTTTGGGATTGTAGCTTGGGGAGGTTGTCTGAGAAGTGTTCTTGAACCTCTCAACGTGGTGCAAAAATCAATTTTGAAAGTAGGATTTGGTAAAGGCAAACGATTCCCGACTGACGCTCTACTTCAGCAAACATCCGTTCTTTCCATCCGGCAACTTTATATTAAACATATTCTGATTAACATATATAAGAACTTTAATAGCATTTTTCAAGAAATTTCGCACTCACACGATACGCCGTATTCGTCTAGAGTCAGAATTGCTACTTTGCAACTAAACTATACTTTTTCCTCGACAAATTCTTTTTATATCTCTCACATTATTTATCGTAATATTTGTACATATTTTCCAGAATTAAATTTATTTGATTTGCCCTCTCTTAACATTTTTAAAATTCGCGTCAAAAAATAGTTACTTAATTTAAGCATTGATGAAGCGGACCGAATCATCACAGCAGTTTACCGGCGTCTCAGACCCGACCCATGACTTGACGTTAACTTTGACCACCCTCTGGCCGGCCGGTCGGCGGCGCTCCGCTCGTCCCAGCCACTCGATTTTCCTGTAATTTGTCTCCAACCTGGCACAAGCTGAAAACTATTTCTTCCAACACAATTCATGCTCCATTATTCTTCTCTTATTTATTATTTTTGATTTATTCATTTTTTCCTTCACTTATTAAAAAATTAATTATCTAAATATTTTTTTAAATAAATTAACTATTATTTTCCAAATTAACAGGTCATAAATTATTATTTTTGTAAATGCAACGCAACAGACGCACAGGCTTTAATCTATGTCTGCTGATTCCTTGGACCAATTCCTTTTTTCTTTTAACAGCATTTATTCATGCAATTCTATAATTAGTTTTTATTTATATTTATCAATTATTATAGTTTTATTTATTTAAGAAACCCAATGTAAAAAGCTGTATAATTTATTGGAAAAAACAATTCATTCATTCATTCATTCACCAAAGAAATTGCTCAAAAATTAAAATAATTGATTTTCAAAAACATTGAATTAAATAGGTTGTCTAAAAATTTAAAAATTCATGTACTCTGAAACACTTTAGAAGCAGTGTTCAAACAGAAAGTCTATTATAACTTTTTTGAACTTTTTTATAGAGGGCTCATTTCTGATCTGGCTTGGACATTATAGATTTTTATGCAGAAATATGATGGAGATTTTTCGAAAAAGGTTGTTCTATGGATAGGATATTGAAGTGTGCCTAGGTTTCTGGTAGAATATTGGTGTGGTGATGATTGTTATTGACAAATTTTTCAAAATTTGACTTTACGAAGAGAAGACTCTGAAGAATCAGCAAGCAAGGGAGAGGGAGAATATGAAGTTTCCTAAAATGATTTCTACATGTATGCCTTGGGCCTAAATTAGAAAGAAGTCTGATGACTCGTTTTTGCATCTTGAAGACACTGTTGGCCTCTGAGGAATTTCCCCAAAATAAAAGTCCGTAAGAAATAAGAGAGTGGAAATAAGCAAAATAAACCTGTCTTTGAACGTTTAAATCAACTGTTTGTGAAAGTGTTAGCACAGCATAAAATGCCTTGCTCACCTTTGGAAGAAGTGCGTTGACATGCTGATGCCAAGAAAGGGTTGCATCCATCTCAAGACCGAGGAATTTGGTAGAAGCTACAGAAATAATATTTGATGGAAGGTATGATGTATCTGCTTGAGGGGTTCTGATATGGTTTAGGTGGAAGTTAATGTATTGAGTTTTATCAGAGTTCAGGCAAAGGCCATTTACTGTAAACCAACTATGCAACAGACGCAGGTTTTCTGTGATGTTCAGGGAAAGAATATGTTTGTTATCATTGGTGGCAATTATGGAGGTATCATCAGCAAACATTAGAAGTCTGATACTTGAGGAGATGAGAGGAAGATCATTGCAATAAACTAGGAACAACAAAGGACACAAAATGGATCCCTGTGGAACTCCAGAACAAACCCTCTGATAGTTACTGTTGCCACAATGATCCTGAACAACCACTTTTTGCTGGCGATCACGTAGGAAGGAATTCAATAAGTTTAAAGCAGGCCCACCAACTCCATAGAACTTAAGTTTTTCAATTAGAAGGTCAAAGTTCACACAGTCAAACGCCAAATGGCAGCCATTTTAAATTTTGAGATTGTCATATGAGTGAATTATGAATTATTATCACATGATTTTGTTTATATATAAGAGGTTGAAGGTTATGTTGTTGTCTAGATAGAATTTCTTATTTATTACTTGACTGTAAATAAAATCTAATAAATAAAGTCAAATATCTTATTGGTGGCAGCGGTAAAAAAAATGTTGTAAGTGATTAGATAAGATTATAAATAATGGATATAAAAGCTCCAACTGGTTTTACCCTAGATACTAATGTTGTCCAAAACTGGAATAAATTTAAACAGAAGTTCAACCTATACCTAGAAGCATCCGAAAAATCAAAGAAATCAGGAAAACAAAAAGTAGCTTTGCTTTTATGTTCATTAGGAGATTCTTTTTTAGACATATTCAACAATTTTGAATTAGATGAAAATTCCAAGAATGATTATGATAAAGTTATTGATTGTTTTGATAAATACTTTAGACCTAAGCAAAACACTGTCGTAGATAGGTATAAATTTTTCAATTTGAGACAAAATTCAAGTGAACCTATAGATGTTTTTATTAATAGGTTACAAACTCAGGCAAAAGTTTGCCAATTTGGAGATCAAGAAGAAAGTTTAATTAGAGATTTACTAATAATTGGTATAAATGACAATGAAATAAAAGAAAGACTTTTGATAGAACCTGAATTAAAACTAGGAAAAGCAGTCCAATATTGTAGGGCTCGAGAAGAAAGTGCTAAACAAGTAAGATTAATGCAGGATAAAGACAGTAATTGTCAAGATGAACAATCAGACTCATATTCTAATGAGCTAGGTCTAAACAAAATTAATAAGTCTACCTTTAGCCAGAAAATTAAGTTATGTAGTAAATGTCTGATGAACCATGCTTTTGGACGGTGCCCAGCGTGGGGTAAAGTATGCCTTAAATGCAAAAGAATGAATCACTTTGCAAAGGCCTGTAAGGCCAAAACGTTAAATTCAGTAGATTTAGAGGAAAACGAAAATTTTAGAGAAGATAAAGACGATAGTGTTAAGGATGTTGTTGACGTTTTAACACTTAAACCTGTTTTTACCGTAAATCCGCACAACAATGAGTGGAATCAAGCGTTGCTCATTAATGGTACAGAAGTATCTTTTAAATTAGACACAGGGGCAGAAGTAAATGTCCTGCCATTGAGTGTGTTCAATCAACTTGCTTATCCAGATAATTTGAAGCCAACAAAAAAGTGTCTAAAATCCTACTCTGGCCATGAAATAAATGTTGTGGGAACTTGTGTGTTAGATTGAAACCTTTGAATAACAGTAACTTAATTTTCAAGATAGAATTTTATGTAGTTAACGAGACAAGCTGTCCCATTTTGGGGTTGGTAACATGTCAAGAGCTTAAACTTATTTCTAGAATTAATTCAGTGAAAGGATCTAGCTCAGTCATTTTCGACGAGTTCGCGGATGTTTTTGATGATACCTTAGGGAAACTGCCGGTATTATATGACATCAAACTTAAGGAAGATGCAAAACCGCAAATAATACCCCCTAGACCTGTTCCAAAAGCTCTTACAGAAGCAGTTAAAAATGAAATTGATAAAATGGTTAAGGAGGGTGTACTTGAAGAAGTTACAGAACCTACAGACTGGGTTCACCCTATTGTTATAATTAAGAAACCTAATGGGAAAATAAGAATGTGCATAGACCCAAGAACTTTGAATAAAAGTATTAAAAGAGAGCACTACAGTATGCCAACAATACAAGGAATATTGTCAAAGTTGGAGGGTGCTAAATATTTTTCCGTGCTTGACGCTTCTTCTGCTTTTTTACAAATTCCCTTAACAAAGGCTAGTTCCCTATTATGTACTGTTGGGACACCATTTGGAAGATATCGATTCTGTAGGCTCCCTTTTGGAATAAATAGCGCTCCAGAAGTGTTTCAAAAAGCAATGGATGGTGTTATACTTGGACTAGATGGAGTAATTGCGTATATGGACGATGTGTTAGTGTATGGTAAGACTTTAAAGGAGCATGATGAAAGATTGACAGCTTTCCTAAAGAAGGCAAGGTCAAGCAACTTAAAATTATCAAAGGAAAAGAGTCAGATTAGAGTAGAAAGTGTAACATATTTAGGACACAGATTGACACCTGAAGGTGTGACTGTGGTAGACTCAAAAGTAGAAGCGATACAGAAATACCCTACTCCTAAGAATAAATCGGATGTTCAAAGATTCTTAGGAATGGTAACATATTTAAGCAAGTTTGTACCTAACATGTCTGATAAAACAGGAATATTGAGGAAACTAATCGGTAAGAATAGTGAATTTAAGTGGTCAGACAAAGAACAACAGTGTTTTGAACTCCTGAAAGAATCGGTAATTAAAGCACCAGTACTCTCTTACTTTGATGACAGTAAGAAGTCTGTTCTTTCAGTTGATGCAAGCCAATACGGCCTAGGTGCAGTTCTCCTCCAAGATGGTAAGCCCATAGGTTATAGTTCAGTATCCTTAAATGACACTCAACAAAGATACAGTCAGATAGAAAAAGAGCTTTTAGCTGTAGTCAATGGATGTAAAAAGTTTCATTATTATTTATTTTCTACCGAATTCGTGATTGAGACAGACCACAAACCTTTGATTGGACTTTTAAATAAACCAATTTCATCGTTGTCTCCTAGGTTACAACGAATGGTTATGGAGTTGTTAAGGTACAATTTCACTATTGTACACGTTCCTGGAAAAAACATGTTTGTGGCAGATTCTTTGTCTAGAGCACCTCTAGATAAACATATAAACACTGATTACCTAGAAAAGGGAGCTCAAGTTGTTTATTCTCTCGTGTCTGCTAGTGACGAGTTCCTTAAGCGAATAAAAGTATGTTTGGAAACAGACAGTGAACTTAAAAAAGTTTCACATTATATTACAAATGGATGGCCGATTCACAGACAAAATGTGGACATCGAGGCAAGACCCTACTGGGAGAAGAGATCTGAACTACATATATCAGAAGACTTAATATTTTTAGGAGATCGTCTAGTAATACCAAGTGAAATGCGTCATGAGGTTTTGATGCAAGTTCATGCTTCACACCAAGGAATTAATTCATGCCAAAGAAAAGCAAAACTGTGTATTTATTGGCCAAGAATGATGAGTGACATCAGGAATATGGTAGAGCAATGTACAATCTGTCAATCTTATCAGCGGTCAAATACTAAACAGCCCCTAAACCCGTACCCAGTACCGCAACTGCCTTGGGAAGAGCTGGGAATTGATTTGTTTCACTTGGACAATGCTAACCATTTAATGGTAATTGACTATCACTCCAAATTTGTTGAGATAAGGAAAATGAACAGTACTAATGCCGAAAGTGTGACTAATAGTTTAACTCAGATTTTTAGAACACATGGGTTGCCTAGTGTGATACACAGTGACAATGGACCACCTTTTAGCAGTGCAAACTTTAAACTGTTTATGGAGAGATATAACATTAAACACATTACTTCTTCTCCACACTATCCAAGATCAAACGGAATGGTAGAGAGAGCTATACAAACAGTTAAGTCAATGTTAGTGAAAACTAAATCATCAAAAGGAGATTTAAATTTGGCTATAGTTGAGTATAACAATACTCCGAAAGAAAATCAGAAAACTCCATCACAGATGTTAATGGGAAGAATACTGAGAACTGTATTGCCTCTACAAAAAAATACTTTAAAACCACTCTACCCAACAGAAGGAACTGTAGAGAAGTTACAGGATATACAAAAGAAACGAAAGATATACTACGACCAAAGAACTCACAAACTAAGGGATATGACCGAAAATGATCTGGTGTACGTGCAAAAAGGAATTAGAAGATGGATCCCTGGAATCATTGTAAGAAGAGATGAAAACCCAGACTCGTATATTATTAAAACAGATGAAGGGGTATATAGAAGGAATAGAATACATCTCCGGCCAAGAAAAGGGAGTGTGGAAAAGAATCCAAGTCAAAATCCAACAAACTAAAAAAAAAAAAAAAAAAAGGACATGTCATATGAGTGAATTATGAATTATTATCACATGATTTTGTTTATATATAAGAGGTTGAAGGTTATGTTGTTGTCTAGATAGAATTTCTTATTTATTACTTGACTGTAAATAAAATCTAATAAATAAAGTCAAATATCTTATTGAGATGAACACACGAGATTAACTATGGAGACCTAAATTTACCTTTTAAGCGGGTTACATTGGGCAAGTTAAACTCTGGATACCATTGTTAGATGGAAAATTGGATATTCCTGATTTTCCCCAGCCCCAAAAATAGGGAGTTTTGGGGGTAGCCCCAAACCTTCAAATGCAAACCCCTATTGAGTGACCCCTCATTTTGAAGGGTTTGTTAAGACATAAGCAGTGGTGCAAACTTATAGTCGATATATCACCCCTCGCCAAAATGGCAGTCATTCAAAGATTTGATTGGGTGAAAAAACACCCATTTCACCTTTCAAAATATTTAATGCCTGCCATAGCAGCCATATTGAGTCATCCCTCATTTTATGGCCCTTGTCAAACTTAAAACCGTGATTTAAATTAATATCCATCGATCCTAAAAAGACATCCAAAATTTTGAATAACAGAAGTAGGTGCTTTTTTACCCAATCACATTTTTGAATACCTGCCACATTGGCTAGGGGTGACATATTGACATTAGATTTGCACCATTGCTTATGTTTTTACAAACCCTTCAAAATGAGAAGTCACTCAGAAGGGGTTTGCATTAAAATTTAGGGGGTTGCCCCCAAAACACCCTATTTTGGGGGATGAGCCGAAATCAGGAATGAGACAAAAATGTCCACTTTTCCATCTAATAATGGTATCCAGAGTTTAACTTGCCCAATGTAATCCGCTTAAAAGGTTAATTTAGGTATCCATAGTTAATCTCGTGTGCTCATGTCAAAATTTTAAATGGCTGCCATTTGGGTTAGGGTTGAGATATTGACCTCGGGTTTGCGCCATTTTATTTATTTTGACAAACCCTTTAAAATGAGGGGTCACTCAATAGAGGTTCCTATTTGAAAAAATTAAGTTATCCCTTACCCCCCACCCTGTGAAGGGGATGAAAAAAAATGTTTGATGTCAAAAAATCTGGAACCTGGACTAACAACCAACGCCACAAACAAAATATCTCTATCTCCTTCGGATAAAAAAATACAGATTCGTTTCCACACTTAATTTACACACTGTATATATATCTATATATATATATATGTCTGTTAACACAATAGCGGCCGTAAATATGGTCCGATCTGAATGAAATTTGGTACAGACGTGTAAAGTGGTAATCACTCGGACGAGTTCATGAACCAGCCCAATCAGACCACAGGAAGGGGGGGTAAAGGGGGGTAAACCCCCAAAAAAGGGTTTTTTGAGTTTTTTACATAGAAAATTAAAAATTATCCAATTTTTGCTAGCATTAATGAATTCAGCTCAAAAAAACAAACAATTTAGTAATTTGAATCACTGCTCTATGTCCATTGGTTTCTGAGATATTGAAAGTGGTAAACACAGTACGTTGTCCCAATTTTAACTTTATGGGAAATAAAGAAAATTCTATATCTCACTTATTTCGCTACATATCTTGATAAAACGTGGTCTGGCTTCTTCTAGTTCAGATCAACTAAATATTGAATTAAAACCACCCAGTTTTGATATTCCCGTAGCAGCAAACCTGCATACTCATTCCCCATGTTATTCTTATGGAGCTCACAAAAACATGTTGAATCTCGCTATGTTGGATTGAAATATGTTGTTTTACATTTGAAATTCGCTGAGTATGCAGGTCTGCTGCAACGGGGGCATTTTAAATTAATGTCAGTACACACAACAACTGTAAACACAATAACCAGTGGCGGATATACGGCCGGCGCGGCCCTAGGTCTAGATCAGTATGTGGCCCCCCAGAGGTCCTTGCAGCCTTGCAAAAGAAGTGACCTTTTTTTCTTTAGTAACTAACTACATTTTCAAGCCCGATCTGCCCCTCTACTCTAATCCACTCTTGGTGGCTTATTCTCGCCCGTGCACGACCCCCTAATCGACTCACGGCCCTAGGCCACGGTCTAATCGTCCTAGTGGTAAATCCGCCACTGACAATAACATAAGAAAGAAAAAAAATCCATGAAATTGTCGTAGGTTATGATTGTGTGGGATGCTGCTAATACTCAAAGTAGCAAACAAGATCACTCGTCGTACGAAAATGCTGTAATTGGCGACCACTTTTTGTGGTACCAAATGCATACAGTGATGTATTTTAGTTACCGTACATCATATTTTTAGAAGGCTCTCCTCACATGTAAAACTCGCTGAGATCACGTTATTACCTTGATTTGAATATATTTATCTCACAGAATAGCCGATCTGAATAAGTCGGGATTTGGATAATCTGTGGTTCGCATAATCTGATGTGTACATTTTATATTCGAGGTTGCAAAGTGTATGGCCTGTTTTAAAAAAAAGGAGAAACATACAATTAATACAATAAGGTCTTACCTTATATAGCAGTCATAATATCCGCCTAGTATAGGATTGCTAAGGTAAGACCTCATAATATGAATTGTATGCAAGCAATCCAGAGGCTAACATGATGGAGAAACATACCAAATCCTTTTTTTAATATTCTGTATTTGATCAAATTTAATCCATTTTGTCCAATTGATTAATTAATACTGTAAATTTCATTAGTTCATATTTGGCAGCCATACTTCAAGAAAACTGAATATTTTTTTAATGGCCTCAATGATAGTTTTCATTTACTGCCACGAAATTCCTGAAAAAGCCAGCTTGCCGTTGGGCAACACACAACACACTCTTCTATTGTAAGAGTGGATAGCTTTTGAGCATTAATTCTTCTGTTGAATGAAAACATCTGCTTGATCTTATTTTCCTTCTAGAAATTCTTATGATCAACTCTTCTCAACTACTGTTTCAACAGACATTTTGCCTGTTGGGATTTCTGTTTGAACCTTCTCCAAAAAAAAGCCCTTTAGAAGACTTTCAATGGGAATAAATCAGTGGAACTTATTTATGAGCCAGAGGACCTTCGTTAAAATTCTTACTTTTCTTCTGAACATTTTTGCAGTAGATTCTTTTAAACGAAGGATAAACAACAAGGCAATTGGGAGCCAATTGTCTCTATTCCAAACCATTTTTCCCCAGTAAAATTCTTTTGTTTAGTTATCGGTTATGTTCAGATTAGTATGTTAAGTTATAGTTATCCGAAACAATAACTTCTTTTGTTTAGTTATCGGTTATGTTCAGTTAGGTTATGTTGGGTCACAGAATCCACATACATAGTCAAGATTGTTGGTAATACTCCATAAGAATTGGTTGACTATGAACCAGTAAATCCCAAGATCTGGTTGTGGTTGATTATGTTATGGAAAGGATAAGTTAGGTTAGCTAAAATTAAGTCCAATCTAGTAAAGTATTAAAACTTTTTAATTATGTACCAGAAACATCAATGGAAGAACCAGCAAAACCAACAGAACCTGAAGATTTGGATGCGGCTAACATAGATTCGGCTCCGCAGAAACCAGACGAGCCAAAGACGGTCAGTGCTGAAGGCACTGAGGAGCAATATGCAGGAGGTAACATGAAAAACTTGACCTTTAACTTAACTAGAACTTAACCTTTTCTCCATAAATTTAAACTTTCTTTAGAATTTTATCAGCTTTGAAATATTGTTCCCCACCCTCCTTCCCACCCTTAGTCAGTAACAAGGCTACAAGATCGTGCCACTCTCATAACAATCATCACACTCATCCTTCACTCATATTCAGGGTAACATCCTCCATGAGGTACCTGTCTCACAAAGAATGATTAAGAAAATTAAGACCCTTCTCAGACATCTTTGACTAATGACAGGTCAGTCGCACATTCGTCGTCAAACAAATGGGTGGTTTAAATAAGAAAATAATTTTTTTTTATAAATTGTAAAAATCAAACTTATTGATATGTGTTTATATATTAACTCATTATTATATTAACGAGCCTTAACCAACAAACAGCGAGCAACCAACGAGAAATGTGGTGGCCACGAAAACAGAGACAGACGCTTGACGGCCACGATGCGACAGAGATTTTCCTTAGATACTCAGTGATCAGTGATCAGAGAGATATTCAGAATTCAGTGATACTATTGAGACATTTGCCAGCCCCAATACGAAAAAGTTGAATTAAATTAAATTTTTTACTTTTTACTTAACTGGAGCAGCCAGTAGGGGGTGCCGTCAACCAGTAGGAGGTGCCGCCAGCCAGTAGGAGGTGCCGCCAGCCAGTAGGGGTGCCGTAAGCCAGTAGGAGGTGTCGCCAGCCAGTAGGGGTGCCGTAAGCCAGTAGGAGGTGCCGCCAGCCAGTAGGGGTGCCGTCAGCCAGTAGGGGGTGCCATCAGCCAGTAGGAGGTGCCGCCAGCCAGTAGGGGGTGCCGTCAGCCAGTAGGGGTGCCGTCAGCCAGTAGGGGGCGCCATCAGCCAGTAGGAGGTGCCGCCAGCCAGTAGGGGTGCCGCAAGCCAGTAGGAGGTGTCGCCAGCCAGTAGGGGTGCCGTCAGCCAGTAGGGGGTGCCATCAGCCAGTAGGAGGTGCCGCCAGCCAGTAGGAGGTGCCGCCAGCCAGTAGGGGTGCCGTCAGCCAGTAGGGGGTGCCATCAGCCAGTAGGAGGTGCCGCCAGCCAGTAGGGGTGCCGTAAGCCAGTAGGAGGTGTCGCCAGCCAGTAGGGGTGCCGTAAGCCAGTAGGAGGTGCCGCCAGCCAGTAGGGGTGCCGTCAGCCAGTAGGGGGTGCCATCAGCCAGTAGGAGGTGCCGCCAGCCAGTAGGGGGTGCCGTCAGCCAGTACGAGGTGCCGCCAGCCAGTAGGGGGTGCCGTCAGCCAGTAGGGGGTGCCAGCAGCCAGTAGGGGGTTCCGTCAGCCAGTAGGGGGTGCCACCAGCCAGTAGGGGGTTCCGTCAGCCAGTAGGGGGTGCCACCAGCCAGTAGGGGTGCCGCCAGCCAGTAGGGGTGCCGTAAGCCAGTAGGAGGTGTCGCCAGCCAGTAGGGGTGCCGTAAGCCAGTAGGAGGTGCCGTCAGCCCGTAGGGGGTGCCGCCAGCCAGAAGGGGGTGCCGCCAGCCAGTAGGGGGTGTCGCCAGCCAGTAGGGGTGTCGTAAGCCAGTAGGAGGTGCCGTCAGCCAGTAGGGGGTTCCGTCAGCCAGTAGGGGGTGCCACCAGCCAGTAGGAGGTGCCGTCAGCCAGTAGGGGGTGCCGCCAGCCAGTAGGGGGTTCCGTCAGCCAGTAGGGGGTTCCGCCAGCCAGTAGGAGGTGCCGTCAGCCAGTAGGAAGTGCCGTCAGCCAGTAGGGGGTGCCAGCAGCCAGTAGGGGGTTCCGTCAGCCAGTAGGGGGTGCCACCAGCCAGTAGGGGGTTCCGTCAGCCAGTAGGGGGTGCCGTCAGCCAGTAGGGGGTGCCAGCAGCCAGTAGGGGGTTCCGCCAGCCAGTAGGGGGTGCCACCAGCCAGTAGGGGGTGCCGCCAGCCAGTAGGGGGTTCCGTCAGCCAGTAGGGGGTTCCGCTAGCCAGTAGGAGGTGCCGTCAGCCAGTAGGGGGTGCCAGCAGCCAGTAGGGGGTTCCGTCAGCCAGTAGGGGGTGCCACCAGCCAGTAGTGGGTTCCGTCAGCCAGTAGGGGGTGCCACCAGCCAGTAGGGGGTGCCGCCAGCCAGTAGGGGGTGCCGCCAGCCAGTAGGAGGTGCCGTCAGCCAGTAGGGGGTGCCAGCAGCCAGTAGGGGGTTCCGTCAGCCAGTAGGGGGTGCCACCAGCCAGTAGGGGGTTCCGTCAGCCAGTAGGGGGTGCCACCAGCCAGTAGGGGGTGCCGCCAGCCAGTAGGGGGTGCCACCAGCCAGTAGGAGGTGCCGCCAGCCAGTAGGAGGTGCCACCAGCCAGTAGGGGGTGCCAGCAGCCAGTAGAGGGTGCCAGCAGCCAGTAGGGGGTGCCAGCAGTCAGTAGGGGGTGCCGCCAGCCAGTAGGAGGTGCCGCCAGCCAGTAGGAGGTGCCACCAGCCAGTAGGGGGTGCCAGCAGCCAGTAGAGGGTGCCAGCAGCCAGTAGGGGGTGCCAGCAGTCAGTAGTGGGTGCCGCCAGCCAGTAGGAGGTGCCGCCAGCCAGTAGGAGGTGCCGTTCAGTAACATCCGAAAAGCAAATAGTTGTACCAATAGGAGCAGCTAGGAACCGAATGCAACGGTTTCACTCAATGAAAAAACACCGAACGAAACGTATGTAATAGGAATGTGGGAATATGAGCTTTTACAACAATCAATCAATCAATCAAAATCACTTTATTAACAGAACAGAGAGATAAAGACCTAAAAACATAAACATATTTCAACTAAATATTAAAATATTAATCATGTCATATTCCAAACCGTTTTTTCCCAGGAGAATTCTTTTGTTTAGTTATCGGTTATGTTAGGTCATAGAATCCACGTACATAGTCAAGATCCATACTCTTAGATGAGCAATGTAATCTTGCTTGTATGTATGTATGTTTGCTTGCACAATTATCTCTAAAACGGCTCCCAGGATTTCCCTCAAAGTCTGGAAATAAGTAATTTATGACTCTAATAAGTGTTCTGTGCATAACACAAAACCAAGAACACTTTATTTCCTTATTAACATTTTTTACAAACATTTAGCATTTGGTAATTAGGTTGAATTGTATGATCATACAGGGAGTACTTTTACAACATCCTCCCCTTAAGATTGATAATTTTTTAGCCAGCAAGGTTTTGTAATGGTTCTTTTAGGTCCGGCTTGAGATGGTCCTGGCAACCATTCTACAGCTGGCTTACCACAAGTTCTTGAAGTCTGATCCGAACTGATTTCTTTTTCCAAATATGGAGCAGGTTTCAAATGGAATCGGTTCCTTCTTATCGTTCTTAGATCAGTTTCTATAACATATGACCGAGGGTTATTTAAAATCTTCACAACTTTTCCATGTCTTCTTAAGTCAATAATCCAGACTGGATCTCCGACCTTAAGAGGCTCAAGGTGTTTCACTCTGTGTCTTTGGTCGTAATTGTGTTTATACTTCTTGCGGTACCCTTCCTCTCCCTCAGCAAGGTCCTCCAGATTGGGAGATTCTTTGAGTAGATCTGCTGTTTGAGGGAGAGTACTTCTTAACCTCCTGTTCATCAGCAGTTGAGAGGGGGACTGTAACCATTCTGCAGGGGAGTTGTACGGTAGGCCAAGAGCGCTAAATAAGGATCTTCCTTTAATATTACTTCAGCAGTTTTCACCGCCGCCTCTGCCTCACCATTACTTTGGGAAAACTTCGGACTCGTTGTTGTGTGTTTAAAACCATACAATTTAGAAAATTTCTTAAACTCTGAGTTCTCAAGGGTTTGAAACTTTGATCTAGAATCTGATCTTACTTCCTCGGGTACACCATGATGACAAAAGAAGGCTTTACACTTCATGATAACCTCTTGAGATGTCAGTGACTGCAGTTCCACAATCTCAAAATACCTTGAGTAGTAGTCTGTTATGGTCAAAAACCAGACCCCCCCCCCAAGTTTGAACAAATCCATTGCTAAGGTTTTCCACAGTCTGTCTGGAAATTGTGTAGGAATCAACGGTTCATGCTTATTCGTTGAGTGTCTTTATACATGTAGGGCAGGACCTAACCATGTTCTCAATCGCTGCTGATATTCCCGGCCACCATACTGACTTTTTAGCATGTAGTCGACATTTAGTGATCCCAAAATGACCCTCATGAATCCTTTGAAGTGCCCAAGGCTGTAGGTTGGTGGGATGACCATACGAACACCACGGAGAATAATACCATTATCCACACTAAGTTCATCTTTAACGGAGTAATACGGCTTCAAGTTTGTTTTTATGGATTTTTGTGATGGCCATCCTTCTGTAATCAATCGTTTCAACTTGTTCAAAGTAGAATCTTTATTCTGTTCTTCTAGAACTTTGGCGACTAGGCAGTCATTTACATCAATGCTCGACAGAACCATCTGGACAAAAGCTTGTGTTTCTTCTTCCAATTCGCAGTCATTTTGATCCGAAAAATGAAGAGGTGCTCTGGAAAGTGTGTCAGCAACATGGAGTTGTTTTCCGGGAACATAGGCCATAACAAAATCGTATCTCATCAAACAAAGGCAGTTTCTTTGAATTCGTGGGGACAGTTCATCGAGATGTTTGGATTTCAAGATCTGCAGTAGAGGTTTGTGATCAGTTTGTATTATTATTCTTTTACCAATAATAAATTCTTTAAATTTATCGCATGCCCAAGCAACAGCAGTAGCCTCACATTCGATGTTTGCATAGTTCTTCTCAGCTGGAAGTAATCTTCTAGATGCAAATTAAATGGGACGAATTGTTCCATCATCCTATACTTGGGACAGTGTTGAACCTTAACCCTTGGTTGACGCATCACAAGATATTAGTGTTTCACGCTTAGCATCATATACAGCCACGCACGGGGATTTAGTTAGAACTGATTTTATTTCGTCAAACGCCTTTTTTTGTTCAACACCCCAACTCCATTTAACATTAGCTTGTAACAATAAATTAATAGGTGCCATAATCTTTGCTTTATCAGGTACAAACTTTGCAAGAAAGTTTACCATGCCATTGAATCTCTGTAGGTCTTTTACATTTTTAGGGCATTCCATTTCAAGTATGGACAAAACTTTTTCAGAATCAACAGATAGACAGGTTGGACTTTTTCAGGAGACGGGTAGTGACCAAGAAATGTGATATTTGTTTTACCAAACTGAGTTTTCTCTCTGTTAAGTGCCGAACTGCTACATTCGATTGATTACCTAAACTTTTTTAACATGCATCTTTGAAAATGTTCAGGTGCAGATGTTATACCAAAAGGAAGTTTGAGGAATTTAAACCGCCCAAATGGGGTTAGAAAAGTCGTGAAATCTTGAGAGTCAGGACTTTGCCAAAACCCACTGTTTGCGTCAAGTTTGGAAAACAATTTGGCCCCAGATATAGTGCTAAGAGAGGTTTCAATTTTTGGAATAGGATGGTATGGTCGCTGTACACATTCATTCAGTTTGGTCAAATCAGAACAAATGTGAATATTGCCATGGCTTAGGGACTACTACCACTGGTGAACACCATTGAGTAGCATGTTCAACAGGAGAAATTACTTTGTTTTGTACCATGCATTCTAGTTCCGCTTTGACTTTATTCATTAAAGGTAAAGGTACTGATCTTGGGGTTGTGATTGCATCATCTTTCAAAGCAATTGTATAAGGGTCTGGTATGACACCCAGACCATTGAACATTTCATGATATTCAGTGTAAAAGTCACTTTGATCTTTAGATACTGAATTAACAAATGTCAATACCTTTAAGTCCTGTATAGCTGGACGGCCCAATAAGGGAGTCACTATACCGTTAACCACGTATACGGGGTGGTTAATATTTATACCTTTATACGAAAAATTGGCTCGAGTACACCCCAAAGTTTCCAGCTTAACTCTACCAGCCCCATACAATTCGATTAATGTTGGCTGAACCCTGTTTTCAGGAATTATACCAGGAGGAACAGTTACATCAGCTCCTGAATCTACTTTAAATGTTATAGGCTTTCCCTCAAACAATAACTCTACATTCCATGGTTTGCAGTTTTTTTCACCCCCAGTTGATCCTAATAAGGAACCTATAAATACTTTATTATTTGTATGTGTTAGATCACTTACATCATTACTTTGATCAGCGTTTACCTCACTAGTTCGTCTGGATGGACAGACTTTAGCAAAGTGGCCCAACTTCTTGCCAATGTTGTGTTTGCTGGACACGAACTCCTAGGATGGGATGGTCTACTGCCACACCAGGAATATTGTGTTGTGTATTCATGTTTTCTTTGATGAAATAGCCGTCCATGTTGTTGAACAGACGTCTTATTTTGAGAACCTATTTGACTGACAGGTGATACTGAAGTTTCAACTGCATAATCCTTTGATTCATTTAAGTCTTCCTTCTCTCTCTTTACACCCTCTGTATGACGGATTACTGTTATAGCTTCATCCAAATTCACATCCATGTCCATCAGTAAGCGATCACTGAGCTTGTTGTCATTTAAACCAAGTAACAAAACCATCAATACCATGTCATCATTAAGAGAACCCCAATCACAAGTTTTTGCTAACGAATGAAGATTGATTATAAAATCTTCAATTGGTTCATCGGCCTTTTGTTTTCGTCTTAAAAATTTTGAACTTTCAAAAATCAAGTTTCGCCGGGAAAAAATGTTTCTCAAACAAACAAACAATATCTTCATAAGTAGTCTTTGACTCATCGCTTATGCCAAAAGAAGCATAAATATCATCAGCTTTTTCTCCAAGTGTGTATATTCAAGTGTTGATTTGTTTACTGTCTGATTCCTCACACAAACCACTTGCTAAACGATATCTCTCAAATCTTACCTTCCACCTTGGCCACTCCGCCAGAATAAAAGAGAAATTTCTTGGTGGTTCCCATCGTAGCTTGGTTTTTATAGATTATAGTATCATTTTCAAGAGCGTATTTTTGCTTTTGTTTGTTCCTATTACTTAAGTCCTCATCTTGATCCTCATCATAGTCTACTTGTTTTCTTCTAGATTTTTTATTAAGAGGCATATTGGTTTGAGTACGCTGCCACCATGTGTTGTTATACTATATTTAATATGAGAGATTATAAAAAAGACAACGTTTATACATAACACAAAACCAAGAACTCTTTATTTCTTATTAACATTTTTTTCAAATATTTAGCATCTGGTAATAGGTAATTAAAATTGAACATATGATCATACAGGGAGTACTCTTACAATAGAAATCTAATCATAAGAGCTGTTTGCAAACCACAGCCATCTAGAAAAAATACAACTTGTGGGACAGGGTCGGCTCAAGAGTTTTTGGCGCCCTAGGCGAAGCTATTGCTTAGCGCCCCCCCCCCCCCCAAGCTGTTTCCTATTTTATCAGTATGTACTATCAGAGCTAGAGAAAAATCTTGATATTGGCCCACCAGGGACAATTTGATGAACGGATACAATCGAATCACTAAGATACCTAAGTCTCTCTTTGCTTTCATTTAAATGATTAAAATCACTTAAAAATAACTTATTTTTCCTTCTCTTTGTGGATTATTTTTGATAGAAAAATTATTTCAAAAGTAACAAGAAAAGACTTGTAAGTATGGATAGTTATACAATGTTTTTTGTCATGTAAGTGGTTATCTTGGCTAAAACTCCAAGACAAAAAGAAGACGTAACGACCTAGCAGACAGGTGCCATAAGAGCGGAGAATTTTGTGTGCTAAGTATGGGATTATGGTAAAGTTAAAGGAATGGTAAGGGATTCCACCAGTGGAGATAAGTTTCAAGTTTTTAAAGTGATTAAAAAAGTAACTACGAGTGGAGCATTTAAAGCTATTCCTGAGTTATAAACTTATAATTTATTTAAATATTATATTAAAATCTAAATTAGAGCTTATGTCCGTTACTTTTCCTTAAGAAAGATATATTTATTTTATTTTGCGTCCTACTCTTGACAAATGGGGCGGCCCAGCGCTCCCTTTGGCGCCCTAGGCGGTCACCTAGTTTGCCTATATGGTGGAGCCGGCCCTGTTGCAGGATAAATATTGCATGGAGTAATAAAAAGGTTTCTATTTTTTTTAATTTACAAAACTTTTATTTTTGATAGTAATTGGATGAACTGGTAATTATGAAAAAATACCGAGCAAGGCTCGGTCGACTAGGTACTTGTTGGTAATACTCCAGAAGAATTGGTTGACTATGAACCAGTAAAGTCCTAAGATCCGGTTGTGGTTGATTATGTAACGGTAAGGTGAGGTTAGCTAAAATTAGGTCCAATCTAGTAAAGTATTAAAACTTTTAATTCTGTACCAGAAACACCAGTGCTTGAAGAACCCGCGAAACCACAAGAACCAGAACAACAGAATGCACCTGAGATAGATTCGCCTCAGGAGAAACCAGGTGAGCCAAAGTCGGTCAGTGCTGACGGCACTGAGGAGCAATATGCAGGAGGTAACATGACAAACTTGACCTTTAACCTAACTATACCTTAACCTTTTCCTCATGAATTTAAACTTTCTTTAGAATTTTATCAGTTGGAAACTCTGTTCCCACCAGTGTTGCCACTTTTGTGGTTTTTTTGCCAAATTGGGCATTTTTCTTGGCCTTGGGGTTTTTTTTTGGTGGATTGAGTCCGATGGGGAATTTTTAGCGGATTAAAATTTTGGCGGATTTTTGCAGATTTTGAAGGGTTGGTAAATAATAAATGAGACATGAAGCTAATGTATGGTTATAATATATTTAGAGTGAATTTTTTACCCACATATTTTCAGTCATAGATATGAATTTTGGGATAATTGGCAGTTAAAAGGGATTTTTGTTGAATTTGACTATTGGATGGGAAAAACTTGGGGATTTTCTTTAGTTTGCTATGACTTGACAGATTATTGGAGGATTTTTGCTTCGGTTAGAGATAAAATGGGGATTTTTCACGACAGTAGTGACCTTTTTTCCCTCCTTGTTGCTTGTTGTTGTAGTTGTTCTTGTAGTTTTTACCTTGCAACACTGGTTCTCACCCTCCCACCCTTCTCAGACAACTTTGAGAAATGACAATTCAGTCGCACATTCTTTGTCAAACAAATGGGTGGCTTAAATAAAGAAATAAAAATTTGTTATTAATTGTAAAAATCAAACTTACATACATTATATCTTACATACGGAGTCTTCACCAGGATCCGTAGTACCGGGAATCGTCAGGTTTCTTCCTTCGGTCTTCTCGAAGTGAGCTCACTGTCATTTCAAGTGTTGGAAAGTGTGATCCTCAATAAAGTCAGAGATTGAGTAGTAGGGCCTATCAATGAAATATCTTTTTACTTTATTGTTGAATGTGTTGTATTGAGTGATTGTTTTTATACTTTAGGGCAGTAAGTTAAAAAAGTAAGAACCAGAGTATTGTGTGGTTTTACTGAATTTTTGCAATCTGTTCTGTGGTAAGTCAAAATTATGTCGATTATGGGTATTATAGGAATGTTGTTCAAGTCTCAAGGAAGATGTAGAGGTTTTGGCAAAAATTATGGATTCGGCAATAATGTACAAGGAGATAACGGTCAGGATATTATGATTTAGGGAAAAAAGTTTGCAGTGTTCCAGGGGATTTAGTCTGAATATTGTCCTAATGGCTTTCCTCTGTAATATTAGGATTTGCTCGATACTCTTAGTTGGTGCTGATCCCCAGGCAACAATGCCATAATATTAATATATATGTATATATATAAATATATGTATATACAGGGTGAGTTTTAATTGTCCCCCCCCCTTACTTTTTTTACATTTCTAAAAATAACTATCCCAGACCCCGCCCAAACATTATTGGGTAGTAAGTACCTCGTTTTGAGGGAATACTCATTTTCAACCGCCACCTTGGATCCGCCATATTGGATCCAAAATAATTTGTTCAAATGTAAAAGTGCTGTTGTGACCCATCATTTCAAGCTAGATTTTTTCACTGATTACAATGCCGCAATCCGTTTTTTAATGTCTCCATTCGTTCTCAAGATATGAGTACTTTTTATTTCTTTATTTTCAACCAATTTTAACATTACAAATTGATAAAATAGGCCCATAACCACAAAATAATGCTAGATAGTGACGAATAACCACCATCAGTCATTGTTGAGCGATTTACACTTAACTTTCACCAATGTAAATTTTTTGGCCGCCATCTTGGATCCGCCATTTTGAAATGAGGTAAGTTATTTCAAATATGAAGTTGGTGTTGTGACCCATCATTTCAAACTAGTTTTTTGCGCGAAATTCAATGCCGCAACCCATTTTTAATTATCATGTTTAGTTTTCAAGATATTGACAAATTTCTAATAAAAATCTCAAAAAGTATTAATTTTTCAAAAACTAATTTTTACAGCTAAAAACGGGTTGCGGCATTGAATTCGGCGCAAAAAACTAGTTTGAAATGATGGGTCACAACCCCAACTTCATATTTGAAATAACTTACCTCATTTCAAAATGGCGGATCCAAGATGGCGGCCAAAAAATTTACATTGGTGAAAGTTAAGTGTAAATCGCTCAACAATGACTGATGGTGGTTATTCGTCACTATCTAGCATTAGTGTGTGGTTATGGGCCTATTTGATCAAATTTGTAATGTTAAAATTGGTTGAAAATAAATAAATAAAAAGTACTCATATCTTGAGAACGAATCGAGATATTAAAAAACGGATTGTGGCATTGTAATCAGTGAAAAAATCTAGCTTGAAATGATGGGTCACAACACCATTTTTACATTTGAAAAAATTATTTTGGATCCAATATGGCGGATCCAAGATGGCGGCCGAAAATGAGTACCCCCTCAAAACGAGGTACTTACTACCCAATAATGTTTGGGCGGGGTCTGGGATAGGTATTTTTAGAAATGTAAAAAATGTAAGGGGGGGACAATTAAAACTCACCCTGTATATAAATATATGTATATGATGTGTCTACTTATTAATATATGTTTTTATATTACAGTTCGTGCATTATATCTACGGCTATGGCAGAGTCAACTGGTTTCAAGGCGCGGGGGGGAGAGGGGATACTTTCTGAAAACACTGGTCTACAGTTCCGCTGTTTGTCAAATGCTGTGTTTACCAAAATCATACGTTAAAAATATCAATCGATACTGTCAGTAGCGTAGTATCCATAGCCGGAGATATAATGCGCAAACTGTAACTTATTATTATATTAACGAGCAAGCGGGAAACAACGATAAATGTGATGGCCACGAAACTGAGACAGGCTTGACAGCCGCGTTGCGACTGAGTTTTTTAGGCATGATGCTACTGAGATTTGCCAGCCCCAAAACAAAACATTTGACCATTAGACCCATCACTGCTCAGTACAGGGCATATAGGAGATAGTTGTTCTATTACCTTTATGCATACATTTGTTTACAAATATTCATAACAACATGATATAAAATCATCAGTTGATTATACAATATAATTCATCTTCGTGACCTTGGAACAGTAGGGTTCCAAAAGGGCCAAGCACAACTTTTCAGGAGAGCCCTTTAAAGTTTCAGCATCTCAGAAGTACTTCTTCTAGCCTTGGGATAGCACCATAAATTTTTCCCTTTACTTACCTTTACTTGAAAGTCGACAAAAATGTCATTTAGAACCCTATTGCTTTGGACCGGGGATTTTAAACTTAAAATGCCATATGAAATACACTACTTTTGGTAATTCTATAATGAAAGGTGGACGTGGATCTGAGTTTAGTTCTACATATTTTTCAAATAAATAAGTTACTCTGATTTTTTTTCAAACATAATCTATTAATTTCAAGTGAATTTGTTTCAGTGACACCCGAAGAGCAAATAGTCGTACCGATAGGATCAGCTAGAGAGCGAATGCAACGGTTCATGAAACTCACAACCCCGAGCGAAACGCATGTAATAACACCGAGCGTAATAGGCGTTTGGGAAGGTGAGTTTTTATAACAATCGGCACACATTGAGCCACTAGGCCGTGGCACCATGGCTTAGTACTGACCCACCCGCACTGAATGTCTTAAGAATCTGAAGAAATGGGCAGTACTACTTAATTGGTTGGGAAAAATTGACTAAATTTCATCAAACATAGTTTAGTGATAAAAGAAAGGATTTGGTTTGCTTCTTCCATTTTTAGATGAGGTATTTCACTTTTCGACTCAAATATATAAAAAAAGATAGTATCATTGGAGTTTGACGGGTGGGAGGGCACTTTAATGGGGTCTGGAAGATGACAAACACCATTCATTTTTTTATCAATGTGAATAAAATTGCTAATGACGTAAGATTAAACATGGCTCATGTTGTTATCTGAAGAAGAAATTCTCAGCTACATTTCATTTCATTTTATTCCTTACTTACTCCTTACTTAAGGAGACGAATGTGTACTGCGTTGCTGCATTCTATACAAAACAGTAGTTCTCGGGTAGTTCAGTTTCCGCATTGCCCGTTCGCTCACGCGGCAGGGTCAGTACTGACCCACGGTTACTTATTCTCGTCGTGACGCGTGTATGTTAGTGCTTAAAAAATTGAAAAATTAAATCTTTAATAAATAGATCAATAAAATAACATAAATATTTTCTGTGTGATTAGTGAATTATTCAATTTTCCCCATTCTGATATTCCTTACGGGTCATTACTGACCCATGACCTTTACAACACCAAATAACGTCATACATAATTCCGGGGAATTTTTTCACCCGTGTAAACTTTTTTACCTTTATGTACACTTGCATGAAGTGAAGTTTATAGCGTAATACAAACATTTTTGTATAATATGAGAATTTTTTTAAATCTGTCCATAACATAATGCGGGTGGGTCAGTACTAACCCATAACTTTGACGTCACCATTTGACGTCTAAAATACTCAGGGGAATTTTTGCACCTCACATTTGAACTCACCTTATACAGGGTTTTCATAAATGAATGGTGCAATTTTAACTTTAAATTAAAAGAAAACTATATAAAGTACATTAAAAATATTTATTTCATTAGAATCTCCATTAAAAACAGTTTTATATACTGATGCATTTTACATTTCAATGTGTCCACCACCGATAGCTCTGCAGACATCTAATCTATGGTCGATCTCGGCCCATACGCTGTGCAGCATGTCTCTTGTAACCGATGATACTGCCTCATAAATCCTTTCCTTTAAATGAGCAACATCACGGATTTTCTGAGAATATACGATGTTTTTTACATATCCCCACAGGAAAAAGTCGCATGGAGTCAAATCCGGGCTTCTAGGAGGCCATGCTATTGGGCCACCTCGACCTATCCATCTTTGTCCAAACTTGTTATCCAAAGCAACACGAACAAAGTCCTTATAATGGGCTGGTGCTCCATCTTGTTGAAAATACATCATATTGACATTATCAAACTCGTCAATTTGTGGAAAACAAAAATTTTCTAGCATATCCAGGTACACATTACCATTAACACTTTTCTCGGCAAAGAAAAAAGGTCCAATTACTTGGTTTTTAGTCAGTCCACACCAGACGTTTACTTTTGGTGTGTCTCGGATTTTTTCGATGATCTCATGAGGACGTTGAAAACCCCAAATTCGAACATTGTGTCTATTAACACACCCATTAACATGAAATGTTGCTTCATCTGAAAACATTACATCATTTAAAAATGATTCATTTTCTTCAATCTGATTTAAGATGTAAGTTGCATACTCCACACGTTTATTTTTATCATTCGGTTTGATACCATGCAACAGTTGAATTTTATACGCATGAAAATGCAGCCTTTTATGCAAAATTTTATGCAGAGTTGTCACTGGGATTCCAAGCTCCAGACTCCGACGTGGAAGAGATTTTTTTGGACTTCTAAGACAAGATTCGTTAACGTTTTGAATTGTTACCTCTGATACAGGCGGTCTCCCAGAAGTCTTCCGTTTTTGTACCGATCCAGTTTCTACGAATTGTTTACTCCAACGCGTAATGTTATTTCTGTGAGGTGGAGCTTTGTTAAATAATCCCCTAAAAGCCCTTTGCACTAAAACAACAGACCTTAATTCACTCAACAACAGCACACATTTGGCTTTCTCTTGATCAGAAAACATGTTTTTTGATCAGAATCGAATATTTGAGGTTATTGTACAATTTAACCAACAACAATGAAACAGCTGTTTTCTAAGACAGAGTAATAAAACTAAATGAGCTGAAGAATTCAGAGGTGCCAACCATTTTTTTCTACCTCGCACAGTAATTATTTTATAAGCATTCGAAACTGCACCATTCATTTATGAAAACCCTGTATAAAGGTTTTGTGGAAAAAAATTTCAGCACCTGGGGAAGGTTCTTTTTTTCAGCAGTGAATGTGTTAATTGGTAACATACTTCGAGGAGGAGGTCTGGTATTGGTGAATTTTGTGGATCGCTTCTGTGATAATTATTTCCACCTGCCACACATTTCCTTAAAAAAAAGCTTGCCTTTGGAGAACACAGTCATCTTTTGTAAGAGTGGATAGCTTTAGAGCATTAATTAATTCTTCTGTTGAATAAAACTTCTGGTTGTTCTTATTCTCCTTTCAGAACTTTTTATGATCAACTCTTCTCCAAAGTGGTTTCAATTAATTAAAGCCATTTCAAATTAATGTTATGTAATGTAATGCAATATACTCTTTTGCTTTAGGAATTTTCAAGAGCTCCAAACAAAAGCTCTTTAAGAGAATTTGGAACATAACGATCCACTGGATTTTATCTCTGACTTATAGAAGGCCGACACTAAAATTCTTAATTTTCTTTAAACTTTTTCAACAAATTTTGCAGCAGATTCTTCTAAAAAAGGAATTAAGATAAGCACAGACCAGTATAAAACGAAATTTCTGAATTCCAAACAGTTTTTCCCAGGAGAATTCTTTCACCTGCAGTTAGTAGTGTACCGAAAAGTTTATAAGCTTATCCAATAATTAACTTAAGCATCATCACTTTTTCGTAATTATTTTATAAATTTTTCTCATGGCTAGTCATTTATGCCAGGTTTTATATAGTTCACTTTGGGTAACCAGCCAGTGTCTTACTCAAGCAGCATGACAAGGTGAATTTCTATTTCAGGGCTTAAACTTCCCATTTTAGACACAAAACCCAAAATTTTAGGCTTTGTACCCCCACTAAAGGAAAAAGTGGCTTTTGATTAATTTCCCAAACTTACTGGCCAATTAGATCATAGAAAATAACATCTTTACCAAATTTTAAGAGTCGGACGATAATGGTGGGTGCTGGAGTGTAAAATCCCTTTAAGAAAATTATCTACGTTTAGAAAATTCATATTCCTAATAATAAATCAGATATTTTTAGTGTTATAACTTTGGGAGAGGGCTGAGCATTTTTTTATTTGTATTACCTTCAATCATTTATTTATTAACTTTACATTCAGAGCTTGTATTACGCTTTTTTAGCACAAAACCCTCCAAAGAGGAATTTCCCCAAAGGGAAATTAACCATTACTGAAAATATTCACTCAGAGAACATATAGGATTTTTATCAATAACTTTTTTCAATTTGCAAAAATTGTGTTCTTTTAATTAAATATGATTTTAGCCAAGCAAAAGATTTACCTTTAATCCCACATTTTTGAAATACTAGAAACAAGGAATCGTCATAGACCGGACGGTAAAACATTACAAACCAAAATTGGACAAATCTGTAGCATCACCGTGTCGGGCGAAAGTGCCCTTAGGATGTAGACGTCGTACACCCTCAGTTCCTTCTGAACATGTACAACAGCTGCTTGAAAGCGAGTGTTTGCCAAACTGCCAAACTGGTAGTTTGCCAAACTGGGTGCTGGGAACTGGCCAAGCTTGTGCTTCTGAGCAGAAAACGGGGTCCACCGGACGCTGCATCGTTGCACCGCCCTCTGTGCTTGCTGGACACGACGGGAAAACTGATGGAGGGCTGTTGAAACCGAGAATTGGAGAGGCTGTACGAGCGGCAGGGGTCCTCTCGACTCTACAACTTGGGTTCAGGGCATCCCAAGTGGCCTCTTGGCACTCAACACCATCTCGGAGGTTGTGGATTCAGTGACACGAGCAGATCAGGTGTCCCATGTGGCCCGTACGATTGTGCTGCTGGTTATACATAACGTGAGAAACGCGTTCAACTAATCACAGTGGTGCGACATTCTGGTCGCACAGGAAAGAACATTCAGGGTGTACCTGGGTACCTCCTCGCCATGGTGAGAGACTACGTAAGGGACCAGCGGTTGATGTACGAGACAGACCAGGGGTTTGTGACCGAAACCATCACCTCTGGGGCAGCCCAGGGGCGTTGCTTGAACCGGATCTCTGGAATGTCTCGTATGACAGTTTGCTCCGCAAAGAGATGCCGCATGGAACGTTCCTTAATGGGATAAGCTGATGACCCTTGTGTATCATCCTGGTATCCCGGTATGTCAAGCCGTTTGTCTACAATCTGTTGTGGCCGCCTTCGAAGTCTATGTCACTTGCGTTTTAGTAACATTTTAGGGACATTACTTGTCCTGATTTAAAATATTGTTCCATAGTCATCACTGCCGTATGCCTTCAACATTGACTCATCAGTCAACGCCTTAGACCTCACGACCGTTTTAACACCGTCAGACGAGGGCTTGTTTGACTCCTTACACCTACGGCTCTGACGAATCCTGGGGCGATTCTTGGAACTGCACCAACTCCATCGACTTGGATATAAAGTTCTGCCACGTTCAATTCAATTTATTAATAAAACAATAATAATAATAGTAATAATCATTTTGTTGAGCCAGAATTGACAACATAGTTGCATTAACTCAGTTTATATACACATAAAATTTTTCTTCATTAATTTTCACAGCAATTAATAAACATTATCATTCTTTATTGTGTCCAGGTATTCTTGAAGATTGTAGCAGGAAGAGTCAATCAAAGAGATTTTGAGTGTTTTCTTAAATTTTTTGAAGTTTAATTCCTTGAGAAATTTAGGTAGAAAATTGTAGATTTTTATAACATTATAATAAAGGTGTTTCTTGAAAAAAACAGGTTCATTATGAACGTAGTATTCAATAGTGCAGACGTTAATCCCCACTAAGGAACACCGTGTCAACAAGCTGCAGTAGAGCGCCGATTATCCGAACGTCGGTCATCCGAACCGTCGGTTAACCGAACGCCATAATAATTCATATTTTGAACATGATTCTCAAGCAATTCAAATTTGCGCGGCAAAAAAGTGTCAGGGCTAAAGCAAAAACTAATTTTGGACTTTTTCTTTAAATAAAAAGTATATAGTGTACTGTATCTATGGATGATAAATTGTTCTTTAAAAATTTATATCCATGTATTCTGATCGATTTCATAATAAAATTACGTAAATAATTTTTGTTTGATCATTTTTTAGCCTTTTTACTAGTAAGAATTACATAACATATATAATTTTTAAATTTTGTATTTTCATGTTCGATTATCCGAATATTTAGTTATCGGAACACCCCTTGTCCCCGATTAGTTCGGATAATCGGCGCTCTACTGTATTGCTCATAACTATCCACAATTTGTGACTTCCAAGTAGCTGGATTACAGGACACAGTCCCAGTCTTTACTATACATCATATTATACAGTTTAAATTCATGGGAACACAATTTCTTGGAGTCACGTGTGCAGATTTCTAAAATTAGTCCTTGTTAGATTGGTCCCTACGCAGGGAAAAGATAGTTCTTACTGCCCATTTCTACAGTTTGAGCAGGAATTTCATTTTTTGATTTCCATGTCCCCAAACTGGTATAGCATACGACAAGTGGAGATAGATAAGTCCATGGTATGCTAATAGGAGGACATCAAGGTTAGCTATGATTTTTAAATTGCGTAAAACAAAAAATCCTGAGCAGATTTTCCTCGAAACTTGGTCAATGTAATCGTGGAAATTTAGATGTTGTTCTAATATTATTCCTAAAATTTTACACTTGAGGTTGGACACATTCCGGTCTCATCGAGAATAAATGTAAAATTATTGGAACGTGTGTTTGTTATACAAAAATTTATGAGTTTAGTTTTTTCTGAATTTATAGCAAGCAAGTTTTCACGAAACCACTGAATAAAGTTATTAGAATGAAACATTTTATATAAATTGTAGAAACCAAACTTGTTAAATGTTGACAGATTCGAAAACTCCCAATTTAACAAGAAGTTTGGCATTCAAAAAAGAAGATTCTGAAGATTTGTCACTAAAAAACCCTCCAGAATCAGCTAGAGACCGGATGTTGCGCTTCCTCAAAGCCACGAACGAAAAGCCGAGCAAACCCACCGAAATCGGAATCCAGGGAGGTGAGTCTTAAGATACATTAGATAGATACATTAGATACATTACTTGAAATGGCGACCTACCCAGGTAGGTATTTTAAACCAAGTATGAATGACAGATGGAGTGAAGGATGATTGTGGCCTGATCTTGTAGTCTTGTTACTGACTAAGGCCAACATGTTCCTTAGATACGACTGTTAATTAATAGCCCAACAGCCAATGGCAACTAACGGACCTACATTTTAATGTGGAATCTGAACCACAATTTCCTCGGTTAATAGTTTTTCAAACTGGTCTAATTATCAGGACAGTCCTATGAACATATTATTCAATCGTGCAGACGTTAATCCCCACTTAGGAACACCGCGTCATCAAGCTATCGCTCATACCTATCCACAATTCGTGACCTCCAAGTACCTGGATTACAAGACACGTCACAGTCTCAGTCTTTACTACACATCGTTCTACACCATACAGTTTAAATTCACAGGACCGCAATTTCTTGGAGTCACATGCAGATATCTAAAATAGACCTTGCAAGATTGGTCTCTGCGCAGGGAAAAGATAGTTCTTACTGCCCATTTCTGCAGTTTAAACAGGAATTTGGTTTTTTGATTTTCATGTACCCACACTGGTATAGCATACGATAAGTGGGGATAGATTAGTCCGTAGTATGCTGAAAAGAGGCTGGCTATGTTTTTTAAATTGTGTAAAACAAAAATTCCTGCACTGATTTTCTTTGAAACTTGGTCAACGTAATCGTGGAAATTTAGTTGTGAATTTACACTTGAGAAGAAAAAAAATTTACACGAGAAGAAATGTAGAATTATTGGAACGTTTGTTTGTTATACAAAAATTTATGAGTTTCGTTTTTTCTGAATTTACAGCAAGCAAGTTTTCATGTAACCACTGAATAATGTTATTAGAATGAAACATTTTATATAAATTGTAGAAACCAAACTTGTTAAATGTTGACAGATTCGAAAACTCCCAATTTAACAAGAAGTTTGGCATTCAAAAAAGAAGATTCTGAAGATTTGTCACTAAAAAACCCTCCAGAATCAGCTAGAGACCGGATGTTGCGCTTCCTCAAAGCCACGAACGAAAAGCCGAGCAAACCCACCGAAATCGGAATCCAGGGAGGTGAGTCTTAAGATACATTAGATACATTACTTGAAATGGCGTCCTACCCAGGTAGGTATTTTAAACCAAGTATGAATGACAGATGGAGTGAAGGATGATTGTGGCCTGATCTTGTAGTCTTGTTACTGACTAAGGCCAACATGTTCCTTAGATACGACTATTAATTAATAGCCCAACAGCCAATGACAACTAACGGACCTACATTTTAATGTGGAATCTGAACCACAATTTCCTCGGTTAACAGTTTTTCGAACTGGTCTAATTATGAGGACAGTCCTATGAACATATTATTCAATAGTGCGGACGTTAATCCCCACTTAGGAACACCGCGTTAACAAGCTATCGCTCATAACTATCCACAATTCGTGACCTCCAAGTACCTGGATTACAAGACATGTCACAGTCTCAGTCTTTACTACACATCGTACTATACCATACAGTTTAAATTCACAGGACCGCAATTTCTTGGAGTCACATGCAGATATCTAAAATAGACCTTGCAAGATTGGTCTCTTCGCAGGGAAAAGATAGTTCTTACTGCCCATTTCTACAGTTTAAACAGGAATTTCATTTTTTGATTTCCATGTACCCACACTGGTATAGCATACGATAAGTGGAGATAGATAAGTCCATGGTATGCTAATAGGAGGACATCAAGGTTAACTATGATTTTTAAATTGCGTGAAACAAAAAATCCTGAGCAGATTTTCCTCGAAACTTGGTCAATGTAATCGTGGAAATTTAGATGTTGTTCTAATATTATACCTAAAATTTTACATTTGAGGTTGGACACATTCCGGTCTCATCGAGAAGAAATGTAAAATTATTGGAACGTGTGTTTGTTATACAAAAATTTATGAGTTTAGTTTTTTCTGAATTTACAGCAAGCAAGTTTTCACGAAACCACTGAATAAAGTTATTAGAATGAAACATTTTATATAAATTGTAGAAACCAAACTTGTTAAATGTTGACAGATTCGAAAACTCCCAATTTAACAAGAAGTTTGGCATTCAAAAAAGAAGATTCTGAAGATTTGTCACTAAAAAACCCTCCAGAATCAGCTAGAGACCGGATGTTGCGCTTCCTCAAAGCCACGAACGAAAAGCCGAGCAAACCCACCGAAATCGGAATCCAAGGAGGTGAGTCTTAAGATACATTAGATAGATACATTAGATACATTGAAATGGCGACCTACCCAGGTAGGTATTTTAAACCAAGTATGAATGACAGATGGAGTGAAGGATGATTGTGGCCTGATCTTGTAGTCTTGTTACTGACTAAGGCCAACATGTTCCTTAGCCAACAGCCCAACAGCCAATGGCAACTAACGGACCTACATTTTAATGTGGAATCTGAACCACAATTTCCTCGGTTAACAGTTTTTCAAACTGGTCTAATTATGAGGACAGTCCTATGAACATATTATTCAATAGTGTGGACGTTAATCCCCACTTAGGAACACCGAATTTTCGAAGGCCTATAGACACTGTAATTCCTATACAACTTAGTTGGCCTAAAATAAACAACAAGCTATCGTTCATAACTATCCACAATTCGTGACCTCCAAGTACCTGGATTACAAGACACGCCACAGTCTCAGTCTTTACAATACATCATACTATACCGTACAGTTTAAATTCACAGGACCACAATTTCTTGGAGTCACGTGTAGATATCTAAAATAGACCTTGCAAGATTGGTCTCTGCGCAGGGAAAAGATAGTTCTTACTGCCCATTTCAGCAGTTTAAACAGGAATTTGGTTTTTTGATTTTCATGTACCCAAACTGGTATAGCATACAATAAGTGGGGATAGATAAGTCCGTAGTATGCTGAAAGGAGGATATCAAAGTTAGCTATGTTTTTTAAATTGTGTAAAACAAAAATTCCTGCGCTGATTTTCTTTGAAACTTGGTCAACGTAATCGTGGAAATTTAGTTGTGAATTTACACTTACTTGAGAAGAAAAAAACATGTACACAAGAAGAAATGTAAAATCATTTGAACGTGTGTTTGTTATACAAAAAGTTATGAGTTTCGTTTTTTCTGAATTTACAGCAAGCAAGTTTTCACTGAACCACTGAATTACGTTATTAGAATGAAACATTTTATATAAATTGTAAAAACCAAACTTGTTAAATGTTAACAGATTCGAAAACTCCCAAGTTAACAAGAAGTTTGGCATTCAAAGAAAAAGATTCGTCACCAAAAAAACCTCCAGAATCCTTCCTCAAAGCTACAAACGAAAAGCCGAGCAAACCCACCAAAATCGGAATCCAGGGAGGTGAGTCCTTAGATACATTAGTAAAAAGCATTTAACTATTGTACTTACTTGAAATGGCGACCTACCCAGGTAGGTATTTTAAGCCAAGTATGAATGACAGATGGAGTGAAGGATGATTGTGGCCTGATCGTGTAGTCTTATTACTGACTAAGGCTAACATGTTCCTTAGATACGACTGTTAATTAATAGCCCAACAGCCAATGGCAACTAAGGGACCTACATTTAAACGTAGAATCCGTACCACAATTTCCTTGGTAAACAGTTTTACGAACTGGTCTGATTATGAGGACAACCCTATGAACGTAGTATTCAATAGTGCGGACGTTAATCCCCACTAAGGAACACCGTGTTAACAAGCTATCGCTCATAACTATCCAAAATTCATGACCTCCAAGTAGTTGAATTACAGGACACGCCACAGCCCCAGTCTACTATACATCGTACTTTACCGTACAGTTTAAATTCACGGGACCACAATTTCTTGGAGTCACGTGTGCTGTTCGAATTGGGCATAGCTTAAGTTACACGTAGAAAAATTCGACTGATTTTTGGCCGAATTAACCTCTTAAAATTCAATAAATTAACTAGACCAGTAAAAATACCGTAACTTAGAATAAATTGCAATACAAGCGTTTTTGACGGGATTCTAATAAAAAAATCTTTATATTAACATTTCCAATATTGATCAAAATCGTTTCATAGGAAACTTAAATTTCATAGGAAATTTAAATCGACAGTTCAAAATGGCGGCTTTTTTAACATTTACTGAAGTTGTTCTATTACATTCTCTCTCGTGATCCAAAAGTTGCAGAATGGCAGCTGGTTTTAGCTTGCTATAGAGCTATCCTCAAGCTGTACAAAATAGCTTCTTCCTAATCCTTTCTTCATTAAAGAGTACAAAAAAAGAGTATAAAAATGTACATTAAAATTTCCCGAACACACATCTTGACTCGAAAGTACACTTGACATTTAGGTCTCAATAACATTATTATATCGAACGAGCGACCTGAGCTGATGGACTGGACTATGACCTACACCTGCCTTCCCTCGCCTTTTGCCTTTCCATTGTTTTGATAGCAGTGCTGTAAATTATGTTAGAATTAAGAACGCCCACCTATGTAGCCCAGCAGAGGCCCGGTCCAGAGAAGTGCGGCGCCATGGAAGAATTTTGAAAATAATCCATTCCATGTTATCTTATAAGTTGACGCCCACCAAAGCAAGGCCCCGAAAAAAACTTCTCCTTGAATCCAGCACTGAGAATTCGGAGCGGAAATTTTCCTCTTGTGTTGCCACGCTGAGAGTTGCTTAAGTGGGCGAGGGGTAGAGCCATGGATAGCGCTGAAACGGCGTCTGTGCTGCATACAACTCCGCGCACTTCAACCAAAAATTATGTAATTTCTTCGCCGCACTGTGCCACACTTACGCAAGAGTTGTTTAGGTTGGCGGGGGTCCCTTAGAGAAGCTCAGGGAAAATATTCTCCACGCCGCATAGCGCTTTGCTGACCTTTAAACGCAACTTGTTGTTGAAAGCTTTGCCTGGGCTATCTTCTGCCTAACTGTATCTTGTACATATGTTTATGCACTGTATCCTGTACATCTGTTTTGGAGCAAAGAAGTTTTTTATGCTGCATTATTAAGGATGTTCCTTAACAACCTTAAAATCTAAATTGTAAATGCACAGCTCTTCATATCAGGTATATGCACTACTGAAGATATTTACTTTTTGCCACTATAAATGAACTAAAAGGGGCTGAAACCACAATATATGACATGTTAGCAGCTTCGGAATCAAAGTCAAGACAATTAATTTTTTGAATTTTGAAATAACCTTGACTTGTGAGGTTAAAAACATTTAAGTCTCAAAATCAATCAACTCAATGATTTAATTCAAAGCCAGGAAAATCAAGCGTCTAAAAAGAAACTAAAATTTGTAACTTTTTCAGAGAACTCAAGCTCACCGCCCAATCCTAAACCCACAACCTTGTACCAAAAACCCCGGCTGCCCACAACCTGGAACCCGACGGCCCCACCGGATCCAAGAGATTCAGTGTATATGATCCAACAACCGGTACCACCAGGTAATTGTAGTATAGGGTTATTTTAACCCATTTGCACAGACTCACGTGCTGATTACGTGGTCGGCCTCCCGACCGAGCGCGGGTGCTGTTAGTGAGGGCTTGGCCTAGTAATTCACTGGTTTGCTGCTAGGGTCAACTGTAGGCTTTATGCGCCAATTGTTCTCCAGGCCGACCGAGGTGCCGTAGCTCTGTTGGTTGAGGCGCTATACAAATCAAATAAAAAAAAATCAAAAAGTACTTTATTTCCATTAAATAGTCGAACAGATCCATATTCACGTGATGGCATAAATAAATAAATTGACATGATTGATGCTAAAGACAAAGGGAGATGTAGTTCACTTATTGTGCTTGACTACTCCAAAGCCTTTGATTCCATGAACCATGATATGCTTCTCACCAAGATGAGCTGCTATGGATTTGATGAAGGTATCATCAAATGGATAAGGTACTACTTAGACTCCAGGCTGCAGGTGACGCGTTTAGAGAATGAAACGTCAACCCCGCTCATCAAACATCAAGGCATTCCTCAAGGCAGCTGTCTTGGGCCTATTTTGTTCAACTTGTACACAGCAGATCTTCCTAGTTATGTACATAATTGTACAGTCCATTCCTATGCAGATGACTCACAGCTGCACTTGACCTATGAGCCATCCATGATGATGGCAGCCATTGGCCATAGAGTAATAATGAACTTCGTAAAGAGTTGGCACTTCCATGTTAACCCGGTGGTAAGAGAACAGTAGCGCTGTCTGATAAAAGTGCTACGAACTAAAAAGATCGATGCGATATATCGATCGTTGTCGATGTGATATGTCGATCGTCGTCGTCGTCTGCTTTGATTATATTTTTGTTTTGTTGTTTTTTTTTGCTAGACTCAATTTTAATGGCTTTACCGATTTGTTTAGATTAAATTGATTAAGTACGTTTGCCTACTGCAAGTTGTCTCGCGAAATACTGTACTGACTGATTCATATTGTGCTTAAAGCGATTGATAGAAAATAAATACGTAGATGTTTACATAAAAGCACTTAGTAAAAATTAATTTAGTTTATTTTTATTAAGTGCTTTTATGTAAACGTCTACGTATTTATTTTCTATCAATCACTTTAAGCACAATATGAATTACGCAGTACAGTATTTCGCGAAACAACTTGCACTAGAGGCAAATGTACTTTAGGTATTTTCCCACACTCAAATTAATTCCAACTCGTTTTGGTTGTGTACACGTCGTGACAGAAAATCAGGGGAAATGGAATAGGAAGTTAGCATATCGTTATCGTGGTTTTTGATTGGCTGATTCAGTGAAGAAGAAGAACCATGTTTTTACAACGACATCTAACTAAAGTGCTTCGAACTAACCTGCTCCAATAAGCTTACCACTTGGCTCCATTTAAGTGTCAGACCGGTGCATTGGCCTTATCAACTCTGACCTTGAGAAAATTCTTGAATGGTCACATGCTAATGGGCTGAAACTCAATATAGGTAAGTGTTCAGTGCTGCATACGGCGCCACCTAACCTGGTGCAGTCCCTCAGTCAAATTTGGAGTTCAGGTTGAACTCAACGGTGAGAGATTGAGCGTATGTGACAAAGTGAAAATGCTGGGTGTGGTGCTAGACAGCAACCTCACCTTCTCAGAGCGTGTCACGCATGCTACCCAGCGTGCTATAGGAAGGCTGAGGGGACTGTACAGGTTTAGAAGTTTGCTGCCAGAGACTGCAAAGCTGCACCTTATGCAGTCACTAGTCCCATCAGTGTTTACCTACTGTCTCCTGGTCTATGGAAACAGTGTCTCTGGTGCGGACATAAATCAAATTAAAAAATTGCAAAACACAGCAATTCGATTCATTTTTTAACTTCATCGATTCAAACATGTCTCTCATTTAGGGATACTGCCGCGATAACTCTAGTAGAGTCTATCTGTAGGGCAATGACTTGCTGCATGGTGCATAAGGCTCTTATCCAACAAGAGCCGCAGTACTTTTATGAGAAGCTCTCCTTTCGGGAGGAGGTCTCACAACACAGTTCCTGCCATGGGAAGCTCGTACACTTTCCTAAAGTCAGGCTTGAGGCCGGTAGGAAAAGTTTTTCCTACTTTGGTCCTAAATTGTACAACGACCTTCCCTATGGCCTTAAACATTTTCCTTGTAAACTTTCAAGGCTAAAGTAAAGGAATTGTTCTCATTTTAAGTTTGTGGTTATCGGTTGTAGTTGTTTGTTGAATTTGTTTGTATTTTAAATGTATGTATAGTGAATGTGTAGTTTGACAAAAGTTGTTCTGAAAAACAGTATTGTACTGAGAAACGCTGGATAATAAAAGGCATTTTTATTTATTATTTATTTAAATATTAAACTAAGATAATATGTGTAATTTAAAGATTACAATTAAAAGAAAAATATATTTATGCTATTGAATTTTAATTCTTACATAGGCTATTTTTAGCCTGAGCGTAAGAATGAGTCTAGTAATAAATGTGAATTTAACAAACTAATAAGATCGATGGAAAAAACTCATAATTTATTTTACATTTTTGAAATTTAGGAAAAAAATTGGAAAAAAATTGAGGCCTATAGAAGGGTAGAAAGTTTGCTTTGTATTACGTTTAATAAGGACAGTGATGACAATCATACGATTTGAAACGATGATACGCTAAATGATGATACACTAAACGATGTTACACCTAGGTGAAACATTATGATAATGATACGCTATACTGACAAGTATAGCGTTGAAGCCGTTCACAGGTGTGTGGGTTCGATTCCCGACCATGCATAATCCCTATTAGGCTTGCAAATAAAGTTGGTGGGAGGGCCCACCTAAAATAAACGGTGACCGGCTTGGGTGGGAGTTAACAGTATTTTTTTTTTTAATAGGGATTGCAGTGGACACCTGTTTTACTTCTTTTCATTCTTGTATAGAGAAGAAGGAAATTTTTTTTATTTTTTATTAATTAATCCAGCATATTGTCAATACATATAAACAATCAAAAAGGACATAACCAAAATATTAGACCAAATCTGACAAAATAAACATACAGTACACCTCGGATTATCCGGATTAATGTGGCGGAACACCGATCGGGATAGCTAAAAATCCGGATAATCCGAGGTTATTATAATATTGCCTAAATAGCGATCGCGAACCTAGCCACTGCTATACTGGAGCTGCAAACAGTGTATCAAGACTGTAAAACACGTTAGTTTATTGTGAAATGCAGTTCCATCTTACTTTTTAGAAGGCACTCTTTACGCGTCAAACTCACTAAAATCACGTTTTTACCTCGTGATTTAAATTTTTTTCACCGATAGGCGGTCCGGATAATCCGGGATTCGGATAATGTGATGTCCGGATAATCAGAGGTGTACTGTATTGCAATAAAAATTGAGAAACATAAAAAAAATCGCTACATAAAAGGGTTAAGAATACAATATACCCCCTCTTTACCGACCTCTTTTTAACCGACGATCGGGTTATCCGCCCTTGCTGGTCAAAATATTAAAGACCGTTTTAACCGACCCTGTTTTGAGAACAGTTTGGTACGAAATCATTAATTTTGGTGGTACTTTTCCCACAATTTTAAAACCTATAGTTATGATTCAAAGGTTTGTTATCTGCACCATTCATTTTGTAAAAAAGACTGATAGAGTTTCCTATTTATTTATAGAAAATAATTACCCAACAATTAGCCAGTTATATTTGTTGGCAAGTGCAATGCATATGTGTAAATGTTTTGATAACTACGAGGTACAGTCAAAAAGTTCCCGGAATGAATTTTTGTAGACATATAGCGCGATCGCCAGCGGTAAATTTGTCTTGCAGTAGATGGTACGACTCCTTGGGAGGGCATATTGATAGTGGTGGCATAGCTGACTTACCTTAGTGCAGCATTGGAAAGCGCTTTTCGTGTACCTGCAAGTCTACGTCGTCGGATTTTTGAATATGACATTTCATGAACAGCGCACTGGGTGACGCTGATGAAGAAAATATTGGGGGATTTCTTCATTGCCTCTTCTTCATAAGCTTGAATTAACAACTCAAGAGTCTCACTGGGTGATTTTTAAAGTAAAACAAGAATAATGTTCGTGTGCTCTTCATGAAATGCCATTTTTCAAAAATCCGACAACGTAGGGTTGCAGGTACACGAAAAGCGCTCTCCAATGCTGCACTACGGCAAGTCAGCTATGCCACCACTACCGATATGCCCTCCCAAGGAGTCGCACCAACTACAGCAAGACAAATTTCCCACTGGCGATCGCGCTATATGTCTACAAAAATTCATTCCGGGAACTTTTTGACTGAACCTCGTATAAATTTAAACCTTTCCGGGTATATACCCAAGCTTCACAATTTGTAACAATTGAGACTGATATTTTTATAAAAGAATTCTGTAAGAACCAATTTTGTTTTAATGGCAAAGTCATGTTCAATAAATTCATAGCACACTTTGGAAATGGTATTTTACACAAAGGAAAGCCTTATTTTCAATTGAACATAAAAAATGTAATTATAAAAAAAGCTTAAAAAAGCTTAATTGAAAGCTTAATTGATTTCTAACAAGTTTCTTTGATATTTATTAAAAAAAAATTGTTATTGTTATGCTTAAGTTTTAAATTTGTTCTATTTTTTTAAATTGGGTGATATTACACTGATAAAAATTTTCTGTTATTATTTTTCTACTTAAATTTTATCGTGTGTTAAATTTTGCTATTAATTTGATCTCAAATTTTAATTAGATTGTTATATGTGTGGCCTGTGTTTTAAGTGAAATGAATATTGGTCAGGTCTGCCTAATTTGAGGGACTTATTTTGTTGAATTTATAAATTTCCTCCACGCGAGCTTTTAAGCTCTTGGAGATAAAATTGTAAAACATTTTATCTTCTGAAAATAAAGAGTTTGTCTATCAATCAATCAATAATATTCTTTATTAACTTTTTCTTAGAGAAAAGCAATAGAGTCATATATTTACAATGCCAGTATCCATCTCTGATTGCAGAAATTTACAATGCAGGTCAGTGTACAAAGCAAGATGGCAGGTAATAGTCTATGGAGGTTCTGTTGTTCAGGTGCTGTTCTTCCAATCCAGAAATTCCCTCATGGGATAGAACGAGTGTTGCAGAAGCCAGTCACTTGTTGCTGTCTTCAATCTTCTTACTGGTAGACACTTCAGGCGGTTCGGAAGTATGTTAAACAAGGTTGTACTGTTAAACAACGTTAAAAAAGGTATGAAGGTTTTTTTCATACAGGCTGATGTTCCAGAAGAAAACTGTGCCCGTTCTAGAGTTGTAGTGGTGCTGGTCTGCAAGTGTTTTATTTGATGTGACAGCGTACTTGAAGGTCTCAAGGATATACAGCGACACTACTGTCAAGATCTTTTGCTCTCTAAAGGCTTGTTTACAGCTCTCCTGACAGTTCAGGCTCGTGAGTGCCTTGATAGCTCTTTTTTGAACAACTAACACTCTTTGCATATCCTGGGCTGTTGTTCCGCCCCAGGCCACTAACCCATACCTTAAGTGTGATTCAAACAGAGCATAATAGGCAGTTCTGCTGTTTGAAAATCACTTATTTGGTTCATTCTCCTAATAACATTTATGCTGCTGCTGAGTTTTTTTATCAATTTGTCGATGTGGGGTGTCCAAGAAAGAGTATTATCAATGGTTATGCCAAGGTATTTAGTTGAGTCAGTAACAGAAAGCTGTGGGAGTGGGTCAAAGTTGTTCTTAGTTGCAGTGAAGATTAATTGTTGTGTTTTATTTTCATTCAAGGCCAAGTCATTATTTTCGCAGTATCGCTTTGTCATTTCAAAGGCAATAAAACTGAGTATTTCAAGTCGGTCCTTGTTTCTATTACCTTATTATTTTATTACCAGGCAGCCATCGTTGGCCAGAGTTATCTGGATAGACTTTGTCACAATATATCAAACTAACGATATTTATTTAATCAACATGGCAGCCGGCCAAGAATGAGGACTGTGGCAAAAATTCTGCAAGAACTCAGGAAGGTCGTTTGTCAGAAGTATGAAGAGGATTGGTCCGAGTACTGACCCTTGGGTTACGCCTCTTTTCACTTCCCGTGGCTGGGATTTTACTTTGATTTTTGAGTTTTTACATTTGTGAGTTAGCTCAACTACTTGTTTTCGGTCGCTTAAATAACTGTTAAACCATTTTGCCTCTTTGTCAGTTACCCCAAGAAGTTGTAGTTTTTTCATTACCAGACTGTGTCCTAAGCAGTCAAAGGCCTTGCTTAGGTCCAGCAGTATAGTTGTGGCTATGGACCTGTTTTCAAGATGATCTAGAACTGCTTCCACAAGTTGTACAATGGCAGATGTGGTCGATTTTCCTTGAAGGAATGCATGCTGTCTTGGAGTTAGGAGTCTATTAGCTTCGAGGTGGTCAAGCAGTCTTTTCAAGACGATTTTCTCCAGAATTTTAGAGTGTTGGTACGAGTGAAATGGTTTTTTAGTGGTAGCATTGCTAAACACAACAATCAAATTAAAATCAAACAGCTGATTTTTGTTTATTATCTTATGTCATTTTAATATTTGTATAGGCTAGTGCTTATTCTGTTTTCATAGTAACTATGAATAGTCTTACAAAAGAGGAACATTTGCGAATTGTGCAAATTTATTTTGAAAACCGTAGTTCAGTTCGGGCAACTTGCCGTGCACTTCGTCCGATTTACGGACCTCAATATCGACCATCAGAGTCAGGTATTCGAGCTTTGATGAATCGGTTCCGCACTACCCACACTCTAGTTGACAATAATCATCCACAGAGACGCCACACAGTAAGGACCGAAGATGCCGTTGGTGCTGTTGCGCATAGTGTTGAAGAGGATCCAAATAAATGTGTCGATTCGTCACTGTGCACAGCAATTAGCGATCTGCCCATCAACTCTATGGACGATTTTACGGAAGAATCTAGGCCTATATCCTTACAAGATTCAGTTGGTGCAAGAATTGAAACGATTTGACTATCGCAAGCATCATGATTTCGTTGAATGGGCTCAAAGTAAGATAGCACGTTACCCAGCTTTCACAAGCAAGATTATTTTCAATGATGAGGCTCATTTCTAGTTATGCGGCTATGTCTACTTTCTGTGGGGATATGTCAAGCCTCAAGTCTATGCTGTCAAGCCACAGACTCTAAATGACTTGGAAGCCAACATTCGTCAAGTTATTGACGGAATACGCCCCCAGCTGCTGGAAAGGGTATTAGAAAATTGGTCAGCTAGATTGGGCTTTCTATGGGAACGCAATGGAGCTCACATGCCAGAAATCATTTTGAAACACAAATGTCATAAAACTGTGGTTAAAATACGAGGTACAGTCAAAAAGTTCCCGGAATGAATTTTTGTAGACATATAGCGCGATTGCCAGTGGGAAATTTGGCTTGCAGTAGTTGATACGACTCCTAGGGAGGGCTTATCGGTAATGGTGGCATAGCTGACTTGCCGAAGTGCAGCAGTGGAAAGAGCTTTTCGTGTATCTGCAAGTCAAAGTTGTCGGATTTTTGAAAAATGGTATTTCATGAACAGCACACGAACATTGCCGTGTGTTTAACTTTAAACATCACCCAATGAGACTCTTGAGTTGTTAATTCAAGCTTATGGAGAAGAGGCGATGAAGATGATTTTTGAAGTTGAATACAGAGCAGTGTTCGTGTGCTGTTCATGAAATTTCATTTTTCAAAAATCCGACGACGTCGACTTGCAGGTACACGAAAAGCGCTTTCCAATGCTGCACTATGGCAAGTCAGCTATGCCACCATTACCGATATGCCCTCCCTAGGAGTCGTACCAACTACTGCAAGACAAATTTCCCGCTGGCGATCGCGTTATATGTCTACAAAAATTCATTCCGGGAACTTTTTGACTGTACCTCATAAATGCATTTTTATGTCAATACAGGTTATTTTTCATTGTTTTATTTTGTTTTAAAAATCACACAACTAAAAAAACAACCTTTATTTATGATTAACTGAGTGAAAATACATCCGTCCAAATG
The DNA here is from genome assembly GCA_035578135.1 of Flexamia atlantica. Taxonomy (NCBI): domain Eukaryota; kingdom Metazoa; phylum Arthropoda; class Insecta; order Hemiptera; family Cicadellidae; genus Flexamia; species Flexamia atlantica. Next base: position 21,425,223 of record JAQJVK010000013.1, on the reverse strand, counting down.
CGTGGCTTCCATTAGTTAGGAAAAATTAGTTTTGTTCTAATTTTTCCAATTTTGCATGGAGGCCACATAAGTGGACACATAGAGCTGGACTCATTTGTGCCCACCATGCAAATGTGGATCAACAGGTTACCTTCACTTACCTCGCTGTCAACATATGTGGACAGTATGCATTTGCAGAAGTGATGCTGTTACCTGCAAGTGGCAACATATGTGGCTTATATGCTGATAAGATAACACCATATACTATCTATAATACCTCCATATTTGCAGACACATTTATGGCCAGATATTTATTGTTTTAACTTATAAATCATAGCAATAACGTGTATCTAAATTGAACCTTCTGAATTCAAAAATGTTGTTGAAAAATTTTTTTATAGTATTTTATATAGAATGCACGAAGAGGTAAGCTGTAATATCTTTAACACCTTTAAGCTGTAAGTATTATTTAAAACCTCAGAATATTAATTGTTGCAGTTAGAGGTAGATTGGAGAGACAAAATGCATTCAGATATCAAAGTGAAGAGAAACCGAAACCGAAAAACATCGCTTCAAAAATAGGGGCTGGCGTTATAACCGGAATCAGAAGTATTGCACAAGGTTTCTCAAGAGTGGGAGCCGGCATCAAGAACATCGGGAATATATTATTCCGTCGGGCGAGGCACTAAGCTGAAGGCGCTAAGCTGGAGGCCCTAAAGTGAAGGCACTAAGCTGGAGGTGCTAAACTGAAGGTGCTAACTGAAGTGACAAGCATGTATTTGTGCATTAAAACCATTGTTGCACGAAAATTATTTTAATTCAATACTATTGTACAGTAACTTATTTTTATTTTGTTACATTAAAATTATTGAAAGAATTACTATGTTTTACCCAACTTTATCCCGTTTGTTGTGATACCTTAAAAATCCCAAGTGCGATGTACAGTGGAAAGGTTCCACATTTCCAGATTCCAGATTCTGATTCTGATTTTGATTCATGGTTCGGTTACAGGAAAAGTTGTGGATGTGTTAACTCGAAAAACCGTGATTTGGGCAGGCTTTACCCGTATGTTCACCCAAGAAAGAATTCAGGGGGAACATTCTATAAATTAAGAAACAGTGGAAAATGAGTTATCTAAAAGCCAGTTAGCTGTAATATTTTTAAAGTTCGGAATTGAAGAATTTTGAGCTGAATCATGAAGTTTGTTGAAAAATGTAAAACTATCTATGTGGTGTGATGAGTCAATTTTTGCCAATCTGTGTTATAGACATACGTGTATAGAGTTTTGAGTTTTAGACTTATTTTAAAATCTTTTAAGCCATGCTGTGGCACTTTTTAGACTTTGGTCAATAGGAAATGACCCAACCCAAATGAACCCGATTTTTTTGTCATTTAAAATTTTGTGTAAATTTTAAATGACAATTTTGTACATTGTGAAGCACAACTACCTTAATTTTTGGATGGTTTACTTTATACTCCTACAAAGCCGATTACATTGCATTTCTATACCAAAGCAAAAATTTCAATGCTTAAAATAAAGGTATAATGCTCTTAAGAAATACCTCACAATTCTTTAAGGAATTAAAAATTATGAAGTACCATCGTCAATTCTATTCTGCATTCGTACTGTACCTGAAGGTTTATAACTAGATATATACCCAGGACCGGATTTACGATTTTGCCGCCCATGGGCCCAAAGCATTTTGCCGCCCCTTCTCACAAACGTGACAATTTTTCAGACCTAATCATAGGCGTAATTCCGGGGGGGGGGGGGGTACTTGTAAATTATAATCCCATAATTTGGGATTATAATTTATTAGCAAAACCTGAATTTTGTTAACATTAAAAAAACACTAATATTTATGATTGTGCATGTATATGTCTGCTGAAGCCAGCTGGCAAAAGGCCTCACAGAATAAATTAATTGGCCACAAGACTGAAAAATGTATTTAGTTTGTGGCAAAAAATCTCGGTCGCATTGCCGCGGTCTGAAATACTCTCGATTGTTTCGCCGCGATCATCTCTCGGCCAGTTCGGAGCCACCAAAGCTTCATTATCGTTTTCTTTTTTATCTCGGCCGTTTCGTCGAAATTCTCTCGGTTAGCTTCTTTCCTATATGAAAACTTCGCTAAAAGTCGGGAAAAAATAATGAATTTAAACATTTGGTCGGGAATTACGATACAGTCGACTCTCGCTAACACGAACCTTGATATCACGAAATCCTCGGTATCACGAAATTATTTTTAATCCCCTTGGAAAAACCTGTCTAAAACGAAGAAATTCCTATACATAACACGAACTAATTTTGTGGTTATATTTTACCTCTATAACTCGAAGGGACATAAAAATTACCTCTATAACACAAATTTCCATAGATAAGACGAATTCTATTCGCGCTTTACCGCCATAACTCGAAATTTACCTCCATACCACAAAGTTTTCAGAATGGACCCCTGTAATACGAAATCCCGGCGTTCAGGATGTAACCTGTCAGTGAATCATATCCGGGGTCAAGCGCATGTTTAAATGCGTAAGAGGAAGATTACGGACTTTTTGATCAGTGGAATTAATAAATGTTATAAGTTTATTTTTGTACCTAAAGGGGATACGGTAAGGTTTCTTTATATTATTGGTTTAATAAAAATTATGATCGATACTGTAATTGTTTTACATGTTTAAGCAGAGTAAGATTACGGACTATTTAATCAGAATTAATATGATCTTATATGTTTTTGTGTTTTACAGGATATTGCATTATAAATACTGTATTTTTCATTTATATATAATATTTAAATAAGTTAAAAGCTTGGATTTGTCGAAGACGTAGGGTAGAAACTACATTTTTCTTTTCCTACCTCTGTATCACGAATTTTAATTTGGTTTACCTCATTAACTCGAACTTTGCCTACGACGAACTATACGTAACACGAAGAAAAATCGCAGTCCCGTGGAATTTCGAGTTAGCGAGAGTCGACTGTACTTGAATTACAACAAAACGAAATGTAGCCATTTTCATCGTTGGAATCATCGTGGCCGGCAAATCTCTTGCTCTTGGCAGTTTTGCGGCCGGAAAATTGCCTGTTTGTATCGCCACTGGCAGATTTCTTGGTCGCATTGCGGTCGACAATTCTCTCGCTCCTCGATCTTTTCGCGGCCCTCGCATAGATTGGCCATGTCGTGGCCGAAAAATCGGTCGTTTTTACAGCGGTTGGTACGCATGCAAGTAACTCAGTCGTTTCGTGGCCGACAATCTGTCACTCATTTTAAAGGAGGCATCATGACTGATTTCACTTATCGAGAATTTTTTTGAAATAGTCGGGAGGTGTAAGAAAAAAGTCGAAAAAATAAATGAGGAATCTGGTAAACAACCTGCTTTGGATTTGCAGCGACTGGCCGATTTCCCGGTCATATTAAGGTAATAACAGATCCAGCTCATGTTTAGGCTGTATCGTGGCCTGCGAACATGGGTTGTTTTAAAACACTCTAAGTCGTATAGTGGCCGTTAAATCGGTCGGTTCTATAGCGGTCGTCAAACCAGGTTAGTTGTGTTGCACGTGAAAAATCTCGATCACATTATGAGACAAATACCTCGATTACTGCAGCCGACGAATGTTGGTTGAATCACAAGTCAAAACAAATCTTTAGAATACATTTTTAGCGATCGGCGAAATTCCTATGGTCGTTTTGAGGCAAAAAAATCTAACGGTTGTATCGTAGCTGGTAATCTCGGTTGTATCATAGTGGACCAGTGGACGTACTTGTTAAATCTCTTGGTGGTACTGTATCGCAACCCCGTTATACCTTTCAGCTGTAAAACTGTCGGTAAAACTCTCGGCCATTTCACAATTTTTTTTGCAAATAACAAACATATTGCCCTCCCTGTCCCCTCCTTCTTATGATCCAATTCCACCATTACCCCGAATAATGACTCCGCGCCAACGCCCAGGCCAAAAAAATAAGCTTTCGCACCCCACTCGCCTTGAGTACGGTACACGACGCCCTTCCGCGTAGAGATGTACTGTGGCATTACGCAAAGTAATAGTGTAGTCTGGTATGAAAAATTATCTAATGTACTAACAAAATTGTCTCCAGACTTTTTATAATTAATATCAGTTCATAAAGCCTGATCATATGCATATCAGTTCATATGCAATTTTTGAAGCCTCTTGTATTGAAATTCCTAGTTTAAATCTTTTAATAGCTTCTATTTACAGAACTCCTTGTGAAAAGAATTTTAAATTATTCATTAATAAATTGGAATCTTTTTTAATGTTATTGAAAAATGAAATAAGATCTAAGCTGGTGTATTTATCAGGAGATTACAATATAGATGTAATGGTTGATAGTAAAACTCCTAAACAAAAAGAAATGTTTTTAAATTTGCTTGACTTGAAATGTATGGACTTTCTATAAATTTTACATCCCCGACTAGAATTACTGCAACTACTAGAACATGTATTGATAATATAATAACCAATGAATTTAAAACTGGGTCTCTTTTTTCTAAGATGAATTTGGAGTTAGGTTTATCGGACCATAGGTCACTTTTTTTTATCAATAAGTACAAATTTAAGGAATAATGAAAAGTCAAAGGTTGTGAATAAGAGTAGAGTTTTTTCAAAGAGGAATGTAAATATGTTTATAGATAGTTTAAGTAAGACTGCATGGGATGTAAAACCCTATTATAATTTGGATATTAATAATGACTGTTTTTTACAAACTTATAGACATGTTTTTGATAGCTGTTTTCCTTTAAAGTTTCATGCTAAAAAAAAATGTGTGTGGTAATAAAAAGGGTTGGGTTACTACGGGTATCAAGATATCTAGTGAGAGGAAAAGAGTACTTAGCAAAATGGCTAAGGAGTCAAACGATTTAGGTTTTATTTCATATGTTAGGTCTTATAAAAAAAGTTTTAAGGCAGTTTGTAAAAAAGCAAAGAAGTTGCATCGTGGTAATATCTTAAAAAAATCGGAGAACAAGACTAAGGCGGCCTGGTCGATAGTGCATAAAGAACTAGGATTGCAGAAAAGTTTTCAAAATTTTCCAGATTTTCAGGGAGAAAATAAATTGATTGTCAATGGCAAAGAAATTTCTGATTCATTCAATAACAGGTTTTCAAATATACCACAAATATTAAATACATTCCCATCAAATTCTGATGCATTAAAGTTTATGCAGAAGCAAAATCACAGCCAAAGGGAGTTTTCTTTTTCATTTGTGTCTTCCATGGAAATTTCTAGAATTTTTAAATCCTTGAAAAATAAAAAATGCGCAGGTTGGGACGAAATCCCTCAAAATTTAATGAAACTAAGTATTGATTCCATTTGTAGGCCTCTGACTTTAATTATAAATCAATCTTTACATTGTGGATTGTTTCCGTCTAAATTAAAGTATGCCGAGGTTAAGCCTTTGCATAAAAAGGGAGGAAAGGACATTTTTGATAACTATCGTCCAATATCAATTTTACCTTCTTTTTCTAAAATTTTTGAGAAAATTGTTTCAAACCAAATTATTAATTTTTTGGAAGATAATATGTTTTTTGTAAAAAAACAGTTTGGGTTTCGAAGAGGACGTAATTCTATTTCTGCAATTGCCGATTTTGTAGATCAGATTGCCGCAGCCTTGGATGGATCACAGAGCACTTTAGGGGTGTTCTGTGATCTAACCAAGGCTTTTGATTGCGTTCGACATGATATTCTTTGTGAAAAACTTAAATACTATAATTTTAGTGACTCTGTGGTGTCTTGGGTCAAATCTTATTTGTCATCCCGATATCAGAGAACGCTAATATATAAGAATAATGTGAAATACATTTCGGATTGGTGTGAAGTTAAATTTGGTGTACCTCAGGGTTAAATATTAGGCCCATTGTTTTTTTGTGTTATATATAAATGATTTACCTGTTAGTGTTTCCCCAAAAATTATTTTGTATGCATATGATACCTCAGCTATTTTAAAAGCAAATTCACCTCAAGATTTAAAATTAATATTTAACCGTGCTTTTGAAGAATTTCACAATTGGTTCTCAGTAAATGGGTTACTGCTAAATAATTCTAAAACACAGATTGTTAAATTTAAAACTGCCCAAAATAGGGAAAGCGCAGATTTCAATTGTTCTTTTCAAGGTAGTTTTTTCCCGAATAATAATTCAGTAAACTTTTTAGGAGTAGAGATTGACTCAAATTTAAGTTGGAAACCCTGCATTAGTAAAATTATCAAAAGGTTAAATTCTATTTGCTTTCAAATGATTATTTTGCATGAAGTAATTGATTTTCAAACAAAGTTAATGGTTTATTATGGGCTTTTTTCTCTGTCATAAGCTATGGTGTTGAATTTTGGGGAGCATCTTCTCATTCAGATCAAATTTTCAAAATGCAAAAACATTTATTATAATAATGACATTTTCTTCAAAAAGGAAATCTTGTAAATCATTTTTTAAAGATTATAGTTTATTAACTGTTCCCTCACTATATATTTTTAAATGTTTAATGTTCGTAAAAAATAATCTTGACATCTTAGAAAATTCTCAGCATGAACATGGCTACAATACACGGTTTTCCAAAGACTTCCAATATCCAAGACACCGATTGACACTTTTTTTTAAAAACTCCACTGTATATGGGAAGAAAACTTTTTAACCATTTGCCAAGTAATTTAAAATCCATGGTTAGGGAAAATAAGTTTAAAAAATAATTAAAATTGTTTTTGATAAATAAAATGCTTTATTCAATTGAGCAATTTTTTATTTAGGTTAGTTTTTAATGTAATTTTACTTTTCTTATATTTGTAGGAGTTTTTTTTCTGCACTGTCAGTGGTAAGGTATTTAGTAAACATATTTTTTAGTGTAATAATTATTGATTTCTTATTTTAAGCTCTTGACAATGTCTATGTTCTGTGCTAGCATTACTTACTTACTTACTTGCATACTTGAAAATTCCATCCGTGTCCCTTTTTTGCAGAGAGTTGGACAGGTCAAAGTGCTCACAAAAGTGAGTCACTACTTTCAGCACCATGGTGCTAGACAAAGAATCATTTTTCCTTTTTTTTTAATATGATAAAAGAGAAAAGAGAAAGAGATAGAGCTGGGAGATTATGTAGTGCTTTTATTTTTAAAACTTTCAATGTCATATAAGCACTGTTTCACCAGAAAAAGTTTAAGCTCTTTTTTAAAGACTGAGAATTTTTGTATGTTTTGAAGGCTAGGCGGTAGAAGTTGAAAGAACTTTAGCCCAGCATACTTAGGTTTTTGTTCAAATTTAGAAAGCTTGTGATATTCGGAGTACTGATCTTTTTTCCTTGTATTATAATTGTGAGTCTTAACTGGAGGTTTGATATTCTGTGACTTAACATATATTATGGTTTCAAAAATGTAGAGACTGGGGGCAGTAAGCAATCCCAGCTCCCCAAACGCCTCCCTACAGCTAGCCTGAGGGGGGAGCCTGAGGATACTGCGGACCGCTCTTTTCTGCCAGACCAGAACTCTATCAAGATAGGTTTTACTTGATCCCCATAGGATTGATTGGAGTCCAAAATAAACTATTTTTGAAAGGTGAAGGTTGTTGAAAGAATTTATTCTTCTTAAAACAAATAGATTTCTGGCTAGTCCAGACTCTATTTTCTTTAATTGACCCTCCCACCTCAGTTCATCGTCCAATCTCACTCCCAGGAAATCCGAAACTCTAGATTCAATTAATTTATCCTCTCCCACAAAAAGTTCTGAGGTTTTTGAAACTTCACGATGTGTTGCTTTAATTTTCATGAAACTTGTTTTTTGAGCATTTAATTTGAGGCTGTTTTTCTGAAAATAATCAGCCAAATTCTGAACATTTTGGTTTGACACGATCTCCAGTTGATCAAAATCCGCACCCCTCGTGACGACTGTTGCGTCATCAGCGAAAAGTACAAATCGCAAACCGGAATCGTGTCAGTTATGTCATTTATGTAAATTAAAAAGAGGAGAGGGCCCATTACCGATCCTTGAGGGACACCCTCTAGGATCGGCTGGGGACTAGACTGAACTGATTTGGTTTTGGATTTTGAGTGGTGAGAAATCTCTGTGATCTGTTTCCGATCAGTGAAATATGAAGAAATCCAGTTGTGTGCAGATTGGAGAATCCCTATTGAAGCTAATTTTTCAAGCAGAATTGATCTATCGACACAATCGAAGGCTTTGGTCAAGTCAGCAAAACAGCCAATAACTGTCTCGCCAGCCTCCATCGCATCGATACAATCACTAACAAAATCGATCAAAGCTAATTTGGTTGATTTATTTTTCCTGAAACCGTATTGCCGTTCGCAGAAAATTTTTGAGTGTTCAAGATATTCAATCAATTGTTTGCAAGCAATTTTTTCAAGTAATTTGGAGACAACCGGGAGGAGTGAGATTGGACGATAATTTTCCATGACTTGATCGTCATTCTTTTGAAAAGTGGTTTGACTTTAGCAATTTTTGCTTGGTCAGGAAAAACACCCTCAGAGAGAGAGGTATTAAAAACATGAACCAGAGGATCCAAAACCTCATTCACACAGTGCTTCAAAACATACATACTGATGTGATCAGGACCAGTTGATTTTTTTTATTCAAGTTTTGATAAGGTTTCCTGAACTTCCTTCCTACTTGTCTGAGCAAATGCCAAAAAAGATCTTGATTCTGGTTTTAGTCTATTGTATCCTGATATAATCTGCTTATTATTTTCTCCATTTATAAGTTTTGAGACGTTCACAAAATAATTATTGAAAGATTCACTAACTAACTTTGGGTTTTCAGTTACTATGTCATTTATTTTTAGGCTCATGTTACTAACATGTGGCTCATCTTTAGTAATCCTTTGATTATTTATGGTTTGCCAAGATGCTTTAGACTTATTTTGTGCTGACTCTACATTTCTTAAAGCCCAATTTGATTTAGCTTTACTGATGGAGTTTTCATATCTTTTTCTACAGTCTAAGTAGGCTCTTTTATCAGTTTCAAAATTTAACAGTTTCCAAGTTGAGAATTTATCAAACATTTCTGTTTTTACAGTCTGTACTTCCTTATTCATCCATTTTATTTTATGTTCGGTTTTTTGTTTTTTCTTTCTTATAGGATAGGCAATGTTGAAATGATAATTAAATGTATTGATGAATTGATCATATTTATCATTTGTTCCAACTGCTCTGCAAACGTCCTGCCAACTTTCAGATTTTAATCTAACAATCAGCTCATTTAAATTTTCTAGGCTAGTATCTCTAACTTCTATGTATTTTTTAGAAGAACCTGTTAAACCTTCAATATTTAAGTTAATGTAAATAGCTTTGTGGTCTGCTATTAGGGCATCTATTGTACCTCTATTTAAGAATGAAATGTTTGTAACAAAATTGTCAATACATGTTTGTGAGACTTCAGTAACTCTAGTTGCTTCATTAATTGCACTATCAAGGCCAAAACTGTTTATCAAGTTTACAAACTTTTCTTTCTTTGAATCTTCCTCAAAAAGATTTACATTGAAATCGCCTCCTAAAACTATTTTCCTAGTTTCACATTTATTTTGTTCTTAAAATTCATTTAGTTTGGTAAGAAAGATATCAAAATTGTTCTCGTACGGTGGACAATATATACAACCCCTAAAGCATACTTGGTTTTTCCCACTAAAAATGTTATGTCAGCACATTCAAAGGACCCTTCGATTGTATGGCTAAGTCCGAGATTTGAGGGTTTTACATTTTTTATTTTTGAGCAATTCATGTTTTTAAAAAGAGCTACACCCCCTAGACGCTGATCTTTACGTCCATAGCCATACACATAACTGTAACCATGTAGCTTTACAATGGAAATGTCACTGTCACGCATGCCATGCTCAGACAACAAGAGAAAACAGGTTTTTCTTCCTGCAGAAGTATTTCAACTTTATCAACTTTCTTTGTTAGACCTCGTACATTCAAATGTACAACCTTTATACCTATGTTAGAGCCATTTTTGTTTTTGACTGATTTTACTTTATTTTTTTAGGAGGCCTAGTTTCATTCCTATTTCTTAAAAATAAATCTCCCATCTCTAAACTTCTCTGATTGTTTCGGCTGTTGTCAAGTTTTTTAAGTTTAACTTTGTTTTCCTAGGGCTTACATAAGTGTTACTAAGATTCAAATAGTTTAAAATCAAATTACACATAACATCCTTACCTTTGTAGTTCAGTTGGAGACCGTTTTTGGTATAACAGCTACGATCTAATACGCTATTTAGTGCAAGGTATGCTAGGTTGTTTCTTAAGCATGCATCACGTACCATCTCATTCTGCTGCTTGATTTTAATGTTTTGTTTCCGAAAACCTATGTCATACCTGAACGGTGTTTCCATGACTATGATCTTTTTAGTCTCATTTACCATAGAGCCTATTTTCTCCACCAAATTGCTAAATTGCTAAATTGCTAGCTTTGTAAGAATGTTTGGACAATAAAGTGATTATTATTATTATAAATCTGAGAGAAAACAAAAAACAATACATAAAACGTTCTACATTATTTTAGCAAATTTTTAACTGGCCTTCAAAATTTGCCGCCCCTAGAAATTTGCCGCCCTGGGCCCGGGCCCATGTGGCCCATGCCTAAATCCGGCCCTGTATATACCTTCTCATTGTCTGGTAAAAAATTAATACTCGCAGAAACGAGAAAAAAGAAATTATCTGTAGTTAAATTAAATAGCAAAACAAATGCATATTGGATTGGGAAAAATGGACTTTTCCATTTTAGGTGTATAAACCAAAATCCACACATTTACCACATTTTTTATCTTCAAAATTAACAAACTGTTTGTCATATTATTTATTAAATAAACAACTTAATTTTTTAGTTTCAATAAAAGTTTTCTGTTGACTAACGCCTTCATAATATTTTATCAATCGCCTGCAAAAGCTTGCAATTTAGAGTTCCGGCCAAATCATTAGGCGGGTGAGTGAGTGCGCTGCTGGCGTTCAAAATATGTTTTTGGCCAATCATTTACCCATCTGAAGTTATAGACAGTTATGCTCTTTGTTTATGTTCTCCAAATCAGCTGAGTAAGTCCTCTAAACATAGCCAAGTAAATGTGCTTCTATCTGTTGGAAATATGTTCAACTACTTAAATGTGTAGAGGAGCGGAGGTGTCTTTAACATCAAGTCATTTATACAGGTGGAGTTTCCATTTTTCGCCACCCGCCTAATGATTTGGCCGGAACTCTAAGGTTTTTTTTATTCAATTATCTATTAGTAGTCCAGGCAACGAAAGGGTATAGAGGGAATTGCATGGATCACAATTTTTGACTTTGTAACTTTGTTTGGACTAGTTAGGAGTAAAACATATCAAAAGTCCCCGCCCTTAGCCCTTGAGCCGGCTGGGCTGGAAGGGCCTAAAGGTACAATTTTTTGGTTTTTCCTAAATATCTTGAAAACTATCAACTTTTAGTATTCCCTATTAAATTTAAAAATTAAAGAAAATTAAATTTCCTGTAAGAAAAATATATAATATGTCTACTTTGGTCCAACCGTTTACAAGGTAGGCACTAATTTTATTAATATTAAAAAAATAGCCCTTCCATAAGAAATACATGTAAATTTGAGGGTAACTTAGATGCCCAATTGTGCAAAGCTCTTTTCACCTAAAGGAAAATGAACAGCATTCAGGAAATATTGACAAAATTTCCAGTAATTTGACACCTCAATCATAAAAATTGGTCAAAAATTAAGGCGTTGGCGAGCTCACAAAAAACGTTATTTTTCAAGAAATTATATTAAATTGGAATAATTCCTTGAAAAATAACGTATTTTGTGAACTCGCCAACACCTTAATTTTAGACCAATTTTTATGATTGAGATGTCAAATTACTGGAAATTTTGTCAATATTTCCTGAATGCTGTTCATTTTTCTTTAGGTGAAATGAGCTTTGCACAATTGGGCATCTAAGTTACCCTCAAATTTACATGTATTTCTTATGGAAGGGCTATTTTTTTTAAATATTAATAAAATTAGTGCTTATCTTGTAAACGGTTGGACCAAAGTAGACATATTATATATTTTTCTTACAGGAAATTTAATTTTCTTTAATTTTTAAATTTAATAGGGAATACTAAAAGTTGATAGTTTTCAAGATATTTAGGAAAAACCAAAAAAATTGTACTAGTCCAAACAAAGTTACAAAGTCACAAATTGTGATCCATGCAATTCCCTCTATACCTTTTTCTGAGCATTCATTGCCTGGACTATAGTTAGTTTTATTATCGTTTGTCGGGGTACCCTACATATTTTACATGTGTTTGTTGTCGTAATATATTGCAAAAATTAAAAGCTGTGTAGTAGCGAGGATTACATTATTACATCGATAATCTAGTAATATTATTAAATGTAACACAATATTACATTACATCACTAAATACATAAATAAAATAACACATTTACTCATCAAAAAGTAAATATTCAAAGTGGGGTAAATTGTGATGAAACAGACCATGCATACCAATGGTCATTGTGGTTATTTTCATGCAGTACACGCACACTGAAACAGCTTTAATTTTTTCCTTTGGTATCTTTCTTCTTGTGACCAATACCGAGTAATCTATTAAAAAACCCTATAACCCCTGTTTTAGGGGGCTCTTCGGGTTCGGGTTCTGGTTCAGGTTTTTTCGGTCTTATTGGGGCTTTTATAACCCCTGATTTCTCTTCGGGTTCGGGTTCTGGTTCAGGTTTTTTCGGTTTTATCGGGGCTTTAGGAGCTTCTGTTCCGTAAATTTCACTTGAGCGTTTGAACTTTTTCTCCAGAACGGGGCAGTAAAAGTCCGTAGACGCGATAAGTAGCTCTACGGTGATTTGGTCTTCTATATGGTCGAAGTAGTAGTCGATCTTCGTACACTGCCTGGCAGGAACCTTCTCTTCTGGTTCACTGTCAAAATGAATAAAAAATCAAACTCAGAAGTTATTTGAAGGGATCCCCCGTAAAACGTTCTAAGCGACAAAATTTCAAAATCGGAGATATTCAGTGGAAAAGGTTCTCTAGGACATGAGCCACATGGACATGGTATATTTTGTTTTGAAGATATTTGAGTTGGTAGCCCTGATTTCATCTGTCAAAGTTTGTGTGCTTCGCGGGACTGCACAAACTTTCTGGGGATTGAAATTCTATTTGCCGAAAGATGGAATCCCTGCCTGTCATTGCTCTGTCACTCTAGGATCTAAATCGCGTAAATAAAAATAAAAGACATGAAGTAAATATTGGAAGTGGAAGGATAAGATCTGGAACGAATATAGAAGAGTTGGATTACCCCATATTTCAATAACTAAGAAGCCAAGGCCTGGAAATTTCCCCCAAAAGAAGTGGGTAGAATAACGTTTTGAGCACCACATGTGGATAACTTTTAGCAAAATGACTTATCATATTTTAGTAACATTACGTTTAAGTACTTTTACATCAATAAAATTGTTTTATATTCAGTTTTATTTTTGTTTCTGTTGGTATTCCTACACTCCTTGATGTTTTCTTCCAAAGTAGGAGAGCAGTCTGTCGGAGAACATTTCAAGCGCCAGTCATTTAGAATGTTATAAACCCTAAAAGAACACGTAAATTGTAATAAAATGCTTGATGCCAAGTACAAATTCAATATAAGGCTACATTGTGATGTTATAAATAGGGTGTTGAACAATTATACATGATTATAAGTTCTAACCTTAAAAAAACCGTAAATTTTACAATTTAACTCCCAACACTTGATTAATTGGAACTAGGTTTTTGTTGTTAAGAACGTTTTACGGGGGACCCTTTCATTTGTTATCCCCCCACATTCTAAAAGAAGCACAGTACAGTTAGCGCATTATATCTATGGCTGTGGCTACTACGCTAATGCTACTAACCGTATCATATGATATTTTCAAAATACGATATTGATAAACACAACGTTTGACAAACAGCGGGGCTGTAGAACAATGTACCCCCAATTCAGACTCTTTCATCATTATATATTTTCAAAGAAGTTCAGATGGGCAAACACAAAAATAGTTCACTTCCAACCATGGGGAAGGCCAAAGGTACCCCACAAGACATGGCCCTTCTCCCTCAAATCCGTCTATCCTTGACTGAAAGAGAGGTGCTGCATGCTGGTATTAAATTTTACAACAACCTGCCAAACAATTTGAAGGAAATCAACAATTTTAATTTGTTTAAAAATCTGTAAAGCTTCTCCTTTTAGAAAAAGAGGCCTATATTAAAGGAGAATATCTCTCAGGCCGACTGACATTCTTTTTCCAAGTAATTTTTTTTATTTTATTTTACTGATTGTTTCAATTTGTATTTTTTTATTTTACGACTGAGATATACAAATGTAAAACTTTGTATCTATTAAGAGAATAAACTACTACGACTTTGACTACGACCACATTATACCTCAGGTCTATCGGTATTAGTTTCGGTTCGTCCATGAAGACACCAATTTCAATAATGCTGTTTCCTTCCTTCCTGAAGTAAATACTGCTGTAAAGTTCCCGCAAGACCTGCTTCACCTGTTCGTCTTCTTCTTCATAATTGACATAATCGTTTTCCTCATGATCGACGCTATCGCTTTTTTTTTTATTGACTTTATCTCTTTTCTCATGATTGATGTTATCGCTTCTGCCCCCATTATGATTGACATTATCACTTCTTTTCATCGGCTCTTTGTCAGATTTGTACATGAGATAAGTGGCCAATGGGACTTCTACCAGGTAATCATCCTGAAAAGTGTACAAAAAAGTATTTTTGAATGAATAAATAGCTATATGTGTGTTGAGTGAGTAAAGCACAACATTGTCTCACAAGTGGAAATGTTGGCGCCCAAGATTGCGAGGGACACAATTTTCACAAGGGAGACAATGTGCTTTACTCTTGAAATGCACACAACATTTTTTCCCACCTGCAATAATGAATACCCAATCCGTTAACATCTATTTCGTTAACTTAGTAATTAACAATGTCCATTTTGTTTGGATCTGCGATTAGTGCCTGCATACAAGTAGCTGCAACCATACATGCACCAGTGATCAGCTTTTTATTGTTGTAACATTCTTATATTATGCTTAATTTGTTGACGTCAATTTGTTGGCGATCAACTGATTCTTATCAATGTCTTATGTGATTGTTCCCTCCACTAAATCAGCTGTTAATACCTGCAATCTGTTGAACCTCAACATATTTGCATGTCTGCATAGAAATTTGAAGGCGCTAGATTTTTTAATTATTGATTTCAATTTTATTCTTATGGGTTTACTTTCGACAAAGTAATCATTTCACTCCCGCTGAGAGACAAAATATTATTTTACTCACTCATTACAATAAGGAGTAAATGCGTCTAAGCATAGCAGATGGGGGAAAAAGTATTTTATATTATTAAATTAGCTTACAAGCTAATATATAAAAAATAAGGAAATACCCCTGTTTTAGCAGACCTGCATACTCAGCGAATTTGAAATGCAAAAATATATTTCCATCCAACATAGTGAGATATGACATGTTTTTGCAAACTCATAAGAATAACATGGGGTATGAATATGCAGATTTGCTGCAGCATGTATGTTAAAACTCGCTGATTTTATTAATTCAATATTTAATTGGTCTTAACTTGAAGAAGACTTGGGAGTGGAAAACTTGATAGTCGATACCAAGTTTTATGAAGGTACGTTGAGAAATAAAGAAGATATAGAATTTTTTTTATTTCGCGTAAGGATAACATGGAAATTGAGTATGCAGTTTTGCTGCCCCAAAAATATAAATTTTGGGAATATGGAAAGAGTATGCAGTTTTGCTGCCCCAAAAATATAAATTTTGGGAATTTTGGACTAAAACACATTAGATCTCACCTTGGTGAAGCCACAAACCAAGTTTTATTAATCCACTGTCATACTTTGACAGATCAGAAACATCAAAGGCTGGGCCTAGTAGTTCAAGGGTTTGCTGCTAGGGTCGACTGTTGGCTTTATGCGCCAATTGTTCTCCTGGCCGACGGTGGCACTGATGGCCGAGGCAGTAAAGGCGCTGTACTGACGAGTATAGTATTGAAGTCGTTCGGAGGTGCATTGGTTCGGTTCCCAACCATGCGCAATCCCTATTAGGCTTACAAATGTGTGGTAAAGTTGGTGAAACGGCCCACCTAAAATAAATGGTGACTGGCTTGGGTGGAAGCTGATGGCATTTGTACGTTCAATAAGGATTGCAGTGGACACCTGTTTTGCTTCTTTTTACCCGTGTATAGAGGAGGAGGGCATGTTTTTTATTTTTTATTCATTAGTTCAGCATATTGTCAATACATGTGAACAATCAAAAAGGACATAATCAAAATATTAGACCAATACAGACAAAATAAACAAATTAAAATTAAAACTTGAGAAATAAATACCCCCGTCGCAGCAGACCTGCGTACTCAGCGAATTTCCATAGGATTTATTTTGTAAATGTGAGCAACTTAATCATTCATGAGCTTTAAACATGAGGAAAATTAACAAGGAGACCACATTGGTTTTCATTTGTACCAGTAACGCATACACTTTTGTATTTTATATAATTCTTAGTCTTTTAATTTAAAAAAAGGTAATCTTGTTATAGTATATAAATGTCAACGAACGTATAATCAATAAATTCAAAACACTCTCAAACAAATAACTAACTTCTCATGAAAAAAATAAATTCAATCATATGGTCAGTTTTATAATTACAGTAAACACCCCTGTTATAGCAGACCTGGATCTCCAGCCAATTTCAATAAAACATATCATCAATCCTCATCATTGTAAACATAACATAATATTATGCTACATTTTCAGGCAGTTTAGACCAAGACACATCCCCCCTCCAAATGCTCATACTTTCTTTACTAAATTTAAAAATAATTTATATATTTTTTGATATAGTATATATTTTCTAAAAAATCTTGATCAAGGAACTCTAACTATTCAAAATAAACACAAATAAAATATTCATCACCTGAAAATTTGATCATATGTTCAGAATTGTATTTTAGCGAATTTCCCCCATAGGGAAGTAGCTATTACCGTAGGCGGCATGGTAAGACTTAAGCACGGGACCACCGTAACTTTTCATTTTGATGTCCCCAGACCCCAAAAACACCGTTCGTTCATTTTCATATATATATATATATATATAAGGATATATATATATATACCTGTCCGTAGGCGCGATAACTTTTGTTAAAAAGGTCCGATCACGATGAAATTTGGTACATACGTCGAGAGTGACATTTATTACTTCGAGTTCGAAAACCAGCGCGATAAGTTAACTCTAAGGAGGGTTTTTTGACAAAATAAAATCTATTTTTAGGATTTAATATCTTTATATTAATTTTTTGTAAATTTAAGTGTCTAAATTGAATTCAGCTTAAAAAAATAAACAATATAGCATTTTGAATGATTACTCTACATCAATCGGTTACTGAGATATTGGATCTACTAAATGCAGTACATTGTCCCCTGAAGGGACAAGAACTATCCAAATTCTGGTATAAATACCTACATTTTTCATTGAATTCCCCAAAAATGGGATTAAAAAAATTATATTACAAACCATATGGTTGAATTTAATTTGTTCATGTGATGATTGATTTGTTTTTATTCCTTGGATCTGAGTAGATTGATAACATGTTTCCTAACTTTTATGTACTATAACAAGTATACATTTATTAAAAATTATTAGAGTATGAATAATTGTTGAGAAATAAGGACATGAATGATGAAATTTACTTATTTAAATTAATATTTAAACAAAATTAAATATTCAAAACAACAACTTCCCTAACTAATGTAGAATATGCCCACATATAAAAAATAAATCCTTTAAAAATCAACTGAGTATGCAAATTTGCTGCAACAAGCTTTTTTAAATTTTAAGATGAATCATATGTTTGTATTTAATTTGTTTATATGATTATTTTATTTGTTTTGATTTTGACTGATTTTAGATATTGATTGTATGTTTGCTTACATTTTTATACTATAACAAGAATACACTTATAAAAAAATATTAGACTAATAATTATAAGAATAACAAAAAGCGTATTATTGGAGTGGATACCGAAGTGATTCCCATGATTATTTACTTTATGTCGTAAGCTCTTCAATTATTATATAATATACTTTTTGCAATAATTACATGAGGTGTCTGAAAAATTTTCTCTTACATAAATTAAATAAGCTCCCATATAAAAAATAATTCTTTAGAAATTCGCTGAGTACGCAGGTTTGCTGCGACGGGGGTATTTTTTAATCTGTCAAGTCAGGGTAACTATACTTTTTGGAGGGTCAAATTAAAATAATATTGGACAACGTACTGTGTTTAGCACTTTTAATATCTCAGCAACGGATTGACGTAGAATAATAATTCAAAATGCTAAATTGTTAATTTTTTTAAGCTGAATTCAATTTTGACACTTAAATTTACAAGAAAATAATATAAATAATATAAATCCTAAAAATAAATTTTATTTTGTCAAAAAACCCTCCTTAGAGTTAACTTATCGCGCTGGTTTTCGAACTCGAAGTAATAAATGTTACTCTAGACGTATATACCAAATTTCATCGCGATTGGGCCTTTTTTACGAAAGTTATCGCGCCTACGGACAGGTATATATATATATATATATATATATATATATATATCCTTATACATATATATATGAAAATGAACGAACGGTGTTTTTGGGGTCTGGGGGCATCAAAATGAAAAGTTACGGTGGTCCCGTGCTTAAGTCTTACCATGCCGCCTACGGTAATAGCTACTTCCCTATAGGGGGAAATTCGCTAAAAAAATAATGTCAAAAGGTTAAAATATGTTGAAAAATAAGCGAGATATGTAATTTTACTTACTTGTCATAAGGTTAACATTGGGACAACGTACAGTGTTTACCACTTTTAATATCTCAGTAACCGATGGTCATAGAGTAATGATTCAAAGTACTAAATTGTTTTGTTTTCGAGCTGCATTCAATGGTGGATTTTTGGGGGGTTTATCCCCCTTTACCCCCCCCCCCTTCTGATGGTCCAATCAGGCTGGTTTACGAACTCGTCAATTGATTACCACCTTACATGTCTGTTCAAAATTTCATTTAGATCAGACCATTTTTACACGAGTTATCATGTTTAAAGACACATACACATATATATGGATATATACTGTATTTATGAAAATGAACAAATGGTGTTTTTGACTTCTGGGGACCTCAAAACAAAAAGGTTATGATGGTCTCGGGGTTAGGTCTTGCACATGAGACCTACGGTAACAGCTTCTTCCCTATAGGGGAAATTCGCTAAAAATCATGAATCAAAAAAATCCCCACCTTTCCAAACCATAATGTCATTTCTGCAACGACTATATAATATGGTTTTTCGGGTATTTTCGATTTCATCCAAATCATTTGCGTCCCTATTATAACGGGGCTGACTAGTAACGGATCTTCCCTGTAATAGTCTGGATCCTCGAGATCGAAGTTGAATAGAACCGTCTCCTGTATTGAGCTCTCCCATTCAACCTCCATATCTTCTAACGGGTTGATTGGCAGGCTGTCCAGACCTATGTCCATGACTGGAAACAGAAACGATGATTTAGCACCAGTGTTTTCACAGAGAGAAATGTAAAATCCCTGCATTTTGCACCCAAAAATTCTCTTGTTTTCCCTCAACACAGCGCGCCCGAAAAATCCCTTGTTATCCCAAAAACTTTTCATACTTTTGGATTCGGAGCGGCCAAGACTCCCTCTATATTCGCCACTGGTTTCCCTAAACATTGTATTCTTACAGGAGTAATTCATTGAAAATGGAGAGTAAATGGTTTCACAGGCCTAAATAAAAACACTATTTTTCACAGCTGAATTTATTTTTTCAAAATAAGATTATGCTGATTGTTTATATATATTTCAAACCGGTATTTTTTATATTCTTGCTGATATAAGGGGGAGGGAGGGGTGAAGAGGATGGGCATGGCCTCCCCTGAAAGCCACCAATGTCTGGTTACCTGGAGACAACAAAACTAAAACATTCTCTTTTTTGGGGGGAAATTTAAAAGGAGAGTAAGATCACAGTGAAATCTCAAAAACTCGTCTCCTAAACAATCTGGATGGCTTGACACCTTCATTTTTAAGTAAGTGCGTAACTACGGTGAGTTGGTGGCGAAGTTGGTAGCGCAATCGGCCTCGGAACTGTGGCCTCAAAGCGTCGCAGGTTAGAGACTCGAGCTTGTCGCATACTTTTAGGAATACTGCTCACACTTGGACTGTACCGGCTCACTCTTTGCCTTTGTTTAATGTTCAATAGTACAGGGCTTCAAGATCAATAGTACAGGTGTTTTTTTTTGTTTTTTTTAAACACAACCCATTTTCAAGATTTAATAATGCACATATAAAGATGAAATGGGTATTGTTTTGATTATCTTTGCATCTCATACACATGCATTAATTTTCATCACATTTTGCTTACATTATGTGTTCAAACAATCCGCCATTAACATTTATAAAAATTGTGTTTTCTCCATCAAATTCATGAACACGTGTTGCAAAGTACCTTTTTGAATTTATTTGTAACTAGTGGCTTGTAGGGGCAAAAGCCCCTAACAATAAAATACAATGCTGGATATTTAATTTTTCCTTCATAATCACAGCTCGGTAACAGTTTGACGGAATTAAACGTTTAAAGAGTAATGTTAAAGATGTTTTGACATTTGCTAGTACGTATCAGAATTTTAAGAAAGAGCGTTACTTCAGTACAGTAAAGGGCTGATTTTTTGGAAAAGTGGCGCCATCCGTCGTTCTCAAAACAAACTCAGTCCACTTTGTTTACAATTAAACATATGGACATATGGTTTGCAGAAATTCTTGAGGTCAACCACAGACTGCAGAACTTAATTTCCCAAAAGATAAGCAAATAAATAAGGGAAGAAATCAGAAAATGGTCTCCCGTTGACGACTCCTCGCTCTACGTTGGAAACTTTGGGTCTACTTCATAAGGAAGTTAGGTTTGGAGACCATGAGTTTGGTAAATAGTTAATATTAAGGATTTTTTATGGTTGCTCGGGAGTAAATACTGATCTGAATTGGTGGATTCAAGATTAAATATACTTTAGATTAGCCAAACTTAAAGGTGATCCTTTTTGGTAGGATCTTTAAAGTTGATGTTACATTCAATAGCTTTTAGTGCAACACGCTTTTGTTCCTCAGTCAAAACTATGACCATTTCCGACCGCACATAAAACTGGTAGAGCTGGGCCCTAAAAGTGATGAATGAGGTCTTCTCTGTTCCTATAGCCTGCGGTTATTCGATTGTGTAAATGTTACAAATCACTTGGCTTTAAATCAGCATCAGCTACTACTACATGATACAATGTACAGGTCGTATTTAATTCCTCTTGCTGTTTTAAGGTTAAGATCCCTAAATTATAAAAACGGAAAATTTAAATGTAAAAAAAACAGTCATGTGTTATAGTACGTTCAACTTATTTTGCTGAATTTTAAATAAACCATACATCAACATCTAGCATATGGTTTTAAATCAAGTATAAGTAACACATGTTGTATTGTAAACAAAGCAGACGGTTTTATATTACAATGATATTTAAATGGCAGGTATTCAACGTTATATCTTATTTTCGGATAAACTTTAAGAAATTTCCGTATTTTTCCCGAGTCCCTGGCAACAAGACCTTCTATTTGAACCCCCTCCCATTACCCTGCGACTTGCCAAACTCCTACAATTTCGCCGCAAACATTTCGCCTACCTACATTTATATTTACTAGTGGCTTGTAGGGGCAAAAGCCCCTAAAAATAAAATACAAATGCTGGATATTTAATGCTTCCTTCGCACTCACAACTTGGTAACAGTTTGACGGAATTAAACGTTTAAAGTGTAATGTCAAAGATATTTTGACATTGGCCAGAACGAATCAGAATTTTAAGAAAGGGCGTTACTTCAATATAGTAAAGATCTGTTTTTTCTAACAGTAGCACTATCCGTCGTTCTCAAAACAAACTCAGTTCACTTTGTTTACAATTAAACATATGAGCATGGTTTGAAGAAATTCTTAACCACAGACTGTAGTACTTAATTTATTTCCAAAAGAAAGTCGTGAAATTTAACATAAAAATGTAAATAAATGTCGCGTGTAGCATCCACCTGGTTCAAAAGGACATATTGGAAAGTTAAAGGGTAATTAAAGTTGAAATCTCCAATTGAGGCTACATTTTACCCAATAAGCAAATAAATAAGGATGAAATCAGAAAATGGTCTCCCGTTGACGACTCCATGCTCCACGTTGGAGCCTCTGGCTCCACTTCATGAGGAAGTTAGGTATCGAGACCACGAGCTTGGTAAATAGTTGATATTGAGAATTTTACCCTTCGTTCAACACTTTTTTATGGTTACCCGTGAGTAAATACTGTTCTGTCTTGGTAGATTCAAGATTAAATATACTTTTGATTGGCCAAATTTAAAGGTGAAGCTTTTCGGTAGGATCAAATTTAAAGCAGATGTTGCACTCAATAGCTGTTAGTGCAGCACACTCTGTTGTTCCTCGGTCTTCAAAACTATGACCATTTCCGACCGCACATAAACTGGTAGAGCTGGGCCTCAAAAATGATGAATGAAGTCTTCTCTGTACCTATAGCCTGCGCTTATTCGCTTTTTTAAATGTTACAAACTACATGGCTTTAAATCAGCATCAGCTAATACTACATGATACAATGTAAAAATAACAGTCGTATTTAATTCCTCTTGCTTTTTAAGGTTAAAGTCCATTAATTATTATAAAAGTGAAAAATTTAAAAGTAAAAAGCCATCATGTGTTAGTACGTTCAACCTATTTTGCTGGATTTTAAAGAAATCAAATATCAAAATCTAGCGTGTGGTTTTAAATCAAGTGTAACCAACACATGTTTAAAAGTAAACAAAGCAGATGTTTTTATATTACAATGATTTTAAAATGGCAGATATTTAACGTTATTTTCTTATTTTCTGATAAAATTTAAGAAATTTCAGTATTTTCCCGAGTCCCTGGCATCAAGACCTTCTATTTGAGTCCTCTACCATTATCCTGTGACTTGCCAAACGCCCACAATTTCGGCACAAAAATTTTGCTTACGTATATATTTACATCGTTCATTTGGCATTAAATCGGCATCGTTTTAACAAAACGAAACAAAAACCCGTAATTATAAAATCTGAAAATCTTAAAGTTAAAATATTTATTTGATATAATACATCGAACATAGATACACTTGGCGCATTATATCTTGACCCTTGGGAACACTTTACACCTGAAGCAATTGGAGTTGAGTGAAATTCATTAGGAGACCACAGCTGATACGTAAAGTTGTACTAGCCTGACATGTTAGCATTTTCCAACAGCTGTCAGTGTAAATCTTAATTGTCATTTGTAAACAAAATACAGTTGATGTTTGTAGAAATTAGTTTTTTCATTTTTGTTGTCCAAAATCATCCACAGTAAACAATATCTGACAGCTCCAGCAATGGACTAGGCCAAGGGTCAAGATATAATGCGCCAAGTGTAGCTGCCTTTTGAAAAAAAACATATATCAACATCTAGCATATGGCTTTGAATCATGCATTAGCACCACATGTTTTAATGTAAACAAAACAGACGTTTTTAGATCCCAATGCTTTTTAAATGGCTGATATTTTACGTTATTTCTCGTTTTCTGGTGAATTTAAAGAAATTTCATTATTTTTCCCGCCATCACGCAATAAAGACCTTTAATTTGAGCCCTCCCCCATCTTTCTGTGACTTGTCAGACGCCCACAATTTTGACGCAAAGAATCGCTTTACGGAATTAAATATGTGATATCGACCATTTGACATTAAATCGACATCGTTATAACGTAAACAAAATAAATCTACTTAACTCTTTATAATTTTAACACTCCCGTCACAGCATACTTGCCAACTCAGCGAATTTGCATAGGATTTATTTTGTATTTGTAAGCATTCAACTTATTTGAAGGAAAGTATTGTTTGAATGCATTATGTAAATAAAAACGTACATTTAGTCATTTAAATATAAAAGCTTTAAACATGAGGAAACATGAAGAAAATTAACAAAGAGACCACATTGGTTTTTATTAGTAATACATACCCTTTTGTATTTTATATAATTCTTAGTCTTTTAATTTTTAATAACTTTAATCTTGTTGTAGTATAAATGTCTACAAACATATAATCAATAAATTCAAAACACTCAAAACAAACAAATAACTTAATCTCATGCAAAAATTAAATTCAACCATATGGTCAGTTTTGTAATTAAAACATCCAAGTTGCAACAGACCTACATCTCCAGCCAATTTCAATTAAATTGCACTTCGTCAATTTTAATTAAAATTGACGAAGTGCAGCATTGGAAAGCGCTTTTTGTGTACCTGCAAGTCGACGTTGTCGGATTTTTGAATAATGGCATTTCATGAACAGCGCACTGGGTGATGCTGATAAAGAAAATATTGGGGGATTTCTTCATCGCCTCTTCTCCATAAGCTTGAATTAACAACTCAAGAGTCTCACTGCATGACTTTTAAAGTAAAATAAGAACAATGTTCGTGTGCTGTTCATGAAATACCATTTTTCAAAAATCCGACAACATAGACTTGCAGGTACACGAAAATCGCTTTCCAATGCTGCAGTACGGCAAGTCAGCTTTACCACCACTACCGATATGCCCTCCCAAGGAGTCATACCAACTACTGCAAGACAAATTTACCGCTGGCAATCGCGCTATATGTCTACAAAAATTCATTCCGGGAACTTTTTGACTGTACCTCGTATTATCAATCCTCATCATTGTATTCATACCATATATTATGCTACATTTTCAGGCAGTTTAGACAAAGACGTCCCCCCACCAAATGCTCATACTTTCTTTATTAAAGTAAATAAATTGTATTTTTTGATATAGTTTACATTTTCTGCAAAATCCTGATCAATGAACTCGTAACTATTTAAAATAAACCCAAATAAAATATTTATCACCTGAAAATTTAAACATATGTTCAGAATTGTATTTTTTTAAATAACTTAAATCAGGGTGGCTATACTTTTTGGAGGGAAAAATTCAAAATAATATTGGACAACGTACTGTGTTTAGCACATCCAATACACTAGAACCCCTGATATCCAGTGTCCACGGGACCGAGCCCGGGCCGGATAACGATTTGGCCACGTAATCCAACCTGTTATGGAAACGATAATTTATACCTGATTAACAAAACATAGCTAATAAATCAAGCCCAAAGTAGAGATGTTAATGATTTTTTTGTTATTCAGAAAACACGTTATTAAAACCAACACATCACTTGACCACTAATTATTGATCTCGTTTCGCTCATAGGTTTGAATGAATTTCAAACTAAATCATTTTTCTAATCAGTAATATTCCCTACCACCACAGCTTTCATCGCTGTTTGCATGCTTGCCATACTGTGGGGCTTGACAAAATAAAGCCACTAATAACGTCACTGGATACGTGTTAAACAACAGTTTAGAGGTTGCTAGCCGACTGAGTATTGTTCACTATTCACTATTGGCTCAAGTTCGCTATTGCCGAATCAGTGCGGATTCGAATAGCCAAAACGTTTGGCGAGCAATTTGCCGCATGAGGCCTTAGTAAAGTGATGTAGGACGATTCACGCCGAACGTACCAGTACACGCTCGCATTCACTAGTATCATTCTCTTTGGTGGTAGTAAACTGGAGCCATAAACTAATAGAGATGATACAGCGTAAGCTAACAAAGAGATAGCCAAGAGAGAATTACAGGGAAATGTGTCTGTAAGCGAAGGAAATATGTTTTGACATAGGCTTCTGAGAACCGACCGGATAAACCGAGGACCGGTAACACTGAGGCCGGATATGAGGGGCTCTACTGTATTACCCAATATCTAAGCAACGGATTGACGTAGAACAATAATTCAAAATGCTTAATTGTTTGGTTTTTTAAGCTGAATTCAATTGTGGCAGTTAAATTTAAAAATAATGAGTAAAAAGGTGTTAAATCTTGAAAATAAATTTTGTTTTGCCAAAAAAACCTTCTTGGAGTAAACCAATCTTGCTGGTTTTCGAACTCGAAGTCATGAATGACGCTTTACACGTTTGTTCCAAATTTCATCAAGGTTTGACCTTTTTTACAAAAGTTATCACGCCTACGGACAGGTATATATATGAAAATGAACAGTGTTTTTGGGGTCTAGGGACCTCAAAATGAAAAAATAACATGGTCCCGGGCTTAAGTCTCTCCGTGCCGCCTACGGTAATAGCTACTTCCCTATAGGGGAAATTCGCTAATACTTCCCTAGAGGGGAAATTTGCTAATAACATGGTCCCGGGCTTAAGTCTCACCGTGCCGCCTACGGTAATAGCTACCTCCCTATAGGGGAAATTCGCTAAAATATAAAATTCATACTCAAGCCGTAGTTATAAGTCTGAAAATCTTAAAGTTAAAATATTTTTATTTGTTATAGTACATTGAACATAG
The DNA here is from genome assembly GCA_035578135.1 of Flexamia atlantica. Classification (NCBI taxonomy): domain Eukaryota; kingdom Metazoa; phylum Arthropoda; class Insecta; order Hemiptera; family Cicadellidae; genus Flexamia; species Flexamia atlantica. The sequence goes on along the minus strand of JAQJVK010000013.1, from coordinate 21,398,740 downwards.
TTAGCTGCCTTTTGATAAAAACCAGATGTCAACATCTAGCCTATGTCTTTGAATCAAGTATCAGCACCACATGTTTGACTGTAAACAAAGCAGACGTTTTTAGATCCCAATGCTTTTTAAATGACAGATATTTTACGTTATTTCTAGATTTCTGGTGAATTTCAAGCAATTTCAGTATTTTTCCCGCCATCACGGAATAGAGACCTTTAATTTGAGCCCTCTCCCATCTTTCTACGACTTGCCAGACGCCCACAATTTTGACGCAAAGAATCGCCTTGCGAAATTAAATATATGATGATAAATTTTTTGTGTTTGTTTTGAGGTGCTGAATATTCTGTAAATTGTTTTCGTAGGCGTTACTTTTTATACATAGCCAAAGAAAATAATATAATGGGGTCAAATCTGGGGATCTTGGGCGGAATGATCATTCGCTGATAAAAATAAATTATTGGGTTGCGTTTAAAAAAAAACTCTGTATTTGTGGGTGGGGCAAAGGCAAGGTGAAAAAGAGACCGCCACCCTCTTTTTTTGCAAATAAATATATAGAGCTTCCATTTTCAACAAATTAACTATGATTTGTAATGATTTGATGTTTAAATACAAGGTCTGTAGATTAGGAGAGAATAATATTATTATATTGTCAGGTTGCCAAACTCCCATTATGGCCTTTGAAACCAAAGCTTGTGACGTCAATAATACACCCAATATCCAGTTCTAAGCAAGCTCTATTGGCCTATTGAGTAAAATTATAGCCTCAAACGAGGTGTCAGTAACGTGCTTCCTCTGATTACTTTAGATTAATAATTTTTGTCCCAGCTGGATGTTAGGTTTCCAGTCTACGAAAGACGTGACGATTTGTTTACATTTTTGGCTGAGATAACTTGAGTATAATTGTTCTTCTCTTCTTCTCTACAGACCTTGGTTTAGATATAGTAGAGCGCCGATTATCCGAACATTGGTCATCCAAACCGTCGGTTAACCGAACGCCATAATAATTAATATTTTGAACATGATTCTCAAGCAATTCAAATTTGCGTGCCAAAATCGCATGTCAGGGCTGAAGCAACAACAAATTTTGAACTTTTTCTCTATTTAAAAAGTATATATTGTACTGTATCTATGAATAATAATTGGTTTTTTTTTTAAATTCATACCCATGTATTCTCTTTGATTTCATAATAAAATTACGTGAATAATCTTTGTTTGATCATTTTTTAGCATTTTACTAGTAAGAATTACATTACATATAAAATTTTTACATTTTGTCTTTACATGTTCGATTATCCGAATATTCAGTTATCCAAACACCCCTTGTCCCCAATTAGTTCGGATAATCGGCGCTCTAATGTATATACCTTTAATCAGACCATTAGTGAGTATAAGCCGGTACACAATTTAAAGGTATTTCTTGGGTTTTCTTTGAACCTCACAATGTATTCTGGAAAACTTAGCATTCCCCAAACACAACAGTGTAAAAGTCTGCATTGTATCAAGTCAGTTAAGACTCTACTATACTCTCTGTACTCTTAAGAACTTTTAAAACTGTAAATTTTCAAAGTGATCGTACCATGTCCATATTTTGAAGCCTGACAGCTCTTGAGCACCAAAACCTAAACACAAACAGGCTTTAAATCAATAATGTTTTTTTTAGAAATTAGGAAAAGTGAATTCAAAATCCAGCATAACAAAAAACAACCAACTCTAGTTAATTTAATCAGGTTTCAAAAGGTTATCTTCAATTTAGTTTTGATTGTTACATGACTTTTTATGGTAAAAAATTTAAACTAAATAAAATGGTGGATGACATTTTTCAATGTGCAACATGTACATTAAAGTAATGAAGCATCGGTGAGTTTTGAGACACATAATTGAGTTTAACATTGAAAGATTCATTTCGCTTGATAAGTACAATTTTTCCTATCCTAATGAACAGTTCCATCTTTAAAATCAACCTTCTTGATCGACAATCCCCCCCTTTAATATCAAGGGATCGAGATCCCTTTAATATATCTTACAATCATTGTGCTATATTTGAAAACAATAAAGTCCTTTCAGAGTTAAAGCAGGCTTTGCATACAAAACCACTAAACCACTGACAGACAACAAATCTTTGACAGATGACTCATAGACATGGACGATTTAGGTTGTAACCTTTGGGGGTGCCAGCTCATATGGACTTAGGGGGTATGAGTTCTTTATGCTCATATTCTAAATCACACATTTTAAGATATATTTCAAGAACCTATTTCTTTTATTTAACAATAACCCCCTTTCATTTTTGTTTTAGGTCATTTGAATCATGAAAAGTAGCCATCATTTGTAATTCGTATTATGAAAACTGCTAAAATAACATTATTGGTCATCGTAAGGAAAACTTTACGAGACTCTAAAAAATGCATATTTGTTTTCAAAGAAGATTGTTCAGAAGCCAATTTGAGCTTAACAGCAGTTTTGATAAGTTATGTTTGTCAGAGAAAAATATGGAGGTTAAAATTAAAATAACGAATTTAATCAAGTGACATTATATTGAGACAAATTTCAAAAATTAAAATTTTGTAATAAAAGGATGGGATGAAAAAAAATAAATCAAACACCACCAAAAAATAAATCAACAAAACCAAAAACCAAATAAAATTGGATCAAAATCATATTACTACATTAAAATTATGAAAATATGTGCTGGAAAACTTTCTTTCCATGCAAAAAGTTCACAAAAATCAGGGAGTGCCAGACATCCCCAGAAATCAACCCATGCTCATAGATTCAAATCATGTTATTCGATCATAAAATAAACTAAACAAGGCTTAACTTACAGCGATGAGAGCAACGTGTGAGGCGTACATATTTACACTTAAGAATCAATTTTGTTTAGTGATAATTATTGAATACAGGTGGAAATCCAATAGTGTAAATGGTATAATTGCTTGCTTGCATCATACTTACGCAGTCCGATCCTCTCCCTTGACTCAGCAGCCAGGTATGGGATACTTCCAGGAAGTGTATAAATTCTGCTAGTTTATATGAGGCGTTCAGAAGTTAAACAGATAAACTCCATAAAATGAAATTGTTCAGTACGAAGAGGTAAAGTTATGAGTTCATAAATACTCAGTTATTGTTTTAGAATATATAGATAATTACTGTTAGATTTGTTACATTGCAGAACAAATTTTTAGCACCAAATAAACATTTATAAAAATTCCATTGGCTCTCTATATAAAAAATGCACTTTGTATGGAGTTAGTCACATTACCAACTGAAAAGATCTAATAAAATTTCTGAGCTCCATAAGAAATAACATGGGAAATGAGTATGCAGGTTTTTATGCTGCAGAAGCATGAAAATTTAGTGTTTTTATATCAATACCCTGTAGAACTCAACTAGAAAAAGCCATATACTATACCAAGTTTTATCGGGATATGTCAACTGTACCAAGTTTTGTCAAGATATGTCAAGAAATAACAAAGATATAGAATTTATTATTTCCAAAAATCCAAATTTCTCAAAAATGGCTCAAACGATTTTGATAAAAATTTCATGGTTTTTATTGCTTAAGATTAAAAATAAAATGACACCACCTACATTTCTGTGAAAATTCAGGTTCAGAAGTTATGGGGGTTTAAGTGTAAAAAAATTTATATTTTCAAATTTCACAAAACCTGTAACTTCTAAAGAAAATATATATATTGCAGCCATTGAATTTGGCTTGAAAAAATAAATAATCCAGTATTTTGAGATACTAGACTAAGTCAACTGGTTGCGGAGATAATTGATATTTTCGTTTGGCAGTAAACGCAGTACGTTTTCTAATGTTAATGCCCAATTCAAAAACTGATATTGGCAAATGGCAAATATTCAAAAACTGATATTTCCGTTAATTGCTAACCGATTTCGATAACATTTCGTATGTATCTGAGGGATGATTTCAATTTATTTTATTGTAGATTTTCTTGCTTTATGGGTGAAAGTATGTGTCATTTTGCTGATACCATCATATATTTAATTTCGTAAGACGATTCTTTGCGTCAAAATTGTGGGCGTCTGGCAAGTCGTAGAAAGATGGGAGAGGGCTCAAATTAAAGGTCTCTATTCCGTGATGGTGGGAAAAAATACTTAAATTGCTTGAGATTCACCAGAAAATGAGAAATTACATAAAATATATGCCATTTAAAAAGCATTGGGATCTTAAAAATGTCTGCTTACTTTACTTTAACACATGTGAAGCTGATACTTGATTGAAAACCATGTGCTAGATATTAACATATTGTAGATCTAAAAGCCAGTTTGTTTTGAAGATATTTTGCACTATAATAAATTTGGATTGTTTGAATTTTCCCTTGTTAAGGGCTTTCAGCCCCTTCAAGCCACTAGTTTATTTTATTGATGATCCCCCACAGTATCACAGGATACCAGAGGTAAGATTCAATTAGAACATGGAAGTCCAATTTTGAGAGGCTTTTGATGCTAAAAAGGAAACATTTCTGAGAACTAAAACTGAAGATGATATTTTTTTGTGAACCTTTTCAATTCGGTGCTCCCACGACAAATTACAGCCTAGTCTCACCCCTTGATAACCCACAACTGTGTGACTGTGTTGATTTTCACCGACGATAAAAATTAAGGTGAAAAGTCAATCTGAGATTTCATTATGTTTTTAGTTTTTATACAAATCTATAAAGCATGCAGCTTCATGATTTTGGCCCATTCACCCATAAGACCAATGTTAATGTAGGAATTGGGCTTACATACTGCATAGAGTAATAATGAACTTCGTAAAGAGTTGGCACTCCCATGTTAACTCGGTGGTAAGGGAACAGTAGCGCTGTCTGATAAAAGTGCTGCGAACTAAAAAGATCGATGCGATATATCGATGGTCGTCGATGCGACATATCGATCGTCGTCGTCTGCTTTGTTTATATTTATATTTTCGTTTTCTTATTTTGTTTGATAGACTTTCAATTTTAATGACTTAACCGATTTGTTTAGATTAAATTGATTAAGTACGTTTGCTGCTAGTGCAAGTTGTTTCGCGAAATACTGTACTGAGTGATTCTTATCGTGCTTAAAGCGATTGATAGAAAATAAATACGTTTATGTAAACATCTACATATTTATTTTCCATCAATAGCTTTAAGCACAATATGAATCATGCAGTACAGTATTTCGCAAAACAACTTACACTAGTGGCAAACGTACGTTAGGTATTTTCCCACAATCAAATTAATTCCAACTCGTTATGGTTGTGTACACGTCGCGTCGTGACAGAAAATCAGGGGAAATGGAATAGGAAGTTAGCAGATCGTTATCGTGGTTTTGATTGGCTGATTCAGTGAAGAAGAAGAAAGCCATGTTTTTACAACGACATCTAACTAAAGTGCTTCGAACTAACCCGCTCCGATAAGCTTACCACTTGGCTCCATTTAAGTGTCAGACCGGTGCATACTGCCTGGACTGGGTTATTTGATTCAGCATGTATCTTTTTGCATTGATTCTAAACAGGTCTTATGATATTTCATGTTTTAAGCCATAAATCCAATTGGAACTTTCAATCATTTGGAAAAACTGTATAACATTTAGTTTAAAACGTGTTTTACACCTTGTCTGACATTTTATCATTATGTGTTCTCTATATACACGATGGGCATACAATGTGATTTAAATTACCTTTGATGTAGACAAATTAAACATAGCTAACAAACTAAGTAAAAAAATAAAAATAGTAAATTAAAATAGTGAAATTAAAAATTATTAAAGAAAAAATTATTAATATTAAATTATTAGTGAAATTAAAATAGTGTATTACGCCCATGTCCAATCATTACTACAATATGGGATTTTGATATGGGGAAATTCTTATCAAAATATAATTGAACCTCTCTCTGTAGTCCGAAAATCAATAATCATGGCAGCCATGAAAAAGAACAGACGATTTTTCTCTTCCTTGTTATTCAAGGAATCTGGTCTACTCTCTGTAAGACAACTGTATATTAAAACTATTTTGGTCTACACCTTCTCGCATGGGGACCTGGTCTTGACCCCAATTGAGCATGATTACGCGACGAAGAACGCTGTCCGGCTTGGCCTGCGGATTCCAAGAGTCGTAAAATCCATTAACTTTACAAATGTCATTTATGCAGCAAATTTAATACTTAGAAGAATCCCTACTGAGTTAAGAAATCCTCAGGTCACGCTGGCGGTGCATAAAAAGCGCGTCACTGCCTGGCTGTTAGAGGTCGGACCAGAATACTCTGCATCTCTCCTGGCTGTTCCTTAGGCCTACCCTCTACTTCACTATCTTTGAGATTCACCCTACTATTTCTACAGCTACACTTACACGTTCATTTATTTGTGAACACACTATACCAATTTTTTACTGTTCGCCTCTAAATAAATTCTAGTATTTCTTATCAAGAAAAGTCTATAATTATTCCGATTTTATTTATTACTAAAACCCTATTGACGCCTCCAACGTATCTTGTGCGTTGTATTAGAATTAAATTTTATTTTATGATTATTTATCTGTTTATAATCCTACCTTCTCCTCTTAAATCAAATTATTTTTGTATTCAGGTAACTGTCCCTCTGAAACTTATTCTTATTTTACTCGTAATTAATGTAATTCAGTTTAATTAATGTTATTTAGTTCTTGACGTAATTTAAAAAGTGCACACTCTAATTATTGAAGAACTCGTCACCCACGCACAAGCCAATGTGGCCCATGTGGGGACTTATTTCGGTCATGTGCTATGCAATATTGTAATTATTATTATTTCAAAATAAATTTGATTTGATTTAGGAATTTAGGTAAATTTCACATAAAATTATTCTATTTTTAATCAAACAAAACAAAATTATTCATTGTGTCTAGTGCTTAGACACAATAACTAGTGTCTAGATACAATAACTCGTGTCTAGATACAATAACTGATGTCTAGACACAATAACTGTATCTAAACATAATAACTAGTGTCTAGATGCAACAACCGTTGCCTAGAGTCTCAACAATAAGACTAATTAATTTTACTGAGTATTTCAATCAGTAAACTTGAGCAAGCCTTCAGTATAATAGGTAAACTTTAGGCAACATACTGTACTTAATTTATAATTTATTTCACCTGAACATTTATATTGTATGAGGGCCGTCCAGAAAGTAAAGTCCGCTCAGAAAGTAAAGTCATGCGTAGCTCAGGAGGTACCCTCGGCAGCGCTATAATTTACATGTCAGTATGTGCTATGCAACCACTCGATACACTTCTACCGAAGGCGGGTCAACCTACTGTTGCGCGTTTATTAAAGAGAACCTTAAAAGCGTGAGCTCCTCAAATAAAAAATCCGGCCAAATTAGAGGTATACTGTGTTACTAGACTTTTTTTAATCGTTAAGCATTCAGAGTGTGTCCTGAATTCTGTTTAGTGTGTGGTGGTAACATTGAGATTGAAGGCGTTATTTGTCAATGGGTAATTTTTTATGTGGAAGGACAAACATTCATAATATTGCCAGGAGTGACAGGTCTCCTTTTCTAAATGATGACCTGGTGCACCCAATGGGAGAAAAATGAAGAAAAACCTTCGACTCTACATCACAGATATTTTACAAAATTTCTCGGAATATTTTACACGAGATAGTCGAGATGCTGATCAAAACAGAATACAGAATAATTTTGGTTTGCTGAATGTTTCTTAAAAATCCTACAACAGCACTCCTCAAATTTGTTGGTATTTTAAATTAAGGCGCTAGCGCTTTTAATTTACATTTAGTTAATGTGCGGCAATATGATGATCAGCCTAACATAGCTAAAAGAGTATTGTGTCATGCATAGCATCTTTCCAAGCTATGCAAGAGTAGAAGTTACGTTCTGGATGGCCTTCGTAAGAGAATATTGTCTATTTAAACTTAAGGAAAAAGGTTCACCTAGAATAACATTTAAGATAAATAATTTAGTTTTTTATTTAAAAACATTTCTATTTGAGGGTGGACAGAATCACTTCTTTTATCTAAGCGATATAAAATGTCTTAAGAGAAGGTTAAATTATATCTAGACATGTGGAAGTTTACAGAAAGTGGTAAAAATATCGACATACGGTTAGTTAGGCGTTGACAGTGCAAGTTTTCACAATCAATTTTCAACCCTATTCAATTACTCCTTACTTTACAAAGTTTGGGAAAACAAGTGATTGAGATAACCCCAAAATAAGAGAAAATTTCCAATCAAATCTACTCTCATGATTTTTGAAACAAGGCAATACAAATGGTTTAGAAATAAAAATAAATAAAACAAACTCTGTAAAAAAAAAACCCGCTTGCAAAAAGTTGCCTGTAACACCTTGTTTATTTTAAATCAGCATTAATATATGGTTAAAATTAGGCACTTTTACCACCACCAAAATACAAGTCCCAATATAAAATCTTAGAACGGAATCCTTTTGACTTTATGCCTGGCATGCCACTGAATAGCAGTAACACAATGGCATAACGCACAAAGTCAAAGAGATTCGACAATAATAGTTACCGTTACAGCGGTGAATGTACAAAAGGTTCACTCGAAGAGGTTATTGCTCTATTACTGGAGGTAAAATGCAATGGTATTTCTCATATTGCAAAGCCCTCTGATTTTGTCATGTTTGCAATATGAGGGGAGTTCATTTCGTCCTTTGAATTACTAACCCAAAATCGAACGACCCAGTAATGGGAGGACAAATCATTTGATTGATAGACCATAAAAACATATTTTCAAAGATTCTTCAGTATTAAGTCGGTTTAATCATGTTCTCTTACTTCAATTTAAGAAAATTATTAAGATTATAAATCTATAAAGCATTTTTCTGACATTTTTAATTGATTGTAATCTCCATTCGTTCTTGCAAGATTGAAATCTGATTAAATTGTCAGTCAAAGAACGTTTATTCATTACGAAATCACAACATTATTCCCCCTACTTTTGAAAGACATGTTTATGGTGAGGTGTAATTTATGTAATATATATTTTTTTTGGGTTTCTCTCAACTATTGTTAACCTAGGGATGTTGTCAATGCAGTCAAATTCACACGTAGACTCATACACACAAAACACATAGCACAATGACCCAGGATGTGTTTTGTGTGTATGTGTCTACGTGTGAATTTGACTGCATCGACAACATCCCTGGGATAACAGTAGGTGAGAGAAACCCAAAAAAAGAATTACTCCCCCTAACATTGCCGAACTGACAGAATCAAAAGGCCGCTTTTTCATTATTGCAGCGATACCTCCAGTAACAGACTCCAACATCCTCGGGATGACTTAACAATCTACGATAACATAAATTAATTAAATAAAGGCTAAGCTAGCTAATGAATACAGGGAAAGCCGAGCAAACCAGGCTTCAACAGATCACAGGGATGTTATCATTTCACATTCAACAAGATTTTCATTCTTCAAGATAAGTTAAGAGTACACAAAACGCTGGTGATCACCTCACTGGTGTGATCACTGAGGCTGAACTGTTACTTGATAACTGTTGTTTGAAAGTAACTGTAATAACAGGTGAAGTTTTACTGAGTAACTGTTACTAAATAACAGTTTGGTGGTACATTTTTCTACAGTAATTGATGAACAATGCAAGCATGAATTTCGTAGTACTTATTTTTTGATTGACGCACACTAGTGCTGTGGATTACTTAGAAGAGAAGCAAAAAATTAAGCTTATTAATAATAATTTTGACCGTGGTAAACATTTTTTCATTAATTTAATATAAACTTTTCAACTTTTATTTTCAAGTAAAAATTATCGGCAAAAATTAATTATTTATCAATATTACTCATCCTTGAACTGGATTACTGTCAAATAAAATAAAAGGTTATAGCACGAAAACTGCTATTAAATAGCAGTTTAAATAATAGGTTACTTTAAAGTAATAGTTACTGTAATAACAGTTATCAAAAATAACGGTTTAGCTCTTTAATACAAAAAGGTACACAGAACGATCACAGGAGGAGTGGAGATTGCGACTTTGACCGATCGAAATTATAAAAATTGTTCTGTCCATATAGGTTAGGTGTACATAAAAATAAACCAAGTGTTAAATTTTTTCATAGAAATTTTTTTAACATTAGGAATTATAAATGCATTTCAGGTATTAGCTTGTGAGAAATTTGCGAATTCCGTAAATTTTTAAAATTTAGTAACTTGGGTACCTGATTCTCCTAAGCTTTATCGAGTGAAAAAGAACATCAATATCAAATCTAATTTATAAACAGCTTTTCAACGTTATTGTCTAAGTCTGAAAAACTTATTACATTATCTGAGCGAGCTAGGTAATCTACTTAGAAACAATTTACAAAAATACTTTTTTTTAAGAAAATAAACATTATCAATCACATTCACTCCAAATTAAATCAGTTAAAACTGATATGTAAGTACAAATTTTACCACTCTGTTTACTTATTTATTTTTGAATGAGGCAAAAAACTTAAAAACATACTACGATTCGATGGTCTTAGATTTACAAATAAATCGTGTCCATTAAAAATTTTTTACACAGGAAAAGTTTTAAACTAAATTAATGAATTGATCAGATAACAGATCTCATTTGAAAAGACTTCTTATTATAGTACATTATCATCACAATTCGTTTTAAAACCATCTTTAGTACTAAACACAACAACATGTAACGAAAATTTCAAAATACTACGTCATCTAAGATTAAGTAACAAAACCGAATTAGGAACGAAAACATTTTGTACATACAGATTTTATAGGTGGTCAAATTTATTTATTTGAAATAACATTTTTCTACGTCACATACTCATTGAATTGGAGATTTCTGAAAGGTACTGTCACTTTTCAAGTAATGTGTGTTTCAATAACAAAGCTAAACAGTTACATTAGACCCCCTCTTATCTGGACACCTTAAAACCGGACATCGGTTTACGAGGACTAGTCTCGGCGGAAGGAACATCTTTTTAACCTGACAATTTCGATCAGATCATGGTTCAACCGGACGTGATCAGCAGGAAATGGCCGGAAGTGTATCGATGATTCTTTTGGAAAATATTTTAGATCAGTAATGACGTGAGTTGACTATGCTCTCTTGAATTTAAGTAAAATGAGTACGTTTTTGAGTGACCAAGGAACGAAAACGATGATTCCTTAAGGAAATATATAACAGACAAACTATCACAAAATATGAAATTTTTAATGTGTGGATTTATTTTAGGAAAAGTCGGTTTAAGCAGATAATCTGTTATCCGGACAGGCCTTGGTCCCGAGGTCCGGGTACGAGGGAGTCTACCGTACCAATCATAGTTCTAGTCAGCCATACTGGTGGGAGGCAAAACGGGAAAACTCTCCAAATTAGCTAAAACTTATTATTGTATCGAACTGTCAAAACTTTGTTGATGTTCTTAAGGCCCAACACTAACAAATTTGCTCTTCAATACTGTACCGAAAGTTGTCTTGCGCAATACAAAACACAATAATGAATATTATATGCAGTGGTAAGAGATAAACCTGTGGCAAGCTTTGTGAAAGCTTTTGGCGTCACATTTTATAAAAGTTTAATAAATATTGTATTGTGGCCTTGCATGGTTTAAAAATCAACTGTACATGACCTGTAGCACAAATTTTCAAAGAGTACCGATGTTTAACATTTCCAACGAAAACAGCACACTCACTCACTTGCCATTATGGCTGGCTAAAACAATAAGATAAATTTTTTTAATTATTCTACCAACTGAAATTAATTCCTAAGATCTAAAAAATAGGCTAGGCGAGTTGTAAATTTTATTTACATTAGGTAAAATGTAAATTTTGAAGGACTAAACATGTGGATTTCATCGCTTTTGCATTGTTAGTACACAGTTGTTTTACTAAGATGAAAAATAAACTTTTTGATTATTAATCAACCGAGCATTAAAGAACAATCACTGATCGATAGGTAAGCTTATGTAGCTGCCTTCTTTACCTTTTTAGATATTTTGTTTGGTGAGATTACATATCCAACATATTTACAATCCAACATAGAACAGATTTTTTTGCAAACAATTTTGAACCATTTTTACTGTGGGGTGAACATCTCAAACTAGGTTCGCAAGTTTGGACATATTTTGCACCTCTGGATTGAAATAATTAAAAGTCAACATTGAACCCAACTCTCACAATCGGTCAATAAAAACCCATTTAAGAGCGGTGAAACCATTAAAAATAGATACTGAAGTACAGTTTCCTAAGCCATTGTTAAGTGTGCCTCTTTTAGTATAGGGCAGCGTTGAAGGATTTAATCTGAGTCATCATCAGGAGTATACTGCTGATAACCAGTGTTGCCACTTTTGGGGATTTTTCGCCAAATTGGGGATTTTTAGGCCTTGGGGATTTTTTTGGCGGTTTGAGTCCGATGGGGAATTTTTGGCAGATTTTGGCAGAGGGTTGGTAAATAATAAATTAGATATGAGGTATGGTTGTAATATATTTCGAGTGAATATTTTTACCCACATATTTACAGTCATAGATATGAATTTTGGGATAATTGCAGTCGAAAGTGATTTTTGTTGAATTTGGCTATTGGATGGGGAAAACTTGGGGATTTTCTTTCGTTTTCTATGGCTTGGCGGATTATTGGAGGATTTTTGGTTCAGCTAGGGATACAATGGGGATATTTTGTTAGACAGTCGGGGAAATTTCCTGGGTCAGGGACACTGCTGAACTATTAATATCATGCTCTTTGGAGAGGATAATGCAGTAAAAGGGCCGACCAGAAATTAACGGATGTTTTGCCGCTACGTCTAGCACTGTTGCCTACCCACATGAGAGCTCCACCACAGTCTAAGAAAAAATAAAGTCCCGTCAGTTGGTTGCAAAAAATGTACCCCCTCCACAACCCTGGTGGCACATAAGCACAATTGCTACGTTCACAAGCAAATCACATGTTGTTTCACTATCCACAGTCTAACAACAAATACAGCCTTGTCACTCAGTTGAAAAAAAGAGTCCTCCCCAAGCGATCCTGGTAGCTGGCACCTAAGTACAAGTACAATCAGATGGTGTCTAATTATTTTAGTGATTGTGCTTGCATGGAAAGCTAGTGTCGCCCTGCGGACAACAAAATGCATCGCAACATACGACAAGTCGGGACTGTATTTTTTCTTAGACTGTGGCTCCTCTCCAGCCAAAACCTCTCAGATATGAGCCAAGTCTCGCTGCCAATCATATACTTCACTCCTGTAGCGATTCAAAATGAATGTCCATTGATAAACCCGCCAAATGTGAAGAAACTCTTGCGACAGTGTTTTGGGACCACAAATGCTTAATTGATGCCTAGAAAAAAAAACGTATGCAATGTTGATAACATTTTTTCTCAATATATAGGACAATATAAATTTGTAATTTTAAACTTTTAAAAAGTAAACTGAATTCTGAATTTGAATTGAATGGCGCTAATCCGTGATTATGCCCACACCCATGCAGCAACTGCACACAGCTCTGCTGCCTGAAGTGGGACCATGATAGCTCTTACCTGGTTCTAAGCGATTACCTTCAGTGCCAGATTTACCACTAGGCCTGGCCTAAGGCCGCGTGGCGGTTAGGGGGCTGTGCACGGGCGAGAATAAGCCACCGAGAGGGGATGAGAGGGGCCGATTGGGTTCCAAAATCGGTTTTCTAGTCATAGTTAGTGACTGAAAAAAAAGGTCTCCACTTTTAGCGAGGCTGTAGGGGACTCAGGGGGGTCGCATACTGATCTAAACCTAGGGCCGCGCCGAAAGTCCTGCCTTTATCAAAGTTATATAATTTTCAGGCAGGAAGTGTTGAAAAATTAAGAGGTACTGAAAGAAGCAATCACTTCATATGCACCTGATGGGATTATTAAAGAGCACCACCATTTTAACCCTTTTAAGGCCGACGGCCGTAATAGGCCCCCGTGGTAAAACGTACGTTCAAGGCCGGCGGCCGAAATAGGCCCCCATGGCAAAAACTACGTTCGTGACCGACGGACGTAATAGGCACCCATCCACTTTTCCCCGTTTACTGGCTGGTTGTGTTTTCCAAAGGCCACTAAACTTGATATTCCCTTGTAGAGGAACATTTGGGCTTCATGAATAATGGCAAATACTGCCGTTTTAGCCTAAATTTCCTAGTTGTCTGTATAGATTTTTCATGTCATGATCGTCTGCTGGCCATGTGATGATTTTGTTGCTGTTTAATTTTCGTGTTTTGTTGGTTATGTGATGAGGTTATTGTTTTAATCGACCAAATATAATTTATTAAATGAGTTGTGTGTGTTTGACTTGTGTTTTCAATGAGGAATGAGCAAAAGAAGTCGAGATAAATGACCTGTAAGCGAAATTGCCCTCCTGTATGCAAATAACATGGCGTCAGCCATTTAGGCCTAAAACAGCGAAGTGTCAATTTTTACATTACCCCTTATAGTTCTCTTATTAATTAAGGTAGGTACTTCAAAATTGGCATACTTCCTGTAAATAAGTTTAACTTTACGGTTATAAATGGTTTTTGGATGTAAAACAAAGTTATATATTTATATATGCCGTCAAAGTGGAAAAATATAAATTAGCTCATTAAACTTTTCTTACATATATCTGTAAACAAAATTTCTTTCTGATAATTTCATAATATATTCTAATGCATTTTAAAGCTCATTTAATTAGGAACAATTTAAAAAAAGAATTATGAGTATCTGATAAAAATTGTGGAAGTTATAGCCCTTTAACTAAAACTATGCAAAGCACATAAGAAATGGCTTGGCCTTTTTTGCAAGTACCACAGTTTGGGAGCTGGCCTTTTTCGCAAATAACACAGTTTGGGAGCTGGCCTTAAAAGGGTTAAAACATCAAACTGGTCACATTGAGGCCATGAGTGGTGCATACTCAATTTTGGGGATGGATCAATAGTGCTAAATGTGGCGGCAAAACGTCTGTTACTTTTTGAACATTTATCGTACTACATTTGGCATGATAGTAAGCAAACATTAATTTTCCTCTCTTAATTGACATCAATCCACTCTGTTGCCAATAATATCAAATAAAGAAAAAAATCGTTGGGTTTTTGTAGGGAACTATATCTACTTCAACTGCCCTACACCATAATAGGCTCTACAGACATTCTTCTTCGATATCTACAAAGGTGAATCTTCTTCAGTATCCACAATGGTGAAACTTAATATCCACAATGGTAAAAATTTGAACACACATCGCCACAAACCGACAGTGATGATACTTAACTGAATAATAGGTTTGCAAGTTTCTCCTCTGTGACAGTGAAAAGTATTAATGGGTGAAATAAATAAAAAACTTCACGTCCAAGCGAGAGTTCTTGAAGTGAATACATAACTTAAAGTCCGAGTGAGAGTTCTTTAAGTGTCATCGACAAAACTTCCGCGAGGGAATGTATCTTCTAAGCCGAAATCTCGAGCTGTTCGAGATCTTCCATCTTGGCCAATGGTGCTTTACGCATCTGAAAAACACAATATAAAATTTTAGTGGGAATTTTCATTCAAATTTCTTTATTTTTCAAAATTTACACAATTATAACTTATATTACCCCAAGTGCAAAATGCACGCTTGGGGCTAGAAGATTTACATGAATAATCATTATTTATATTAAATGTACAGTTATTTGAGGCCAGTCCTAACGTTTATATAAAAAAATATAGATACATACTTATGTATAACAATGAACAATTAACATTTGATTGACAATAAAATAACAATTTAAAGTTAAATTGAATAACAACAAAAACAGTTCAAATTTTAACAGATATAAACATCCAAAACAACAAAAGATAATAACTTAGAAAGTAAAAAAAATTTAAATAAAATCAATATGATACAAAATGTTGGTAAGTTATGCAGATTCAATAATCAGGAATATAATTTTTTTCTTTAATGAGGACAAAGATACAATGTCTTCTAGAATATCTATTACCCCGCTTAAGTCGTTGTTCAACAGGGTTGGTCCTGGAAAGCAAAACTGGTTCCTACTCATTTGTCTGCTAAAGTTGGGGATTACCAATTCATAAGTTCTTGACTGTCTGGTGTTGCAAGCAAATTACTTAGTTCGAAATAAATTAATATTTCTAATACAGAACATATGCATAAAGCTGATTTAAATTTTAAAGTATCAAACTCTTTGAAACGACAAGATACTGGATAAACTTTTTAATTTTAGCAATGTTTCAAACAGCAAACCTCTGAGTATTCACAATTGTGCTTAAAATAGTAGGATATGTTCCACCCCAGTGTATATAGTTCCAAAACTAGCAGCTGCTTGAAACTAACACAATTTCATAGATCATATAATTTTGTGATTCAAGAAAATTATTCTTGCATGGGTCTGAAATATCTGAGGGGATAGGCCTTAAATCATATCAAGTTTAGCCGTACCATTGATCAATAACATGAGAACATGAAAAAGTTATTCTGGCTCACGTTAAGTTAAGGTACCTCTTTGAACCTGATGAAGTTGCAATCGGGAAATTATTTAACAATGTCTTATAGGAAGGTGATTGCAAGTCATCCAAAAATGAATAAGAATATGTAGTATGAACTGAAAAGGAGGCAATCTAGTTGTGTGTGTTTTGGAGAACTATTAATTATCTGCCAGTCATAGGCATATGAAAACTCCAAAGAGTTTTAGTAAGATCTAATGTTTTGTTCCGTCTTATCTCTCTTGACTGACGTTTAAAATTAAATGAATGAATTAAAAATATAATTAATTACCGTTAATTAAAATTCAATGCACACAGATTTTACACTAATATTAAATAAAAATATTTGTTTTTGGTGCAGATCTTCACTAAAATTTCAAAATAAATTTCATGTAATTGCTGTAGGTTGATTACAATAATTAAAAAAATACATTTGAGTTTTAAATAAGATCTTGGGAAAAACCTGACATAAGCACTAATGCCTGTGCGTCATCTCAAGAGTTGAATCCTACAGCAATGAAACCTGAAAAGTGAACTGAAGGTTAAGTGCAAGGCTGCTGATTTGGTAAAGTTATTAAAAGACGTAAGCTTATCAGAAGAAATAATTTTCAAGTCGTCGCAGAGAAACACTTAAGACGCACACATAGTTTTTCACTAATATTACGTCCCTTTAGGGGACTTCTGCACACCAGTAAGAAGGCAAACACTTAAAAAGGCCGTGTTGGTAGCGTGTTGTAAGAATGTTGGTGATCGTGTTGGTGTTCCATTGTTTCCCCACTATTGGGTGTTGTTCCCATTTCGTTCTGTACTTGGCATATGCCAAGTACATGCCATTGGTGGTGGTGGCATTCTGTGTGCTGGTGGAAGAAGAAGAAGTGCCTGACTTCTTCGCGGGGAACTTGTCCGCTCCTGAAAGTTCTTTGGACACTATGTTTACACTTTAGTTTTCTCAGGAAGAGCCAAGGGCTTGGTAGGTTTTAAGTGAGGAAAGGGATAGACTTTCAGCTAGCTTACCTGAGAAATAATGTTCATGGTAGCAGCACATAGAAAAACTAAAGGAGACACATTTATCACTAATATTTCGTCCTTCTGGAGGACTTCTTCAGAGTGAACTTCTTCTGAAGAAATCCTCCAGAAGGACGAAATATAGTGATAAATGTGTCTTCTTTAGTGTTTCTATGTGCTGCTACCATGAACATTATTTCTCAGGTAAGCTAGCTGAAAGTCTATCCCTTTCCTCACTTAAAACCTATGTTTACACTTTGACAGTATGAAAAGTAAAAATAATGATTTTGTTTATATATTCACTAAGATATTTCAAAATTACTGTTTTTATATCCATTAAGCACTATTTTATTGAAGCTAGCTGGTTATGGTAGGGTTGGGTGTAGGTTAGGCTTATCTAATATTTACGTTGGGGGGATTTCTGGAGTCTGTCATTTAATGGTATGCTAATTCCCATCTTACCGAGAGAAAGCTATTGCACTGGTTTCTAGGGAGGGATTTTATGGCCTTTGATGTGAAGCAGTTATCAAAATCTAAGTGGTGTTTTCCTGCATGTATGGCTACAGGGGTTTTTTTTAATAACAGTCTTTTCAGTCTCTTCTCTCTGAAGAAGTCCCCTAGAGGGACGAAATAAGCTATGTGTACATCTTTAGTGTTTTTTCTGTGCTGACTTGAAAATTATTTCTTCGGGTGAATTCTATCCCTTTCCTGAACAAAATCCTTCTGAGCCCAAGGCCCAAAATCCTTCGCCAAAAATATAAAAGACAGTAAGAAATTCCAGTCTATGTTATTTCCATTAATATTAGTTTATCAACAGTTTAAACCAAACCTCAAGACACCCTACCTGGATACTGTAGGCAGTGTTCAAGTATCAAGTATAGGCACAAGTATCAGCATTATACTTATACTTATGGATCTCAGTGCTGGTACCAAATCCTAGGAACTGGTGGAACTGAGAATAGACTCATTCTAAAAAGGCAAACTACTTGACTCATCAACTCTTCTACTCATTAATAAAGGAGTGGAATAATGTACTCACTTATTCCACCGCCTGTACATTCGAAAAGCAGAAAAATACAAACATTTTATTAGAATCTGGTATGGTACTAGATAAGTAAATAGTAAATTTGGATTAGTATGTTAGAAACAAAGAATAAATCAGTATATTAAAAAAGAAACAGGTGGTCAAATGTTATATTAATAAACTCCAATTCAAATTTAAAAAAAATTAATTATTCACTGGTGTCGAATCTGTTAGAATGTTAGTTTTTTAGTGGACCCAGTGACATATGGTATTGGACCGCCGAAGATTTGAAAAGTTTCGGTTTATCGAATACTGAAACTACGAAATTTGACGAGCCACATCATTACTAGTTGGCTGCAGAACGAACATGGTATTTGTCGGCAGCGGAGCAACGGATGGTATTTGTACATGCTGAATGGCGACGAAGAGAAATGTTCCCGACTCTCACAGATGTTTGTTAAACGAATGCCCGATAGCAACTAAAAATGTTTGTGATCGTGATCAGATAGATGTAAAAATTCAGTAAGATAAAAAAAGTCACCTGTGTGGCTTTGGTCCATAGGATACCTCGATTCATGGGAATCAACTGCAACGGAAGTTCGAAGTGATAAGGAAACTATTGAGTGCTGTCCCATTACATTCCAGAAATAAGTTGTCATTGATGAGGTAAACTTTTGATAAGGCAAGTCATAAGGGATGAAAATAAAAAAAATAAAAAACTTTACTAATAACTATTAACTATCAATACTAACATTTTAAGTTTACGAGTTTGTAAAGACGACTTTTCAGTAGTTAAAACATTCAAATCAAGCAAAAATTTAAAACAATTATTCTTTCTTTAGCAATCCCATCAATCCTAGGATTGAGAGACTCTAATCCCGGCATAACAAGGTACTCAAAAGCGACCAGAATCCCGAATCCCAGGATTGAGAATCCTATAAATACTGAACTGACACTGTTACCAACCCCGCACACAAAACCAGACAATCAAACCGCTGTGTAAATGGTCATAAACATCAACTGTGGGAACTGAACTGTATTAGTAATCACATTCAAAACAATACAATAAATTATCAAACTGTTTTTTATGTTAAGTTTAAGCACTGACAAGTAAGACTTAAGCTATATTTGAGTCTAAACCTACAACTACCATGCCTCCTTGAGCCATGCATTTCTCTAGGGTAATAATCACTTTTGAGGTACAGAAATAGATGGCAAAGTCGGGTCTAGTCTGCTCTAAATATGACGATAACCTTTTTGTCCATTTGTTGTTCAGTGAAGTCCCGATAATTCAAAATGATTGAGACCGGACCCGTTTCGGACTAGTGAATATTTTGATTAAGCTTATAATTTGGAATAGCAAATTTCACATCTGAGAATATTTCCGATTAAGAGGAATTTTACTTAAAATAACCGTTACGTACAATCTGTAATTACAGAAAACTACTCATCTTGTTGCTTACCCGTGATCATTAAACATTCAAGATTTTAAAGCCGTTTGCATATTTTTCAAAGATATTCACAGATGACTGATAAAAACGCTAATCGTCATTAGCTAAGCTACTTCCCCCCACACGGTATTTCTGCGAACGCTAAATACAATCAAATTAAACGGGTCATTGCTTCTTGGACAATGTTGTTCCCACAATCAGTAAACACACTCAATAGAATATCATGGCCATTCACTTCTTCTGCCAAGTTATTCCTAGACTTTTGCCTGTGATCAGTAATTTAATACATTTGTGATCGTCTTTGGCACACCAGTTGATGAAATGAAGCTGATTAGGAAGAGATCTGCTGTAGCAAATGAATTATTATGTTTATTACTCCAAAAACAAATCCATATTTTGGTCTTTACACGTTGTTCGAATAAGTTTCCTTTGAAAAAAAAAACAAATCTGTTGAAAAACTGGTTTCTTCTTTCCACTGTATTATAGTCTGTTAGACCTCTATACAACCCACTTGTTAGTCCTGTTACTTGATGAGTTTGAAGTTGTTAAACATGATTTGATACTGCTCATATTAGTTAAGCACACAGATGCAGCCTGT
Source organism: Flexamia atlantica (assembly GCA_035578135.1). Taxonomy (NCBI): domain Eukaryota; kingdom Metazoa; phylum Arthropoda; class Insecta; order Hemiptera; family Cicadellidae; genus Flexamia; species Flexamia atlantica. The sequence goes on along the minus strand of JAQJVK010000013.1, from coordinate 21,378,249 downwards.
GTGTGATGGGTTTAGTGATGAGCTGTCATTGGCTGATAACTGTTATTTGAAAGTAACTGTTACAACAGTTAGGACTTTTTCCAAATAACTTTTGTATTGAATTAAAGATTTCTGCAGTTATTGATGAAAAACGCAATCCCGTATTTTGGAGCACTTCTTCCGTGCTTGACAATGTACACTACAGCTAGAGAAGCGAAAATCATGCTTATTATTAATTTCAACCATGTTGCTTTTTAATTATTGAATTAGCATGCTGTTTTAAATTTAATTTGTACACATTATTAAGTCAAAAATTATAAGCAAAAATTCATTATTGAACAATATTATCCTTCAACTGTATTAATATGCAAGTGAAATAAGCTTAAAAAAAGAATAACTGTTGTAATAACAGATACAAATAGGTTATTTTAGGTAACTGATAAAACAGTTATAAAAAATAATGCTTTCACAACAGTTGTAATAATAGGTTACTTCTCAGTAACAGTTACAGCAATAACAGTTACCAAAAAGTATCGCTTTAGCTCATCACTAGAAAGATAGGTTAGGCCGGGTAAGGTTTGTCTCCCGTGCACCCTGTGTCATGCTGTAAAAGTGCAAGACGAACCACCATCGCTAGAGAGTACCTCGGGAAACACCGTCTCTCCGTCGTGTGCGGCGGGAGAGGGGGAGCGCTCCGACGCTACAATACAACACATGCTCAACACTGCTGCCACTACGCTAACACTAAATTTCCCTAGTTTACACTGCTGTCACTACGCTAACACTAAATTTCCTTAGTTTAAATTTCAGCCACTATACTAACATTAAATTCCCCTAGTTAACACTTCTGCCACAATGCTAACACTAAATTTCCCTCGTTAACAATGGTTTTCCCTTGCTAACACTAAAATTCCCATGCTGACACTGAAATTTCCTGGCTAAAGCTGAATTTCCCTCACTAACACTTAAATTCCCTAGCTAACACTGGATTCCCCTTGCTAACATAAAATCCTCTTGCTGACAATAAAATTCCCTTTAAATGGCTAAAATTTACAATGAAGGCAGAAAAATTTTATATTTCTTGTAGAACATCTTGTATTTAACTATATTTTCTTTCAATCCTACTTTGATAAGAAGTTACCCATCAAACGTGTAATTAAAAGTTAGCTATTGGTTCATTTTTTATGAAGCACTTAGTTACATACTTATGCTCCATTAAAAAACACAGATAATCGTACTGTGTTATATTGTGAATAAATAATAAAAGAGAACAGCTCATGTTATAATAAAGTCTATTATTCCATTAGCTTTCAATTTCAAAAATCGTCTTGAAGGTTTAATTTTTGAAATTCTTTTATGATCCAGTATGAACCCTCACTAGTTCATAGTGACTAGGCCTTCAAACAACACGCCTATAAAGGCTCATTTCTTTGTTCCTGGGTTAATTAACCATATTCCACAGCTATATTGTTTTCCTACTATCCGGATTTTGGATGATTTTTTTTAGAAAATGTTCAAGTTGTAATGTTTAAGTTGTGTTTTTGGTACTAAGGTGAGAAAAACCATTTCTCACTTCCTGAAGTAAAAAAAACTCCTAAAAAAGATTTTAAGATTAAATTATTTTGGTGTATTACAAAACTAATTAAGTTTCTGTAAAGGATTACAATGGATTGAAGGACAATCAGAGTTATTTATTACAGCTAAATCTAGGTGCTTGAAAGTTTTGCTACTCTAAACATAGCTAACATTTGTCAGCTATAGACAATTCACAAGCTATTTAATAAACAATTAACGAGAGCTGTGAATAAACTAATACTAAGCTAAGGTGCGAGTGAAACTATATATTTACAAACTGACATGTGTCAAACTAAACTATATTTACATATTAACCCTTAGCGATCGGATTGGATATTTGCCGCTATTCTGTAGCGATCACGCAGCCAGCTCTACTGGCCACTACCATTAGCGCACAGAAGTCAGATTTTTTCCAGAGCAGTTGTCATATGCAATCAAACGGCCAGCGGTCCTGGCCAACATAATTCCAACAAACACTCGGGTGTCCAGCATGACTGGCCAAAAAGTGCTGATAACATGTGTTTGTTTGTTTTTCTAAATTTTACATGATGCCCGTAGAGTGCTGCAAACTAGTGAGGAGATATTTAACTAAATGATCAGCAAGCTTGCAACACTGAATTATAAATAGTTTACAAGAACATTGCAGGTTTTCAATGAAATAAACTCTGACCTGCCAGGCATGAAAACAATTCCGAGATGATGGGAGTGAGCCGCCATGGTGAATGCCGAGCTGACGTGGAGTGGGGCTTGACCAGTAGAGCTGGCTGTCCGACCGTCGGAACCGAGCCAGAAATTAATTCCGACCGCCTACTGACTGTATTGTGGCCACTCCTGCTGGCCTTACGATCGCAAAGGGTTAAGAAGAAAGACTTCTAATTACATTTATAAACAAAATCAGGAAGTTTTAGTCATACATTTTTTTTATCTAGGTTTGAAAGTTTCAAAAAGGCACAGAGAAGAATCAGAGGTCGCTTTTAAATGGGTCATCCGTTAAGCCCAAGTACTAGTTACAGTTAAATCCAGTTACAGGTACAGTTATGTTACTAGTACAGTTACATCCAGTTACTAGTTACAGTTAAGTTAAATTAGGAGAGGGCAGCGACAGTGCTGCTCTCTGGTGGCGTAAATGGTGAACTAAGTCCTTGACACCCGCTGGCCATTGCTTGACCCCGCTGAGGGCAACATTAGAAGATACCTCCGTTTGATTCTTCTCTGTGAAAAAGACTATAAAAGTTTCAAAAAGGCAATTTTAGGGAAAACTGAATAATTTGAAAAAAAAATCGTCGACAAGTCGTTACTCACTCTCGGACGTGGGTGTGATGAGCGTGGTCTCGTTTGTCGTGATGACGGTTGTTTTGACGACGACCGACTCCGTCGTGGTTTCCAACTTCGTCATCTCCGTCGTCACGATCTTTGCACCGTCTTCCTGGGTCATCGAGCTGGAACTGGAGGTATCAAATTTTATGATTATACTACTCAGTTAAGTGGTCTTTCACAGAGTCTATGGTTATACTACTTACTTGACCAGATGGTCTTTCATAGAATCTGTGTTTATGCTATTTACTTGACCAGGTGGTCTTTCACAGAGTCTATGGTTATGCTACTTACTCGACCAGGTGGTCTTTCATAGAATCTGTGTTTATGCTATTTACTTAAATAAGTGGTATTTCACAGAGTCTATGGTTATGCTACTTACTTGACCAGGTGGTCTTTCATAGAATCTGCGTTTAAGCTATTTACTTGACCAGGTGGTCTTTCACAGAGTCTATGGTTATGCTACTTACTCGACCAGGTGGTCTTTCACAATCTATGCTTACACTACTCACTTGACCAGGTGGTCTCTCATAGAATCTGTGTTTATGCTACTTACTCGACCAGGTGGTCTTTCACAAAATCTGTGGTTATGCTACTTACTCGACCAGGCGGTCTTTCACAGTTTATGGTTACACTACTCACTTGACCAGGTGGTCTTTCACAGAGTCGATGGTGATGTCGCCAACACTGCTGAGGTCGAGGTGGTTGGATAGAAGAGTCGAGTCACTCTCTACAACTCCGTTTTCTTTCACCTCCACCGGCCCTGGAAACATTGCCACGTGAGTGTGCCTAAAAATCGAGTTCCTAAGTTTTTTGCAATTTGGTATTGTTTTTTACATTTCTTCAGGTATAATCGATCAAAAATTAATATAGTAGACTACCTCTTATCCATACACCTCAGGACTAAGACCTGTCTGAATAATCAATTAGTCTTTATTCACATATATATTGAATACAGTAATGCGTCAAACGCAATAATCCCAAAAAATTCGTTAAATTATAAGGTCTAATGCACAGAGTAATACTCATTATTACATATAAAAGTACGACTACTATTAGTTACTGTAAGCACCAGACACCAGAATATATGTTTAGGCTTACTTAAATATAAAAACATACGTTTTAAATATTTCACACGAGAATCTTCAATACATTCGTCTTTTTCCTGCTGATGACGTCCAATTAAACCTATGCATTGGTGAAAATCATCCGTTTAAAGAGACATTCACGGAGTGAATTTCAGTTGAACCGGTGCCTGGATGAAGGGGAGTCTACTAAAAAGCAAACATATTTAACTAAAAATAAAAAACACAAGCTGTAAGAGCAAAATTTTGGTAGCATTTGAGTGACAGTTTACAGAGGCTGCTTCGAAGTTGTAGGATTGCCAAGAATGAAGTATGAAAATACTGCTAAGGTCAGTAAGGTCGTGCTCAGAAGGTAAAAAATATAATTCACACTTCGCCAACTCAGTAAATTAAATGAAGTAATAAAACTTCCGATATTTTTTTAAAGTTATTTGACAATAGTACAATTTGAAAATAAAGCTTAGTTAGAGTCAAAGATGAACTCTATAAACGTTCCAAAAACACTTAAAATCTATAATAACCTTTATATAAAAAAGTGCTACTGTTACAATTTTAATACAACCACAAAAATACAATACAAAAAGCCCCTTCTTCAAACTAAGAGAAAAAATTAATAGCTTAAAAAACCATACAAAACAGAAAGTAAAGAAGAAAAAGCTCAAACTGCCTTATCAAAAAATATTGCTTATTTACAATCTTACCTCAGAGGCCCTGTTTTAAAAAAGAAAGTGTTAGGAATTAACTATTAAGTGCAATGATACTACTTACATTTGCCAACCAACCATTTCGCTACTAACATTCAACATAAACCAAATTTTCCTGACAGCATCCACTGAGAACTTACAATATAACGTCATGTTCAAAGCTTTTTCTTTAAATCCCATAGAATGTAATAATTAACCCCAAAGTTTCAATTTATGGCAAGAATTTCAATGATTAAAGCTTATTTCCACAGCTCGTCTTCATCTCGCTTGTAAAACAGGATTGCGCCCCAAAAAGTACCACTTAAGCTTGACTGGAGTTGTTTTGAAAATCAACCCTGTTGAAAACCACTCCAAAATAAAGACCATTTTATTTATTTATTACTTTTGCTCCTTGAGATGAAAACTATTAATTTACAAAACTCAACCACACCCACATAGACAGTGTAAGGTGAACAACAAAATGTTTTCTACCACTGTGAAAGGTTGTCAGGAAGTAATACACCACCAAAAAAAGTGCCGAGAAGAAAACCAAACTCAGCGTGTGCAAGTCAGTCGATAGTGTCTTAATCTAGAGAGTTAGCAGTACCTCATGCCGTTTCAGGGTTAATATTCCCCACATTGTCCATAAGGAAAAAGTATATTTTGAACTCTCTTATTTTTAATTCTAAACTCTTTTCCATAAGATCCAGGACCTTTTCCGTTAATTCACTACCACTACTTTTTTATTACAATTTCGCTTATTCACTACCAGAAACTTTAATTAAGTGGGAAATATTTTTATAAGAATAAAACAAAAACATAGTGCAGATTAACAAATTTCACATTTTTTTTGTGGTTTGATACGGTACCTTCCCCCATGACCTGACATTTTCTATATCGCAAAGTTTAACTTGAAATGGGTTTAATTGTACAAAAACGTTACAAATAAAAGTAGTAGTTAGGTTGGGTTAGGATAAGTTAAGATAACGAAAGGCTTTGCCGTGAAGGGTGTGCAGTGATTCTTGTGTTGTTATTGTGATTTCAACCTAACCTAACCCAATTACTACTATTAATTTATAAACAAAGTTTTCATACAATAATATAACTGTTTCCATTTCAAGTGAAACTGCAAGATATCCAAAATATTAGATCTTGGGGGGGGGGGGGGATATCAAACAATTACCATATAAGAGATAAGACCAGCGATGACTGATTTATAGCGGATAAGGAAAACCACAGTGGGCGTAAAAATGATTGGGAAGAGCTTTTTGAACAATAAAAATTTATCAAGCGGTAGTGAATTAACGGAAAAGGTCCAAGATCCAACATGCTCCGCCTAAACATGTTGGATAGTAATCGATATAGATGAGTTCTGTAAGATAGATGACGAGTTATCTAAAGTGTGAGTTACCGGGAGTCCAGTTACCGGGAGTCTACGTATTGCAGATTTTCAACTGGTTGGTTTGCCTAACAAAACAAGACAGGATGTTTACCACATCAAAGGTACAAAAAAGGCAGACGTTAGTAGGACCTTAAAGGACCCTACAGAATTTTGGATGACCCAGCGACATTTCTTGGAGTGGGGTTGTTTATGAAAAATACCACTGTAAATCAATAGAAAAAGAATAGTCTAGAGCAGTTTTGACATTACCTGATTTACCAATCAATGCCTTTCAAGACTTCTCGAAAACTAGTTAACATGTCACCAAAATTTAAGTTTTGTGGTGATATAGCCTATTTCTAACACATTCAACAATGTCTGGTAAAAATATTGAAAATATTTGTTTTATTAAACTGGTAAATTGGAGGACCTTGTGGTAAAAAGGACTTGGAGGACCAACAGACACCCTAAAGAAGAATCTAGGTCCATTTGGTTGGCCCGGATATGTTGGTATTTCAAGATTTCAAATATACAAGAGTTAATACTAGGTTAACCCTACAAAGTGCCCAAAAAATTAGAATAAGTATTCTTACCATTTCTGTGTAATCAACGATAACATTTTGCTAGGCCAGGAAAATACGAGCCCAGCCATTTTACAATTTGATAATTTAAAATATACCAGAAAATGATAATAGGTTAATATTGCAAAGGAACCAAACGTAAGTCAGTGAAATAAAGAATCTAAACCAAAACCTTCCAAATTCTAAAACTACCAACAATAAAAAACAACACTGAAGAACCACCAGAAGAAGAACCAGGACCGAAACCTTCCAAACTCTAAAAACTACCCTGAAGAAGAATCTGCACCAAAACCTTCCAAACTCTAAAACCACCCTGAAGAAGAATCTGTACCAAAACCTCCAAATTCTAAAACTACCCTGAAGAAGAATCTGCACCAAAACCTTCCCAACTCTAACTACCCAGAAGAAGAATCTGTACCAAAACCTTCCAAATTCTAAAACTACCCTGAAGAAGAATATGCACCAAAACCCCCAAACTCTAAAACTACCCTGAGAAGAATCTGCACCAAAACCTCCAAAACTGTAAAACTACTCTGAAGAAGAATCTGCACCAAAACCTTCCAAATTCTAAAACTACCCTGAAGAATATGCAACAAAACCTCCAATCTTTGACTATAAGTAATTAATAGAGCTCCAATTCTTATGGCCCATCTGTAGCTAGTTTTGGGTGACCCAGAATTTAAATTTGAAATAGTTTGATTAGTTACTAACAGAGGGTGCTTCTGTCAACCCCTTATTTCAGCTAATTTCTTTGATGATATAATCATCAATAATGATATACTACCTTCTCCTAATACCAAAAGTAATAGTTGACATCAGGTCACTCTGTTGGTGATTTACCATAACTAAGAGCTCTTTTTATCCTGGGTCACTCAAAACCTGGTACACATTTGAAAATAAGATGAAAGGTCTACTTCAAATTCAAAGTCAATGCTCCAACTTTAAAACTACCCTGAAGAAGAATCCGCACCAAAACCTCCACTCCACCTCCGCCGCCACCACCATCAGCCGCCACTCCCCCCTCCACCTGTTCCAAACGTCAAACCTGTCTCCTCCTTCTTCTCCTCCTCCTCGTCACTGCTGCTGTCGCTGCTGCTGCTACTGCTATCGCTATCGCTGCTGCTCGACTCACTGTCGCTAGTGGCGTCGTTGACGGCCCGCGCGCTGGGCGGGAGGTCCAGGCCGCATCTCGGCGCCGTGTGTCGCGTTGCCGAGACGGAGACCCGCTGCATCTCGCTGCTCGAGTGGAGGTACACCGCTTCGCCGTACCGGGTGAACACGAGAGAGGAGATGCCGCTGTAACAGGTACTAACTGTTATTCAACGGAAACTCCAACTCAAAAGTAACTGTTATTTAAGAAAACTATTACTCAAAAATAACTGTTACTCAAAAGTAACTACAACTCTAGAGTAACTGTTATTTAAGAAAACTATTACTCAACAGTAACTATAACTCAACAGTGGCTGTTATTTAAGAGAATCTGCTACTTAAAAGTAACTGTTATTTGACAGAAACTGTTACTGTGAATTAAAATGACCTGTTACAGGTGTTTTAAGCTGAGACTGGTGCACAGGTATGGGAATGATGTTACTGGTAGTGGTGCTATGTAGTAATATTAGGACGATTTTCTAAACACTTAAACTAGTTTTACATATAAACTATACTTATATAAGTTGATTCATATGTTATATGTTTTGAAATTTATGTAAACATTATGTTTTCCTAGGAAAATGAACAGAAAGCTGATTCTGTGCACGGCATCTCACTGCTGGAGTGGAGGTAGACCGCTTCCCGGTAGCGAGTGAACACGAGAGAGGAGATGGTGCCGTAACAGATACTGACAGTTACTCAGTACTCAATACTAACTCAATAGTAACTGTTACTCGACAGAAACTTATACTCCATGGTAACTGTTATTTAAGAAAACTATTACTAAAAAATAACTGTTAATCAAAAGTAACTACACCTCTTAAGTAACTGTTATTTGAGATAAACTGTTACTAAAAATTAAAATGACCTGATGCAGGTGCTTTTAGCTGAGACTGGTACACAGGTATATTTTAAACTCAGCCAAAACAAAGAAATGAAACAATGTGGACTGATGATACTGGGTGTGTCATTGATTATGTGTGGCCAATGTGGAATGATGTTACTGGTAGTGTCTATGTGGTAATATTAGGACGGTTCTAGGTCAGAATGTTCGTAGTAATAGATGATGGGTGATTTGCCAACAAATATTTCAATTTGAACAACTCATCATCAAGTGATTAATGAACCATGATTCATTTTTTCAAAAGAATCGATTCATCATGCAAACTGAACTCAGGGAATTCATTGCTTCAAATTTTATTACTGCAATTAGCAAAACAAAATTAGTTGCAAAAAGTGATTTTATTTGCCTTGCAATGAATAAAAACCAATATGTAATTTAATATTTTGATTAATTAGTCTACTGATTCTTACTTTACTTTTTCCAGGTGTTGACACCATGGCCGGAAATTGGTCCAAACTATTCAGTTTAACAAAATGTTATCAGTTAACAACAATTTATTCATACAATTTAATGTTTTGGGTCTTCACCCTTGATACTCATATTATTTTTCAGTGGGACAGATTAAATTTTAAAAATATGTCTAGGGCTTTTTGTACAAGTTCTTAATTCAGTATAATACCTGTATGTTATAACACTAAAATATCTTGATTTGAAACCTCCATTCACATGATCCCGTATGGACAGGGTTCCCACTCAAACTGAATTTTAAAATTCACGGCTCTTCACGGTTTTTAAGGTCCGAAAATTACGAAATTTACGGTCCAAATTTAGGAAAACATTTTGCTGCTCGCACAGTTTCACAGAGAATAACAGGTTGGGGGGGGGGGGTAGCGAGGGAAACTCGGCAGAAGCATAGCGCCGGCGGCGGCGGCGCCAGCACAACGGAGAAGTAATTTCTGTACCAATAGAATTAAAATGTGTAATATTTTAGGTAAAACAAACTATACATGACGGAAAAATAATTTTAAATACAATGCAATTAAATAAATTACAACTATTTCACAAAATACGATGTGATTTTAACATTATTGATTACTTAAGAAAACAGAAAACATTGTACTGGTGATTGCGGAACACGCACGCAACTTAAATATTTTTAATTTTTAACACCATCCTCTCTTCCTTCCTTCCTTTCTTCCTGTATTTCTGCTTTCTATCCGCCCACACAATGCGCAGAGTCCAGTGCGCACTGTCGCACTATATGTTGCCATGACAACCGTGTGTCGTCATAGCAACGAGCCAATCACGCACTGCGTTCTAAGACAACAAACAGCCGTGTAATGAAAGACAATATGATAGTCTGCGCTTGCGTATGTTGCCAACCTTTCGATGAATATTCGTAGTTTATTTATTGCGTCTTGACCGAGTTGAAGTTCGTGATTATCAACTCTCTAATCATCGAAAACTCGAAATATGATCTATATAACACGTATTAAAATAATGTCGTGTTTGTTTAAAAATTAATTGCAAGTTATTAAATACACTTCAATTACATTTTTTTGTGAAATAGTTTTTTTGCAAAAGTTGAAAGTAAAAACGTGATTAAAAATAATTCTTGTTGCCAGTTTTGGACACCGGTTAGGATCGCCACCTGGTTAATACGCCTCCGGATAAATCGTTGTTCTACTGTCCGTAAATGTTAGTTAATGGCACAACGTTGGTCGCCTGCAGGCATGTTTTCCAGCGGCCGAAGTTAGGGCCTCGTCATACAAACAGTGCAATGGGTAGTGAGTGATAAGTAGAGGTCTGCGGGTACCCCAAAATTCGGGTAGCTTCGGGTAATTACGTGAACCCGAGTGGTCGGGCGGGTTCGACACGTCTCAGGCTTAATTCAGCGGGTTTTTATTACACGTCGGGTCGGGCGGGTACCTACTACCCGAAAGAAATTGGATTGACGATACCCAACACACTACCCGAAAGAAACCCGAAACTTAAAAAATGTTCAACAATAAATGATTCGCGCCAAGCTTCTGACTTACGGCGTCCACGCAATATTATAACGAGACAAACAAGGATGGTTGCGATCGCGATGTCAAACTTCGAAGCGATTTTCACTATACGTCTCAAAGTCGATGGTCTCAGTCAGACAACCAGCCGTCCCCTTGCCGACTTAAAATTATCGTACGCTTACTGCTTAGTATCGTATCTTCGTATAACAACTTAAAACGACCGTTGCTCCTTTTGACGCAATGAAATAGTCGTACAAACACTAAACAGCTTTGAATAAGGTTGAATTTCCAGCCGAGCTAATGATATGAGAAGTCTTATCGAGAAGATAATTTTTGTGGTCTATTTTTGGTCACGTTAAACCGGAAGAGCGTGTCCTTCCCACGAAAAACGTACACAACAATAATCCTGAGTGATAAGGAAAGGGCGTTGACAGGTGAAAAAAATATTATCTCCAATTAGATGGAATTCGGAGTTTCTGCTATATTTAGTTGACCTTGGAGAATGACAAAATATACACCAGTCTATAGTTTGATCATAAAATTTCTCTTGAACGACAAGAGATAAAAATTTCATTTTTGTCTCAATCGATGTATACTAAAAATTAGACAAAAAATATTAGCCGTCATATGTTGTTGTAGGACAAGTCGTTTGGATTTTCGCATATAGAAAACAAAATATGCAACAAAGACGTTCGTTCTGGTGTCATTTCTAAAGAGTTTATTTATTGTCACAAACATCTTGAACGATGATACAAAAAACAGAAAATGATTAGAAACAAGCAGCGGGGACATCGATGCATTAATCGGTGGTTGAAAACCGACGAATCGTATAATAGAAGGAATGTAAAGAATAAGAAAACAAATTAATCAAGGAACAAAGAAATTCACGTATTTATTTGCCGCGCAAACGTAAACCAATGAGCGTGCGTCTTTAGCTATCTAGTCTTCTCTCTCTTCACCTTTCCATCCTTCCCTCCCCCCTCCAAGGCAACCGATCGCGTTCCGCCATTACCTCCCTAGTCTCCACCCCTCCTTCCACAGCCACAGTGGAATCTCAATCTCAGTTTAGCAGGCTCTACCGTCTAGCCCTGTACGTACAATCTACGTCTTAAAGTACACAATTGCTGTCTTCGTCTTGGGACTGTGAATAATTTTTAATGTCTCTAATAAATTGATACAAATATTTCTCTATAACTTAATAAAAATATTGGCTATTTTAAAATTGGATGATTTTAAAGGTCTGATGACGAAATTCACGGCTCTTTCCAGGTTTTTTCATGGTTTGCCAAATTCACGGCTTATTCACGGTTTTTAAGGTTTCACGGTTGAGTGGGAACCCTGATGGAATCTTCACATGTCCCATATGGAGCCAGAAAACGTCAGTACAAATCTAAATCACCCTTGGATAAACATGAATTATTAGAGTTAAGTGGTGAAGAAATATGTCTTAAATATGCTCTGAATATAAAAAAAAATCACTTTTACAAATATAAGATTTTTTCTAAACTCTGGCGTAATTTTGCGATGACCTGTACACATCCAGCCTTCTGTTAATTTTTCTAAGGAAAACAATGTTTACATTAATTCCAAAACATATAAAATATATGAATCAACATACGAGTATATTTTATATGTAAAACCAATTTAAAGTCCATAAACTAGTTGTAAACATAGTTAAACTGTCCTATACAGGGACCCTATTTTTGAAATGGGTGAGTTGGCGAGAGAGTGAGTCACTCATCCCTCAAGTTATTTGTTTCTAATAATAAAATGAATTCACAGATAGAAATAAACATATTCCTAACTAAAAGAATTCAGCCCCACAATATCTGTATTCTTTGTTTGAAATTCATTGTTGGTGATGGTGATTTTATATTTTGATTAGGATTTTTGCGGACATTTGCCATCACTGATTAGTAAAAAACAAGTTTCACGACGTTTCGGGATCTGGAATCTGATCCCGTTCCACCTGTAGACGGGATCAGATTCCAGATCCCGAAACGTCGTGAAACTTGTTTTTTACTAATCAGTGATGGCAAATGTCCGCAAAAATCCTAATCAAAATATCTGTATATCATTTGAATAGGTGTTTATTCTAAAAAATTCATAATTTTAATACAGATATCATATACATCGAGTATTTTACCAATCCAACCATTTTTACTCACCAAGCAATAGGTTGTTGAGTAAAACCGTGTGAGTTGACAGGAAACAAGCTTTTTCTTCTCTCTTGGAGGAAGTAACAATAGTAATCATGGAAAGCCTTTCCAATTAGGCTATGTTCACTTTTTATACTAAATATTTAAATAAATGTGTTCAGATAGCCTTTGAACTATTTATAAAACGCCTTACAACTAAATTGACATATAAATATACCAAGATAGTTTAGTCAAAGCCACAAAAAATGAGGTAATTCCTTAAACTGGTCGCTGTTTACATTTCGCTTTCTAGTTTGACAGATGTATCGTCTGACACGTTGACATCCCATGTGGTGGTTTCAACAATGCTACCATCAGCTGACTGACAGGTGACTTGACGAGTGACACTACTCAATTTTCAACCGTTTCAAAAATAGGGCCCCAGATCTGGGAATGGCCAAGATAGGCTACTCAATAGTAAAACTATTACACAACAGTAACTGCTACTCAAAATTAACTGTTATTTAAGAAATCTATTATTTAAAAATAACCGTTACTCAAAAGTAACTACAACTCTAGAGTAACTGTTATTTAAGAGAAACTGCTACTTAAAAGTAACTGTTATTTGAGAGAAACTGTTACTCAAAGTTTGATTTTGGCACTCACTTGATGTCCTCGCGTCGTATCACAGCCGCGTTGATCTGCCGCCTCAGTTCCGGCAGACTCAGCACTATCACGTCTCCGAGGTTGGTCAGACACAGCAGGCAGGTCTCCGAGTGTGTCGCAGTGGCGAACCTGGGACAGAGTTGGCAAACCTCGTGTCACATGTACTGTAAGCGAGTTTATGGCCCCTTTTAGACTAGGCCACTGTTGCCCGTGCCAGACCTTATAAAGCCAAAGACGGTTTTTGTTAGAGAGAAAAAAAAAACATAATTCTCAACTCTCTTTGTCGTGTCTTCCAATGACTTCAACAAATAATGATTTAGATAAAAACATTCTAACAAAATTGCTTAGTACCTTTACAATATTATGGCAGGACCATTGTGTTCATTATTAGAGGTTGCGTAAAACGGCATGGCCCAATCTGCCCATACGACAAGTGTTAATATTACTTATATAAAATTTAAGACTAGCTCAAAGTGTTACTTTTCAATAACTGATTCAACAGATACTGTTACATAAAAATAACCTAATATTGAAACTGTTATTAAATAACAGTTAAGTGAAAGCGATACTTTGTGATAGCTGTTATAACAGTAACTGTTACTTAAAGGTATCATAATATTTATTTACCTTGCCAGTGCTGTGCGCCTCACTCTCGCTCCCTCGCCGGCCGTCAACTTCAGTTTGCACAGCGGCTTCAGCGACGGCAGCGTGAAAATCTGCAACACAAATCATCAATGTGTTTAACAAGTTTGCAGCGTATTTGGGCCGATATTTGATAATTACTGTCAGGGTTTAGACACTGAATTGACTATTTGTTGCCCCGATTACAATTCCGCGGAACTATCCATGAATATTATTCCTCCTGGAGAGCCATTTTTGACATTGTTTTAGTAACAAGGAAAATACAAACTGAATATCTGACCCCCTAATTTATTTAAACTAGACTGATCGCATTATTAACCAAACGCAAGGACCCAGCTCCGACAGGCACAGTTCTAAGTAATTAATTTCTGTAAAGAAATAATAGTGAGGAAATAATAGTGAGTTTTGATGTATCGAATAGGAACTTTGATACATCACACACCCCTACTACGATCACAGTAGTATTTAATAGTAGTTAAAGTAACTACTATTAAATAAGTTTACATATTAGGTTTTTAAAGTAACAGCTACTGTGATAACACTTATTGAAAATTATTATTTTCACTTCTTATAATTACTTCATATACTATAACCTAAGATCACCACAAATTTTTTTATCTGGCTCTAAATAAATTTGTTTTTTAAGGGTAACTACAAAATCAAATCAATATGATAATGGCATCAACATAGTTGGTTTAGTAAATTTTCAGACCGTTCAAAATTCAAGACTAGCTTGGAGTAAAAGTGTTAATTTTCGATAAATTATACAACAGTAACTGTAATTAAAAAATAACCTAGTATTGAAACTATTATCTAATAACAGTTACTTTTGGATAACTATTATAACAGTAACTGTTACATAAAAGTATCCTAATATTAAAACTGTTATCCAGTATCTCCTCTGTTGTCCTGTCACCTTGATCTGTTCCTCGCTGGTGATGATGACCCTGTGTGGCGGGGGGTTGTCCCGGCCGTCGACCTCCCCGCAGTCTCCGTCCATCACACTCACCGCGATCACCGGGGCCCTGTGCTTCAGCTGTATCTCTTTACCTGTGAATCGATAATTCCTTTTTATCGTACTGACTCAAAAACATGTTATCTGTTCGTTTTTGTCGACTCGAAAGTTACCCATTGCCGCACTATCCGGCAATAGTATATTACGTTACTAAGCCGGGAAGTACTGTTTTGCTGGACGAGCAAGATAGTTCCCTCCTCGCAAGCGATAATGAGTGTGGGATTTTCATACGAGTACGGTAAAACTTTCCGGCCATGTAATGTAAGATACTTTCCATCATACTACTCAGAAAAAACACTTTCAATCATAACGTAGGCCTTGCATAAACCAATACGGTTCTCAATCCTTCAAACCTAACCTATAACAAACAGAACAAATATTAGCTATTGCTGCCAGTGCTGCCATTCCTCTAAAAAGTAACCAATAAACTAGCATTAAACGTCGGTTTGCTGCAAATCAGCTGATTATCTGCTTCCGTTTTTGCTGGCCAAGGATGGCAATGGGTAACTTTCAGGCCAACAAAAAGGAATTAAAAACAGATGTTTCTATGTCGGTATGATGACAAATTTTTCCGGACTGCTAAAGTTTGCCTGACTGTGATTAAAGGGGACGGAAGTAAACAATCAGCTGATTTGCAGCAAACTGACGTTTAATGCTTGTTTATTGGTTACTTTTTAGGGGAATGTAGTGGCAGTACTGGCAGCAGTAGCAAATGTTTGTTTTGTTTGTTATAGGTTAAGTTTGAAGGATTGAGAAACAGACTATTGGTTTAAGCAAGGACTGCGTTATGATTCGAAGTATGTTTTTTCTGAGTAGTATGATGAAAAGTATCGTATGTTACAAGGCCGGTAAGTTTTACCATACTCGCATGAAAATCCTGCACTCGCTTACGCTCGTGCAGGAACTATCATGCTCGTCTGGCAAAACAGTACTTTCCGGCCTAGTAACGTAACATACTATTTCATCACACTGTACGGTAAAAGCTGCTTTCAACATCAGCTGCAAGTTCAGAAAATAAAATTTTCCTGTCCTAAGCTGGTAAAATCAGCTGGAGATTTTAACCACACTAGCATTTAGTTATGATTCCTGACACTAGTGGCGCTAGTAGTATTCAAATTAAAATGATCATAGATCAGCCGTTTCTGGCTGATTTAATAAACCTACAAAATGGTAACAACGGTATTGAATAAGCATAATAGCAAAAGCACAAGAATATTAATTTTTATCCATAAGTAAATTTTTGTGAATATATCATGTTTAATCAATTGAAATTATAACATCAAGTTGTAGATTTTGGTTTGACAAGTTATGCCTATCTGGGTAATTAAATTATAATAACATATTATAGTGTTGTCAATTTCAGTTACAATTTTTTGTGACCATTCAGTGTAATTGTTGGCTACAGGAGTGTTGGCTTAAATACGATAGAGAGGAGATAAGGTAACCTATTCTTTAAAATCAATCCAAATTAATTAATATCCTTGGATTCAAGAGTTTTATTTTTGCCGTTATTACCAGGTTATTCACTTGTGAATTCTGCCTGTGAACATTAAATATGTGAACAGTGAAATCACCTGTTTTCAATAACCGTATCAGCTGTGTGAACAATATGACTGTTGTCATTCTACTGCAGAAATCGAATGGTTACTCTCAAGACGTAAGTCGGGCTTACCCAGTTGACAGCTGACAGGCTCTTCGCTCCTCTTGTTCCCCGCAGGCACTGAGATCGTAAACACGTAAACCGTCCCGTTGTTGGTGCCCGCCCACAATGTAGGTGTAACGTTCTGAACTGTAACATCGTTAAAAATTATAAATAACAAAGCCATTCTTGACCCAAAATTATTAAGAGATAAATAATAAGTTTTTTTACTGGCCTTGGCCTGCCCAGTATATAAAATGTTGGCCTTGACTATAAGATTAGTTTTAATGAGTTAATTTAATGACAAGCTGTTTCGTAATGTGATCAAGTAGTCCAGTCATTATAGAAGAAAAGACCCGGGTTTCAAAAAAATCGGGTAACCAAGTGGGACTTTTAACTGGTCCAGGGGGATTATCTGACACAGACTGTAGTACCACTCGAGACTCACCGCTGATGATATAGGTCTTGGCGAAGGTGAGACATCGCACCATGCTGCCGAGAGCGTCGTCTACCGGCCGAGCTTCCACCGCCCGCTCTACAGGCTTGGCCTCCGCGGGGGTGGTGGGGGTGGTGACCGCCGTCCCGGGCGACTCCGTCAACACCACGCCGTCAACAGGCCTGCCACCATGACAAGTGGATTAGTAACATTAATAACAGTCTGCAGGTCTGCTAACACGACAAACTACATAAACAAAAATGTCTACATGCTTGCCAATACGACAAAGTACATAACAACATCATTCAGAGCCTGGCAACATGATAAACTATATCAACACTGTCAACAGGCCTGCCAACACGACAAACTATATAACCTTATCCACAGGCCTGCCAACACAACAAACTACAAAAACAAAAATGACTACAGGACTGCCAACATGACAAACTAACAACAAACTATACAACATTGTCCACAGGCTTCTGCCAACATGACAAACTATATAACATTATTCACAGGCCTGCCAACAAATAAAGGGGATTAATAGCATTGTCCACAGGCCTGCCAACACGACAAACTAAATAACATTGTCTACAAGACTGCCAACTCGACCAACTATAAAACATTGTCCACAGGCCTGCAAACACGACATACTATGTAACATTATCCACAGGCCTGCCAACACGACAAACTACATCAACAAAAATGTCTACAGGCCTGCCAACATGACAAATACATAAACAAAAACATCTACAGGCCTGCTGTCCCGTTTTACAGGGTTATCAGAAAACAGTGCCCAGTCGGTTTTAGACTAGATTATTTCTTCAGTATCATAGGGAATATATTCTGTTATATAATACAAAATTACTATGTAGTTGTAATGCATTTTGAACATGTATATGAAACAAAATGTACTCCATCGCTGTTTTCCTATTATTATTTAGTTTTTCCACACCATGACAATAGAGACTTTTTGTTTAGCAATCACTTTAATCACTATTTTCTAACCCCCTCAACTCCACATTCTCCTTCCATTCACCATATTCCCTCAAACTCCCCATTGCCCTTTTAATATTTAAACATTTCCAGCCCATATTCACCATATCTCCTCTAACTCTTCATTCTCGCACCAACCAGTGTAACCCCTTACAATTCCCCTTTCCTCCTCCACTAGCCATTCCCCTCTCCAACCACATTAACCCTCGGGTGCATGCGAAGTTTACCTCCGCACATGTTTTTTTATTTTTTATTAAAATAACCAAGCATAATGGGTATTGGCAGTCGTGTCCAGCTTTGTACCTCACGCGCCTCATTCCAGGAAGCTCCTAAAGATATTTATACTTTTCCATAACCCCTTGGTACCTTGTTATTTGCAATTCAGTGGTGCCGTGTCAGTTTGCAGAGTGCCCTCTTCCGTAACACTGACAGTGACTCCTATTCTGTACTAGAAAATTACTTAGTATGTTCAATTGAGTTGTTACACCTATTAGGTTAAACAATTAATTGTTTCAATGATGAAATGTGATTCTTAATGAAGTCTGTCAATATTTAAATACAATATTTACAGTCACTTCTATTCTATACTAGTAAATTACTTACTATTTTCAATTGAATTATTACACCTATTAAGTTGAACAATTAACTGTACCAACCATGAAATGTGATTCCTAATAGAGTTTGGCAACATTTAAATACACAATATTTTGTTATAATAAGGGTTAAATTTGTGCAAATTGATGTTGCGGAGATAACCTCCGCATGCGCCCGCTGCCGTTTTACCGGCGAAGCGCCCGCTCGAGGGGTTAACCCCTCCTCTTTCCCACCACTCTCACCGTTTCTCCCGCCGGTCCGTCGTGGGAGTCGGCGACTGTCCGCCTCTCTTCTCCCCGTGTCGGCCCGACCGGCCTTTCCTCAGCCGACGGAACGACTCTCGCAGCGACTTCTTGAACGACTTCCGCCGAGAGATCGGGGCGTCTCCCACTCCTGACAGGTCTGAAAAGCAGTTTAAAATAGAAATTTCCTTTGAAAACATCTGTTGCACGATTAATTTAATACATCATTCCTATACATTTTTGTGGCTGTCTCTAAAGCATATGACTCAATTAGCAGAGGAAAACTATGGAAGTTAATGGGAAGGTTTGGAGTACAAACAAATTTACAAAAACAAGTAGGTTAAGGTAAATGGAGATGTCTCAAAAGGGTTTCATGTAAAAACAGGAGTAAGACAGGAAGATTGTTTGTCCCCATTGCTGATCAACTGGCTTTAGAAGAACACTACAAGAAATAGGAAAAACAGAAGCTGAAATTATAATAGGAACCAAAATAAATGTATTGGTGATTGCGGCTGATGTCGTAGTGTTAGCTAGGAATAAAGAACTTTCAGCTGTAGTTCAATGCAACCAGTTCCTTGCCGGGGAGGCCTGGAATGTGAAAGTAGGAACAAACTTTAAAAACCCTATGGCTTAACATGTTCAGCCCGACGGAAGTCAACAGTCAGTTTTTGTACTTTCCATAATCCCGATGTGTACCACCGGTGATGCACTGTTCCCATTTGATTCAATCCTTTTTTACAGCGCTTTCGGAGCTTTTCTGGGTTATATTGATAGTGTGTTTGTATTTTAGGGTTTTGTAGACTCACCGTGACCACTGGTGGCGCACGTGTAAACTTTTTTATAAAACATGTAAATTTGTAAAGATCAAGATTACGTAAAAACGCCAAAAATGGCGGAAGGGGCGTAAAAAGGCACGGGAAGTGCTTTACTCGTACGGAGGTTACAAAAACTAATAGTGTATCATTCGCCACTTCGCCTCCTGCCGCGCCATCGGCAAATCATGCTTTACCACCGGCGGCGCATGTTGGCTGGCACATCGGCCCGTGGTGATTTCAGTATGCCCACTGGACGACGTGCACCACCGGTGGTACATAATTAAAAGTGATTAATTTCACTCAAATTAGCTATTTTAGGTATACACAAGGTAAAATCAACGGATGTTTTTATAATTCAGTTAAAAGTACGACTTAGGTTAGTTTTGTCTTTTTGATTAGTTTACCGATTATTGCAACGTCCTTTTTAATAAGTTCAAAAATTCAGTCCCGTACCACCGGTGGCACACGTCGGGCTGAACGTGTTAAAGAATATTACAGGGGAATCCTCCCTTCCAGTAGCCATATAAATACCAAAAAATAACTTGGCCAAAGCACCCAGGTTGAAGCATCCTCACAGGATTATCCTATGGGATGGGGCAGCCATAGTTTCCTTATCTCCACCAAAAAAAAAATATAAGAAATAAAAGAGGTCCTACAACGTGACCCTGGGTAACACCAAATAAAATTTAAAACCTATACAAATCTACCATTTGCTATTATGAACACTCACCATGGGGGTTCAGCGTACACTTGAACGTGACTGGGACGTGGCGCTGGTAGTCGTAAAGCGCGAGGCCGTGAGCCGTGCCGACGGCCACCAGCGCCCACCCCGTGTGGGACGCCAGCGCGGTGACGGCCGCCGGCGGGTGCAGCTGCAACACCGACTCCACCTGCCCAACACAAGACACGTTGACTAAGACGCATGTGGTTGATTGGCAAGTTCTAGAGGTGTACGATGAAGTATTTTTTTTCCTACCACTGTATGGAAATAATCACATTGCCAAACCTGTAAACAGTACGCAAAACAGTTCATTTCCACTTTCATTTCATTTCCACTTTCATTTCATTCCCACTCGCTAAATCAGGGTTTACTTGAAATTGTAGATTAGGTAAAGGTGACACACAAGAGAGATAACTATGACGTCAAACACCACAGATCAGTTTATATTGGCCAGAAATCCCATATTGATACATATTTGCTGTTTTACATATAATGTATAGTTTTTGTCATATGTTAATTTTGGCATATATGGTGTTTTGTTTATATTTTGGATAGCCAGTTTTTATTATGAATTTGACTTATTAAAATATATTTTTTACTACAATTAATATTTTGTTACTTATTTACAAAGGATTTACTTTTCATACTTAATAGCATGGGGACGAGTCAAATAGAAACAAGTGCTAGAATAGAAAATGTAGAAGAAAAGTTGAAAAAACTGAGAAGAACAATTAGAACACAACTTACTAATGTAAACAAACGTGTAACACAGGAACAATTGGATGTGGCAGAAGCTACATTAAGGCTACAACATGTAAATTAACTTAACAATAAGTTTGAAGCAATACAAGATCAAATTGATTTTTTAACAAATGAAGAAGATTTAGATACTGAAATTGTTTACAGAGAAGAAGTTGAAAATACATTGATTGCTACCAAAGTAAAGTTAATGGACCTCATCAAAACACCCTCGGATACAAATACTAATGACGGCAGTTCTCATCAAAATCGACGAAATTGAAGTCCTATGAGTACTACGTCAAATCTTAGCTTTATGCCTTATGACGAAAGAGAGAGTTTCAAAAATTTTACCAAACGCTTAGAGACTTTTATGTCACTTAAAGGTATCTCGGATCAAAAACAGAGAACTTGGACATTCTTACATGCACTCACACCACTCATTCATCAAAAGTTGTATGATATTTGTGCCCCAGAGGACCCTGCCAACAAAAAATAAACAAACTACCATATGCTAATATTAACATATGACAAAAACTGTTCAGTCAAACAGCAAATATATATCAATTGATATTCACCGTATTCTAAATTCTAGTTGCCTTGTTCTAAATCAGCTGATTTCATTGTCACCGTTTCTATCTCAACTTCCGGTTCATTCCAATAGAATAAGCAAATATAACTTCAATGAACTTTGGTGTACAGGTTAGTTAATAAGTTAAACTGTTTAAATAAAGGTAGTAGTAAAAAAAGTGTGTATTACAAGCACAAATAGTCATTGCCGCTCTTGAAATGTTTGGCATCTACAATTCTCGAGTGGCAATGATGTACTTTGCACCCTTAATACACAAAGAGCTATTTCAATTCAACACAGGATGTGATTCATTAAATTTCAATTAAATTCTATGCAAGTTCAACTTGATGGAGCGTGACATATTCAATCACTAAATTTAAGTCAGATTATGTATTTCTTAAGGTTAAATAAAGATTCATGCAATTGTACTTTAAAATGTTCCTAATTTTTTCATCAACTATGTCAATTCACAGACCAAAGTAACTTAAATGTCTCAGTTAATAATATTGGTACTGTACCAATTTCTAGTTGGATTATTCACTTGCGTTATTGGTTTGTAAATAACTTATTGAGCAATGGGATCTGGATCCAGGACAGTGAAACAGAAATAGTTTAGTTCAATTAAGCAGTACTTGCAAGCAGCTGGTCAACTCGTCTGCAATACCATGGTATACTGGGGGAAATACTGTTGTTGCACACATTACCTTTGCGATAAAATTTAAAACGTTTCATCAAATGTAGGAACTCACCTGATATCCTGGACCCCAATCGACGCTGTCTCGAACTCCCAACTTTTCATGGCCCTTCCAAACAAACTTGTCTCGGTCGCTGACTATGTTGAGGGAAGTGACCTGCAAAACAAATAAAAAGGTTGCAGTACAATACAATAAGGCAATACAACTTTTAAGACAAAGAACTTTTAAGATAGTTGTTACTGTCAACTATGGCAGTTTGAGCAGTCAACTATGAATGTTTGAGAAAAAAATTCAGACTCGACCAGTTCTCAATCAATGTCAGACAACAGTATCAGATTCATGTTTTAAAACGAGGACGAATAAAAATAATTACTAAAGGAGCTTTTGGGCAGTTTTTAATCGAGAATTTATTAATTATTGGAACCTAAGATAAACTTTTTACATTTTTCCCATAGCCTTTAAATTTGTTTAGCCCCTACAAAGTAATTAGTATGTAAAGAAAAGTGGCTATTATTTTTGCACAGATTTAATATTTCGGAAAGTGCACCCCACATTAAAAAAATGCCCAAACATGGCATGGCATGGCTGGCATGGCATGGCTGTGTGCCCATGTACATTAAAAAAATTACAAAAAGAACACACTTTTTTTGCCATACATCCGTAATTTTTTTCCTCTCATTCTTCTAACAAGAAATGAAGAAAGGATTCATCATTAGTGTATACCAAGTTGTATACTAGGATGGTGGTTGTTCTGTTATCCAGCTACTTGGATGTAATGAATTAATCGTGGATCGTATAAGCAATGGGCTGTGAATGCGGTGTCCCCAAGTGGGGATTAACGTCCGCATTGGACAAAACTATGTTTAACCATAGGGTTATCCCCATAACTAGACCAGTTTATAATTAATTGGCAAAATTGTGGTTCAGATCTCATGTTAACCTGTAGGTCCCTTAGGTGCCATTGACTGTTGAGCTATAAATTTAATGGTACTGTCCAAGGAACATATCGGCCTTAGTCAGAAACAACACTACAAAATCGCGACACAATCATCCAACACTCATCTTTCACTTATATTCACCTTGAAATTTCCCTTACTAACAGTGGGCATCCATTGACAAAATAACTATCCTACAATATAATCCTAAGTTGCAGAAAAAAGATTATCTTGTATTATCCCCACCAGACGCTACTTACTTTGACCTGTTTGGTGCACGCAGTCTCAGACAGCTTGGCAGTCAGGACGTGTCCCGCAGTTCCCGCCACGACCAAAACTCCAGTTTCCGGACACAAACACAACTTCTTCACCGCCAGTCTGGGATCGTCCGAGTACGGATCAAATGCTCCAACCTGTAAGTTTGGCAAGAGTAAAGAAAGTTCAGTTATACAGGGTGTTTATAAAAACCCTTCAGGACTTCACGATATGATTACTTACATCAAAACTAAGAAAAAAGTTCCGATAAACGAGGGTCCTAAAATGCTCGGTTATCCATCTGTCGGTTTGTATGTGTTTTTAACTTGATTTTATGCTGACTAATAGGACCTATTTTGGTGTGGAGTATTAAGTTTCTATTTTGCAAATTTCAAAATGGCAGCCATTTTTATATTTTATAACTGAACATCATAAAAACCATAAATTTTACAAAAACTCTATAAGAGACAAACATGCTGTGGAATTTTGTTTCCTACAAAACCAAACAAAATTATTAAGATCGAACAACAATAACAGAGTTATTGCAAATTTTCCATCAGAATACATGCTTGTTTTATGGCAGTTATAGTAAATTTGCTCGAGGTTATGTTTCCGATCTACCAAAGATGTTAAGATTTGTTCACATTTTAGACTGAGATAACTTGAGTACTGTTATTTTAGTTACTCTTAGTTTAGGGTTTATTTAGTGAGTCGGTGGCATAGTTGGTAGCACATTCAGCCTTGGAACTAAGGCAACGGATGTCGCAGGATCGAGTCCCAACGTTGCCGCATACTTTTAGCGGTATTGTTTGCCGTTGTTCATCCTTATACTGTACCGGCTCACTCTTTGCTTTGCTTGATAACTTCCACGCACAGGCCTGAGGCCCATGTGAGGGGGGGGGACAAATGCAAGGTAAAAAGAGGCCGCCACCCTCTTTAAAAATGTTTTTCTTCTTTTCTTCTCTACAAACATTGACAAAGCGTTACGTCATAGCCAGCTCTAGTGATAAGGCCGTGGCCTTCGACCTGGCAACGTCGTTTTTCAAGGATTTTTTGCATGGTAAAAACCCTTACACAGCCAGCTAGCTGGTTTCAAGTAAACAAAAGATAGTGCCATAAGAGAGTATGGATAAACAAATCAGCTGATGGATAAACAAATCAGCCCTTAGGTGCGCTGTTGCCATTTACTAGCGCCGCGGCCTTGTTAATAGAGATGGCTATGGTTGCGTTATGGAAATTAACTCAAAAATATCAAATAAAAATTCCACCCACCTTACGGAAAGGCGGCCACTCATCCTCTTCCTCCTCCGCAGGACTGGCCGGTTCGTCATCGCTGACCAGCACCGACGAAGACTGCACCTTGTACAGTGGTGCCAACGCGACAGAGCCGCCGCGCCACACCCTCACACTCCCGTCCTCGTGTCCCGTCAGTAACAGATCCCGGTGTGACGACGCCGCCTCTCGCAGCCTGCCTCCGTCCACCGGCCAGGGCTGCCAACACAACATCAGCTGATACCCAGGGCTACAGGCTACCAACAGAAATATTAGCTGGTACCCAGGTCTGCCGACAGAACATCAGCTTGTACCTAGGGCTGTGAACTTAAAAAACATTATATGGTACCCAGGGCTGCCAACATCCCACACAACAAAATGTATTTATAATGATGAAAAACACCGGTGTAACACTTGGAACAAAAAGGAAAAAAGATTACCTCAACATAAATTAGATTGTTGTACCAAAAATACTTCTTATGTTGGGTTAAAATTTCTTATTTCAGTTCCAAAAGAAATAAAATAAACAGATAATTTATATAATTTAAAAGTCGTTGAAAGCATTCTTGCTTGAGAAAGCTATGTATTCAATAGAAGAATTTTGTAAGTAGAAAAAGCATTTTGTAACACTAGCTTCTATAATCTAACAGGTAACACAACACAAAATCATACATCAAAGAATATGGGGAACAAACGGGACAACAAACTCAAAGACGGTCTAATTTCTTTCCTTAATTTTTGAGGTTATCTTTACACCTTGTAAAGCACAACAAATTCGGTGTACTGTTTTTTGGGCTTCCTGAAAAGCTCCAAAGAGTATCTCCGCCAGTACACAAGCAAAAAGGGAAAAGATTATAAAACAAGCTGATGTATGTAATTTTGAGTTTTTTTTTCTCGTTTGTTGTTACGCGTATGTTGTTATGTTTGAAAGTTCTATGTTGTTGAAGTGTTTGATAGTCGATTTATTGTTTCTTTTGGTCTATTCAGCTGCGTAAATCATGTCATACTGTAGGTGCCTGCCCTGACCGCCATAGAATATTTTTAGGGAATAAGTAGTAATATAGTTTTTGTACATATAACAAAATAAATATAAATACAAAACTGTAATTTAATGCATGTACTTTTTTCAGATATACAAATGGACCTTGCCAACAAGTTTTGCTAAACTTGGCAAGGCCATGATTATGTAAAATCATGAAATAAATAATTTGAATTTGGATTAATTAATTAGATTCCCGCCACTCACCGCATCACTGTACACCCCTTTACTCTGCTCCCGGCCGGCGCTGACGATCGCGTCGTACACAGCCTCCGCGACGTCACTCACGTACGTGGCGCATGTCACCGCGCTCGCGTGCAGCGACACCAGGTACGGCAGCTGCAGCGTGCGCCAGTCGTCTGACTGGAGGTCCACCGCAACTAGTTCTTCTTCCAGGAGCACCATGAGGGTGCTGACTCCTGCAACGATGGTGAGACGATTAGTGATCGGCTGTTATTTTGGTTAATCTGCTACTTTATAACTGTTATTTTGAAGTGACTGTTATCTTAAAAATGTTACTTTAGAGTAAATGTTATCTTAATAACTGTTACTTTAGAGTAACTGTTTTCCTGATAACTATTATTTTAAAGGAAGTGTGACAATGGTTTGGACTTTTTTCAACTAAATAACTGGAAGTAGGCTAACTGTGACTAAATAACAGTTTGGAGGTTCATTTTTCTTTAATTCAAAGAAACGTACGCAGGCACAAATTTAGTGGTGTGCGCCACTTGTCTGATAAGAGATTGACTGCGACTAATTCTTCTTCAAGGAGCACCAAGAGGGTGGTGACTCCATCGACAATGGTGAGACAATTAGTGATTGGCTGTTATTTTGATTAATCAACTAATTTTTGACTATAATTTTAAAGCAACTATTTCCTTGATAACGGTTACTTTAAAGTAGCTCGCATCTTGATAACTATTATTTTAAAGTAACTTTTTTATTGAGAACTATTACTTTACCTAAAAGCAGGTATTTTAACCATTTGCAAGTTATTACTGCATCATGCATACTGTGCATATGCTTCAAGAACAAATGTAATGAAATCTAAATTAGCAAACTGCCTACAACAACCACAAAAACCAACCTTTCCGGTCCCCAGTGGCCCGGATGGTGAAGAAGTCGACCACTCGGGAGGTGAAGTCGAACACGACGTGTCGCTTGGCCGTCTGCGCGGTGATCGTGTGACGATCGCTGAAGCTCGCACGCGGCATCCCGCCCGCATACAGTAACAGGTCCTCCCTGTAAACAGAATATACAACTTGATCAAAGGACATAAAGCAGAGAAACAGTTTCATATAGTGATGATCTTCTTCTTGATAATTGTTATTTCACTCTAACTATTACCTTAACAATTGTTACTTAAAAGTAACTATCATATTGATAACTGTGATTTTAAAGTAACTATTACATGATGACTGTTATTTCACAGTAACTGTTATTTTAAAGTAACTGTTATTTCACAGATGTTGGGACCTTTTCCCAAGTAACTGTTAGATTACAAAACACCTCGGTTGGCCAAAACGAATGTAAACAAGCTGTTATTGTTTAGCGAACTCAAGCATAAATGACGTTCCTAATAACATTGTCAACAAGCATCTGTTTTAGTTGAGCTCTTGCAGTAAATTTCTGATGCAATACTGCAACAGGAAGTTCTCTTGTGCGATTTAAAATATTAGGTTTCTAATAAGCTTTTTTTTAATGAAGTAGGTATTTCATGGAAAGGGTGTGTCATGAATGCACCATAATACAAAAAATTACAAGTCAGTAATATAACAAATCATCCATAAGAGTTGGAAGATCGCGGATATTACTAGCTTGGAATTTATTGTGCAACAGGCCAGGGCCATGCTTGTTAAAAAAACATTGTCTAAACAGACAAATTAAACTCGGTTCCCCTCAAAGGAATTACCATTCAATTTTTGAATATTAATCATAACATAAATAAATAAAACTAAAAAAATAATCAATAAACTATTTTTAGTATTGTCATTTGTTGTTTTTATTTAGACTCAGTTTGTTGACAATGTCACAGACCCATTTCACTTGCTGCTTTGGATGACTTTTTTTTTGTTTCTTGTCACTATATTTGTTTACTAAAGTTTCTTCTATGTCTAAATGATGTGTGGTAAAAAAATAGGACTTGTTGTGACAACAGTGATATATTTAATTTCATTTTTTCACTTCATCATCGTAGGTGCAGCTAATGCTACTTAGCCTCTGAAAGAAATCAGCTGGTTACCTACAAACCACATTAAATAATTGTTTTAACAAATGATTTCTATTCTTTGCGTAGTTTATATACCCAAGATGTTACTGATAATAAAAAATTTCACTGATTTTGAAAGTAACTGTTTTATACCTGTTTTTTAAACCTGTTAGTTTACAGTAACTATTACATGATAACTGTTATTACACAATAACAATTATAACAGTTGGGAACTTTTCCCAAGTAACTGTTACACTACATAACACCATAGTTGGCCTACAAGAAGGTAAACAAACTATTATCTTTTAGCCAACCCAAGCATAAAATCCAGCTGTGCTCTCTGTTGTAAAATGGAAAAATTGAGAGGCAAAGTTATTTAGCTTTACCTATATGATCCAAAATGACAAGTCAGTAAACATCGTCACTCACCCATCAACCTGCGTCCAGACCAGCTTGGTGATGGCCTTGCAGGGGAAGGGTCCGTAGGGCGTGGTGGGTTCACCTCTCGGCTCCCCAGACTCCGTGTCCCACGCCGCGTGGCTCCCGTCGTTGTGGGCCGACATGAACTGACGACCTTCCGCGTCCCAGCAGACGCTCTCCAGCTGCTGTGACCACACGTACGTCTGCCGCGGATAACATAAATCGAAATACCGGTTACTTTGTAAAAACAGTTATCAAGATAATCAACGATATAAAAAAAACACACTTTATCTGATTTCAATGATCTTGTTTAATTTTTTATTTTGTCATATTTTATATATGTATGTGTGTGTATATGTGTATGTTGTGTGTTTGTATGTATATATGAATATATATATATATATATATATATATGTGTGTGTATATATGTGTGTATGTATTTATGCAGTATATATATATATTATATTATTGAATTAATATTATTGAGATTTTCTCCTGTGTCAGGTCTTTTTGTTTTGCATTTTTATCATTCCTGTAATCTGAGCACTGTTAGTGTTAAGTCTATGATTTTTTGTTTGTTTGTTAATGATTTCTCCTGTAAATGTTAATTACTGTAATGCACCTGTCATAGTTTTATTTTAGTTCTGCTCTTTTTTTATGAAAGGGAAGGTAATCTCAACACAGCGTACTCTACGCTAAGAGATACCTATCCATGATCCAAAATCTAAATTATTGTTTGATAAATATTGTCATTGCAATGAATCCTGTATTTATATGTGTATATTTCTTTGTTGAATTATTGTTGTTGTTGTTGTGTTATGGAAATAAAGATATTTTTCTTTCTGTTTCTTTTCTAATAATTACTAAACAATAACGGTTATGAAGAAGACAGTTATTGTGAAATTACAGTTAGCCCTGCTCCACAGCACCATCAGGCCACTTGTACCAACTTATAAAGGTTACTTAGATGTAACAGTTACCAAGAAAATATTATTTTTCAATAACAACTATCAATGAAACAATTACTTTAAAATAAGAGCTATCAAGTAAACAGTTATTTTGAAATGACAGTTATCAAGATAATGGTTACTTTAAAATAACAGTTTTCAAGAAGAACGTTATTTAGAGATCACAATTAGCCCTGCCCCACAGCTAAATTTTTATATGTGCCTTTTTTGTTACAATTACTCTTTTTTCTTTACAACTACAGACGGAATAAAAGGTTATTTTAATTAACAGTTACAAATAACAGATTATTTAAAGTCACAGTTACAGCAGTAACTATTAATTTTAAGTAACTGTACATAACAACTATGAAACAAATAATGACTTAGCTCATCATTACAATGTTGACATTGGACATTTGCCTGCTAGCCTTACTAGCTCTGTAAGAACATGCTGGACATTAAACTGATACTTTTATTCTAACTCTCC
This sequence comes from Flexamia atlantica, assembly GCA_035578135.1. Lineage (NCBI taxonomy): Eukaryota > Metazoa > Arthropoda > Insecta > Hemiptera > Cicadellidae > Flexamia > Flexamia atlantica. The sequence goes on along the minus strand of JAQJVK010000013.1, from coordinate 21,348,177 downwards.
ACCATTGACCTGCAATGCGCTGTTGGTAGCCCTGTTCCACAACACCATGAGGCCGCGGTTGTAGCCGATGAGTAGCTGGCCGGGGTGCTGGGGTCTCGGCTCTACACACTCCACCGCGCCGGGATTCACTTTGTAGTCTTCCGGCACACTGAGACAAGAAGAATATTTACCAGCTGTTATAACGAGTGCTATGAAATAACAGTTATCATGATAAGTTATTCTGAAGTAATAGTTATCGAGATAATAGTTAATCTGAAGTAACAGTTATCAAGATAACAGTTGTTCTGAAGTGATGGTTATCAAGATACCAGTTAATCTGAAGTAACAGTTATCAAGATAACAGTTATTTTTAAGTAACAGTTTTGAAATTACAATTAGCCCTGTTCCATAGCAATACACACTCCACCGTGCCATCTCAAAGGGTACACCTTGTAATCCTCTGGCACACTGGTCAATGAGCACAACTGTTTACTTGTTTCTTCTCGTTGATTACCCCAAAATTCTACATACCATTAAACATTTCAAAAATTTATTCCCCTTAAAATTTGCCGCCCGGTCCGCCTACCACTGGGAGAAGAGAAGAAATTCAATTGTGTTACAGTTATTTTTAAGTTTTTTTACTATCAATGTTAATAACAAAAGGACAATTTTTGTTAAATTTAGATACAAAAGCCAAAGTTAAGCTAGTTAAAGTTTTTCCTAAAAATTAATTTGTTGCTAACTTTGGCAGTTTGAAAAATCTGAGTTTGAAGATGTTTTCAATCAGATAACAAAGTTTAACAAAAACAAATTTTGTAAGTTTTCGTCAACACTTGGAATCCGTCAATGGCGTCAATGTCTCATTTGAAAGTGGACCTTGGTTTCAGCGATTTACTAAGTACTTGTTCGGAGGTTACAATCTACTTATAGTGCATAAGATGGCTAACTGCCGAAACCTAGGTCCACATTCAAGTGAGACATTAACGCCGTCGACGGATTCCAACATTATTTAAATTTGTATGATCGGCGCATGGACAACTCCACAACGTTCTTCAGATTTTGTAAAGTTAACCTGATGTAGCTGACTTGTTTATTGTTTCAACCATACCTTATTTACCCATGGATTTTTTAATTTGTGAGTGTACATTGGTACTGGGTAACAGAGCATGCTTCAAAATTTCAAATAATTTAGACTAAGTACAGTTATGAATTTAGAAACAATCATAAGGTCAATTTGTAAACAGATTTTGGGTCAGAGTTCATCCATAAAATGAAAAAAGAGCATTTACATAGTATATCTCCTGTACTAATTCATTCATTCATTCATTCATTCATTTTCAAAAACAGACATCAAAACCTCATCCCTACTATTTATGCAAGCAGGCAAGCTGGTAAGTTTAGTTGGCTTCATTACCAAACTTTGTCATTGAGTCAAATGACGATGTCCAAATCCATTCGTAAACCCAAAGCTAATATTATCATGAGTCTTAATGATGATCAGGGCCTTGTAATTTGATTCAAACTATAACTCTAACATTGAAACAGAACCTAAGAAACTGTACAGTCATGATTCACAGACTAATCTAATGTCTTACAGCTCATTAAAAGAGCCCAGCAAGCATTATTGTGAAAGGAAACATCCATCTGGGATATTAACAAGGCTAGGACAGAGTTAAATGTGTTAATGGAGATGAATCATAGTGTCGTTCATGTAATTTTCAGCATATCTCAGACCTAAAACTCTGGACATGTGAGACAAAAGGGATAAAAATACATATTTTAAAGTTGCAACAACATTGATAATTTTTTCCATATTATATATAACTAGCTGATAACCTTGGCTTTGCCTGATGGAATATTTTTTCTTGTTGTATTCTTGTTGTTTTTTGTGCTGCATTCTGTTAGTAACCAATAGTGACTATTGGTAACCATAGCAACAACTCAAAGCACTCACAGGTCCTTTAGGATGATCCTGGGCCTAAGCCCTTAAAGATACCAAAACCAAACCACCATAGTACACATCTTGAGATTCCAATCTTTAATATGACACCAAGATGAAGTGTCTATGACGCAGCAATGTCCCTCTGTCCAGACTACTGGTTAATGATTGCCTGCTGTTAATGGTAACGGTAAAGGTACCACTCACTTCTGCATGACGGCGTCCTGGTATATGACGGTCTCGGAGATGGTGAACGTCGCTGTGTTGAGGCTGTAGATGTTGCCTCCCTCCGTCCCGAGCAGCAGTGTCCCACCGTCCAGACACAGCGACGAGATCTTCTTGAGCCTGACACACAACCACCGTCGCGTTAAAGCGAGTTTCAGTTTTTATTTTATTTTTATTATTCTAAATTAACATTTTGTATCAAGGAATAACAGACATATCTGGAGGAATTTTAAACACGTACTACGCCAACAACACAGAAAAACTAGCCTATACCTATTTATATGTTAATACTTAGATTGTTTAATGCTAAAAACAGCTGATTTAAATTGTATGAATAAATGGCAAGGAAACATTAGTGCAGGTAATGGACAAATGGAAAACTAATTTAGAGCAAGGGAAAGTAAATTTAGAGCAAGAAAAAATCAGTTGATCATCTCTCCCTTTCTGTAAATTAGAGCTTGAGAAATGATAATTTTCATTGATATCAGCTGTCATCAAAAATTTATATTTTCAGTACGGAGTTATGAAAAATATTTATTGTTAATCTGTATGAGAACTTAATCTGGGATTGGACTGAGGCTAGACCAGATATTTTTTGTGAAGTACCATCAACACGATGCTGTTACAACTCACTTGCCCTCCAGCTGAATGGTCTTGGTGTCTTCCAACGTGAGGTCGTTGATCTCCCAAAGGTGGAGGGCGTTGGTGCTGCTCAGTGACACCAGGCGTCCCTGCAGATAACAAATGATTAGAAAATTTTTCACCACAAAGTTATAAAATCAAAGCATTGAGGAACGATCAACATCTATGACCTGGTGGTCCAATCTAAATATACCATTTGATTTGGTATTGGCGAGGAATTTTAGAGTAATTCCTACATTCTTTTCTGTAGGGAATTCTTAATTCATCTGACAATTGAAAAAGTTGACAGAAAGAAAGTTGGTAAAAAACCATCAGGACAATAAAATTATTTTATAAAATTCCTTAATAACCATTTAGAAATAAACAAAACTTTCAAAATAAAAATTTAATTTTTTCTTATACTTATCAGTATTTAAAATTAAGATACAAAATATTAATTTCTTCAGTGCGGTTTACATTGGTTGAGAAGAAGAGTAACCCTAGTAGGGAGAGTTAGTTAGGACTATCTACACAAACAAATCGAGTGTCAACAAAAAATTTTTGAAAAATGAGGATTTTATCAATAGATTAGGTACATTATGTATTTTGTTTAAAATGTAAATGAGCAACCAAACCTTTTCAAAGTAGCGACTCACCTCGTTGGGTATGAAGAGGAGACGGGTGATGGCGGTCTCCGTTGTCGGCAGATGTCCGTAAAACTCCACCCCCGGCTGTCCGACACTGGACGGCTGTCAAGGAAACTGCGGTGGAAACTTCGGACACGACAAACCGAGCACAGAACAAGATAGGCTTGTCCGACCTAAGTCACCGGAAATTAACGATTCCTACCCGAATTAACTGTCCTTGTTGTAATCTTTGCAACCATCCTACTTTTGTGAAGAATTAAAAAAATTGTTTAACTTTTTATGTGATTGGTGTTGCTACAAAACTGAGGATTTTTACAAGTAGACAAATGATTTGTCACAATCATGAAATGCCACAAATGGGAAATGTATATTTTTTTAGTAAATTGTTAGTTTTAGTTTAGTTAAGATAAACATTTTTACGCTAATTATATATGTACTGAATGAAACAAATAAAAGATGTTTTGATTTTATTTGATACCTGTATATATTTTGTTCAAGAGAAAAACATTAACTATGTAGGAAATATTTCTTAAATAAATAAAAATGAATGTAATATTTAAAATAAAACGTTTAGTAGAATTTAACATCAACTATCTTTTCAATACATGTCAGTGGCAATTTTAAGGTTTAATCGGAAACATACAAATTCAAGAATATTCTCTAATAATATGGCCCCACCAACAAAATGGTATACATCACTGACTTCCATCACCACTAATGTCCACTAGACTCTATAGGCTAGTAAAATATATTTTTTTACCAAAACTAATGAAGAAATAACTTGATTTTGAAACAAATTTATGATAGACATAAAACCTACCCAAGAAATATGATTTTTATTTCAAATACCTATTTTTACAGGCAACCAACTATTGTTACGTTATTACTATCATTATAACGACATTCTCTGTAATTCATAATACAGTATAAATACATAATATCTGGGGACCAAGCTTCGCTCGGGTGAAAACAGTAACGTTTTCAAATGTACATGTTCATACTTCTCCCCACAATGACAATTAATTTTGTAATTTCATTTACTGAGGTTTAAATTTTGTTAGTTATTGAATTTATTCGGTCTTTGTTTCTAATCGATGCTCTCATTGCTCGTTTCAGTGGCCAAGCGCTGTGACGCACGTTGTTGTATACACCTCAACGGTGTCTTCATATATTGCTTGACACTGCCATTCGTTAGCTGATTACAATATAACAGAAAATTCAAATTAGGTCTATAGGAATTTACTTAAAAAATAATAATATTAAATTTCACAAATGGTGATAAATTTTCTAGGTATTTAAATTTTGATGTACAAACTGAAGTTTGAGGTGGATTGAGTTGAATAATATCATGTTTTTTCTCTTGGCGACCATAGATAATATGAACCTTGTCCTCATAAAAAAAAATTAAACTTGTTATTTGTAGATCTTTGAGAATTTACTTATCTCTATTTCATAAATCATATTTGCAAACTTAAATAACATTAAAGTGATTTAAATTTAGTAAATCGAAAGCATCAAAACACCTTCATGTAAACAAATATGTGTTGCTTTGATATTATTTATTTCTAATTAACCTAACACACAGTTGTTTGCCTGTTAGGGATTTTTAGATGGGGATAGTACTCCATGAGCAATCTGTAAACTGTATTATCTCTGTTCTATTCCACTCTACTGGCAACGAGCTATAAAAGTTTTAAGTGGCTTGATTATGAACAGCTGGTTGATTCTTTTGTTTACTTTATTGTTGTTATTCTGTAACCATCATGGCATCTCACATGACATCTTGTTAAAGTTTTTAAACTTTTAATTTTACTTTTCAAAAATTTTGCGTTTCCACAGCAAATTCAATTATGTAGATGAGCTTAAAAATAAAAACCACACCAATGTGCAAAATTTTATCAAAATCGTTAGAGCAGTTTTCGAGATAGGATTTACAAGAATTGCTCATTTAAAGTAATAGTTTTCCGATCGACACAAAAGGATACACTTTGATGCTGCCGGTGGCCGTGCCGATGGCCATGAGTCGCAGCTCTGGGTCCCAGGCGACGCAGGTCGGCTTGTTGGGGAACCCATGCTGGACCGTCTGCAACACAACACGTAACATTATTCTACATCATCATTCCTAAATTTGAAACCATTTAATCGGGTTTAACCCTTTGTGATCGGATTGGATATTTACAGTGATTGCACGGCCAGCTTCAAAGGCCGCCACCATTAGTCAGATTTTTTTCCACAGCAGTTAGCATATGCGATCGGACAGCCAGCAGTGCTGACCAACATGAAATCCAACAAACACTCAGATGTCCCTTAGGACTGGCCGACAAGTGCCAAAAACATGTGTTTTGTTTGTTTTTCTCAATTTTGCATGATGCCTGTAGAGCCTCATAAAAGAAATAGAGAAGTAGAAATAGAGAGCCAAGGACAAAGATCATAAGATCTTCCTTTCTTGGGTATTTTCAACAAATTTTTGAATTTGTTGAAAATACCCAAAATACACTACAATTACAAAACACAATATGTAATACATAATTTAAGTTTTTTTGTAATTAATTTAGAAATTACAAAATCTAGGGTTTATGAGTAATTTTTTTAACAATATCATCAAAGATTTTGTTGAAGCAAAAACACTGTAGCGGTAAAAGATAAAAACAGTCCCGAGAATTTTTACAGTGTTAAACAGTATTGACAGACACACCAGAGTCGAGGCGACCTCTACGTCAACCAAGCGGCAAATGAGCCGCTTAACAATTCCTCGACATTCGAACGGGAGCGGCTGCCTACTAATAAGCATCAACCAAAAGCCTACAAGCTAAAATTAAAATATTGAATATTCACTCTTTTCGAGTGACTTTTCCCATTTTTGAAAAACTGAAAAGTGAGCCACTCTAGGAAGAGTGAACATTCACTCTCCCAAACAGTAAACTAGTGTCATCATACTACCATATTACCATATTAGATGCCGATTGCCAGTAAGGGGTATTTTAAGGCGAATAAGAGTGAAAGATGAGTGTAGGATAATTTGGTGTGATCTTGTACAGTACTCTTGTAACTGACTAAGACTGAGATTCCTTAGACAGGACTGTTAATTGATAGCCCAGCAGCCAATGGCAACTAAGGGACCTACACTTTAATGTGAGATCCACCAAAATTTTGCCCAGTTTACCATTTACGATCTGGACTGATTATAATGATGGTCTTATGAACGTAGTACTCAATAGTGCGGACGTTAATCCCCACTGAGGAACACCGCGTCCACAAGCCATTGCTCATAACTATCCACATAATGACCTCCTAGTAGCTGGATTACAGGACACGCCACCGTCCCTGTCATTTGAAAGAGCAAATAGTACCAATCAATCAAAGAGCAAGCCTCACGTATTGAAAAGTAAAATCTTTAATCCGAAAATTGAAAATGTCACATACCACCCGATCAAAGAGTGAAATCTATCAGAGATACAACTAAGGAGGAGTTTTCAAGGTGTTATTGAATTTACATTACTAGACTGGTAAGTTCTGTTACTAGACAAGCATGATAGCTGAGGTGACCAGACGTCCCGTTTTAAATGGGACCGTCTTGTTCTGTAGTGACTTATCCCGTTGTCCCAACAAACTGTCTCAGGACGCCTATTTGTCCCGTTTTAGTGGTACTTGTACAAGAATACTTAAAACATACTTCAGATTTTCAACAACTCTTCGATTAAATATTATTCAGTTCTATCATAAATTTAAATTCTTTATTTTGTCTTTAAAATTTATTTTAATTTATCGTTTAAATTTATATTTTTAAATATATATTAAAGCACAGATTTAAAAACTTGTAGGACAGTATACCAATTTATCTAATGCAGTTTTTAAAACAGTTGATCGAAGATTTAAATGGTAAATAACACCAGGAAATTGCGTAAATGTGCACTCTGTAAGTGCTTAGAAAGAACACAAAAATACTCCAATAAATTCCAAATTTCGGGGGGGGGGGGGCAAACCCTTTGGAGATCAGTGTCCCGTTTTGGCTTTTCCAAAATCTGGTCACCTTAATGATAGTTCCTGCATGAGCCAGAAGCAAGTTTCCTGTGCACTGCACAGTAAATTTACCATGCAGTTATCGGCAAAGAGTAACTTTCCAGCCAAGAGAAAGGCACAGAAAACAGATGTTTCTGGGTAGTATGAAAAGAGAGAGAGAGAGAGAGTATGATGTTAAATAATATTCATAGTCATGTCAGAGTCAAGGCCTCCACCCGTGTCAACCAAGCGGCAAATGAACAATTCCTCGACAATCGAGCGGGTGCACTGTGATACTGATAAGCATCCGCCGCAAAGCTATGCTTGACACTTGCTCCTGGACTATCTTAGGTAGCTTCAAAGTTGCATTTACGTGAGAATCAAAGCATTCAAGAATTAATACAAGTTTACTGATTCTTAGAAAAATTCAACCTAAATACACAATTTTTTTAGATAAAAATAATTTTTGAAAATCAAATAATATGAAAATGAAAAATATAAAAATCAAGTAATCTTGAACTTTTTGAATATTTGTTTAACCTCGTTTATTTTCCTACGTGACTTAATGAGGCTTACATTTTGTGCTTTATCTGAATAAAATTAATCCTATACTCTTATATTAGTAGTTATCTTATTGCGTGTGCTTGCTTGCATAATTATCTCAGAAACGGCTCTAAGGGTTTTCTTCAAAGTATTTAAATAAGTCATTTATGACTCAAAAATGTGTTCTATGCCAATTAACTGGTCAGAGAAAATCTAATGAAGGTAATGAAATGAGTTTTAAAGTTATAGTATGTTAACATTAGCCTTTTGAGTTACCATGATGGCAACGAAATAAACAAGTAAAGTGTAAACGTAAAAAAATCATAACAGATGTTTACAAACTACAGCCATCTATACTCAGTACCATATTCACCTTTCGTACAGTTCATATGGGGGATAGCTATTCTATTACCTTTCCTGGGTATATTTGTTTACAAGTATCTATATCAAAATGTTATAAAATCATCAGCTGATTACAACATAATTTGGCTAATACAACTTAAAATGCCATATGAAATTCACAGCTTATGGAAATTCCATACTGAAAGATGAATGTAGAACTGAGTATAGGAAAAATACAGTGTTTAGGATAAAGATTGCATGGAGTGATAAAAAAGTTTACTTATAAATATTATCAAATTGTATTATAGTAATTGGATGAACAGGTAAATATAAAATAACACTGAGCAAGGCTCGGTCCACCAGGTACTTATACTGAGATTGAATAATGTATTACCCAATGTATATGTGTTACTAAACTGCATTACTTAACAGTTCAACCATTCACAGAGAAATGTTGTTGTTACCTTACATCATCAGTCTGGGGAGGGTTCAGGCTTATTCCCATTATTTAAGTTGGACCTTTTTATTTGCAGTTATTTTAATCATCCAGTGCATTGTGCTATGGCTTTGTAAAGTCTCAAGTTTAATTTAATCAAGAAAAAAACAACATTGTTTTTTAGACAGCTATAGAACAGAGGCAATAGCAGCAGTTTCTGGCATTCTAGTTAGTTTCAGTTCAATATGTCCTTGACCTACTAAACAGCTACAGTATTAGCAGTTTATAAAGAAATGAATAATAGATCACGTTTTTCAATACTTAAGTAATTTTTAGTTTGTGATATCAATTCTTTACGTTAATAAAATAATAAACTGTTATACTATACAGGGTGTTAAAAATTGTGGGGCAATAATAAATTACGTAGTGATTCCTTCGATCACAACAAGCAAAAAGTTCATATAGACTTATGTCCTTTTTCGTTTAGTTTAGCGTCTGTCTGTCTGTACATGTTTTTTTAAAAAATAATTCAAAACTCCTTAACGGTTTGAGTTACAGCGTTGAGATTGTGCACAAATATGTATCCTATTAGTTGCTATTTGTGAACAAAATATTAATAAAAAATCTTTAACCTTTTGATAAAGGCGGCTATTATAAATATTTGGCAGTAAATTTCCCGAAAACCAAATATTTAAAATAGCCGCCATTTTGAACCGGTTTAAGATTTTTTATTCATATTTTGTGCAATGATAGTGACTAATAAGATAAATATTTATGCACAATCTTAATGCTATAACTCAAACCGTTAAGGAGTTATGAATTATTTTGTAAAAAACACATACAGAAAGACAGACGCTAAACCAAACGAGATAGGACATATGTCTGTATAAACTTCTTTTCTTATTTTGACCCAAGGAATCACTATGTAAATTGCTGCCCCACATTTTTTGAACACCCTGTATTTTGAGTCTTTACTGTTGATAATTTTACCATTCATTACTAGTGCCTGCAAAATGTATAATTTTGTTTAGGTTTTTGCTGATTTCTGGTCAGGCGTGACTAATTTTGTCCTAGTCAATCACACATTTTGCGTTCAAAAACCATACAGTCGCTTCAATCTTGACCCATATTTACCTACGATTTATACAAATGGCTTTGTCTGGTTATAAACAACAAAAAAGCAATAAATAACAAACCATCCAGTTCAAATCCAAGTTCAATCTTATCATACAATATTATTTCTTTTAAAATAACAAAATATTCCCAACAACAATTTTTAACAGAGTTTCAACTCCAGAAACACAAACACAATTTTATGAAATTGAATGGCATTTTTGACAGAATTATTTTCCCATAATAAATTAAGTAGCTATAATGAATCAAGTAAGGCAGTAAAACTTTGAACAATCTTGATATTTTTATGAAAATTACAGCGAGTGTTCATATATTAATATAATAAACTATCATAAATTTGTTCTGGAGAAAAATGATATCTACAAAAATATCCTGTCTCACTGTATGATAAAAACAACTGAGAATTTATGGCAAAATGTTTTAGCGAGCAGGCGTAACTGCAGCCGTGGAAAATGCCAATAATGATGTTAGGCCTGCCTGCAAAATATGCATATAATCTTGTTGGTTAGATTATACTACTGTGGTGTACTGTGGCACCGTATCATATTCACAACACACTTACAGGTTGCCTTTGATCCTCTAGTAGCTCTCCCAACAGCAATATGTAAATCAATATTATTTCTGGTCTAATAAATTTGATATATATAATAGAAACATTGAAACACTTGAGGATAATAGTCTTTCCAGTTTGTTATGCTGCTTTTATGAAACAATTAAACAAATTTTTCATTTAATTTTATTTCAGTTGAATTACCATTGAAACCTGTTGCTCGATTAATACACAGTGGACCGAGCTTTACTCTGTATTATTTCATGTTTACCAGTTCATCCGAATACTATAAAATATTTCAGTCTCATAAAATTGATAGATAACAAATTTTTTTTACTCCAAGCAATCTTCCTTCCACGTGCTGCATTTTTTCTTGATGGCTGTGGATTGCAAACAGCTGTTACGATTACCTTATTTGTTTACAATTTCCTTGTTTATTTTGTTGATATCACGGCAACTTATAAGACCAATGTTAAAATTTTATAACTTAAAAATTCATTTTATAACGTTATTATATTTATTCTGGCCAATTAATCTGCATAGAACACGTTTTATTTCCAGAATTTTAAGGAAATCCTTGGAGCCGTTTTTGAGATAATTATGCAAGCACGCAAGATAACATTGCTCATGTAAGAGTATGGGATAAAGTTAAGCAGATGGAGGAATGAGGGATTTAATGGAATACATGGAATTTTTCCGTTAGTTTTTTTTTATATAACAAGAAGTGATGAAGCAAATGGTTTTCACTACTCTGACCAAAAACAAACGGTTTTTGGAAACCGTCTGATTTTGGTGAGTTAAAAAATAGTACCTGGTGGACCAAGCCTTAAGTCACTCATGACAAGAAGTGATGAAACAAACGGTTTTCGTAAACCGTCTTTTTGCAGCGAGTTAAAAAAATATAAGTAGGCCTATGGGAATAAAATTGGCTGAATACAGATATTTGTAGCTACACAATTTCTTTTTCAGAACCTTTTCAGAATTGAATCTTGACTTACAATGGTTTAAAATGTGATCACAAAGATTTCAGGAGTTTGAGTGTAATATAATTTAAAAAAACTTACAAGTTACCTATTTACATACATTCTTTTAATCTCTGACAAACTGTATATAGACTTAATTTTAGATATTTATTTCAAAAACAACTTTAGATCTTATATTTTTTAAAGTTAATTTTACATCTTAAAATAATTTAAAAAGCTGTAACTGTGCCACGTTTTTAAATCTTGCAACAACAATAATAACCTATTAAACTATTATTTATCGTCAAGTTTGCCTTATAACAGCTGTCAGGTTGGGCCTGATCCACCGTGAGAAGCCCCCCACACACCAGACGGCCGAGGTGTCGAGTTTCCGCAGTCTACTCGCGTTACCCGGCTCGATCTGCCACAAGCGCGAGTCACCGACTGCAGAGTCTACAGGGTGTCTACTGATTTTAAAATTCCAGTATATTTCCAGTATTTCAAGTACAATTTTTTCAAAATTCCAGTATCACTCGCTATTTATCTAACTAAGAATCACCATTAATACATTTTTTATTATTGTGAATAATGTTAATTGTTAATATTAAATAACTTATTTACAACATTGGCAAAGAATATAAATAATATAATAAAAACTCATCGAAGAAAAAACATATTTGTTTGATTTTTATGAGAGCATCCCAACTCCCCTTATAGCCCCTTAAGTTATGTTCCTCCCACTTTATTATCAAAAATAATTAATGCAAATTTACTAGCACAAATTAAAAGTAACAGCATTGACTTTGAAACTGAGTGACAGTGACATTGACAAATAGTCAAAAGGTAACAGTTTGCAGAAAAAGTAATAATCAATAATACAATGAAATAGAAAACTGATAATTTTTAAATATTCTAAGCTTTACATTCCTTGTCCTGACTAACATATTACTAGAAGTAGAGTTTACAACAAATACACAGTTTATTTATAAAATAAAGAATATTAAATTTAGGAATCAAAAGTTCTAATTTACTGTAGCATACTGTTTTTTGCAGTTTCGTTAACTTGAGCCAATTTTTTTGGATTTGGTGCTGTTATAATGCCACCAATGAGAACAAGGCACACATTTAACAGTTGGAGGGAACACAAACGTTCGCTGCCATTACCATCCCGAAGTAACATTGGACATAGAGCGGCATTATCGGACCAATGAACTTTGAAATGATTTCATTGCGGCGACCTGCATTTCAAGAATGAAAAGACTGATAGAGATAATTGATTACAAGACATTAACTGATTACAAGGGCAAATTATATGTTCATCACAGCTCTGTTCAATAATTTTATAGTCAATTTGGTGAAAACCCCGAATGAATTTGAATATGAATTTTGTAATGTGAAAAAAATACACGGGGGAAATAATCTCGGTATGTCATTTGGAACTTTATTTATTTCTTATATTTTAAATAAAAAAATTTACACAAATGAACAATTCAAAGTAATTCACCGTATAAGTGACTGTATTTTCACCAATGATCATATACTTAAGCATATTACAAAAAATTTATACAACAGATCGACATAACTAGACTGTGTGTTCACGTAAATAGAAAATATGATTGGTTAGTAAATCGTATTACTAAAAACTGTAGTAATACTAACAAATTAACACTGTAGAACTGGTAGTATTTTTTAAAACAGAAAAAATCATTTTTTAGTGCCAAAATGTTTTGTAAAAAGAATTACTCTTAAAATGAAAGAGTAACAATAGTTCCTAAAATATGGTATGAAATTGGCATATTATGACCAAAATAGATACTGAGAAAGTTAATAAAGTTAAAGCATTAAGTGTGACTTTACTGTTCGACGGGACAGCTTTCATTCGTAAACCTATTTTATTACTTTGTACTACTTCTTCAATCTCTTGCGTACCACCTGAAAGGCCTTCGCGTACCACCAGTTGAGAATTACTGCCCTAGACAATGCATCAGCAGTTCTTTCTATCTAATTCAACCTTCAGCCAGTTCGTATTTAGCTGATGGAGGAAGTAGGAAGACCAAAACATGGCCTTGACACTGTATTTATATCTAGGCTGTCACTGCCCTCCTCACATGAAACAGCTGATTTACACTAAACAGCTGATTTACACTAAACAGCTGATTTACAATAAACAGCTGGTTTACACTAAACAGATGACTAATATTGCTGACATCCTAACGAAAACATTGGTGGTGATTCATCCGTGCTGTCTGGTACCATGAATTCCTGATGGGCTTGAGGAGCTACTGTAGTTTACTAATGTTTAAAAAATTTGGTAAAATTTAAAGCTTGAACTATAATAAGACCTACGCAACCTGAACACCGATCGGACTATTTTGATCACATTACTTTTAAAGTGAGATAGAATATAAAGTTTGATAAAAAGTGTATTCAATTTTTTCAATTACCTACTGAAATTTTAAATATTTCACAAGTTTTTGGGGAATTTATCTTTCCTTTACGTCTAATGTTTTATTTATGCGTACAGAGAAAGAAGGAAATGAAAATAAACTTTGGAACGATAAACTTAGAGAAGGTCAATATCAATCCATAGAAACAACAGGTATTGACAGACATATGACTACATACATACATCTATTCAACAATAACTTGTTTTAATTCAACGAGTATAAAATCAAATTAAAAAATCGTCTTCAAACCAATTGCAAATTTTTACTATATTTTAGTTATGAGCTTACTCATTCATTTGAGGGGCATATGAAAAAATGCACGCCTATGAAAACAACTAAAAGCTGTAAAAAAAAAACAACTAAAATCACTAGAATTCTAGATTACACAATAAATTAAATCAATACGGTTCCATCGATTCCCAACGATGAGTGAAAAAATATTAACTGCTCTTTTTTAGTAGTTGTATTCTGTGTTTGAAATTCATTGTTGGTAATGGTGATTTTATATTTTAATTTGGATTTTTGTGGACATCTGCCATCACTTGTTTTTTACTAATCAGTAGTTGTATGCCTCATAAATGCTTAGGTCATGTTCAATCTGTTCAGTTACGTGTCCTGTCAGTAATGCAGTAGGTGTGAAATTAACCGACCTACTTTGGTTCAATTTAAAGAGCCAGCCGCTCATTGGGCGAATTGGTACTGAGGTTCCGCTTGAATTGATGAGGAATGTCAGACGCTTCCATGACTGTGACTTGTCGATTAAAAATTTATTGTTACCGATGAGCGATCGCAAATATTATTCCCTTTAAATAACAGTTTCGCTAAACTATTTAATAACAGGACAATAAATCGTTGAGAGATCTGCACTAATACACATACTTGATTGAAAGCGTTATTTTGTTTAGAATAAGTTGTAAATAAATAATACCAAATTGAAAATAAAGACTTAGGCCTAAGAGCTGTTTTAAAGATGCATTAACATGGTGTCTACTGACATCTGATTTTAAAATTCCAGTATATTTCCAGTATTTCCAGTACAACATTTTTCAAAATTCTAGTATCAAGCGCTAACTATTTACCAACTAAGGAGTACCATTCATTAAATTTTTATCATTATAAATAACGTTTATTGTTAAAATGAAATAACTGATTTAGAGCACTGACAAATAAGATAAATAACAAAAACATAGTAAAAAATAACATAATAAAAAATTGTTTAAGAATAACATATTTTCATCATACTGTCCCGAAAACAGCAGTTTTTAGTTCTCTAAATCATACGCAAAATGATCGTTTTTGGATCACTTCGAATAGGAGTACTGAAAAAACATATGGTAAATTTTGCCGTTCTCTAATGTCAAAATTTGTTTATGTTACGTTTGAATGGTTGAACGATTTCTTAACTTGTGTTTGTAAACAACTAATAGATGTGTAAATGACGATGACTATTTTGGATAACCTCAGAATTATGTAGTCTAATTTTTTAACGATTAAATGGTTATTCATACATTATGATGAAAATAGTTGTTCATCACACGGAGCAAAAGTGTCTCCTTGGTACTCGATCGCATTTCCAAGCTCGGCTGCGCCTCGCCTGTAAATTACGATCTCGTACCAAAAAGAGTCACTTTCGCTCCTAGTGATGAAAACTACTATTGTTTGATTTGATATCAGACTGGGGGCCTCTCGACTCCCGTTATAGCTCTACGTTTCTCCAACTTTACTATCCAAATAATAAATACAAAATTACAAGCACAAATTGATAGTAACAGTATTCAGAAAAAAGTAATGATCAAAAGTGCAATACAAAACTTATAATTTTTAAACACTTTCAGCTTTACATATCTTCTTCTGACTTACAAAAAGTAGAGTTTAAAACAAAAAAATATTTATTACTAAAATAAATTATACCAAATTTAGGGAATAGAATAAAATTTACTATGAGTGTCTTTTGACACAGTCTCTCACTTTTATAGCACATCATATAAAAATATGAATATTTGAATGTAGAAAATGTTGAGAACATCATTAGGCTAATCTTAAAAAAATTACAATATATATATATATATATATAAATTTTTAATCTAATTAAGGATGTTTAGTTATTGGACTGAATTACAAGTGGTTTAATTTAGGTTTGCAAACACACATAGCAACCAGATATTACAGTTAAAACAGATATTTAACTTTTCATATCGGAATATATTGGACCAAACTATTTTTAACGGATTTTATACCTGTTTTAAACAAAATTCCAGTACCGAATTAGAAATTCCAGTATAATTCCAGTATTTATAGTATCAAAATAAAATTCCAGTATAATTACAGTATTTCCAGTACCAGTAGACACCCTGATTAAATTTTAATGTAAGAGTCATTAAAAAGTTCTTTAAACTTGAAAGCTATTATTGAATCAATTTATTAAAACTTAATTGTTTTAAATCCCCTTGTACATCAGAAATAATTACCTCTGGATCATTACTTAAAAATGAATACATAAATACGTAATACAGACAGAGAAATAAACAGGCAGGAAGACAGACAGACAGACAGACAGACATACATCACTCCAAAAACCACCACTGTGGGTTTAGAAATCACGACTTAAAAATGAATACCGTACATAAATACGTATACTGACAGACAGACAGACATCACTCCAAAAACCATTAACAGTGAGTTAAGGAAAAGCGTAAAAAAATATTTTTAATGTTAACATTTAACACAAATATAGGGTGATAAAACATTATTTCTCCTATACTACCAAGACAGACAACACAATACATTCAGTCTTAAAGTCATAATTGGAAAAAACAAAATATGTAGCGAACACGACTGTTTCCTGAATTTGAGAGCAGTATTTTCCTTCCACAATTTAACACAGTTTTACTCCTTTTACACAACAAAAACCACCCGACAAAAAAAACCACTGAGCAGCGCAAGTCCACTATTTATAAATTCTTCTGTGTAAAATACATACATATCCTGCACACAGTTTGAATGAATATTTGTTTTAACACCTCTACTGCTTCTCCATGACAAGAAAATACCCCGGTTGCAACAAACCTGCGTACTCAGCGAATTAAACAGTAATTAACAGTAAAAAATCAGTAAACAGTAAAAAACAGTAATTAATCAATTATTACTAGAAAATATGAAAAGTGGTATCTTGATATATTAAAATAAAATATCATCATTTGTTTTATAGTCTCTGTCAAAATATTGATAAACAAGTTGAATTTTAAAAATATATATATTTCTTTTACATAATTGGGCTAGATTATTATAATTTTAGTTAAAAAACCAAAATATGATTAAAAATATTGTTGATAAACTTGTTAAAATTTAATATTTAATACTCCATAGGTTTTTGTTGAAACAAAGTTTCGATGGACAACATTCTGCTACCCTGGTAATAAGATACGTGGCAAAAAACCGTGAAGCGGATATATTTTAGAGACCAATGGACTTACAACAATGATTGAAAATACAAAATTGGTGTCTTTTCAAGCTGAATCCAATGGTATGATGAACAATAATTCTATTACCTTAATTTTCCTATTTGAAAAAGCCAAAAACCCATTTTTGGGGGGTAAAAGTAGTCTTTACCCGACTTTGGATATGTCGATCTAGCCAGTTTAAGAACTCGTCCAAGAGACTCAGTTTTACTTGTCTGTACTAAATTTTGTTATGATCGGACGATTTTTATGAGAGTTATCGTGCATACTGAATTTTTTTCAGTTATCATGAAAATTATATTTCCCATATAAGCCCGTATTAAAATTTGAAACAAATCATCATTTTTGCAGTTGAAAATGCGTTTTCAATTGATATAAAAATTTAATATGATTTCTGTGGTTAACATTCTGTTAAAATGACAGTAATATCTTATTCAAGAGGAAATTCGCTAAAAGAGCATGACAAGAGAAAAGACAATCAGAAAATTAGCTTACCTTAAACTCAACCTCAAGAAGATAAATACAATATTTCCTTGCTGTATGTTAATGACCTTTCTGATAACTTATCAGCAACGACCTCCAAGCCAGTGGCCTACCTTGCCCGGGAAGGCCTTGAGGTCAACGACACCTGGCTTTATATGATGTAGTAAACAATGCTCTGTCAGTTATACGACTCCTGACTCCCTTTCACCTGATGGCCCGCTAGGTGTTATTTTAGCAAACTTCCCCTAAAGGGAGGAACGCTAAAATACTCAATTACTCCCCTATTTTCTTAACTTCGAAGATTTGAAATAGTATAGATGAAATTAAGGTCTCCTTTCTCCAGATTGCAAGGGTTTAGAAAAAATTAATTTAACCATGTTCAAAATTAAGTTAAAGTATAAGATGGATCAAATATTGTTTGGAAACATATAGAGAAAAAAAAAACAATAAAAATCAGAAAATGTGTTTTTTTATCATAACCTCTAAAACTTGTTATCCTGTAAAGTTTTGTTTGGGAGGATAAGGTCCCTTTCCCCTAGGAGGGTTACAAATAATTTCATTCTGGTAGGCTTTCTCAATGGACTGACGTGAGGTAACAACCAACTGCCTGTTTTTAAGTTTGGGAATGATGGTAAAATATTTAATTCCTGTTAAGAACCATCAGCATTGGAAAATATGCTAAGTTTCCATGGCTGAAGTGTGGTCACAGAAGAGTGAAAAAATTAAATACCCCCGTTGCAGCAGACCTGCATACTCAGTGAATTTCAAGTGCAAAAAAACATATTTCAATCCAACATAGCGAGATTTGACATGTTTTTGTAAGCTCCATAAGAATAACATGGGGAATGAGTATGCAGGTTCGCTGCTACAGGTATGTTTAAACTGGTTGGTTTTAATTCAATATTTAGTAGATCTGAACTAGAAGAAGCCATTTACCAAGTTTTATCAAGATATGTTGAGAAAAAAGCGAAATATAGAATTTTACTTATTTCCCATAAGGTTAACATTGAGACAACGTACTGTGTTTACCACTTTCAATATCTCGGTAACCAATGGACATAGAGCAGTAATTCAAAATACTAAATTGTTTGTTTTTTTGAGCTGAATTCAATGGTGCCCACAAAAATTCGATAAATTTTATTTTTCTATGTGAAAAACTCAAAAAACCTATTTTTGGGGGGGTTTATCCCCCTTTACCCCCCCTTCCGGTGGTCCGATTGGGCTGGTTCACGAACTCGTCCGAGTGATCACCACTTTACACGTCTGTACCAAATTTCATTAAGATCGGACCATATTTACAGCCGCTATCGTGTTAACAGACATATATATATATATATATATATATAGATATATATATATATATATATATATATATATATATAGATATATATATAAAAATTCGAACGAATGGTGTTTTTTGCTTCTGGGGACCCCAAAATGAAAAGTTAACATGGTCTCGGACTTAGGTCTTACCATGAGTACTACCGTAATAGCTTATTCCTTTAAGGAAATTCGCTAAAACAAATAATTTGTTAGGAACAAATTGGGAGTAGTTTAAAAAAATAAAGCAGGACATTTTAAAACTAACTGGATCTATTTTCACAAACATATATTGTCGAATCAGCTATTTTTGAAGAACATCTTTCTGCTGCAACTGAAGTAAACTTTAAAATCCATATGAAAAGCAAAAGGAAAAAACTAATGTGTACATAATTCAGTAATCAGAAAGAGTTGCAAAAATCACTAACATAGTGGCTATCAATACTTTCTGAAGGAAACTGAATAATTACAATGGGGAAAATTTCACAACATAGAAAAGTAGGGGAGAGAATAAGCCTAATTAAGAGGGGGGAGTGGAAAATGAGTTAGTTAAAAACCGTCTGCCCTTTTCCATGCAAAGCAGAGACAATGATAATGATTATGCATTGTTAGTTTCATCACACCCTTTCACATATTTAAGTGTGATATTCTTTAAACACTTCCTCAAAGACCCTTAATATCTAAACAAGATCTGTGAGATCTGAAATAAACCCTTTAGCCTTTTTGAATTTAGACATCAACATCAATTATTTTGGAAAAAATATCAATGAATCAAAAATAGATTATCTGAGTAAATAATAGAAAAGCTTAGGCCTTAGGCCTATTTGTTTTAATTAAACCCTTTAGCCTTTTTAAATTTCTACATCAACATTAATTATTTTGGAAATTTTTCAATGAATCATAAAAAGATTCAGAGTTCCAGTAATAATGGAAAAGCTTAGGCCTATTTGTTTTATTTAACTCTTTCTCTCCAAACAAACAATGACTCTTTCTTTCCAAACGGGATAAACAAACAAATTCATACTTGTTGGTTTATTTGTTGGTTAGAGCGTCTTTCTGAAACCACAACATTAGATGGAAGAAAAGAAGAAACTAAGAAATATGTGGTATTTAATTACACTGGAATGAGGACACAACAAATTGCAAACAAGATTCAAGAAGTACGGTGTTTCTATAGCGTTCAAGACACAGAACACAAACGAAAAAATCTACACCCAAGAATTGAAAATGCAACCAAATTGATACTGCTGGAATATACAAAATTAGCTGCAATGACTGTGATGAATTTTATATAGGCCAAACAGTCAATTTTGTAAAAAGATACAAGAACCATAATAGATCAGCCTGGAAAAACAAGAAACCAGAAAGATCTAATATCGCCAAACACCTGTTAGAATACGGAAATAACATAGGAAATATAGAAGAAAATCTCAAGATAACGAAATGTTGTAAAAAGGGAAATGTAATGAATGCATGGGAGGAATTATTTATATTTAAAGAAAAATGTAAAGATAGAGACAAACTGATTAACGAGCAAGTGAACTTTGACTCTGGTGGTACATTCAAAACCTGTTTTCAACGGAACTTACGGCAGCCAATAGGATAAAAGGACAGACGCCATGATGGATCTGCCAGTCTCTCATTGGGCCTGATGATGGTTGGTGTGACCAACCGAAATCGATCGCCATTTTCCACCATTTTTGTATATTTACCGTCTTGTATATATATACAACAGAAGTGTATTTTAAGTGTTGTAAGACGCTTTTCATTTACATCCAGTAAATTCATATTCACAACATATTATACACTGTTGTGAACACAAAATAACATCTCCATATTGTCCATGCACATTTAAATAAATAATTTTTAACTCAAAGATTTTAGTTGTAGCCTATAATAAAAATTACAAATTGTAAGAAATATAAATGATTCAGGTCTAACAACATAATTTTTATTTATAGCATAATAATTTTGTAGCCTCTCCAAAACTACACCCTTTAGATTTATAGAAAGGCTCAGTTTTAGATGTGTGTTTTTAAATAGTTTCCTGAAACTTTAAAAAACTAGGTAATAGTAATTTATTAGCCTATTCAAAATGTAATTCAAGACTGACAGTAAAAATCATAATTTTTTATTGATGGGTTGTAAAGAAAATTAAAATTTCAACATTGAATGAATATTGATTGAATTATAGTATTCATTTTCGATGTGAATCTATATAAGTGGGATAGGGGAATTTTCTTGCTTTGGGGTCTTTGACAAACCTGATGTCAAAACAAGACACTTACAACACAGTATTAGCAACATAAAATTTAACCCATCTTTTAAAGTCTTGAAATATTATTGTGAATGTTTTATAATGTTCCTAATGAACTACTGGTAATGTTTCTAATGTTCTAATGTTTCTACCATTAATTTTTCTCTATTCCGAGAAAAATGAAAGTGAGAACTGAAGCAAATGGTATTAGGTTACATCTACACTACTGGTTTTAAGAACTCATTAAATGTTAACATCAAGCGACTGTTTTATTTGCAATTCCATGAAGGTTAATTCTATGAAGATTACTAAGACTGATAAGCCAGATCTGTGTGTGACTAACGGTTCACTCACTTGGCTGTTTAACCGTTTATGATACTTTTAATACTAACTCCTACCTAGGGAATCCAATCCCGGGATTCTCAGGCTCGATCCTGGGATTTTTGGGATTATCAAATTTATGTGTAAAATCAATGTTGATTAGGTTCTTATCAGTTTTAACTACTTTTATAACTAAGAAAACCTTGTCAAATGACCTTTTCGATTAAATAAATAATGGTTTGATATGTGTTATTGCAGTCTAACTACCTATGTAAGTGATGGGTTACAGTTCATATAAAACTGTACAGAATAATTTTAATTTGTTTCTGATACAGTATATTGAAATTGCCATTGCGTTTCATTATGGTGCTCTTATAATTATTTAAATTATTTATGTCATAGTTTCTTTTGCTTCATTTTACTTTACATCTTTCCGAGTGAAGTTTTACTTTTAGTTCTAATATTATTTGACCAAGTGAATAAATTTATTCATATTGTCTGTAGGCCCTATACATGAATTTCTTTAACTTATGTTTAAATCAATATTTCTAATTCTTTTGCACATTTTAGCGAATTTCCCCTATAGGGAAGAAGCTATTACCGTAGGTCTCATGGTAAGACCTAAGCTCGGGACCACTATAACTTTTCGTTTTGGGGCCCCCAGAAGCAAAAAACACTATTCGTTCGAATTTGTATATATATATATATCTATATATATATATATCTATATATATATATATGTGTCTGTAAGCACGATAGCGGCCGCAAAAATGATCCGATCTTTATGAAATTTGGTACGGACATGTAAAGTGGTAATCAATTGGACGAGTTCGTGAACCAGCCCGATCGGACCACCGGAAGGGGAGGTAAAGGGGGATAAACCCCCCAAAAATGGGTTTTTTGAGTTTTGTACATAGAAAAATAAAATTTATCGAAATTTTATGGGCACCATTGAATTCAGCTCAAAAAAACAAACAATTTAGTATTTTGAAACACTGCTCTATGTCCATTGGTTACCGAGATATTGAAAGTGGTAAACACAGTACGTTGTCCCAATGTTAACCTTATGGGGAATAAGTAAAATTCTATATCTCGCTTATTTCTCAATATATCTGGATAAAACTTGGTTTGTGGGTTCATCTAGATGAGATCTAATGTATTTTAGTCTAAAATCCCCGAAATTTCCATTTTTGTGGCAGCAAACCTGCATAATCATTCCCCATGTTATCCTTATGGGAAATAAAAAAAATATCTATATCTTCCTTAATTTTTAACATTTCTTGATAAAACTTGGTATATGGCTTCTTCTAGTCAAGATCTATTAAATAATGAATTAAAACCAACCAGTTTTAACATACCTGTTGCAGCAAACCTGCATACTCATTCCCTATGTTATTCTTATGGAGATTACAAAAACATGTCAAATTTCGCTATGTTGCATTGAATTATGGTCGTTTGCATTTGAAATTCGCTGAGTATGCAGGTCTGCTGCAACGGGTGTATTATTGTTGTTTATCTGTAATGTGTTACGTTTTGACCTGGCGTCTTTATTAATCAGTGTTCCATTATGACCATATTTTCAGTGACCATATTTTAATTTCCCTGATATAATTTTTTTGTAATTGTAGTTTCCTGTAATTTTTTTTGTAACTTTTGAAAAGATTGAATGTTACAACTTTATACTAACTAATACCCCCGTTGCAGCAGACCTGCATACTCAGCGAATTTCAAGTGCAAAAGAACATATTTCAATCCAACATAGCGAGATTTGACATGTTTTTGTGAGCTCCATAAGAATAACATGGGGAATGAGTATGCAGGTTTGCTGCTACAGGTATGTTTAAACTGGTTGGTTTTAATTCAATAATTAGTAGATCTGAACTAGAAGAAGCCATTTACCAAGTTTTATCAAGATATGTTGAGAAATAAGCAAAATATAGAATTTTACTTATTTCCCATAAGGTTAACATTGAGACAACGTACTGTGTTTACCACTTTCAATATCTCGGTAACCAATGGACATAGAGCAGTGATTCAAATTACAAAATTGTTTGTTTTTCTGAGCTGAATTCAATGGTGCCAACAAAAATTTGATTAATTTTATTTTTCTATATAAAAAACTCAAAAAACCCATTTTTGGGGGGTTTATCCCCCTTTACCCCCCCTTCCGGTGGTCCGATCGGGCTGGTTTTCGAACTCATCCGAATAATTACTACTTTACACGCCTATGCCAAATTTCATTCCGATCGGACCATTTTTGTGAGCGCTATCGTGCTTACAGACACACATATATATATATATATATATATATATATATATACAAATTTGAACGAATGGTGTTTTTGGTATCTGGGGGCACCAAAACGAAAAGTTATGATGGTCCCGCGCTTAGGTCTTACCATGAGACCTACGGTAATAGCTTCTTCCCTATAGGGGACATTCGCTAAAAGTATAACCGATTCATATGTATTGATGTATCTTTACAATACCATGATATATATACAATTTTTTTTGTATTGGTAAATATTATGTAGGCCTAAATTCAATCCCAGGATTGATCCCGGGATTAATGTTTTTGACTGGGATTGGATCCCCTACTCCAACCCTTAACTAACTTTTTATTTCCTGATGTGCTAAGCTATTAAACTGGTGAGATTATTATACTGCTAAGGGCATATTTCAATACTTAAGGTGCGGGTTATTAAAAAGGCTGTTTAGGGAAAAAATAACGGTTTTAAAAAAAAAGTAAAGTACAATAGATTTTAAACTTGACAACAAAATAGGCCTCATCATAGTGAGACATATATACTATTTTTCAAGATTTTGAATTTTTAAATAAATGTTATAAGTTAAACCAAATTTTTTGAACAGTTTCATTGCCTTTTGAGTTGTTATAAATTGTTCAAAAATATGTTAACATTAAACAGAATGATAATATGTTTGCTGACATTTATGTACTGTACTATAACAAGAATAAATTTATTTAAAATTATTAGACTAACTTACCGTACAAATAATTATTAAGAGATCAAATTAAACCAAATCATTTATTGTTCGTTACATTACATGTAATGCATAAACATGATCAATTAATTGATATTTTACAAACAAAAGTTGTAAGAAAGTTACTTACATAAACATAGTCATATTTACAATGAAAAATTAAAACAAGAGACAATTTTTACTTAGGCCTATACATAACATAGACAATTTTCGATTAATGTTCAGTAAAGAAAAAAGTTACTTAGGCCTATGACTAAAGAAACAGGCAATTACCTCATTTTTCCAAAAGACAAGTCCAGGTCATAAGGACACTTTGAAATCAACCATTCTTTCAGTTCTTTCTTGAATTCGCTTCCATTTAGTTCTTTAATGTTATTAGGCAACTTGTTGTAGAAGATTGTTCCCTTTACATATAAAGATAAGCTTATGATGATAAAATTTACTTTATTTAGGGTAATAGTTACCAAAAATATTCAAAACAACAATTTCTCTAAGAAATGAGGAATATGCCCACAAAACAAGTGAAGCCCTTAGATATAATATCTAAAGCGTAATATATTATATAATATATTATACTGAGTGTGGAGGTTTGCTGCAACATAAACATTTATAAGATAAATCATATGTTTAGATTTTTTTATTATTTCATTTGTTTTTATTTTGACTGATTTAAGATCATTAGCCTACCGGTACTTGTATGTTTGTTTAAATTTATATAGGCCTACTATACCATACTACAAAAGAGTACACTTTTCAAAAATTATTAGAGCAAAAATTAATATGGAAAAAAGTTGGATAACTTTAATGAATGCCAATGTATTCCCAAGATCATTTCCCTTTAGTACAGTCACCAAGTAAGAAATTAGGCATGAACCTTGAAATTAGGCATGTCCGACTCAAATTTGATGAATGATTCTAGTGTAATTTGATGTACTGAGCAAGAATATGGTCCTTGTCCAATTTTGAAAATCAAAGGTCAAAGTTCATAGAGCCGAAAATACAGAAAAAGATGGGCCTATTGAAAAAAAATTGTATTAATGGTATCCAAATGAATATTCCCCAAGATATTGATTTGAAACTATCACCGTTAGTTGCTGGGTGGTAAATACTTCGTTTTGACTGGGTACTATTAATTTTCTGCCGCCATCTTGGATCCAGCAAGTTGAATACAAGATAATCTTTTTTTATATGCATGTAGTGTTGTGAGCTTTGTGACACATCATTACAGACTAGATTTTCACGCTAGGCCTATGATTACAATGCCACAATCCGTTTTTGAAAATATTTTTTGATCTCGAGTTATACTCAAATAAAAATTTCTCCCCCTGAACAATTCTAAGGGGAGTTTCCAAATTAAACTATTTTTTGGTTTTGTTTTAATTTTCTTAAAGTAGGCCTACACCTCGGATTATCCGGACCCCATATAATCCGGATCCACAATTATCCGGACTGGTCTATCCGAAAAATTAAGAATTTAAATCAGGGCAAAAACGTGATTTTAGCGAGTTTATGAGTGAAACGCGCCTTTTAAACATAAAATGCAAATGCAATACATTACTGTACGCATTTGGAATCACAATAATTAAAAGAGTCGCATTACCTAAACAGTGAATTACCGGTACGGCAATTTTGTGGACGTAGTTGTCTGGTTTGCTACTTGTGGTGCAGCAGTAATCAACAAAGGATAGCCTACAGCAATATTGTGAGTTTGAGTTTCTAATTTCAAAGACTAGGCCTAATATGTAAGTTAGTACAGTCTTGATACGCAGTTTGCAGCATCAATTTTGCAGGGGCTAAGGTACACGATCGCTATTAAGGTGATATTGTTAAGACCTCGGATTATCCGGATTTTTTGCTCTCCAGATCGGTGTTCTTCCACATTAATCCGGATAATCCAAGGTGTACTGTTTTTCCAGTTTTAATCACATTATAAAATTCATTTTTGTCTTAAAAGATTCAGTGATTAAGTGGCATTAATTAGAAATACTAATGATTGAAATATAACCCGTCAGAGGTGAGTTACAAAGCAACATTTCAACAATGTTTATTTTTCAAAATTTATTTGTAGCTTACTTAACACGTTCGCTGCTGGCCACTATGTAACATTGCCTCTGTTACACTGAACTATGGTAAAAACAATGATGGTTAGCCTATGTCGGATTGCAATGTTCACTATCAAATCGGTTTAGGACTTAGTACTTAGTGATTCTGATAGATAGCAGAATTAGGCCTACCTAGGTTGCAGTCGGTAAAGTAGTGTTGCTATTTAGCGAGAAAGAAGTCCTGAGACAAGCCCTTATCTAAATGACCCTGGTGATAATTTTTGAAAATAATGTTTTAAATTGTGGGAAAAGTATGTCCCCAAGAGCTGCAAGGAAATATAGAAAGCTCATGAGGAGCTGGCTAATCCATAACAACAATGAGCGGTGCCGTTCCAGAATGTTCCTAGCTCCTAGCGCCATGTTCCTGGTGATGTTCCGCAGCAGCGAACGTGTTAAAGATTCTAAGTAAGTACATTCTCAGGTTCTGAGTAAGTCTAAATATTTGATTTTGGTCTTCAAACACTCATCTGATCTTTTGCTTTCATTTCAGCCAAAACAAACTTAATACCTAATGTGATTATAGAACCGGAGATGAATGAAAAACTTAATAAAGATAATTTAATTTGGATGATTGTATGATCTTTGAAAGGGTACAGATTGTCATCTGTATTCGATTACAGTACAGTTGTACTGTCCTAATCGAACTAAGGGACCTACATTTTAAGTGGGATCAAACCACAATTAATTTCACCTGGTTTACACTTCACAATCTGGTCCAATTATGAAGACGGTCCTAGAGACATATTACTACTCAGTAGTACAGGCGATAACCCACACTATGGAACACCATGTCCACAAGCCATCGTTGATAACTATCCATAATTCGTGACCTCCAAGTAAGTTAGCTGGTTTACATTACAGTTCACAATGCTATGGTGAAAAGTCTCGAATGAAGGTTTCAATAGTTAGGGTATATTGCTTATCCAAGTCTAGAGATTGGGTTTACAACTAAATCAAGATTAACATAAAGCTAAGGCCTATTAATTCCTCGAGCTTTTAAATAAAGAGAAACTCTGTTTTCAATGGTGAAGCCCAGGGTTATCTTTTCCATGGAAAGGCAAAAGCTTGGTGAAAAAGACCAAATACATAATTTAACAGGTACATAAACTTACCCTTCGATATGCAAATAAATCCCTTTGAAGTTTCTGCCGTTCTGCTGAGGGCTGTTGCCCTTTATTTCTTATGAATTTGAACATTTCTCAAACCAAAGTTAGGTTAGACCATTAATGTTTGAAACACAATAAACAAACAATGTTCCAATTATTGTTCACACTATGAATAAAATACTTTCAACGGAACACTGCAAACTGCGAACCGCACACGATTAAAGAAGTTTTTAAAGTGTATAGTAATGATGGGTGTGAATGGTGATGTTTATAATGCACGAATTCCTGATCGGACCGTAGAGAATAAAAACAAAAGAATAGGCCTCCGCCTTCCGCTTGCTTACGTCAACCAGATGCTTACGATTTGAAAGTAGAATGTGAAGGAATCCACAAGAAATGCCGGAACAATTATTTCAAACTTGATGAACACTATCAACAAGAAGATTTTTATTTATGCTGTCCCAAATGACGGGAATAAAAACAAGACAATAACCACAAAATTTCCGTCAAAATTGTTGATACCTGACTGTGGTTGGCAACACTGAGTGATGCCGTTGCCAAACTTGTTCTTTTTGCCTTTCAGAATGTGGGTTTGTTCGGTTTGTTGCACTGATTTATAGGAAGATATTTTTAGTCATATATAAAAATTATATGTAGTGTAATGTTTTTATAACGGTTTGAACCGAGGCCGCACAAAACTTAAAAGCCTTAAAAAACGAATTATCAAGTAGATACATTAAATACATCACTTAATATGGCGACCCACCCAGGTACGTATTTTTTGCCACAAGTATGATGACAGATGAGTGAAGGATGTTTGTGGTGCAATCTTGTAGTCTTGCTACTGACTTAAGGCCGATATATTCCTTAGACAGGACTGTTAATTAATAGCCCAACAGTCAATGGCAACTAATGGACCTACATTTTAACGTGGAATCCGAACCACAATCTCTTCGGTTAACAGTTTTACAAACTGGTCTAATTATGAGGATGGTCCTACGAACGTAGTATTCAATTCTGCGGAACACCGCATCCACAAGCTATCGCTCATAACCAATGTATACATTGCCCATAACTATCCACAATGCTTTACTGGAATTATAATATTTACATTCCTTAGAATTGACGGTAAATAATTCATAATGAAATGTACATAATTTATAGGATGGTAGTTTTCGGAAGATCCCGCATACACAGGGGGCAGATTGTAGAAAATAGATATGAAAACTCTGCTGAGAAAGGAGCAGAGTAAGGCGTACGCCTCTATAAAATCCATCAGCTCCGTAAGATTTTTCAGATATACACAACAACTTTAAGGCTTTTGGCACATCTGGCACATCTAGACGTAACCATGACGTTAAGCTCAGGGCCGTATAAGGGCCGTATGAAGGAACCCCAGGGCGAAAACAGTGGACGAAAAAACGGCACCCGGTGGGAAAGGAGTCCCACGCCGCACAAGTCCGTAAACAAGGAATTTGGAGTAAATCAGAGGCGACAATTGTCTAGATTAGATACAATAAAAGGTCAACTCTTTTGCGAGGGCGTAGGGGCCTCTTTTAAAATTTCGTCCAAATTCAGGCCCCTGTGGCCAAAAAATGTCACCATCAACTGCACCAATAAGCCTTTAACCCTTTCTCCAATGGTACAAGTTTGTGATATCGAATGCCATTTGAGAGCAATGCACATTGAGTTTTTAAATTGTTAGGGGCTCTATGTAAGTTGGTCGCACAGCAGCGTACAATATTAACTTACGTGGACAAACTGTTATGCTTTGTTATTTCTAGTATTCTAATTCCAGAAATACTAGAAATAACAAGAAAAGAAGAGTGTAACGGTGATGTGTACCGTGATTTGCGCGCAGCATTTGTAAGTAACCAACCATTCTGACCTCACCCTTGCCCAAATACATAACTGTCTCAGCGTGCCACTAATTACTTTCGGGGGAAAAATACTACTGATCATGGTGTGCTGATGAACTACCTTCAGAGCTACTTATCATACTTCTTGTCTGATCGTCTGAACGAAGGCAGTTTCTCATTCAAGATAGCAACACTCATGAAAGAACGTTTAACTGCCTAAATAAAATTATCCGGTAAGTGAATGAACTAAGTGGTATTGAAAGTATATTCCCTAGTCTAAGGTATTATGTTTTGGTCAAATAAAAATATTTACTTTTTCAATTTTTTACAGTTAGGCTTAGAGAGTACAACTCTATATCCTAGTGCCAATAAGTTTTATGTAGGGCCTATCTTGCCTGCACCAATGATCGATGTACCTTAACCCATTTTTAATGTATTGGTAGAACCATAGCCAACTCATTTCAAGCCATTCCTACACTGAAGTCAACTATCTACCTTAGCCTAGTTTCACCCACCTACCAATTAAATTGCAATAAAATTGTAATCAACAATTTATATCAACAATAAACACAACAAACCAAATCGAACATAAACATAGATCGTTACGAGACGTACTCGATCCTCATCGCATTCGTGAACCCGGGACCCTCCTTCCAGCCGGACATTATGATCACAGGGTCGCCACACTTGATTATGTCTTGCTTTTTCCCGTAGTCGATACCGAGCTGCACTCTAGCGTCCATATCTTTGTGCCAGGCCGGGTCCAGAACTCTCTCGCAGATCAGCGGGAGGATGGCGCGATGCAGGAGGCAGTGGTGGGCGACCCTGGGCGTCCGGGTGACGGCGATGATGGGACACTGCGGACGGTACTTGGCGACGAGGTAGGCGGACTGGCCGGTCACGGTGGTGACGACGATGGCGGAAGCGCCACACTTGCTGGCTGCGTCCACAGCTGCTATGGCCACGGTGTGGTTGGCCTCCAGACGTCCGGTGATCTTGGAGGTGAGATCCTCGAACAGCTGTTTGTGCCACAGCGCCGCCTCGGCCTCCCTACACAGGGATGTGCCATATTAGATATTTTGTGATATTAGATACTTCCATATTAGTTACGAAGAAATATTTGTTGAAAATCATAATGCATTAGGTTTTTAGTTTCCAGTTTTGAGAATTTTTAGCTAAAAATTGAGCCTTGAACTGATAAAAACTTGTTAAAAATTGATTTATGTCGATTGAAAAGTATTAAAATTGAAAATTAGTAAAATTTAATCAATTTTATGAGCTCATTTGTTTATTTATTGCTGTTACAGTTATTTTATAAAAAAAGAAAACTGTATGCAAAATTATTACTTCTGTTTTTTTAAACAGTCACAATTGTATTTAATAGAGTTATTTGAAATTACTCATAACAATTATTCTTATTTTGTTGTATAATATTATATATTCGTAATACTTAATATGCAGAACGTGATATCTCATGCCCGGCAATCGCCTTGAACCAGCTAGAAATTTAATTACATGAGACAACTCTCACATTAGTCATAATCATATTAGGAAAATTTACCACATTTATTTTGTTAACGCAAGCGATGAAAGAAACAGAAAGTCTAAATAACTATGTCGGTGAAGAGTGCAGAAGAAATATGTGTGTAAGTGGGCAAAGATGTTTTATCATAATGACATTTTAGTTACTTTGGAAATCATATACTTTTACTTATCTAATACGAAAAACCTAATACTGATACATTCCTACCTGCAGATGTTGGCCATGGTTTTGATACACTCCAGCGGATAGTCTCCCTTCGCCGTCTCGCCGGAGAGCATCACACAATCGGCGCCGTCCAAGATGGCGTTGGCGACGTCTGAACTCTCCGCCCGGGTCGGTCTGGGCTTCTTTATCATCGACTCTAACATCTGAGTGGCGCAGATGGCCGGTTTTCCTCTCCTGTTGCACCTTGCAATCATCGCCTTCTGTGCCAAGAAGACTTTCTCCGGAGGGATTTCTATCCCCAGGTCTCCTCTGGCCGCCATGATGCCGTCCGCGGCCTCTATGATGTCGTCCAGGTTCACCAACCCCTGGTGATTCTCGATCTTCGCGATGATCTTGATGTCCTTCCCCCGTTCCCCGAGGATGCGCCGGATCTCGGCGATGGCCTGGGGGTCCCGGATGAACGAGGCGAAGATCATATCCACCTGGTGCTCCACGCCAAAGAGCAAATCCCCCTTGTCTTTCTCAGAGACCGCGGGCAGGTCTACAGGAATCCCTGGAAGATTCACCCCCTTCTTGCTCCCCAACATCCCTCCGTTCTCCACAGTGCAGTGCACGTGACTGTGCTCCACCTTGTCGACAATCAGCGATATGAGCCCGTCGTCCACGTACACTCTGTTCCCCTTACTGAGGACCTTGGTAATGTTGGAGTAGTCGACCCAGAGGTCCTTGTCGGTACATTTATCTTTGTAGGAACTCTCTATGGTCAGGCGGATCGAGTTCCCTTTCTTCAGCTCGACCTCGGCACTCTCTCCGCCCACCAGGTTCCCTGTCCTGATCTCGGGCCCCTTGGTGTCCAGAGCTATCGCCAGTGGTACAGTCATCCCCAGTTTCTCGCTGCGGCTCCTCACGGCCTGCCGGATGTTGGCTATGGAGGTCGCATGGTACTCGTGGGTCCCGTGGGAGAAGTTGAGGCGAGCGATGTCCATCCCAGCCTCCATCATTTTCTCCAGCATCTCAGGGCTCGAGGAGGACGGGCCGATGGTACAGATTATACTGGACAATCTTACATCCAACGTTTTCAAATCGGCTTCCAGCGAACATATGTGGTCCAGATTGGTGACGGCCTGAACGGTCCGGTCGCTCCGTGTTGACGCCTTGAGTGGCGGGGCCACCAGTTTAATGTGGTGTTCAGAGATACGATTAGGTTCGGCAACGTACATTATTTTACACTTTTTACAAATGTCGTCCAAACCGCTTCTTCTCTTTTGACAGTCGCACATTCCACATAAATCACCCTTTGGTCAGAGGGAATTTTTCCATTCAATTAAAATGTTGAAAAATTTCTATTTAGTTTTAAGGTTGAAGGTTTATTTATAAAAATCTTTTATAAACGTCAGCTGACTTCTCCAAATTTATATCAAGTGAACAAGTGTTTTAGACATTAAAAAGTTTAAATTAGACTTTACACGGTTCGTTATCAATCTTATATAATAAGCTGCATTGCTGGGAATGTGATTCTATTCACACAGGGACAACTGGAAGACGCTTCAAATTAGATCTAGGAGTCTAGACTTTCATCAATACCATTCACATATTTTATTGTTTATTGTTAGTATTTCCGTCAGTACTTCAATACCCAAACTTTTGATTAGTATACACCGTCAATTTCGAAGAATAATTTCAATAATATAACCGTGTAAGATCAAGGTCCTTTTCACACGAAGCGGTTTTGATGCGGCTGCTGCAGTACAAGGAGTCGTCCAACTTACTACCGCTGTCTCAGTTTAGCATTTGGATTATACGAAATTACCGAGTAGGACGCTGCCGCGTCGTATGGGAGGTAGTAATTAAGGTACCATAAAACTACGTAATCGCACGGCTCCTTGCCGTACGGCAGCAGCCGCATTGAAATTGCTTCGTGGGAAAGAGATCTTACACGTTACACGCACGGTTTTAATACTGAAATTATTTTCGATATACTGATGAAAACAAAGGGTATTGAAGTGCTGATGGAAATACCAATAAATACTATCAAAATGGGAATGGAATTGATGCAAGTCTGGATTCCTTGACCGAATTTGAAGCGGCCTCCAGTTTTTCCTATGTAAATAGAACCACATTCTGATCAATGGTATATACATCGTAAAAACCGACCGTGTTATGAACTTAAACTTTAAGTTCAGTAAAAACGCTTGTTCAAATTTGGTTCACTTCCCTTTGAATGAGTCAGCTGTCTTATAAATATGTTTTGATGTATACCCTTAAACCAAATTTTTATTTTCATAAAGAAAATTTTATTTTCAAAATTTCAACAAAAGTTTTTTTAAACTTTATTTCAATGGAAAACCCAAAGGGCTCCGAGGTCAGAACAGGAAACTTGCTGGTCAAAGTGAGAGCTGATGTGGAGCTCAAGAACCCAATCCGGTTGACCATCATGAGGCTGGAAAAGATTATGGAAGCCGGGATGGACAAAGCTCGCCTCAACTTCTCAGAACAAATCAGAACCTTAGTGGGCGGAGGGAGTGCCGAGAACTTCTCAGAACAGAAGATCAGGACAGGAACCTTGGGGGGCGGGGGGAATGTCGATAACTTCTCAGAACAGGATATCAGTGCAGGTACCTTGGTGGGCGGAAGGAGTGTCAAGAACTTCTCAGAACAGGAGATTAGAACAGAAACCTTGGTGGGAGGATGGAGTGCCGAGAAACTCTCAGAACAGGAGACTAGGACAGAAACCTTGGTGGGCGGAGGGAGTGACGAGGACTTCTCAGAACAGGAGATCAGATCAGGAACCTTGGTGGTCGGAGGGAGTGACGAGGATTTCTCAGAACAAGAGATCAGATCAGGAACCTTGGTGGTCGGAGGGAGTGACGAGGATTTCTCAGAACAGGAGATTAGAACAGAAACATTGGTGGGTGGCGGGAGTGCCGAGAACGTCTCAGAACAGGAGATCAGGACAGGAACCTTGGGGGGCGGGGGGAATGTCGATAACTTCTCAGAACAGGAGATCAGTGCAGGTACCTTGGTGATTGGAGGAAGTGACGAGGACTTCTCAGAACAAGAGATCAGATCAGGAACCTTGGTGGTCGGAGGGAGTGACGAGGATTTCTCAGAACAGGAGATTAGAACAGAAACATTGGTGGGTGGCGGGAGTGCCGAGAACGTCTCAGAACAGGAGATCAGGACAGGAACCTTGGGGGGCGGGGGGAATGTCGATAACTTCTCAGAACAGGAGATCAGTGCAGGTACCTTGGTGATTGGAGGAAGTGACGAGGACTTCTCAGAACAAGAGATCAGATCAGGAACCTTGGTGGTCGGAGGGAGTGACGAGGATTTCTCAGAACAGGAGATTAGAACAGAAACATTGGTGGGTGGCGGGAGTGCCGAGAACGTCTCAGAACAGGAGATCAGGACAGGAACCTTGGGGGGCGGGGGGAATGTCGATAACTTCTCAGAACAGGAGATCAGTGCAGGTACCTTGATGGGCGGAGGGAGTGTTGAGAACCTCTCAGGACAGGAGATTAGAACAGAAACATTGGTGGGTAGAGGGAGTGCCGAGAACTTCTCAGAACAGGAGATCAGGACAGGAACCTTGGGGGGCGGAGGGAACGTCTCCGAACAGGAGATCAGAACAGGAACCTTGGGGGGTGGAGGGAGTGTCGAGAACTTCTCAGAACGGGAGATTAGAACAGAAACCTTGGTGGGTGGAGGGAGTGCCGAGATCCTCTCAGAACAGGAGACTAGGACAGATACCTTGGTAGGCGAAGGGAGTGACGAGGATTTTTCAGAACAGGAGATCAGTGCGAATACCTTGGTGGTCGGAGGAAGTGACGGGGACTTCTCAGAACAGGAGATCAGTGCAGGTATCTTGGTGGTCGCAGGAAGTGACGAAGACTTCTCAGAACAGGAGATCAGATCAGGAACCTTGGTGGTCGGAGGGAGTGACGAGGACTTCTCAGAACAGGAGATCAGTGCAAATACCTTGGTGGTCGGAGGAAGTGACGAGGACCTCTCAGAACAGGAGATCAGGACAGGAACCTTGGTGGTCGCAGGAAGTGACGAAGACTTCTCAGAACAGGAGATCAGATCAGGAACCTTGATGGTCGGAGGGAGTGACGAGGACTTCTCAGAACAGGAGATCAGTGCGAATACCTTGGTGGTCGGAGGAAGGGACGAGGACCTTTCAGAACAGGAGATCAGGACAGGAACCTTGGTGAGTGGAGGGAGTGTCGAGAACATCTCAGAACAGGAAATCAGAACGGGAACCTTGGTGGGCGGAGTGAATGCCGAGAACGTTTCAGAACAAAAGATCAGGGCAGGAACCTTGATAGGCGGAGGGAGTGCTGAAAGCTTCTCAGAACGGGAAATTAGCACAGGAACCTTGGTAGGTGGAGCGAGTGCTGAAAACTTCATGGAACAGGAGATCAGGATAGGAACCTTGGTGAGCGGAGGGTGTGCCGGGAACTTCTCAGAACAGGAGATCAGCACAGGAACCTTAAAAGGTGGAGCGAGTGCTGAAAACTTCTTGGAACAGGAGATCAGGACAGGAACCGTAATGGGCGGAGGGAGTGACGAGAATTTCTCAGAAAACGAGATCAGAACAGGAACCTTAGAGGGCGGAGGGAGTGACGAGAACTTCTCAGAACAGGAGATCAAGACAGGAACCTTGGTGGGCGGAGGGAGTGACGATAACTTCTCAGAACAGGAGATCAGATCAGGAACCTTGGTGGGTCGAGGGAGTGCCGAGGACTTCTCGGAACAGGAGACCAGAACAGGAGCCTTGGAGGGCGGAGGGAGTGCCGAAGACTTCTCGGAACAGGAGATCAGAACAGGAACCTTGGTGTTTCGAGGGAGTGCAGAGCACTTCTCAGAACAGGAGATCAGAACAGGGATCTTGGAGGGCGGAGGGAGTGCGGCAGTGGAGCCGAAGAAAGGGAACCCGGTCCGTCTGATTATCATGAGGCTGGAAGAGATGATTGAAGTCTGTTTGAACAAAGCTCGTCTCAACTTCTCAGATAAGGAAATCAGAACAGGCACCTTGGTGGGCGGAGGGAGTGTAGAAGTGGATCTGAAGAAAGGGAATTTGAACCGTTTGACCATCATGAGGCTGGAAAAGATGATGGAAGCCGGGATGGACATCGCTCGCATCAACTTCTCCCAAGGATCCAACGAGTGCATCGAAAGATCCATGACCAACATCCAGTTCGTGCGGAATCGCAGTGAGAAGCAAGGCCGCCGACAGACTCTTTGAGGCCCGGGGCAAAGTGTGGGTGCGAGGCCCCTCTTTTAGAGAAAATGGTAAATAATAGCTTTGTCTCTCACTTAGAAAAATACATTAATCTCAAAAATCGTCTCTTACTCGTCTCATAAATGTATAGAATCTGCAGATAAAAAAGAACCCGTGCGAATTGCACGATTATTAAATCACTAATAAATAAGTCCTGTATATAAAATTAGAACAATAAGTTTAAATATCTAGCTATCCCACAGAAAATCTTTCAACTAATTAACTAGCACATACACGGGAGAACATACAAAACCAATGTTGGTACAATTTTTCCAATGCATGAATTTGTTGGGAAGCCCTGAATCGTAAATGGTGCTCATTGTTTATTGCATGGTAACTAGTTCTAGTTACTGTGTTTATTTTTTTTATCAGAGGGAGTGTGGGGCGAGGTGAGTGATCCTAACACATTCAAGGGCAAGAGATTAATTAGGCAGTAATGATACGTATGTGCGGACCGTTATTGGTGAGGGTTTCAAACAAGTTTTGAAGCGACTAAACACTTCTAGAGCTTCATACAATCTCCATGATAGTACTAAATTATAATACATTTAAGCAGTTTGTCAATAGGCCTTCGTAAAAATTCACGGTAATTATGATACAAACTAATATTGAAATATTGAAACTAATTGATACGAAAATACTTGGAATCGTTCGTTTTGGTTTAGAATTTCACGTTGAATGGTTCATCAATAACATTTCCTCCCGAAAATTGGGTTTAAGGAATAATAATTAATTGCTACAGTCATAAAGTCATATTCTTAATATTATCATTAATTCACTTAAAATGGAGGCAGGTCGAAAATAACGTCACATCTCTAAAATGGAGGACTGGATGAGTTATAACGTTAGGATGATTTTAGGGAGGGGGCTCCAAAACTGTTCACAAAGCTAAGTGGACGGGCCTTAATACGGTTAAAAATTAAAATCTTTAAAAAATCTAAGTATTGATTGGCGCTGTTAAATTACTTTGAATTGACCGTAACTAATTCAAAATAAAACGTTTACATATCAATAAAACAGAACAATGTATAGAATGATATGTAATTTTGTATCTATGGTTATACTAGTTCATTATTACTCTATGTCTACTTTACTGCCTTCTACCATAGAGTAATAATAATCTTCTACTTTACTGTCTTTGTTTATCCGTGATCTGTCTTTATCGACAGAAACGAAAAAAATTGTGGTCATGGTCAAAGTCATCATCATCATGGTAACAAAATGAGGGGTGTTTACAGCTGTGTTTGTACGTCATGAGTCTTTCAAAAAGCGTTGGATCGTAAATTTTTCAATGTTAAATGCGTTTTAAGTTTCACCCTCGTTTAAGTAAAATAGTGCATTTATATGAACTTTTATAGGCGTAAGAACTGTTCAATGTTAATCATGCTGGCTAAACATAGAAGCTGCCTAACCTCATTCTTTTATCAAAAGCTTCAAGATTTTCAATTTGTTACATAAAAACTTTATCACAGCTTAACTTTGTAAAACTCAAGTTTTGTGGAAATGGCTGCAAATTATTTTTGTAGTAAGGCCTCTGAGGCTGCTAATGAAGATTGGCAGTTACCTCTTTCTTTTCTCAAGAAACATCATGTGGAAGCCATTGAGGGTGCTCCTACAGAATTTCACAGTTGGAGAATGAAGGAAAGGGTAAGAGTTTACAATCTTGGTCACCTGACTTTCTGGTGAACCCTGTCATTCATTATGCTTTTGCAAGCGTAACAAATTTAACGAAGCCTAACGTAAAGGAGAACTTATGTCTAGATTGTTAATGCGTTCTTTTATTTCCAAATTTCCTTTTAAGAAATTAAATGCTGAGATAGTGCATCTAGGACCTACGATGAGCTATTAAAGACATTACAAGTGAGAAATAGTGAGAGGCTACATGAAACATTTTAGCCCTATTTGAGAGGCAATCACTTTGGCCTGCTTTCCATGTAGTGTAGAGAGCACGAAATACGGCGGGCGGCCAAAACTGTAAACTCATAAAATTTTCTGCTTAACATCAGCTGAAATGACTGAATGAAATGTTTTTGTTGAACTGTCAAAGCTTTGTTTACGTTTCTTAAAGTTTTTTACGTGTAAATTTGTGTTTACTTTACCATATGATGTTATATTTGATTAACTACCCAAACAAATAATAAACATTAATTACACCAACAGCGCAGTCACTCACCCGTCTTAGCCTAATTGCTGCTCGCGATTGTAGGTTATTACAATCACTAAAAGAAGGCCTTTGCTAAGTTAGTATGTTCTTTGAGGTATCCGAAATCTTTTTATAGGCCTACCATTGCATACAGGGTATTCAGTAAGCATAAGTTTTAACTAGTTCTATCATTCAGTAAGCATAAGTTTTAACTAGTTCCATCATAGCCTATTTCTACTGTATTATTGTTCCAGATGAAAACCGTAAGCGTCGCACTGGTGTTGTGTCTAAATGTTGGAGTTGACCCTCCTGATATCGTCAAGACGCAACCCTGTGCCAGACTTGAATGCTGGATCGGTCAGTATATGTAGCATACACTATTTTAAGCCTACAACATGGGCTATTTATAGCTACAATTTTCATATTAATATTTAATTGATGGATTACCTAGGCCTACTTACTTAGCTGGTCAACCCGGTTTCACCTGTAGGAAAATGGATAGGTAAACTTTCCTGGATTTAGGAATTAGTGTTTCATTTAATTTTTTTACAGTAGAGTCTTACAAACTCAACGCAATATGGACTTTGACCCTTTCAAAGCTTAAGGAATAAGTTAGACCCCTATTGAGTTTTCCTTAATAATTTTAGGATATAATGACCCAAGAAAAGCTTTGAAATGTATACTGGTTTATCCTTAAACACATTCAATGGATCGTGCACTGTGAAGGTGTAATTGAAATAATGACAAAACATTATAAATGAATTGAGAATGTAAATACAAATCAAACCTAATTGTCCTTAATGCTTACAATTCCACACTTAGGCCTATAGTAAAAATGAAGGTGTCGAGTTATCCAGAGTTAGGCTACTGGGATTTGAGTTTTGAGACAATATTGTAGGCTTCTTCTCATTAGGTTGCCATGTAATTTTATAAGCTTTCCTAGTGTTTAACATTCAAATTTTTGAAGTTTCGTAGTGTCAAATCCTAAGGAAAGGTTATAAAACCTTTTTGTTATACGGTACACATCTAGGATCCAAGGAGAGCATATGCTAAATGTCAATTCTGTACAGATCTTAAGGTTTTGGAGATTCGCTCTCCGTTAGAAAACTACTTCTTCTTTATATATATTAAAATAGACAAGGAGAACACATAAGACATCTGCAAGTAGAAAGAACTTACATTTCTCAGATCCAGACTGCCGTATAAAATATGTCACGTTAATTAACTCGTGGAGTTAAACCAGAAAAAGCCAAGTCTAACTGCAAATCCAACCTGAACATTTCTGTCGCAGATCCGCTCTCCATGAGCTCCAGAAGCGCTGTAGTCGGTCTTAACCTAACCTTAGCTAACCTAAACCAGGGGTTCTCAACCTGGAGGTCGCGGAAGCTCCGAAAATGAAAATTTATTTTGCTCAAAATGTAGGCCCGACTTAGACAAAAATAGATTTAAATATCTCACTTTAAACTTTAAGATGGGAGATGGGAGTGGTAATCTCTTGAGCAATAATATGTTTAAGAGATATAAAGTATACACAACTAAATCTCATAAGTGGTATCGTTTACATGTCTTAAAAACGTAACTCTTAATGAAGAAAAGTAACAGACTCGGCGCGGAGCAGCGGGCCATCGCCATGCCGACCGCGACTACCATGCCGATGTGACGCCCGACGCAGAGCTCTTTTTGTCAGGTATGCCTAAGCCAAAATCGTCATAGCAACAGGACCGTTACCAATACCAACTGATAAACATCTACCTACACTTTGGAAAGGGGAATGCAAATGAAAACTCTGAAGCCTCTATAAAAATAGTAGCCCTACTTTATTTGTGAACAGAAAACTAATTAAATAAGTATAAAGTAAACCATATTACCATACTAGTAATTTATGTACAAAACTTAATTTATGTCAAGGGTAACCTTTTTGTTACGTAGATTAAGCGTATGTGTAAGCAGGGAGATGTTACTAACATCCTACTTTGCCTTCTTTCACTCACTATTGTCATATGGGATAACCTTATGGGGTAATAGTGGTGGAGCTCACCGTGTCTTTATAATCCAAAAACAAGTTAGGGCCTATGAGATTAATTTCCCTACCGAAGAATTTCAAATAATGACGGTACCATCTTTGTATATATATAGTAGCTTAATTAAAGTTAAGGAAAATTTGGATCAATATGAGATGCAGCCGGATATTCACAATCATGATACAAGAGCAAAATCCAAGCTGAACTTGTTACCAGTACGATTAGACAAATTTAAGAAAAACTATTGTTATATGGAAATCAAACTTTTTAATAAATTGCCTACCAGTGTATGTTCTTTACCAATAAATAAGTTTAAAATAGTTTTAAAAAACTGGTTGAAGAAAACACCATTCTACTCAGTAAATGAGTTTTTATTATGTGATACCAAAAATCTAGTCTTTTAATTAATTCTGATTGAAATAATTTTATCTTATTGTTTTCACTTTACATATTTTATTTACCTGTTAATGTTTTCCCCCTAAGTTATTATATTATATATTAATGAATTGTTTCTCTGTTACTAAGTTTTAAGTCATCTATGTTTAGTCTGCCCTAGTTTTTGTGAAACTTTGTTATCTTGCTCGTTAAACCTTTAAGAATAACCCTGTATTTTGGTCCTAATTTTGACCATGTCTATTGTACCTTTGGTATCTAATGACAATAAATATTCTTGATTCTTGATTACTGAACTCTTAAGCTTGAAAGCAAAATCTAAGCTTGTTTTGTCAGTTCAGTCTTAGTTAAAATAGAATATAAAAATACATCTGTAAAAAGCAACAGCATATTTCAAACCATAATAATTGAAATAAAAACATACAAACTAACTTTAACAACAATCTTCAAAATATCTGGTTTTATTTTTGTGATGCAAACATTTTCAAGAGACAAACGGTTTCTTGGTTTAATTTTAATTGTTACCATCCTTGAAAACTCAGCATCACATAATGTTGCAGAAGGAATCAAAACTGTCAAAGCTTCAGATACCAATTCCGGATACTCATTTCATATAGCAACCCAAAACCTGTCTACAAACTCACTTTCATACAGCAACTTTTTGGATTTATTTTACGAGAGCTCGGTGAGCTTATCATGAAGATTTGGGTCCATTTCTGCATTTTCCACAATTGTTTCTCTGAATGGATATAAAACCCACAGTATACCAGAGGTGTTTTCGGTCTAAATGTAATCCAAAAGCTGGGTTTTCAAAGCTTTCAGGTGGGTAGACACGAGTATTGAAAATATTGTTAGATCAAGTGAATCGTCACCAACGCTAGAAAAAAAATCCTTAAACTCGTTGGTTAAAGCAAAATTTTCAAAGTTCATTTTTTCACTCGTATTTCCCAAAGCTTTACTTTTTTTCAAAAGCATTTACTTTATCCTGGGCAAATAATACAGTTGTATGAGGTCATTGTAGAGACATGTTCAAAATGTTTATTTCTGAAATATGTATCTGTAAAATATATATTATCGGTGGTACTTTAATAAGAAAAAAAAAACAGGTATGCCTAGCATAAAAACTATATTTTCTATTCTAGATAAACTGATAAACAACATGAATTTCACTCTTACTACGTACTGTACACACTTAACAATGAAAGTTTAGGGTAAGATGAAGGTATAAGGGGTCGCCAACATTTTATCACCTAAAAAGGGGGTCGTGATATCACCTAAAAAAACCCTGACCTAAACTAACCTGAGCTAACCTAAACTAACGTAACCCAAGCTAACCTAAACTAACCTAACCTAAACTAACCTGAGCTATCCTAACTGAAGCTAACCTAAAGTAACCTAAGCTAATCTAACCTAAGCTAACTTAAACTAATCTAACCTGACCTAACCTAAACTAACCTAACCCAAACTAACCTAACCAAAGCCAAAGGCGCGGCACAAGGTGTCCCTCAACCGGACGGTGGACGAGGTGAAGAATCTATCCTGAACATTTCTGTCGCAGATCCGCTCTCTATGAGCCCAGAAGGTGCTGGAGTCTGTCCTCACCCAACCTAACCAAAACTAACCTAACCTAAACTAACCTGAACATTTCTGTCGCAGATCTGCTCTCTAAGAGCCCAGAAGGTGCTGGAGTCTGTCCTCACCCAACCTAACCAAAACTAACCTAACCTAAACTAACCTGAACATTTCTGTCGCAGATCCGCTCTCTATGAGCCCAGAAGGTGCTGGAGTCTGTCCTCACCCAACCTAACCAAAACTAACCTAACCTAAACTAACCTGAACATTTCTGTTGCAGATTCGCTCTCTATGAGCCCAGAAGGTGCTGGAATCTGTCCTCACCCAACCTAACCAAAACTAACCTAACCTAAACTAACCTGAACATTTCTGTCGCAGATCCGCTCTCTTTGAGCCCAGAAGGTGCTGGAGTCTGACCTCACCCAACCTAACCAAAACTAACCTAACCTAAACTAACCTGAACATTTCTGTCGCAGATCCGCTCTCTATGAGCCCAGAAGGTGCTGGAGTCTGTCCTCACCCAACCTAACCAAAACTAACCTAACCTAAACTAACCTGAACATTTCTGTCGCAGATCCGCTCTCCATGAGCCCCCAGAAGGCGCTGGAGTCAGTCGGCGCGAGTCTGCAGAAGCAGTACGAGCGGTGGCAGCCGAAGGCGCGGTACAAGCTGTCGCTCGACCCGACGGTGGATGAGGTGAAGAAGCTGTGTACGTCGCTGCGCCGCAACGCAAAGGAGGAACGCGTGCTGTTCCACTACAACGGACACGGAGTGCCCAAGCCGACCAGCAACGGGGAGATATGGGTGTTCAACCGGGTGAGTCTTTGTTTATTTTATTTATTTACTAGCTGATAACCCCGGCTTTGCCCGGGAGATTATTTTTTCTTCTCGTATTCTTGTTTCTCAGAGCTGCATTCAGTGAGTTACCATAGTAGCTATTTCTAATGGTAACCATAGCAACAATTCAAAGCACAGCCAATATTCCTGACATTGGTCCCTTTAGGACGATCCTGAGCCTAAGCCCTTAAAGATATCAAAACCAAACTATAATAGTGCACATCATGAGATTCCAAGCTTTAATTTGAATCCAAGATCAAGTGTCTACGACATGTAGTTTTGGCTGTAGCCCGAAATATACCAACACACAACTCTTCTTTTATATATATAATATAGAAGATTGATTTAAAAATGTTACATAACAGGCCAAGCCCAATTACAATTCAACATTAATGTTTGATTGATTGATTGATTGGAAGACGGGGTATAGACTTCCAAGGTCTCAGCACGTCAATCGAAGCTTAATGTGCTCCCCTAAACTGCTAGATTGGTAGCCCTATGACTGCCATCAATGAGGCTTAAGAGGTTTTCCCCAATACTAGCAGTCGGCACCAGCCTGCAGAAGCAGTACCAGCGGGTATGACTCCTGGTAGCATCTGGTTTGTCGCCTGGTTGTTGGAGACCAAAGAGGGCTCTTCTCCTTACCCCCAGCCCCTCACAATCAAGATGATGTGACTTGCAGTCTCGACAGAATAGTCTGCACTCTGGATCATCATGGTTGGTAACAAGAGTGAAGAGATGTTTCCCGAAATGGCCGTGTCCAGTGATCAAGGCAATTACCGACCTGACCTTACTCCGGCTCAGACTCAGCAGCCAACTGGTAAACCGAACAGAAGTTTCAGGAATCAGCTTTTTGCCTAGTGATTGGCCAGAATAGTTGGCCCATCGAAGGCGGTGCTGTTCCTTAGCCCAGTTATCGATGACAGAGTGGGCGATAACGTGTAAATTGTGTGAACCAAATAGGCAAAAAGGTATCTTGGAT
The DNA here is from genome assembly GCA_035578135.1 of Flexamia atlantica. Lineage (NCBI taxonomy): Eukaryota > Metazoa > Arthropoda > Insecta > Hemiptera > Cicadellidae > Flexamia > Flexamia atlantica. Next base: position 21,303,504 of record JAQJVK010000013.1, on the reverse strand, counting down.
ACCTTTCGCTATCAGTTTAATAAAACAACTCCACCTATATCTGTCTGAAGTTTTGCTGATCATACCGTTTTTATCGGTAAGAACAAGGAGGCAGTTATATCATTATAAGACTTGACAAAAAATAGATTTGAGGAAATTTGATTAAACTTAAATATTAAGAAAACAAACGTAATTAACATTAATCATGGACATATCTTAACAGAAAAGTTTATTCTTGACAATAATGAAATAAAATCAATTGGGAAACTTGATAAAATCAAGTATTAAGATATAAATTTTAATGATGAAATAATATTTGATCAAGAAAATTTAATCAATATTCTAAATGATAAGGTGACAAAAATAATAGTAACCCAATATTTAAAATCAGTACAAAAGCTATTTAAAATGTTTAATCTGTATTTACTCAGTACCAAATGAGTTACCAAATAACATTCCAAATTCAATGATACACTCTCCTTAAGTACCGTCAAATGGGGCTACTTTGAACAAAACCTGGAAAACGTTCTCTGCAAATTTTGAGTATTTAAAATCGGTTTTTTAATAACATTGACATATGAAATTCTTCAGAATATATATTTTCAGAAAAACATAGTTATTTGGTTACAAAAAATTATTTAGCACTTTAGAAAACTAAAAAATCATAATAAAAATTTTGTTGATTTTTTATGTTTCAAAACTGTGTCTATAGATCCAAGGGTATGACTCTAATTTGCTCAAAAATACATTACAGCTAAAGCTACATCAATTGCCTAATTAAATACAAATTTTTATAAAATTTATTTCATTTCTATATAGGCCTATTATTTTTATTTTTTGAAAATTGCATGTAGCCTAATTTTTTCTGCAAAATTGGGTTACTTTGAACAGCTGATTTTAGTGGCCTAAGAAGGAGGATTGTGATATCATTGACTCAAATGACATTATCAAGATCCTACCAGAACCTAGAATCAACAACAGAGGTATTATTAGGACGGTGGTAAAATAAAAGCATCATGGGAGGTGTATATTCAACATATTAATATATGTGTTCTTTTAAAGAATGAAAACAATCCATATACATCACAATATAGAAACTATGAACAAGAAATTAACGATTGTTTAATAAAATTACAACTATCATACAAAGATCAAGTTGTTTGTTTAAAACAAAAATTAATTCGGCACTAACTTCAAAATCTTGAGAACTTGTTAATTGGTGCTCTCTAAAAAAAAGGAAAAGGTGTAGTTATTTTCAAACAGTGTCCATCAATGAATAAAAAATTCCACAACTTGATGGTTTAACTAGAATATAAGACTGCATAAAAATGGTCGGAAATATTGCTCCAGTGAGGGGATTAAAAGGGAGATCTAAGGACGGCAACTGGTGTTGACATTGTCCTACGACTAAGTATACCGTTGAAACATTGCCACATGTCCTTGGAAAATGCCCCTTTGGAAGCCCCCGAGAAATATTCGACAGAATACGTTCTATTATTGCCGAAGAATTCTGAAGAAAATCATATGAAGTCTATGAAGAAGTCAATGCTACTGCAGGAAATGACTCCATATGATGAAGTGACCTAGTTGTCTTAGATAGAAAGAGGAACAGAGGTTTAATTGTTGACCCCGCAATAAGATTTGAAACTAATGAACAACAAGTAGAAGAAATTAACTGAAAAAAAATAAAATAAATTCTAATACAATTTGTTTTTACAAAGAAAAGTATAAGATTTACAATTTTTAAATTATTGGTTTATCAGTTGGCTTATGTGGAACATTAACAAAATTTTTTTGATGAACTTTTGGAAAAAATATCAATTAGATCACAAAAAAATATATACTATTGCAGTGACTTCAGTGCAACATTCATTGATTATTTTTTTAAACTATTTGTACAACTAAATTTTTAATAATATATTGTTTTAGTATTCTTTGTATTAGGCAGCCTACATTGGTAGGAAGATTGTAAATTAAATAAAATTTCTTAGGAACAGGTAAGTTAAAAATATATACCTTAAAAAATTGTGTTTTTAATTGTGATTTACCGACTCTTTGTATACCCATTTCATTTTATTAGCATATTACCAAGAAAATGTATTTGAATTAAGTTTATGTAGAAAGTTGTAGTAATAGTGGCGGAAAAATAGTAGGTCTTGGTAATAAAACTATGACTGTGACAAATGTTTAACGTAATTTATATTCGACGCAGTTACAATATTTTTCTAGCAACAGCACATTAAATTACGTTTCAGTGTTAATGAATGTAGCCCACATTTATAGTTGCAACATAAACGCAAAAATTATGTAATCCTAATTCAATAGAAATCAAATACCGTATCTTAATTAATTAATGAATGAAATAGTTCATTGAATTGTGCCAAAGAGCATAAAGTTAAATTATATAATAATTTTAAATACAAGGAAAAAACAGAAGGAAAAAATTACAGAAGGAAAAAATAAAATAAAAATTGACTGATACATAAATTTAAAAAAAGGAAAACTAACAGATTTTTGAGCAGGTAGTTTTTAAAACTGGACTGGACAGCACAAGCTAATGCTTGTTTTACAGGGAATTTTTTTTAAACGTAATCCATTTTTGAAATTGAATAATGCACATATATAAAGATGAAATATGTCTTAATTGTTGATATCTTTTTATCGAGTCCCAGATCTTACCTACTAGACATCTTTTTATAAAAACCTTATAAGTCCATATTTATAAAAATTGTGACAGTATTTTTTCTCCGCTCGCTCATTCTCACCATACTCATTTTGCTAAAAATGTTGGAATAAATTCTCTACAGCTTCAAAAATCATAAAATTAAAAAAATTCAAAAATCAATTTTAACAACGAATCCATTTTATATTGCACAAACTCTTTATGTTAATATCTGCCAACATTTTCCAAACTCTAATTTTCTTTCTCTCCCAATACTTATAATTTGTTTAAATAGAATAAGGATATTTTTATTATCGCTTAGTTTTGAAGAAGCTGAATCTCTTATCGTCAGCAGATAGGCCTAAGGGCGGACCTGACTCTACTTTCTCAAAGCCCCCCCCTCCAATTAATCGAATATCTACTCAAGTTTCATTATCAGTATTGTTTGCATTCCTTTTTTCGTACAAAATGTATTACAAATTTGTTTCACATTTAGTAATTGACCTGTAAAGCTTGAAAAAAAAAACAAATAAATACATGAATAACCAAGACCACTTTATTAAACAATTAACCATTTCAGTTGAATCCTCAGGTACTTGATACAAATTGCTTTCATCATATTATTCTTATATTTTTTAGAGCCCACGCACAGGCTTTGATGCCCATTTGGGCTTTTTCCAAATTTGTTAAATTATTTAGTATGATTACAAATAGTATATGTATCTTATGTATATTAGTGAATTATGTAATATTGAGGAATAAATCAAGTATTCATTTGTTCAAAGAAATGTTGTAACATTACCGACTATTTGCAGATGTACACCCAGTATATCCCGCTGTCAGTTTACGACTTGCAAACGTGGATGGGCGCGCCGTCCATTTACGTTTACGACTGCTCCAACGCCGGCGTCATCGTTGATCTTTTCCGACAGTTCGCCGACCAGCATGAACGGGAGTATGAGGTTAGTTGCATTTTTTAAATATCAATTTTTCATCATACTGACTGAGAAACATATGTTTTCTGTTCCTTTTTGTTGGCTCAAAATTTACCGATTGCCGTCCTAGTCCGGCAAAAACATTTTGCTGTCCTAGGCTGGAAAAACGGAAGTAAACAATCAGCTGAATTGCAGCAAATCGAAGTTTAATGCTTGTTTATTTGTTTCTATTTAGAGGAATGTAGTGGCAGCACTGGCAGCAGTAGCAAATGTTTGTTCTTTTTGTTATAGTTTAGGTTTGAAAGATTTAGAAACATATTGGTTTATGCAAGGACTACGTTATGATTGAAAGTACGTTTTTTCTGAGTAGTATGGTGAAAAGTATTGTACGTTACACGGCCAGAAAGTTTTAAAGTACTCACATGAAAATCCCCCACTCGCTTTCACTCGCACGGGAACTATCATGCTCGTCTGGGAAAACAGTACTTTCCGGCCTAGAAACATAATATACTATTGATTCATGTTTGATAATGTTCCATTGTTCTTGTTGTTTTGAATTATGTTTGACAATGTTTAATTTTTGATTGTGTTTTGATATGTTCGATCATTAATTGTCCAAGTAAGTGCTGATCAGTTTTCTTCCATAAATGTGGATTAAATTAAGTTGTTTTTTTAGCTGAAAAAATGGAATTTATTTGGTCAGTTTGGATGTTCAGCTTTGGGGTTATGATTAAGTTAAATGTACTGAAGTGATTGAGCCGAAGTTTTTATGAAAAATTGGGCAATTGTCAATTATATTTGCTGATGCAGATAGTCCTATTGCCCTCAAAGTCCCCTTGGATCTCGCCCAGGGTCTCCCTATGCTCAATTTGTGTAACTAGTTTATTGTGTTTTTAATTTTCATGCTTGGTTCCCTTACAATTTTAAAAACATTTGTTCCTTTTAAGATCTTTTCCTCCAATGATGGGCTTCGATATAAATTAAAATTCAAAATTAGAGTTAAGGTTCATTTTGAAAAGCTCTGGGCTGTTATATACCAAGCTCTAATATACCAAAATTAGAGTTAAATAATTTTTTATGTTTCAGGAATGTAGACTTGCATTCTTTTGCTGAATGTGTTGATGTTTTTCTTAAATGCCCAATGGGTTTCCAAAAATTTATGAGTATTCAGTACAAAACTTTCGAGTATACTGAAAGTTATAACTATAATATATAGGTTTACATACCTTCAGTCAACAGTTTCATACTGTAGAAATTTCCTACATATGTTTCAAAGCATTAAAGCTTCATCATCAGGGATTTAAAAATGTCTATAAGTACATCACACAAATTTATTGACATTTTTAAATCCCTGATGATGAAGCTTTAATGCTTTGAAACATATTATGTAGGAAATTTCTACAGTATGAAATTGTTGACTGAAGGTATATAAACCTATATGTTATAGTCATATCACAGTTTTGGAGGCAAAGAACAATGAATAAGTGAAAGTTATATGTCGAGTATACTCAAATTTATGAGTATTCAATGGCAGGTCAATTACTTTCAAAACTTTCGTACGATTATCAATGTTCAGCATAAACCTAATCACGATTATTCGCTAATTCTCTGATGGAGTTTTACTTGTTAAACTTCAAGGTCATTGTGCGACCAAATGATCTCATATGATGTTTTAAAAGTTATTTTCAGTATTCTACATGCTATTTCGCAACTCTTACGATTCAAAATTCCAAAAAAAAATTTTCAACCCACCCTAATACGTAATCCTGTATTCGTCTGTGGTTTCCAGCAGGCCAACCCCGGCGCGGGCTGCCGTGGGGCCGTATCCTTCAAGAACTGCATCCAGCTGGCGGCTTGCGCTGCGGACCAGATACTCCCCATGAACCCGGACCTTCCGGCTGATCTATTCACTTCCTGTCTAACGACGCCGATAAAGATAGCGCTCAGATGGTGAGTCCCGATATAGATAGCACTGAGATGATTAGAATTCATAAATAAAGTGCTCAGATGATTAGAACCGATAAAATTGTTAGTATACGGGAACAAGTAAAATAGTATTTACTGTCATAAAATATATTCAAGAACTTACAGGTCATCAAGTACTCAAGACTAAGAAGCAAAACAATCTTGGTGTAGTTTGAAATAAATATGTTAAAAATATATTAACGAAGATAAATATTTCTTATTACAGTAAAACCTCACTAACTCGACTGTTTGTGGATCCAGAGGTTTTCGAGTTTGGGGATTGTCGAGGTACCCAGAACATTGGAATCTTTAATGGGTTTTAGTTTTAGTACATAAACATAACAGACTCGAGTTCCACATGTAACTTTATTACTTAAATGAGTATTGTTACTTGAGAGAACGATCTTTAAATAAATGTCCCATACTCGACAATTAAAACTAAATTTTCTGAAAAAATGCTTATCTGAAGAGTCCCTGTCAGCTGTTAGAGTGTCGAGTTAAACAGACGAGACTCTCGAGTTATCGATTGTCGAGCTAGTGAGGTTTTACTGTATTAATAATATACTCAAATTAAATGCAGACCTTTTATTACAATCACATACTCCCAGTGGAATCTTAACTGGCTTTTGCTCGTTAAGATACCAATACTGAGCCCAACAACGGATTTTGTCTTGATCGGGGGCAGTGTTGTAGGTGCCTTTCAGTTAACAAGTTAGTTTCCCTCCAGGGAAGGTTGGACATGACAGCAGGGTGGGTAGGGATGTACTAGTGCTGGGATGAATGCATCCCAGTTGAGGGCCCTCTCCATTCGCTATAAACTACATTTTCTGCCCATCCAATCTAAGCTTATCTTTCCCTTTCACTTCATCTTTATCAACTTCTGCTCAGTTCACCAGTTGGCTGATGAGTCTGGGCAGGCGTCAGGTCAGGCGGGTAATTGCCATGATCACTGGACATGACCATTTCAGAAACATCTCTTCACTCCTGGTATCACTCATGACGATCCATAGTGCAGACTCTGTGGCAGCTCTGTCGAGACTGTGAAGCACATCATCTTGGATTGTGAGAGAATGGGGGCTGAGAGAAGAGCCCTCTATGGTCCCCGACATCAAGGTGACGAACCAGATGCATGCATTGGGAAAAAGCCCTTAAGCCTTGTTGAGGGCTCAGTCATAGAGCTGCCAATCTAGCAGCATAGGGGAGCACAATAAGCTTCGGTTGACTTGCTGAGACCTTTTGGGTCTATTCCCCACACTCTAATCAATAAATTGATCAATCAGTCCTCTTTATCAATCTTCCAAAGATTGTCTGTTTGGCCAAGGGGATGTTGGGGATGTGCAGAAGCTTCTCTTCCCATCTTGTAGCTATAAAAGATACCAAAAAAAAGGGAAATACCCTCAGAGAAATGTCTTGTAGGATGGGGCAACCCAGGCTAACAGCCTCATGATTGTTAGGGTAAAATGGTAAAATATCATTCAAGTCAACACTAACTAAACTTAATATGCTCGCAGGTTCGTGATGCAGAATCAAAATCGACTCGAGCCAAGAATCACCCTGGAATCAATTGACAAGTGAGTAAGCAAGCTTTTGACATTTTTTGGCATATATTTAGGATATAAACACAAAACAAGAGCATAAAATACTGGCGAATAACTAATAAATACATAAAACTCTTCAGGGACACCCAAACTTAAATAGAAAATCTGATTTAGAAACAATGCAGGTTATTGAGTGAGATTGCTGAGTAAAAGAGCTTTAATACTGTGGAACTATGTCACATCCAATTTATTAACGTAATATATTAGAATTTGATTTGTTTTCCAACAGATTTTAACTAAGCAGCGTTTAATAGGGTGGAATTCTCTATAGAGAATGTCTTTTACCGTTTTCATTCAATGTAATTATTTATCTGTTTGAAATTCATTGTTGGTGATGGTGATTTTAGTTTTGATTTTGTTTTCTGCGGGCATTTTTCACGACGTTTCAGGATCTGAAATCAGATCCCTTCTTCAGGTGGAAAATTACCTATAACATAACAATATTAGTAACACACTGTCAGGATAATCTGTTTGTTACTAATCTTTGTTATGTTCAAGGTTCTTTTCCACATGAAGACGGGAACAGATCTTCCAGATCCCGATATGTTGTGAGATGTCTTTTTTACTAATCAGTGATGGAAAATGTCCGCAGAAATCAAAATCAAAACTAATTTATCGTTGTCCCTCAATGTGACTGATGCTATCACTCGATGTAACTGTTGTCATCACCAGTTTTGCCAAAAACCAGGTACTTACCGGGGGAATAAGACCGGGTATGGTGGGGAATAAGAAAAAACCGGGTAGAACCGGGGATTTTAGGCTTGGGCTGCGGGGATTTACCCAACAGCCTGAATGTTAAAAAAAGGGGAAAACCAGGTATTTTGGACGAGCTACAAAGATTTTTAAAATTCTAGATATTTTTTTAGTTGGTATTATGTATTCTGTATGGTTTTATTGGTTTCAGTGTTGCTAGAAACCGGGTATTTTGAAGGTCATTCAGGGATTTTGTGACGATTTAGAAAAAATCGGGTAAAGCCTGATTTTTTGAATAATGATTTACTTTGTAAATATCCGTTATTCATGAAAGTTGAGAAAAATAATTTGTTTTCATGGTTTTAAGAACATTACTCAAAGTAAATAGACATATTTTGGTATATAGTGTGTAGTTTTTTTGTAAGATTTCCCTCCTTACCTGGTAATTTTAGGAAACTACTCGGTTTTGGGTATTTTGAAAGTCAGTAGGTGGTTTTTCGGGTAATTATCCGGTTTTTTGTACCTGTGGGATTTCGCAGGTATTGTTGCTAAAAAACCGGGTAAAAGCGGGAATTTTTAATGGAGTCGGTGGGTAAAATGCCAAATCCTCTGGCAACACTGGTCATCACTCAACGCAACCGTTGTTGACAGGATCCCCGGCCAGCTGAGCGACCGGCGGACGATGCTCGGAGAGCTGAACTGGATCTTCACAGCGATTACGGACACCATCGCGTGGAACACGCTCCCGAGAGGTGAGTCCAGTGTGACTACTAGCTCAATATAATGTTTATTTTGTATTTTAGTTTCAAAACCCTAAAATTCTGTTTTCCCCTATTCTGTTTTCTATAATTCACAATAAATAGATGTTCGAACCAAATTTATTTATTTATTTATTTTACATGACACAATACAGCCAATTACACCCAATTACACCCAACACATTACACCCAATTACATTGTGCATGTTCAATAGCAGAAGACATGCAATTATTTCAAAGTCCACAATATTTCTGTCCAGTCCAGTGCACATACATAATTATCACTATTAGGCCTAACAAAAGTAAACAAATAAATAATAAACAGCGTAACAATAATAATATTGCAAATTGCAAAATATGCATCCGCTTTCCGGTGAGAGAGACAGAAGACAGTCATCAACCCTCCAGAATATTCTGTCACGCGGATATCTCACGTGGACTTGCCGAAGCCAATCAGACGAAACTACAGCATTGCTGAATGACATATCACCACCTCATTGGCTGATGGATTCCTGCCATTTTGGCGGCCTTCAGACCCAACGGATTACTTGGAGACTGCCCTCCTCATCGTCCTTACTGTATATCAGTCACTGATACATTAACAGCAGTCACTGTTCCCACAGACTAGTTTCAGAAGCTGTTCCACCAGGACCTGCTAGTTACCAGTCTGTTCCGCAACCTGTTACTGGCTACCATCCTTTAACTGTTCTTACTGTATATCAGTCACTGATACATTAACAGCAGTCACTGTTCCCACAGACCAGTTCCAGAAGCTGTTCCACCAGGACCTGCTAGCTACCAGTCTGTTCCGCAACCTGTTACTGGCTACCATCCTTTTACTGTTTTTACTATAATAAGTCACAGATACACTAACGGCAGTCACTGTTCCCACAGACCAGTTCCAGAAGCTGTTCCGCCAGGACCTGTTGGTTGCCAGCCTGTTCCGCAACCTGTTACTGGCGGAACGTATCATGCGCAGTTACGACTGCACGCCGGTTTCGTGGCCGGTGCTGCCGCCGACTTACCAACATCCGATGTGGCAAGCGTGGGACCTCGCGTTGGATCTGAGTCTGGCTCAGCTGCCTACGGTAAGAAACAACTTAAGGTCCTTGTCAAACGTTCTAAGCGACTAAATTTCAAAATCAGAGATATTCAGTGTAAAAGGTTCTATAGGACATGAGCTACACCATGGTATATTTTGTTTTGAAGATATTTGAGTTGGCAGCCCTTAATTCGTCTATCAAAGTTGGCGTGATTGCGGGACTGCACAGACTTTCTGGGGAATAATGTTCTATTCACAGAAAGATGAACTCCCGCCGGGTCGTTGCGTTGTCGCCCAGCGACCAAAATCATCTCAAGTGATTTCCCTTTTTTGTATCAAGCAGTGAATGGTGCAATTTTGCTCGACATTCAAGACAGCTATTCGAGCTTTGGAAAATTTTGGAAAATAGAAGGATAAGACCAGGAAGGAATATAGAAACGCTGGATTACGCTTTATTTAAAAAATTAAGAAGCCAAGGCCCGGAAAATTGCCGTCAAAAGAGGTGAGTAGAATAACGTTTTAAGCGCCTCCTTTGGATAATGACTTTAGCAAAATTACGTATCACGTTATGTAGCAATATTAAGTTTTTTTACTTTCATTTCAATAAAATTGTTTTGTATTCTGTTTTATTTTTGTTTGTGTTGGCATTCCTACATACCCTGATGTTCACCTTTGTCACTTAGAACGTTTTATGTGGGACCCCTTTAACTGCGAGTGAGCTTTTTTCGGGCTGTCAAGAAAATCGTGCAGAACTACATGGTTCTCTTTCAAGAGAGAAATTGTTTGAGATATTTTCTATAAGAAAATGTTTGAGGAGATAAATATAGTGATGATTTTAGAAGGCATCGATTGTAGTTGAGAATTGTCGATTGCTTTTTACAAGCTGTCTTGAATGGAGCAAAACTGCACCATTCACTGCGTGAGACAAAAAAACGAAATCTTTTGAAATGATGCAGAGATGACTTCTGAAACCATCGACTTTAGTTGAGGGTTGTTGGTTGGAGAAAACATAATTTTTTAAAAGTAAATTTTATTTTTTTTAATAATTTTTGGAATCGCAGACTAATTAAGTGTTGTATAGTTGAGAGTGGATAAGGAGCTGACTCATTAAGTTCTCGTTTTCGAGTTGAATCCAATGATCTGAGTTTAAGGTATGACCCACACAAGGAGAATTACAAGTTCAACAAGGAGAACTGTGTGTTTATTGAAAAGGTTTAAAACTTATAGACACGAAAAAGTGAGAAATTGAAGGAGACAAGAGAAAACAGTCCAAGTCAAATAACATGGCCCATTTGTCCATAAGCCCAATGCTAAAATTTACTTATGGCCGGACTGGGCCTTGTTATTTGAATCGACCTATAAAGTCTTCTCCTAAGGAGAGACCAAAGTCTGTCGTTCAATATTCATGCGTTTTGTTAAACAGAAGCAGAAAGTTTGTCAGAAGGTCAGTGTGGGTGGTTGGTTCAAACTTATAACAAATTTAACATTGAAAAAACAAAGACTATACATTTTAGCTGACTTTTTAAAGTGAATTTAAGAGAGAGTTTAAGGTACAATTTTTAAAAATATTGGAACAGTAAACAAATTTTATGGTCCCTTCTAATCTCCATCCTCCGTTTTGATATCTGTACCACAGATGAAGAACTATACAGATTGGCAACACAATGCACTTTTGCGTGCCCGTTTTTTCGCGCGGCGTCAAGTTTGTTAGGTCGTTTTGCCGCACATATTGCATTGGTATCAAGTATAATTTCATCAATATCAAATCTTCAGGTCCCAAAGAACAAATATAGCCATTAATAACTTTGATACCAATGCAATATGTGCGGCAAAACGACCTAACAAACTTGACACCGCGCGAAAAAACAGGTACGCAAAAGTGCATTAGGTTGCCAATCTGTATAGTTCTTCATCTGTGTCTGTACATTACAATATTTGTTGGTATGTTGTTATTGGGTAAAACACTTTGTAATAAAGTAAGTAAACCACCAGTAAATTTATGAATATAGAATAATTTTTTTGTAAAGAACTATTGTACACCTTCAAGTTTAGACATAGGTGACAACAACACTAATTATAGTACACAACCCAAACTGGTTAAGAGGCAAACTCCTTCATTCATTTTTTTGCCTTCAGGTCCTAGCCAATGAGGAGAGTTTTACCCACTCGCCGTTCTTCGAAGAACAACTCACGGCATTCCAGGTCTGGCTACAGTTGGGGTCAGAGAACAGAAATCCACCAGAGCAACTGCCGATTGTCTTACAGGTTTGTGAAAGCATTTGACCTATATTAAGAGTGCCTGACATTAAACTATTTAAGCAATTTTTAACTGGAACTGTGAACATTCTTATTGCGTGCATAACGACTGATATAGTTGTAAATTTTCCTTTTGCACGATTAGCAAAACTGTCGTAGACATTAGAGAAGTTTTCTTTTCCCCAGTTGGTACCACTGTCAACAGCGGGAATTTTCATATTACCCGGTTGCCGCACTGTTTGCTGTTGGCAGGTGTTGCTGAGCCAGGTTCATTGTCTGCACACCCTAAAACAAATTACTGTTGCAATTGACACCACAACCAACAGTGGGAATTTTCATTTTACCCAGTTGCCGCGCCTGTTTCCTGTCCCAGGTGTTGCTGAGCCAGGTGCATCGTCTGCGCGCACTGGAACTGCTCGGCAAGTTCTTGGATCTCGGCCCATGGGCGGTCAATCTCGCCCTCTCCGTCGGGATATTCCCGTACGTGTTGAAACTGCTGCAAGGCGCGAAAGAACTGCGGCCACTGCTGGTTTTCATATGGGCGAAGATACTGGCTGTCGACATTGTGAGTATTTAGATTAGATCATGGGGATGTTTACCGAGGTGTGAGTTTCATATCTGCTCTTCTGCCTTTACTTTAGGGGTGTGCGAGTAGTGATTTTTGAAGTTGAGTCGAGTCGGGCTGAGTTTTGAAAAATACCCGCGAGTTTCGAGCTTTTTTCGAGTCGAGCTTTTTTTAAAGTTTATAATATAATAGTCATCATGTTTCTACATAATGGTAAAAAATTATTATCATTACTCAAATACAAATTACAATTTCGAGGTAATTAAACTGAAAAGAGTTATTGAACTAAGAGCAGATATGCAAATAAATGATACCAAAACAAAAGAAAGAAAACCTTTTACTTAAACTCACAATAATTCTTGATTTGATATATTTTTCAAGCCTAACTTGTGTTTAAGGCTTACCTGGGGTTTGAAATGAAATGAAAATACTAATTATAAGCCATGACCAATTACATGACTCAATTCATGATAAAAATATTTCCTTTGAGTTATTCACACAGGTACATTTTTATTGATGTAACTGTCAACAAAAAAACTAAGTTTTTATTTATTTGGAATGGTTTCTAAAATACAACAAAAATAATTTTTTTACGAGATGTAATAATAAATAACCTCAAACTAGAAAAGATAGAGTGATATAAAAATTTATGTGTCTTTAATAACTAAAAAGAACTTTTTACTTCAAGTTTATAACAAACAAGGTTTCAGTTTTATTCGTTAAAGATGGATTGACATTGTGAAAAATGGTCTTAATATTCTTTCGCACGTGCCGATTTCGGGTAAACGGCGGGAGTAACTACTCGACTCGAACTTTCGAGTAATTTGCAATAAGTCGAGTCGAGCCGAGTAGTGTATACTCGGCTCGAAAAAAGCTCGATTCTCGAGTACTCCCACACCCCTACTTTACTTATATGCTTATACCAATTATCGTTCATGTATTTTGGTCAGGTTTAGTAACTGAACTTCTCAATATAATTTAACATGAGCGAAGATCAGTTTCGTTTGTGTGTACTCTGTTTAGTTTCGTTAATTCGATGTCAACTATCAACCTATCGTATTTAACTCAATGGATGTACTGTTCCAACAACCGTCAGTAATGAAGAAACATCGATAATAAAGAATAACCGCAACCATTGTCAGTTATATTATTCGATTCTCTCACGAACAAAAAAAACGTAAAACTAAATCAAACGTAATAAAGCTAATCAAAAACTGAATTAAAACGTTGCTATTATTAATATATATATATATATCAAACACTATATATATTTACATAGAGGAACAAAACAATCGATAAGAAATGTAATGGATTCGGATGTCAAGTTCTGTCCAAAAAGCAATATTATCAAACTTCGACTATCGGTAGAGATCGTTTGAAATGTTCTCTTAAAAATCAGACATTGAATCGTCTGCTGTAGCAAGGAACGGCGGAAGATCAGATATGAAACTCATACCATTTACTGGACCTTCAAGTCCTTAAAGTCTTCCCAAAGTCCTCATTTTGACGTTTTGATTTACCAATTTTTCCAATCTATTGAAAAATGTTGATAAAATATATTTTTATTACAGTTTTCAGGCTGTTACAAATGATGTGCCACCATAAAACATAAATTTTGGTACCAATATATGTGGTTAATTGCACTGTTGACTGAGAAATATCAAATCAGATTATAACTAAATTGATTTAGATTATTGGTTATTATTGATTTACAATTATATTTTTCATTGCCAAGAATGTTGCCTGGTCGTCCAAAAATCTGTAGGGTCTTCCAAAGGCCCTCCAAAAGTCCTCTTTTTTGGTAGAGACCTTGATTACTATTATAAGTATCAGGGCAGGGGTAATACTTATCGATGATATTGTGACTAGGCAGCTAAGAAATTAGAATTGTCCCTGTTTCTCCTCCTCTGAGAGATGGTTTAATGTAACTTTCTTTCTACAATTTTTAATGTAACATTTGATTTGCAATCTGTGCAAAAATTTACAAAGAGCAATAAGTAAATGTGGTAAACGAAACCTAACTCTATTTTTCAGTAGATAGAGCCTCTATATTTCAATTGGAAAATCATGTCAATAGTAGGTCCAGTATTAAATGTCTCTTGAATATGTGTGTTGAGTTAAATGTTGTCAAGCAGATTTATGGCAGAGGGTTTGAGTGGCTGTCCAGTTTTATTAGGTCCTCATACAAAATTTTGTTAACTTTACTTTCACTGTAGTAGTCCAGGGAATTACCTTAGGACAAAACATCTTTTCTGACCTGGTGGGTCAAAGCTAAACTGGTTTAATTGTGAGGATAATTCAGACATTTACAAGTAAACAGAATTAGTGGTTTATACTGAAATTGTATTTTACACGACTTTCTGTTCTGAACAAGGAAAACTTTGTGAGACTCCTTACAGGGTAGAAGACTGAAAGTAAGATTTCACTCTGTTTCATTGTAGATTGATCACATGTTTCGTTCTGTCGATAGACCTGTCAAGTGGACTTGGTTCGAGACAACGGACACAAGTACTTCTTGTCAATCCTGCAAGACACATCCGTACGTGTAAGTATTTTTGTTTTTAACTGTGTTTCATTTTATGAATAATGTCCTTACATTTGGCACATTTTATCATGAACTCTACTGGGGAATTTAGAAAAATCCACTGTTGTGGCTAATAATCAATGTGTAAACAAATTTTCTAAATAACATAAATTTTATTTGTTTATAAGATATAATGATGATTTAAATTGGAAGCAGTTTGAAAACTGTTAACATGTCAGGCTAATACAACTAAGCTCATCTCCACATCTGAGGAAATATCTAATATAAATGAAATTTTATGTGTTTGGTTACCCTTTGAGCGTTCTGTGCTACTCCGTACCAGAACTTCAGGTGAGTTAGATGCGGATCTCCCCTTTCAAAACAAACAAATCCCAGCCAATAGCTTTTCTTTCACCAAAATAAAAATAATTGAAAAATGCAAAAGAACTACTATTGAAATATAACTAATGTTTATTTGTTACTACTGTAGACTCTTGATAGTTTTACTCTTTATTCTTAGACTCACTGTATAGTTTGGCACTGTCTGACAGTCAAAAAATATTGAAAGATCACCAAATATTTTGTCCAGTGATTGGGATTTGTTAACTGATACTGCTTTGTTACTTATAGAAAAGTAACTGATAATTATTTGTAACTAGTTAAAAGAATCACTATCCATTAGCAACTAAGTGTGGGAGTAACTTATACTCCCATGTAACTAATATGTAAGTAACTGATATTAATTTGTAACTGTTACCAAAGTAACTAGTATCACAAAACACCTAGTCCACCACACGAGTATGTTCGCAGAGCCAGGACCGGGTGATGGCGGTGTTTGTGCTGGCCAGCATCGTCCACCGACACCCGGCCGGCCAGGACGTGGCTCGGGCCAACAACCTGGTGTCCATCTGCCTCGAGCATCTGCAAGACCCGGAGTGGCGCATGCGCCAGTGGCTCGCCCTGTGTCTGGCCCGGCTGTGGGACAACTATGACAAGGCCAGGTCAGTAACTAGTTTAGAAGTAACGAAGTAACTAATACTTATTGGTAACTAGTATTTAAGTCCCTAATACTTATTTGTAACTAGTACACAAGTAAGCAATATGGCGAAATATTGAGTCAATGCCTGGCGCTGAGTCTGGCACAGCTGTGGGACAGCTACACAAGGCCAGGTCAGTAACTAATTTAGAAGTAACTAATACTTATTGGTAAATAGTATTTAAGTACCTAATACTTATTTGTAACTAGTACACAAGTAAGCGATATGGCATAATATTGAGTCAATGCCTGGCGCTGACTCTGGCATAGCTGTGGAACAACTACACAGGGCTAGGTTAGTAACTAGTATAGAAGTACCTAATACTCCTTTGTAACTGATACACAAGAAACTGATATTTTTGTAACTCGTTTGCAAGAAACTAATATTGCAAAGTATTGCAGGTTAGCCGGAAATAACTGAGATATATGTGTAATTAGTGTTTAAGTAACTGATACCAAGCCAGGACACCCAACTGGGCAGGACGTGGCTCGGGCCAACAACCTGGTGTCCGTCTGTCTGGAGCATCTCCAGGACCCAGAGTGGCGCTTACTTCTATGTAACTAGAAAAACTTTGAAGCTAGTCCAAAAGTAACTGATTATTTTTGTAACCAGTACACAATTGACTTATACTTCTATGTAACTAATGTGTAAGTAACTAATATCACAAAGGATCTCAGCAATGGTCGGCAGGCTGCGGAATAACTACGACAAGACCAGGTCAGTCCGGCATCCTGTGGAAATAACTGATACTTATTTGTAACTGATATTTAAGTTACTATTATCGTAAAACATTGTAGCATTGGCTGGTGCTGTTTCTGGCATGGCTTTGGGACAACTACGACAAGGCCAGGTCAGTACGGGGATCCCCGTACTGAGGTGGGAATAACGGATACTTATTTCTTACTAGTATTCAAGTAACTAATATAGTTAAGTATCACAACAGTTGCTGGTGCAGTTGTAGGACAAATACAACAAGGCTAGTTCAGTCCAGCGTACAATTGAAAAAGAATTCTAAATTTTAAGCCTTTTCTCAAAGTTATAACAACAATAATAACCAATTAAGGAAAAAAGATAAGAATATGACAAAACACTAAAGTAAGAAAGTTAGCTTCAAAGATTATTGTGGTTTTATGTTTGTTGTTTGTGTTTAATAGGTGGTGCGGGGTTAGAGATTCTGCACATGAAAAACTCTACGTTCTTCTCAATGACCCAGTGCCTGAGGTAAAACTTAAAACTTATTCTTCTTACATGCTTTGAATACAGATCAAACATAATCATTGAAAGTATTTTCAAATCGGATGATTTGCAAAGTTTAACATTAGTTAAAATTGTTATGTATTAGCTGAGTTCTCGTGTTTGTTTTAAATTATTGACCTTGTACAAAACAGACCTTATTAAGAAACCCTTTAGGATATTACTTGAATCGACCATTTACTTTTGAACTTTTTCAGACCATGCAACTTGGGTAATATAAAAAAAATCATAAGGTGGG
Source organism: Flexamia atlantica (assembly GCA_035578135.1). NCBI lineage: Eukaryota > Metazoa > Arthropoda > Insecta > Hemiptera > Cicadellidae > Flexamia > Flexamia atlantica. The sequence continues at coordinate 21,285,998 of JAQJVK010000013.1, read as the reverse complement.
TAAAAATTAGTTGTACTCTAAAGATGAAATAATTTCTGATATAGTACTGGAGAAATAACTATGCAGCTGTGATAAAGTAAAATAAACTTTAATATGAGCAATCTCAGTTATGTTTGTTAATTTGGACACATGAATTTTTGCACAGTTTCAATGGCCTATTTTTACTGTATTTATAAAACTTTATCAAAAAATCTCTGAGACGGGGTTGTTAGATATTGGAATTAAGATTTTGTTCCTCATGGTCCCCCGTGGTCTAGATCTGACAAAATACAATGTTTTCTATCGGAAATAATATAAAAGAACTTGGTGAGCCTTTATTACCTGCTGATTTACACACCTTAAAAGTAGGATTTCATGCGCAGGTTGCTATGGTGCATTGTGTATTTAAAGAACAGTAGACTCTTGATATTCTAAAAAATTTCTCTTGAATTGTCAAATTATAGGGACTATTTGAGATTTTTACATTAACTGAAGCTTCAAAAATTAAGATTGTACTTGTCCATGTTCTAAACTTATAATACCATAAACCTAAATCATTATACAGCTATTTAATTAATTTTAATCCTTGTCCATGTTCTAAACTAATTATACCATAAACCTAAATAATTATACAGCTATTTAATTAATTTTTATCGTAATAAAAATCCCAATAAAATATCTCTATATTTTATAGTCTTTGAATGTTTGTCGAGTGACAGCCCTTATCGAACTGTACAGAGCATCAAAACTATCGAGAGTCTACTACCAAAAGAAAGTTGTCGTTTGACCTTGTACTTTCATTTCATATTCTTAAAAGAAATAAATACAACAAACTCAGCATCTTTGATATTGTTTTAGCAACAACTGATTTAAAATATTTGAAACATTTAATATACTTATAATAAATTTTAAATACATTTATAATATATTATAAATATATTTTAAACATTTATTATATTTAAAATATATTTTAAATATACATGGTTTTCTTGACACAGGTGAGGGCGGCGGCGGTGTACGCGCTCGGAACGTTCATCAACTCGGTGACGGAGCGCAGCGAACACGCCAACAACATCGACCAGAGCGTCGCGATGATGCTGATCAACACGGCCGCTCACGACATGTGTCCGCTGGTCAGGAGGGTGAGTCGCGAGCGACCGACAGGTCGTAGGTTGTATGATTACAGTTGTGAGCAGGTTGTATGATATGTCGTAGGTTATTTTCTCACAGCTTATAGGTAACTTACAGCTTATGAGTGACTTATAGGTCATAGGTCATCAACTTATAGGCAGTCGCAAGCGAATTATTGACCATTGGTCATCAAACTACAAATAGTCGCAAGCGACTGATAGGTTTTAGGTAATCAACTTACAGCTGGTCGCAAGTGACTGATAGGTCGTAGGACATCAACTTACAGATATTAACAAGCGACTAATAGGTACAGATCATCAAATTACAGGTTATAACTTTTTGAAGTTTGTTGACTTTTTGCATGTTTTTACCTCTTTTAGGGAATTTTCCCTATAGGGAAGAAGCTATTACTGTAAGTCTCATGGTAACACCTAAACTTGGGACTGTCATAACTTTTTGTTGTGGGGCCCCCAGATACCAAAAACACCATTGGTTAAAATTGTTATGAATATATATATATATATATATATATATATATATATATATATATATATATATATATATATGTCTGTCAGAATGATAGCGCTTGCAAAAATGGTCTGTTCGGAATGAAATTTGGCACAGGCATGTAAAGTAGTGATTGTTAGTGATTATTTGGATGAGTTTGAAAACCAACCCTATCGGGAGGGTGGTTAAGGGGGGAAATCTCCCAAAACATTTTTTTAAATTTTTTATATAGAAAACTTTTGGTTTACACATTTGAATTCAGCTTGAAAAAACAAATAATTTGGTATTTGAATCATTGCCCTAAGTCCATTGGTTACTGAGATACTGAGAATGATAAACACAGTACACACTGTCCCAATGTTAACGTTAACCTTATAGGATATAAGTCAAATTCTATACCTCACTTATTTCTCAAGATATCTTGATAAAACTTGATTTCTGGCTTAATCCAGATGAGATCTAATATATAATAGTCTACAATCCCCGATATTTCCATATTTGCGGCAGCAAACCTGCTTACTCAATCCCCATTAGTGATGCGCAGTTCGATGCTTTTTGGTGAATCGATTCATTTGAATCACTAAGTTCAAAAGAATCGGAAATTGAATCGATTTTTTTTATTCATTTGACTCACTATCCACTGCTTACCAAATAACGTAGACTTTTATTGATTTTATGGAATATAAAGTGGTTTTTAGATGTTTAATTACAATTAATTACTTTTTATGTTGTATCAAAACTATTTCTAACCTAAAATTGATTGGTTTAGATGTATTTTTAAACATTAAACCATATTGCAAGGTATAAAGTCAATGATTAAACTGTTTCCTGTCTCCTTTCTTAACATTCTCTTCCTGCCAAGTGCTTCTCTCTCCCTCCCTATCCACCTCCACCCTTTTGCCCCTTCCTCCCCTCCTTCGTTCCTCGCCCTGACCCCTGACTACTTCAGTTTACTTTTGTAATCTGTATCCAATAATGTCTTTATTATTATTAAGAACGAAAGAATGGTAATTATTGTTATTTTTTTCTGTTTTTTTTTCTCTCCAAACACATCAATGCCCATTCCATTGTCCTACACGTAATTAGACTCAAAACTCAATTGACTGACGTGCAGAATTATGAACAAAATCGGCGCGTTGTCTGCGGCATGTTTTTCTGCAGCTGATTCGCACCACGAATCGATTCTTTTGAAAATTGAATCATGATTCATTTGATTCACTCAATGAGTCGTTCAAATTAAACGATTCGTTCGCAAATCGCCCATCACTATTCCCCATATTATTCTTATGGAGCTTACAAAAACATCTCAAATCTCGCTCTAATGGCTTGAACTATGATCTTTTGCATTTGAAATTCGCTGAGTATGCATATGCGCAGAGTACTGCTGCAACGGGGGGGGGGGGGGTATTATGTACCAAAAGTTTCCCTCCAAACTCTAAAGCATGTCTGTTCCCAGGAACTGGTGGTAGCCTTGCAGTGGATGGTGTTGTTGTTTGAGAACTCCTTTCTGTCCGTGGCCCTACAGGAGCTACTGCGAGACAGTTCTCAAGTCGTCATGGCAACAGGTAACTTTGTTCTTATAGTAATTGAAGGGGTCCCTCGTAAAACGTTCTAAGCGACAAAAACTTAGTTTTGAGTAGTTTATGGTCAAAATTTCATGGTTTTAGTGCATAGGATGAAAAATAAAATGACATCACCTGCATGTCTGTAAAAATTCAGGCACAGAAGTTATGGGGGTTTAAGTTTAAAAAAATTCATATTTTCAAATTTCACAAAATCTGTAACTTCTGAAGAAAATATACTTGAGATAAAATATTGATTTCAATATAATTTGGTTTGTAGTTGTGGGATGGTTGCAAATCTGTTTATTTGATTGTAGATTTTATTGCTTTAAGGGGGAAATTATGTGTCAGTTTGGTGAGACCACTTATTTTAAGAAGTTTTCATTGCTTGAAAATTAAAGTTCCAGCTGATATTTAAGTTATTAATATTTATTCCTGGGGGCATATGCGGTCTTCTTAATTAATGGGATGGTACATCGTAAAATCCCAAAAGTTTAATAAAGATATTTTTAATAACCAGCATTTTTTAATGAACTGGAAAAATTGAAGACCTGCAGGTCAAAAGGATTTCATCCAAAAGAGGAAAAAAAGAGGAGGGGGAGTTCATCTATATGTTGATGATTTATTCACCTTTGAGTTATCCAACACATTTCTCATGTCACCACAGTGTCTTTGCATTCACTCAACACCACAAAACCTTGCTTGTGTATTATATAACCACACCTAATCTAAGAAGGTTATCCTAACTTAGTCCAAGTTAACCTAGTTATACCACGTTATACTGACCTAACATTAACAATTTTACCTATCCTTATCTGTGCTTACCCATCAAAACTGACCTAACCTAAACTAACCTGACCTAAACTAACCTGACCTAAACTAACCTAACCTAACCAGACCTGACCTAACCTAACCTAAACCAACCTGACCTAATCTACCCTAACCTAACCTATCCTAACCTACCATAACCTAAACTAACCTACCATAACCCAAACTAACCTGACCTAACCTTACCCAAACCTAAACTAACCTGACCTAACCTAACCTCACCTTCTCTAAACTAATCTACCCTAACCTAAACTAACCTGACCTAACCTAACCTACCCTAAACTAACCTGACCTAACCTAACCTACCCTAACCTAATCTAATCTGACCTAACCTAATGTCTCCAGGCCTTACCTGTCTTGTGTTTATGATTTATTCACCTTTGATTTAGCCTACACGTTTGTTACATCTCGTATTCACCAATCTCTGCTACATCGCAGATGTTCTCTCAGACGTGATGCTGTCACCCACGTCGTCGCTGAAGCGGAACGTGTCCCGCGAGCGGATGCGGACGCTCAGCAGCCACCTGGCGAGCGACCAGAGCGACTCGAGCGGCCACGAGCGTCCGGTGGCACGGGCCGAGCGGCTCAAACGGGTTTCGAGCAGCTCGTCCATCAGCTCGTTGGGTAAGCGGGTTTTGTCGTTTTTCAATCTCGTAACAGCTAGGTTTTTTCTTTTTTTTTGTAGGGGAGATTAGGTAGCCTGGGTTTCCCCACCCCACAGGAAAATACTGTGAGGCTACTTCAGCCATTATTTTGTCTTTTTGTACGGCTACCGGAAAGGAAAGGAATCTTCCCTTTCATTATACCTTAGGCTCACAGCCTTTAGTAGATTAATGCAAGGGAAGCAAAATGAAAAAGGAACAGGTAGATGGAATAGGTTTGGCCAAGCTTAGACTAGGTGGGCAAAGGTATACATTTATCCAATGGATGCTGAAACAGGGCCTCAAGGGATCAGGTGGCACTCATATTGGCCCTCATCTTGGTCGCCAGTACACCCCCGCCCACCCTGCAGTCAAGCCCAGCCTCCCCTGGTGGGGAACTGAAGTTGTTCACAGAAAGTCAGCTACAAAACTGCCTCCAATCGTGACAACTTCCGTTACTGTACCCATTATTGGTACCTAATTTAGCAAAAGCCAGTGAAGATCCTACTGGGGGAAATGGCTAGGTTAGATGATTGGATTTCGAATGAATGCAGGGTGTGCACTGTCCTTTGAATCCTCCTTTAGAAAGAATGTCCTCCTAGTTCTACAAAAGTTCTTTTAAAAAAGTCCTCCTTTCGAAAAAACGGTCCCATAACTTCTCCAAATGTTCTTTTGATCTGGAGGTCTTCAGTTTTTCCACTAAATTAAAAAATGGTGATTATTAAAAATGTCTTTATTAGACTTTTCGGGTGTTACGAATGTACTTCTGTAAAACATAAAATTTTCTGCCATTGTGTGTGGTCAACTTGATTATTTTTGAGATGTCTAGTTAGATATTCATTGGTAAATTAGATTATGACTACATTGTGTAAGATTATTGCCACAATCATCCTACACTCATCCTTCACTCGTATTCCGGTTAAAATACATAGCCATCGCTGCGTCCTGGGCTAAAGAGGTATTAAAAGGTATTGTTATTGATTTACATCTACAGTTTATTTTTCATAAGTAACACATGCCTAGTAATTTTGCCAGGTCCTCCAAAATTCTTTCAGGGCCTTCCAGAAATCCTCCCTTTAACTTCATTTCATGTGGTAGACACCCTTGTAATTGCTAGATTAGGATAATAGATTGTTAGGCCCCTTTCACACGAGGCCACTGACATTGTGGCAGGCGCTGACGACTCTAGGCTTGGACCCGTTCCCCCTGTACTGTAATCGTAATTTTTCCGCAGGCGGTTGCAGCCTACTCACCAATCTCCCACAGCTCTCTTTTGGAAGCGTGTACTCCAAGCTGTGGCAGGCGCTGACAACGCTAGACTCCGATCCGTTCCCTGGCGTCGCCCAGCTGTCGCGTACCATCACCGACCACATCCGGGACCAGGTGGGTGCGGTTAGGTTAGGTTACAATATGTTAGGCTACAATAGGTATGGTGTATGCTATGCTAGATGAGATGAGATTATGTTATGATTGGTGAGGTTGGGTTAGGTTATGTCAGGTTAGGTTAGACAATAGACAATATACTTTACACCCGAGACCAGGTGGGTGCGGCGGGTAAGGTTAGGTTAGGTACAATAGGTTTATGATACATTAGATGAGATTATGTTATGAGAGGTTAGGTTGGGTTAGGCTATGTTTGGTTAGGTTAGACAATAGACAATACAATTTATTCCCTATAAACACCTGTTAGGGTGTAATTGGACACATCGGGTTGTATTATGTCAGGATAGGTTAGGTTAGGTTTCTTTTTTTAACATAAGAATAGGGTAAGTTAGTTACAATTTATAACATCAGGATAGGTTCGATTAGCTCCGTTAGGTTTGGTCACGTGGTATTATTCCTGGATAGGTCATTATATTATTTTAGGTTAGGTACATTGTATTACGTCAGCGTATACTCCAAGCTGTGGCAGGCGCTGACCTCCCTGGACTCAGACCCGTTCCCCGGCGTCGCGCACCATCACCGACCACATTTGGGACCAGGTAGGTGCGGCGGGTGTTAGGAGAGCGTGGGTTAATTTCAGCCGGAGTACACCGGATCCCAACTCTGGTACTTTTTAGTACACCGGGGCACAGCAGAGTGCAGCTCTGGACCTTTTCTTGGCCACATGATTTAGTAATACTGTTTAAAAAACAATTTTTGTAAAAGTGTACAACTCTTTCCAATCAGGGAATTATCTAAGTCAACTTTACAGCTCTATTTTCCTTTGCATAGTTGCACGCACTGTAATAGATGGTAGCTTTTTAACCTCCACTCTGGGTATTGATTAGCGAGTGATGGTGGTAGTTCACTATCGTCGATCAAGGGCAAATCTAATTCAGGCCAATACGAGCACGTACTGGGTGTGTTCGGCATTACTCATTTCTACGTCGTTCTTTTAATGCCTCATGTGGCAAATAGTTCGTCAAATGTTTGAAGGAGTCATATGCGCCCTTGTTCGAAGATAGTAAATTCCTACCACGAGTCATGAGTGGCGCTAACGCACGTAGCGCTGCAGACCACAACCTACACAAATACAATGGTACGAGTACACTCTAGCCGTATCAGGGCAAAACCTAGCTATCGCAAAAGTTTACATGGTTTAAACATTACACAGTGGTCATAAACGTTAAAAAAGTACCAAATTTAATGACAATTTATAAAAATTTTCCCGACTTTGGGTATTCTATACCTTCTGGGGCCAATTTGGCCTGTGCCAAATTTGGCACAATTTGACCAAATAAATGGATAATAAGTAAAGCCATTCAATAAAACCTTGTAATACTAAAGAAAATTATTTTTAATACTAAAACATTATAGTTGTCCTTTAAAAAAGTGAAAATGAATTATAATAAACATTTATATAAGGATGATAACCATCCTTATATAAAACACTGGGAACACTGGTTTATGTTAATTTATGTTGTTATAGTACATCAGGATGGGCTAAGTTAGGCTATATCATGTAAGGATAGGATTTGTTACATTAAGTTAGATTACATCATATCAGGATAGGTTAGGTTAGGCAGTGTTAGATTTGGTCATGTAATATTATATCATATTAGATTGTTATATTTAACTGTTTTATCTAAAAGGGATTTCTTAATACCTCAACCTTATGGGTAAATCAAATGATATTTTAAACCTTATTACACCTCTTGTCAACAATCTTTGACATTTAATCAATAATTTTTATTTTTTTATTAGGCTCTATAAACCTTAAATGGTGATGTCCGTTAAGCGGAGTCTGACGAGATGATCGAGTCCTCTTGTCAACATTTATAAACTTAAACATTTAAATTAAAACATAAAACATGCAACACAACATAAACCAAATATTTTAAAAACCAGAAAAAATGTTCCCTCTTCTCGAGGGCTCCTGAGAAAAAACTTTCTTATTTATATTGTTTCCGTGGTTGAATCCTAGCTGTCTAACTAACCATTACTGACTGCATATCACTTCCAGGGACAGATTGTGTAGTAAGGGAAGGAGATGAGCCAGCTTGTAAAAAAATTAAATGAAGAATCTAGGCTTTCATGGTCGTCTTCACAAGTTTATATTTTCAAGGAAGGACCGTGTGTAGAAGTCGAAGTTCGTTGTAAACTTTTCAGAAATGTTGCATTTCTCCATTTTATAGGTAAAAACACTCGTCAAAGAGGGATGAACGTTTTTGCCCAGGGATGAACGAAATGCAACATCTCCAAAACGTCCTCAACAAACTTCGAAAGTCACACATCGTCTTTCCCAGAAGACATTGAGTTAACATCTTGAAAAAAAGGTTTCTTCTCAAGGACCCTCGAGAAAAATCACGACGGAAAACATTTCGTAGTTTTCCAAAACATTGGGTCAATGTTATGTGGCATATTTTATGTTTTTGTGTTTGTGTTTTTGTTTGTAAGTGTTGATAAGAGAGGTGGGACATTCTATCCGTCTCCGCCAAATTGGACTGTGCCATTTACCTGAAGGGAGGGAGAAACTAATAATAAATTAAATTAAAAAAACACCCAACCAAAAATTGTCTTTCAAGGAACTAAATTTATTGTTTCGAATCTAAGTGTGAAATGAATGAAGTGATTTTGAATTGAAAGGTCTGTGCTTGGCCGTCTCACGGCCTCTACCACAAGGACGAAGTTTGGACGGGGTCCACAGGTCACCTCCTCAGTGTAAGAATAACTGTTTTGTTTTCCAACTCGTTGAATGTTTGCGAATGTTTGAGCTTTTAAAATTCATCTCTTTTGTGACTCTACAAATGTGCCTATACACATGTTCTATTCTAAGTTGATACCAGTATGTGAAGATACTTTTTTCCACTAATTTTTTAGTAATCTATACGTTGTAATGTGAATGATACTAACACACAGAATCGGGACTGATAGTGAAACTGACTAGAAAATAGACTGTGAAAGCGATCCAGATAGTTTATTGGTTAGCTTGGGAGCTGAACCGTTGCTCTATGGAACGTACTTTTTAATTGGAATTATGATTATGATAGTGGAATTATGATAGTGTAATCACCAGTTGTTTTATCTACACAAAAATAGTAAAAAATAATTAAAAATGAGAAATAATTAACTCACAGGATTGGCTGTGAAGAAGTAACTATTTTTCAAATGGAAACTTTTAATTAAAAATATTTAGTATATTACACTGCATTGCTACTCTCATGAAATACACTCCTTCAAATACATTTGCATTATATATTTTCCTTATTCCTGTCCATATTTGGTGCTGTATTCACTCTTAACTTATTGTTCACTAACTACCAAATTATCAATAACACAACCATAATTCAAACTACATGTGTTGGAGTTTCCCAAAACTAATTTTTTACGGTGTAGTTTTCAGCTAAAGGTGTGTTCAGAATTTCTTTTATAAATTCAAATTACTGTCTTCTTAGTTGGCTGTCTTTCTGCATTTCACTTGTTTTTCGCATGCTCTAAATAAATATTTGTTATCTTTCACTTTATCAAACTTGGTCGACTTCCTGACTTTTTTTATTTTTCCTTGATCTATTTGTGTTTGATGTGATCTTACTTTTTCTCTGAAAATCTGTGTTTGTATGTATTTCAGTCAGTGTTGCTTAATCTTTGTTGCAATTGTGTATTTAAAACATTTTTACATTGAATAAAAGGAAAACTAACAGATTTATAAGATATGAAATAGATAAAAATTGGCGGTTTAAAGTCCATTTTGAACATGATATTTTCAATGTGACGGTTTATTCCTCGACATTATCTCACCCATCTACGAAGACATTGTGGCCAATCTTTACGGCCTTTTGTCTGTATGCATCTTCAAGGTTTGTCTGTATGACAATTCTGTCATGATTATCTTCTGTAGCAACCTTGCGACTCAGATAATATAAAGTGTGTCTACTTTTGACACACACACCAGTAAGATATTGCTTGTGATACGGCATAGTTTTCAATCTTGTTTCTACTGCAGTTACCAGTTTTGGTGTTTTTGAATCAAATAATCATGTCATTAGTGAAATATCCGTAATAGTTGTAGGTTTATTACTAAATTGTGTATAAATTGTGTGCACTTTTTTTTGTTTTGTAATGATGTTTTATTTTTCCTATTAAAATAGATGTAAAATAATCAATATTCAAACAATTTTTTAATAAGCCCTTCGATAGGAAAATTGAGGTTACGGTTTTATTGCTTTTCATCTTATGAAATACAAATTTTTGTTCAGTCAATTTTTAAGGTTTCAATCGTCTCACTGTCTTCATATCATAAATATGCTTCTGTTTTGATATCTAAATAATTCATATTTAATGAATATTTTAATATTTTATACATTCGTTAACCATTTTCACTTTATAAATCTGTTTAGAATATAAACTAACAGGTCCATAAGACATGAAAGACATCAAATTGGTGACTAAAATCCATTTTGAACATGGTATTTTCAATAAGACAGTTCATGATGGAATATAATCATACTGGAAGTGTAGAAAATTATTTGAGTTAGCGCCAAAAAAAATCTCTTGTTAAATTCTCTTGTTGTTGGGGGTTTGAATTATAGAGGTTATTGTGATTAAACTTTGAATTATGGAAGTCTCTCTCTATACAAGCATGTTCAATGTCGCAAACAAATCTCGCCAATGGATGGATGGAGTATAGTTCATGATTTAGCAGTTTTTTTTTCTTTGTACCCAATTCAAAATTCAGAGTCCGCCGTGGTCTCGGTTTCAACTGCAAAGGTTGACTTTGAATTTAAGAGGTAATGTTTAGAATTTCAGCTACAAATTCAAATTCTAGAGGCTCGAGTAGACAAATATTTAAATATCAGAGGCAATATTATGCATAAAAATGTTTCTATTCATCGGGTGTATTATTTTTTGAATATTAGGGGTTTTTTTGAAGAGAACAGACAAAATATATTAATTATAGAGGTTTTCGATTGATCAAGGTTCTAATTAGTGAGGTTCTACTGGATATTTATCTGAATGATGAAAATGATGCGCTTATGGTAAAAATTAAGTTGAGTTAATCCAGGGTGTAGAGGAACCGGGAATCGAGTTTGTGAAATTCCACTGTATATTCTTTTTAGAATTTAATAATAAAGTGATTCTTTAAGAACCTTCAATTTTTAGTTAAAAGTTAAATCCTTGCCATGTGTGAATTTTGGGTTTTGCTACTTTTCTGAGCGGTGCCTTGCGGGTTTCAGGTGAAAGAGATGACGAGAGATGTGACGGACGCGAGGCTAAACACTTCACTGTCACTGCCGCCTTCCCCTTCAAATAGGTCCTACTTGGGGTGAGTAGATGAAATAGTTTTGGTTTGTGTTAGTGATCAGCTGTTAGTGGATGATCTACCACTCGATAACTGTTATTAAAAAGTAACTGTTATAACAATTGGGACTTTTCCCAAATAACTGTTTTTGAAAACAGATTGTGGTGTTTTTTCTGCAGTTAACGATGAAAAAATTAAGGGAAGTCTTAACTATAAAGCCCAAAAATTTTGAAAATTTGAAAAAAATTTTGTTACCTAATTTTAGTATACATATCCCTGAATGTGAAACAAATATTTCATAATTTTGATTCCGTTTTTTATGGAACACAACTTAAGTGATTTGATGCTAAACGTAAAAAGAAAACAGCACTTTCCGCAGAAAACTCATGATTACCGAAAGTATAATTTTTACCATTTTCAACATACTAAAATTTATATTCCAAAAGAACTATTTAAGCTACACCTTTGAATTTTTTACAGTTATATAGATTAAATTGTAAAAATAACTTATTTTCAATAAATTTGGTTTAGTCGATGTTTTTAAACAAACTAGAGAAAAATTTACTAACAAATGTGAAAAAGTTTCTTCAATTTTGTCGGTACATGCAAAAAAGTAAATTATACCTTACCATCTAAAAAAAAATATGTGATTTAAAAGCAGATTTAATGATGAAGAGAATGTCACATTTAAAATTATGATACGTTAAATAGTATTTTTGAAATATCAATTTTAATAAAGGCTTACCACAAAATTTTATTTTTAGGCCCATTGGATTTTTTCCAAACTTTTTTCGTATGGAATGGTGGTTTTTAGTTTGAATGAAGTATAAAATACTGTTGTTTACTCAAAAACAGCTTTAATAGCCATTTAAGTTTTTAATCCTTTAAGATCGAAAGGTCAGCAGGAGTGGCCTCCGCGTCAACTTGGCTTTCATCATGGCGGCTCACACTCCCAACAGCTCGGAATTGTTTAATGCATGGCAGCTCGAAATTGTTATAATTGAAAAACTGTAATGTTCTCGTAGGGGATTTTTTTAGGCTGCAGCACTCTAAAGGCATCATACAAAATAAACAAAAACACACGTTATCGGCACTTATCAACCAGTCATGCTGGACACCCGAGCGTTCGTTGGATTTCATGTTGGCCAGCACTGCTGGCCGTCTGGTTATATATGACAACTGCTGTGGAAAAAATCCGACTTCCGTGCACTAATGGTGGCGGCCAGTAGAGCTGGCTGCATGATTGCTACGGAATAGTGGCAAATATCCAATCCGATCGCAAAGGGTTAAGGTAGAGATTCCCCTGAAGCGTATATATCGGTTGTCAACCGAAGTTTTCTGTGGTCCCCTAAGTTTATGGTAAGAAAAATTTAGCCTCAGTTGGACTAATGCAGTCCAACTGAGGCTAAATTTTTTCAACTACCAATGCGGTAGTTTACTTTCCCCGGTATATAGAGGTGTGTGAGTACTCGATTACACGACTCGACTCAAAGTTTGAAGAATACTCGAAAGTTCGATTCGAGTAGTTAACCCTGCTGTTTACCCGGAATTGGTATGCACGATCACATTTCACGGCTGTTTTTCACACAGTCAACACCGGTAATTAACAGCCACCATAAAACTTTTGTTATTTTACTTGAATTGAAGTGGTTATTGAATTGTTAATATCAATAAATTTAGTTTCGTCTTTTTTCCTTTCTATAATTTGAGACATATTCTTACTTATGTTCAATGGGACTGATTTAACTTTAATTTTTAAACATATAAAAATATGTAACAAAAACTCTTTTTAAACCAAATAAGTGTAGTTGTAGCTTGTTTTTTGCCTCCCAAGGCTGAAAGTTTAATAAAATATTGAGTAATGATTGAGTTATGTTAAAGATAGCCTGAATCATCGTTTAATTTCATTTGAAAAGAGGTTTGCTTTGAACTCATAGGAAAACTTCTGAGTCGAAGTGTAATAGCTGGCCAGCACAGTACTAATAATTGTAATTTTTGTGTGTTAATGTCAGTTAGTGTAAATTATAATAAGTGCAATTTTTTATGTATTTGAATTTTATTAATTTGATAATATTTGACATCAAGTACCTAGACATGAAGATGCAATTGTTATTGTGAAACATGTAGTCATGTATGGACACAAAGTGAAACTGTTTGACGGATAAGGTATAAAAACCTGGTTTTTATAACTTCGCAGTTTGATAACAAAAAAAATATTAAATTTTATTTTACCAACAATAAGTATAATAGCTATTTACTTCTACTATTCAAAATTCTCGTCTCGAAAAAAAACCCGAAACTTGCGAATATTTTTTAAAACTCGACTCGACTCGATTTTACAAATCACTACTTGCACATCCCTACGGGTAGAGTTTACATGATGTTTGATTGATTGATTGATTGATGAATTGATTGTTGCAGCGAGTCGCCGCCGCCCAACCTGGCCGGGTCGGCGACCGACCTGCGGCTGGCCAACGGGACCCGCCACCTGGTCCCGCGCGCCCGCAAGACCGTCCCCAACACGGTGAGTAATAATAATAATTCTTTTATTGCCAAGAACAGTTTAACAATTGGGCACCAGGGGTCAATATATATGTACAGTAATTGCCATAAAAGAACAAAAAATACATTACTTTCCTCCAGAGCCCAATGCCACTCAGCTGGACGGCCTGGATACCACCGCATTGCGCCGGTAGCCACAAGGAGCAGTTGAGAGCACAAGAACCCTCACCGGCAATGAGCCAAAAACTCACCCACAGTGTAAAATTCTCCCTGGACCAGAAACCGCTGGAAATGAGCCCTGAATATTTTCCAATCTCTCTCCCTCCGGAATATCTTCAGGGAGATTGTTCAGGAACTTGACACCTGTTTGGGAAGGCAGGTTCATTGCCGCTCTGGACTTGTTCTGTGACAGCCTGTCTCTACCCCTCGTTGGGTAGTCGTGGACTTGTGCACCTTGGAGAGAAGAGCACTTGACTTGACTTGAGTAGAGGGGAGGGAAGTGGAAATAAGGATAATAATAAGAAATTAGGGTGTTTAGAAGTGTTCGAAATCTTGAAAAGTTTGGAATTAGTTATGAATTTCAAACCAAGTTTGGAAAATTACTAAATGTTTATTTTTATGTCGATTATGTTGTAACGTTGTTCTCTGAAATTTATTTTAAGTTGTCGTTCTTCTGGGTTTATGAGACACTCGTTGGGCCTGATGATGGTTTTTGTGACCAATCGAAATCGATCGCCATTTTCCACTATTTTTGTATCTTTACCATTTTGTATGTAAATACAGTATATGTGTAAATATAATTTAAGTGTTGTAAGATTTTTTTTATTTACATCCAGTGAATACAACAACACGTATCATGCTAATCAAGAAATTATTTAATGTAGATATTGCCATGTTTTGGGCAATGTCCAGCCACCAGCCTGAAACCTTTAAAATAGGTGTGGTCGATGATAACGTGCATTATTTTTTTAAACTTTATATACCTAAAAAGTAAAAAAACATTGAAGTTTTTTAAATTTGTAAATTTTGCGGATGGTTGCATTTGATAGCACCAACGAGAAGCATCAGAACAATTAATTTTTTGATAATTAACGAGGCGAATAAATAATTATGTTTGTTTTAATGAAAAACCGTCCCTTATCGTCGAGACACGTAAGCCATGGCCATGCAATAGAAGCTGATTTAATTTCTCTAAGTGCTTTGCAGTTGGTTACATTTGAAAGCACCAACGAGTAGCATTAGAATGATTAACGTCTCACTAATTAATGAGACGAATAAATTATTATAACGTGTTTTAACCTAAGAGGATCCCTTATATTGACTTGTGTAAGCCACACCCGTGCAATTGAAGCAGATCTAATTCCTCTAAGTGCTTTCCAAATTTCAGATCTGCATTCTTTTAATTTAAAATCACTATCACGCAAGCCACCACACCTGTGCAATAAAAGGTAGTACCATTGCTCTAAGTGCTCTGCAAAGTTCAGTTCTCTTTGATTTTCATCTACATTAACACACCGCTAATTAAAATAGGCAATAGGAGAACTTTGAGAAAATTCACGTTGTAAATAGTTTACATTCCAAGAGCCCGCGTGGAATTAAATTATCAGAATACATCGTTCATGAAAATGGACCATCATCGGGACAACGGTGAAAATACAATTGCAAGTTCAACTGTTGAAAGTAATGCAAATGTAGTCGAAGAACTGAAAGAAATAAAGGAACAGTTGAGTGGTTTGAATTGTACTTTTAATGCAGTAAACGACCAATGTTCCCGACTCTCCGAAGATGTGGAGAAGATTAAAAGTCGGGATGCAGGAGACTCTAGAGAAACAGAAACGTTTATGGTAAACTCGTATTGCTCTGAACTCCTCGACAGCATCAGCTTGCCGGGACTGCGCTATGTCTCCAGCCGAGAGCCGACTCTGCACAGGCTGTTGTGGATATTCGTGCACATGGTGGCGCTCCTCATCAGTTACACGTACATTCACGACGTGTACGACAACTGGCAACGCGCTCCCTTGGTGAGTTTAACGATGACTGAGAGAGAAGACTTTCCCTTTCCAGCCATGAGCATTTGCTGGGATCTAAAGCTGAATTCTCGATACAAACAGAAAGAAATTCACGATAGATGTGTTTGGCGGAGAGAAAATAAAAGGATTTGGAATTGCAGTGAGGTGGAGTTTAATACATTTAGGGTGTCTACACACGTTTATCCGATAGAGTTTGAAAACCAATCTTCAGCTTTTGCAAACTGTTATTCGGTAGAAGTCAACGGAACGGATCTGTGTCTCTCAGCGGAGTGGAAGGGATCGGAGTATTGGGAATTCTTAAACAGATTACCGGAAGAAGTTACTCTAATCGATCGAGGGAAAATATTTTTCAAATTACCAATTTTACCTCCAAAACTACCAATTTTAACAACATTTACCAACGTGTTTGGCAGTTTAATGACCTGTCGAACAATAAATAGTTTAAGTGGGTTCGTCGGGAACAAAATCGGGGAAGCTAACAATAATGATCCATACGATAGATTCACAAAACCCTCGATCTGTAGCCCTGACAAAATCATGGACGATGTTTGCAAAGCCAGTTTGCAATACAATAAATACTGGTTACGAATGAGAGTACATTCGTTCATCAATGTCCCTGAATATGTCCCGTACAGCTTATTTATAGGAAGCCCAACAGATTACCCGTGTTTCCATGATCCTCGTCAAAATGTTTATAAAACATTGGTTCTTCTAATAAAATATTGGTATTTGTTTACGATAAGTCCTAAGTTTACCAATGCTGATAAAGGCCTTATGGAATTAGACGTATCAAAACGAAACTGTATTTTCCCTTTTGAGAAAAAATTGTCCATGTTTGAGTTTTACACACAAAAAAACTGTATCTTCCAGTGTCAAGTTGAGTGTTCGTCGGCTCTCTGTGGGTGTGTCCCGATGACGTTGGGAGTTCTCAACACCTCTTTCAGAGTCTGTAACGGAGACAGAACCCAGTCATGTCAAGATATCACGGATAGAGCTATCATTCGCAAAACACCGGAATCGTGTCGATGCGATTGCCCGGCAGACTGTATATCCATCGGGTATGAATATGAAGAGGACCCGAAATGGCGAAAAGAAGTTACGTCAGACGAGTGTTCACCGATGAGAAATACTTGCATTAAACTCGACTTTGTCCATGAACAAACCGAGTTTGTATCGAAGTACATGCACGGGGCAACCAGCCCGGCTGAGTTCGTCGCGTACGTCCTGGGCACGCTGGGAGTGTTCAACGGCTTCAGCTTCATTTTGGTCTGGGAGATTCTGTACTGGCTGTTGCTGCGTCTGTGGTACACTGTCAAGAGATATTCGCAGTAATGTCAGCACTTTCCGAGTTGTAGAAACTTTCAAATTACTTTGAAAGAAAGTAGGCTTACAACTTTCTGTGGATGGTTTATTGTCAGAGAGATGTTCTATTGATTATCGCTTTTTTTAATTGTTTATAGCTTTTGCCAATGTTTATGATGTAGTAAAGAACTCGTTTACGTTCAAATAGTCTAAAAAAATTTTTTTAACAACTCATACCTGTCCCCATTTTGTTTTTTTCATTTTTTTTATTTTTGTTTTCCAGCTCTTAGGTTTTTGAAGATTTGTTGTTGAATGGGTGCCAGCGTGATTAATATATATTTTTTAAACAAGGTAATTTTTGTGTTGAAGATAATGGCAAAACTTTTGTGTTTTAGTGGTATTATAATCTATTAGAGAGTTGTGACACTCTCATTGCATACATCAGTACACCACCGGTGATTGTCCAGATCTGTGTACTGGATTTATTATGATTATTATGATTTTTGCGGAATTAACTTTCTAACTCACCACTACTTTGGCTATCGCAGTCACAGCGTCGCAGTCAGTAACCATTAAAATAATAGGTTATTTTTAAGTAACAATTACTGCTGGAACAGTTACCAAAAAGCATCGCTTTACATAACTGCTACCATCGGTGGTGGCTTATATACCATGAATATCCATCCATAAACAGAAGCTCCATGTCGTAGTTTCGCAACTTACTTTAATTTTTACAGTTTACCTGGGTCTTTTCATTCTTCAAAATTTTTAGTGTAAAGAACCTTCATTTCAACAGCTATAAAATCTATATAGTAATATTAGTAATAGTATGTTTTGATTTTAATTTTTGCGGACATTTGCCATCACTGATTGGTAAAAACAAGTGTGACAATAAGTATTCGGGATTGGAATCTGTGCGCGTCTTCAGGTGGAAAAGAACCTAGAACCTAGAACAAGAACAAAAACCTAGAACAAGATTAGTGACAAACAGTCAGGAGGACGTGGACAAAAACATAGCTTTAACAGTGCTGTTAAAGCAGTCAAAAACACTGAAGCTGAAACAAAACAAGAACACAAAATAACACAGAGATAAAAAATGTCACCAATCAGAACAGAGCATGTCCACACCCAACCAGAACAGAGCACGTCCACACCCAACCAGAACAGAGCACGTCCACACCCAACCAGAACAGAGCACGTCCACACCCAACCAGAACAGAGCACGTCCACACCCAACCAGAACAGAGCACGTCCACACCCAACCAGGACAGAGCACGTCCACACCCAACCAGGACAGAGCACGTCCACACCCAACCAGAACAGAGCACGTCCACACCCAACCAGGACAGAGCACGTCCACACCCAACCAGAACAGAGCACGTCCACACCCAACCAGAACAGAGCACGTCCACACCCAACCAGAACAGAGCACGTCCACACCCAACCAGGACAGAGCACGTCCACACCCAACCAGAACAGAGCACGTCCACACCCAACCAGGACAGAGCACGTCCACACCCAACCAGGACAGAGCACGTCCACACCCAACCAGAACAGAGCACGTCCACACCCAACCAGGACAGAGCACGTCCACACCCAACCAGAACAGAGCACGTCCACACCCAACCAGAACAGAGCACGTCCACACCCAACCAGGACAGAGCACGTCCACACCCAACCAGGACAGAGCACGTCCACACCCAACCAGAACAGAGCACGTCCACACCCAACCAGGACAGAGCACGTCCACACCCAAACAGAACAGAGCACGTCCACACCCAACCAGGACAGAGCACGTCCACACCCAACCAGAACAGAGCAAAGAATGTCAAAGAAAAATGTTTTTGTCTTTGTTCTTTTGTCTTTTGCGGTTTAACAGCTGTCCAACAACATAAATTAACTTGGTACAGTCGACTCTCGCTAACACGAACCTCGATATCACGAAATCCTCGATATCACGAAATCCTCGATATCACGAATTATTTTTAATCCCCTTGGACCTCTATAACACGAAGTTCAGTAAATAAGACGAATTCGATTCACGCTTTACCTCCATAGCTCGAAGTTTACCTCCATACCACAAAGTTTTCAAAATGGACCTCTGTAATTCGAAATCCCGGCATTCTGAACCGTTTACTCTATTTTATTTCACACGTTTTTTATTTTGTATACCGTACTGTAAGCATAAATACAGTAATATCCAAAGTTATAAGTTTATTTTTGTAGCTGTAGGGGATACAGTAAAATTTCTTTATATTATTGTTTTTATAAAAATTATGATCGATACTGTAATAATACATCTTTAAGCAGATATAGATTAAGACTTTTTAATTAGAATTGATATGATGTTATCTGTTTTTGTGTTTTACAGGTTATTATATTATAAATACTGTATTTTTCATTTATATACAATATTTAAATAAGTTAAAAGCTTGGATTTGTTTAAGATGAAGGGTATACTACATTTTTTTTACCTCTATATCACAAATTTTAATTTAGTTTACCTCTATAACTCGAACTATGTCTACGACGAACTATACGTAACACGAAGAAAAATCGCAGTCCTGTGGACTTTCGAGTTAGCGAGAGTCGACTGTATATAGTCTTGATAGAACAGACATGAAAAAGTCTCCTTGTAGTCATAAGTTTTGCAGTTCCGTGCCTATTATTATTTTTTACCATGATAAAAAGTTTGGGGGCGTTTTAGTATTTAAGGGGGTACAATTTTTTACCCTTATTGTACCTCTTTAAGTGAAAATTATTGGCAAAAATAACTATTTGACTCATCCCGGAACTGAATTAATGTATGAAGTAAAAATATTCTTATAACACCTATTTTAAATAACAGTTTAAATATTAGGTTACTTTTAAGTAACAGTTACCAATAATTAACACGTTAGCTTGTCAGTACTTTGGTCGTTGGAGACAGTTACTGTTAAAATTATAGGTTATTTTTAAGTAACAGTTACTTCTGAAATAGCACTAAAAATAATGTTTTAGGTCGTAACTATTTTCAGGTGATAGACAAAGATCTGCGTGACGATTGAATTGAAATAAGTTAATTTAACTGTTGTTGCCAGATAACCGAGGACTGCAGCTAGGAGGGTAGGGTGGTCTGCTAAAAAGTAAAATATATTCTTGTAATAAAACCTGTTACAAACCAACAGTTAAATATTAGGTTACTTGTAAGTAACAGTTACACTTATAACAGTTACCAAAAAATATCTCTCCACCTCATCATTACTTTGGCTACCACAATCACAGTGTCGGAGTCAGTATCCATAAAAATAATAGGTTATTTTGGAGTAACAGTTACTGCTGGAACAGTTACCAAAAAGTATCGCTTTACATAACCGGTTCCAGATAACAGTAATCACAGCATTGCAGACAGTAGCCGTGAAAATAATAGGTCATTTTTAGGGGTCGAAAAAAGTCAGTTCGGTTCGGTTCTGAACTCATTACCGATACTCGGTTCAGTTCAGCTTGTGTACCGGTTACACGTCGGTTCGGTACAACAGACGTTTTTTGGGAAAAAGCTTGACACTCGAGCCGAGCTTTTGATAAGAGAGTTCTTATCGGAAAGATAATTATTGCGATCTATTTTTGGACACGGCCGGAAGAGCCTTTCCCTCCCACAAAAAAAACTAACAAAAAATATTCCCTAGTGATAAGGAAAGGACATGGTCAGGTAACAAGAAATATTATCTCCATTTAGACAGAAATCGGAGCTATATTTAGTTGACCTTGGAGAACGCAAAATACAGCAAGAAAGTCTATTGTTTTATCATGGCTTATCTCTCTTACGGTATATCGCACAAGTTTCATTTTGGTCTCATTTGATTTATAAAAATAAGACGAAAATATGAGCCGTAATAATTGTATGACAAGAAGTTTGTATTTTAGCATTTTATAGCAAGGATTCCTTATCTCTTAATTAACTCACGCATCCTCGCACTGAGTCAGGCATTGACAAAAAAACCGGGAAAGAGTTGGAGTAAACAGCCTCCCCCCCCCTGGCCACTGATAAGGAGAGTGAGAGAGGTAGCTGTTTCTTTCTCTCTATTCCATCCTAATCTCTGATCTTTCTTCTTCCTTATTTTAAACCACATTATTTTCTTCACAAAAGCTTAGAAATGCAATTAATTTTAAGATGGCAATACATTTTTTTGTTATTAAATATTATTTCATTCATATTCTGAAATAGTTTAACCATCAATATTATGCCACAATTGGGACTGCTATTTGTAGCCTAATCATCTTTACTTTGTGAACATTCAGAAAATCAATCTTGTGTTTGACTAAATGTAAATATGTTATTTTTTAAGATACAACCAATTTAAAACCTTTCCAATTAACTCCTTTCAAGTGTTGAAAATGTTGTGGTATGTGACTAGAATGATTATGTAAGTTTAACTATTTATTTTAAAGTGAAACTATTGTGGAATTGGGGAGTCAAATTATAAATTTTCAACATAAATTATTTCTTGAGCCAGTTTGATCAATTTTATGCAACATAATACACAAAATATTGATGAATCTATCAGATCATTAACTTGTTTTGGAGATATTTCTAGTTTTGAGCTAGGGTATGTAAACATTAGTCTATTGTATCTTTTAAAATTAAAATCAAACTTCTTAATTGGTTGTTGTTAAAAAGCTCATCTCGAAAAAGCTCGAGCTCAAAATCTTTTGAAAAAGCTTGGCTCGGCTCGGCTCAAGTTCAAAAATCACTATTCACTCACCCCTAATAATTATAATTAAACAATAAAGTTGATGCAATGCAAAACATCACTTTGGGTAAATTTATTGTTTAGGCTAAAGAAATCCCCTCTTACTTATGCTTTCCACAATTAGTTTTTTCATAGTAAACATAACAAGTTTTTAAAATTTAATCTATTGTGATTTATGAGTTGTATTGTATTTTTAATTGTAAACAATATTATTACACCCACATACCTAAAAGTTCAATCGTGTTTAATATTCTGGAAGAGAGTGAAAAATAGGTTTTCTTAGATTTAACTGTACTATGGATATTGTCTTCATTTATGTCATAAGGTCTTAGCTGTTAGTGAAAGTACAAAATTATTTATCTTAATAAAATGTGTTCTTTTTACCAGTATGTTAATTTCTTTACAACCCTTTACCTTATTTGCATTTGAGGAATATAGATTACTAAACTACTAGATTCAATTAGGCTCCAGAAATATTTAGTAGGTCTAGTAGATTTATAGTTTAGTGATGTTATTGCCGCACATACCGAACCGAACCGAGAACCGAAGTACAAAAAAAATTAACCGAACCGAACTTGAATTTTCTGTACCGCAGACCCCTAGTTATTTTCAAGTAACAGTTACTGCTGGATCAGTTACTGAAATGTATCGTGTTACGTAACTGGTTCCAGATAACGGAGGACTGCAGTGAGGAGGGTGGGGGCGGGCTGCGGCCGCTGGTGACGACACAGTTCTCCGAGTGGTGCTGCCGATACTTCGCCCAACCGACGGCGGCCGATACAAACGACGAGGAGGACTTTGAAAGTCCTCGGTTCTACCAACGCGAGTACAGGTACAGTTACAGCAACTGTCTCAACAAGCTGAAATATTTATTTAATTTTTTTGCCCCTTGTTTGCAAATAAGGGTTAAAAAATTACATTTAACCACAGAGAAGAATCAAACAGAGGTCGCTTTCAAATGGGTCTTCTGTTGCGCCTAAGTTATATTTACAGTTAAATCAAGTTACAGTCAAGTGGTTGCAGTTAAATTACTATTTACTAGTTACATCCAGTTACTAGTTACAGTTAAGTTAAATTAGGAGAGGGCAGCGACGGTGCTGCTCTCTTGCAGAGTTATAAACTAAGTCCTCGACACAAGCTGGGCAGCGCTTGACACACTTTGAGCGCAACATTAGAAGATATATCTGTTTGATTCTCCTTTGTGATTCAACTAATAAATCTTGATCATTCTCTAAATTAATTATAATCATAATTAATCACTTTTTTAGTATTGCACAGCATTAATTTTTTGATTAGCATGATAAGTGTTGTATTCTCTGGAGGTAAATGAAGAAGTCTTATAACACTTAAAAGTATATTTACACTTTTACTGTATTCACATAAAAGATGGCAAATATACAGAAATGGTGAAAAATAGCGAATGATTTTGGTAACTCTGATCATCATCGTGAGAGTGATCCCCATTTTCCACCATTTCTGTTTATTTACCGTCTCGTATGTAAATAAGTGTAAATACAATTTTAAGTGTTGCAAGACGTTATGTATTTACCTCCAGAGCATCAAAGTGTGTCATCTTGCAGGAAAGTAATTACAAAATAAGCGCTTGAGTTTTTTATCAATTACTGTGGAAAAAAGTACCACGAAGCTGTTATTTAATAAAAGTTCTTTGGGGAAAGGTTCTGCCATATCAGTCTCTTTAAAAAACAGCTACTTTAAATAACAGTTACTTTCAAATAACACTTAGCAGATTAGCCAATAACAGTTCAACACTACTTTCAGGTATCTGGAAAACACCAAGCTGCGTAACGTGGCGCGAGAAGAGTGCATACGGCTCAATCGCGGCAGGATAGACCACCAGGTAACGCTAGTCTCAATTGACACATTCACTGATGAACAAATTATTAAGCACTGATACATGACCAGTATTGGATCCCACCCAATCCCTCTTCAGATTGGGACCTTTGCGATCTTTACGTCTCCAGGTAGTGGTAGTGTCCATCTTGGTTTCGGCGGAAGATGATTTTTGTGGGTAGCTATTCTGTGTTTTGGAACATGGTATTTGGTTGTAGACAGGATCATTTGTCTCACATAAAAAGTCCTTATTTATTTCATTTTATTAGTATTTATTTATCATTCATTGTCAAAATTTTTTACTTTATTTTGTCTTAAATTGTTAGACCTGTTTCACATAGAAAAAATTTTTGTGATGTACATACAAGTTAGTTTTTTTGACACAAATACTGGTTAACCATGTTACAGCCTCCTGAATCGTGTGGTATAATGTAACAGGGACTGACCTTGAGCCGTCAAAGATTCTGCAGTAATCCTCAGTTGGTCCCTCGAGTTTTCAGCCACCGAGGGCTATTCCAGTCCATTTATTTCAAATAGTTTTCAAAAATTTAATTGTTTTCAAACCAGATGGAGTAAAACATTCGACGTATAGTCGTAAAATTACTCTATTTGGTGGCCAAAACTCGAGGAATCAATGGAGGATTGCTAGAAGAATATTTAATTATCTTTTAGGAGGATCAAGGTCGATAACATATTGGAAAATCAGTCTTGTACTGTGATAATTTCAAAAAATTCCTCGTTTTTTTGCAGGTTTTTAGTGTGAGGACACAACACACTCCGTCGGTCTTACACTTTCACCCTTACCTCAACCATCTGGCTGTCGCTGGTAAAGACACAATCAGGTAACTGAAATCATTTATTTGGCTTAGACATACTTTCCTCGAGTTTATCAACTTAAAAAATTGTTACTTTTAAAGGTCAGCATCGTGATTGATAATGTTTATCGGTAAAAGCATCTACTGGACAGCGGGTCTTAGAAGACTCGAGGAGCAAAGAGACTAGCTAATAGCTATATAGTCATTTATCTTAGGTTATATTTCATGGAGGAATACAGCAATGCCATGTACTAAGTCTACATAAATCAAATGAATGGAAAAAATTACAAAAAAGGCTATTGTTAAGATTAAACAGCTGAGTGGGCCCTCTCTGACTGGTTTATGCGAATACAGAGATTGCCAATGGGCACAGTAATTGAAATTGTCGTTGTATTGGTTAGTTTTTAGGCTGTCCAGATTGCTTTCACTTTGCTTCTTGCTTGTCTCTGAGCAACTTTGATTCCTGTTGAGCTTGGATACCCAGTTAGGACTGAGTACTAAAGGGAGTTGTGAATAGTCCTGGCGTGTTCATTTGGGAGGGGATGAGGGACTCATACCCGACAAACTTTTTTGCTTTTACACATCTGAAGGGGTAACTAACCTTGGTGAGACTTCACAACAAAGAAAGCTTTCTCTTGGAGTTCTTTGCCTGGAAATGCGTGGGAGGTCTCGGAATAGGGCTTGTGAAGGGTCTGCTTGGGAATGTTTAGAGGGCGAGTCGTTCCTGGAAGAGCCTGGAGGATGGGTTGGAAAATATCTCTTTTCCTTCAGGTGCGAGGCTAACTGACCACATCATACCTTTCTCATCCTGACAATCCTTTCCTTCTGTAAGCTGCACAATACCCCTAGGGAGACATGCCCAGCTGGCAATGCTGGGGCTTTCATTCCTCCAAAGTCTTACTGTCCATACATCCAAGTGTAATTATATCACTGTGTATATTCAAAATACATATATTTAATATATTTTAAATATATATTTGATATTTAAAAAAATACATGTATTTAATATATTTTAAATATATATTTGATATATTAAAAAAATACATGTATTTTAAATATTTTAAATATATATTTGATATATATTTAAAAATACATGTGTTTAATATATTTAAAATATATATTTAATATATTTAAAATTACAATTTATATATATTTAAAATATACATTCAATATACAGTCCCTGTGTTGCAGTGTGTGGGACTACCAGGCCAATGCCAAGCTGAGTCACTGGCGAGTGTCGGGGCCGTCGTCTGCCAAGGTGTCGGCCGTTGACTTTGTCAACGCTCACGACACCTGCACGCTCCTGGTGGCCGGCTCGGACGATGGAACTGTACGTGTGTACAACAACTTCAGCGGCACCGGTGAGTCGGTAGTTAGCTAAAGTGTTATTTTTTGTTAACTGTTACAGCAGAAATTGTTACTCAAAAGTAACGTATTATTTAAACTGTTATTTAATAACGGTTATTTTTTACTTAATGTTTTTCTGGTGGTAAAATGCATACAAGTTGTTGTATGATTGGCGATTGGCATTCAGCTAACATAACAAACAGGTAAGTTTCATAGAGGTAGTAAGGTACAAGAAGAAGCTTGGGTGTTTACAAACAAACCCAGATGAATTTGGATTTTTCAAGGAGGGGAAATAAATATAAACAGATGATCAATTGATTCAACTACAAATTTCAGTCATGTGTTACATGCTAAACCAAAAACATGTCACCTGTTTAATGATTGTTATTCAAAGAGCAAAACATTGTTTCTAATATCAACCCACATTTTGTTTTGGTTTAGTATTTTTTGTCTACCAGACTGGTAGCGTAGTCATATGGCTTTGTTTACTTCCACGTCATTGATGATTTGCTCCCCTCCTATGCTGAAACTTCAAACTCAAGCTTCTTCTTGTACCTCACTACCTCTAGTAACGATGAATCATTGGTCTATATGGAGTATCATACTCCATGCCAAACAATAGTAACTTCTTAGTGGATCTATGTCAAACTCAAAGCAGATTTTATGTATTGATTCATGATAAAAATAAACAACACAAAACATGACGTTTGGCCTAACTTGATGATAACAATTAATTGTTATTTAATCAGAATCAGAATATATAACTAGGTAAAATCAGAGAATACATCTCACCACACACTGTAAAGGAAGAATTTTCAAGATGTGAATGGTTGTTTACTTTGAAAACATTATGATATGTATTCTTCAAAAATAAGGTCTTGAGTCTTGAGGTTGGTAATTTTATAACTGAAATGTCAGAATTATATTTTTAGTTGTGTGAGAAATTCTTGAAAAAGCTACAAAAAATCTTGAAAAGGTCTTGAATTTTGTGAAGAAAAACTGAACACGCTGGCGCAATGATGCAATCCTGTGTCGTGTTGGCAACATTGTAAACCTACGTTGTGTTGTCGTGTTGGCAGGCAGTACAAGGGAACCCCAGCTGGTCACTGCCTGGCAAGCTCTGCCCGAGGGTCAGGGCGGTACGAGGTCTACACACTCATCCCGTGAGTATTTTGTTTTTAAATGAGTTTGACACACCTGTTTCTTGATTAAAATTTGTGCGGGGAACATTCAGGTGTCAAAATATAATAGTTTTGGTAAGAATTGAATTTTTAGATCGGTACAGGACAATATTTTATATATATTGCAAAGCAAAAGAAAACAAATACTCATTGGTTTAGTTTGGTGGGTTAATACCCACCTAGTGATTGGAGTCAACCCTCTGTCAAAGAACTATTCAAGAATATAATCGAGATGTAAAATCCTGTATACTCTGCGACATTTCAGTACTTCGAGATCCCCAATATTCGAGTCTACTGTATCTAAAAAACCATAAGTCACATAAAATATTTTAAGAGATGAAAAAAATGCCAAGCTCAATTTCCTTCACAGAAATTTATAACTTATTATGGTTAGTACTTGCAAAAATGCTAAACAAGATATAAATTTGCCGGATTAACTTCTAAAAATAGTTTAAATTGTACAAAAATATACTAATACACTAAAAAAATATATTTATTTAATACATTTATAATATATTTATTTCACTTGCTTTAAATATATTTTTAATATATTTTAACTATATTAATTTCAATTATTAAAAATATATTTAATAAAAATATTTGCATAAAACACATATTTAATATATTTTAAATACAAATTTTATTTTGTCGTGTTGGCGCAGTGTCGGGCGGAGGGGGGATGGCGATGACGTGGGACCAGAAGCTGCAGCAGCTGATTGTGGCGGACTGGCGGGTGATCCGAGCGTGGGACGCAGACAGGGAGCTGAAACTCTGCGACTGGCCGAGCGGGAGCGACACGACCATCACCTGCTTGGACCTGGACCACTCAGGTAACGTGACACGAGGGTTGGCAATGCAGGGAGAGAGGGTTATGCCAGCGGGGAGTTGGATCGACAAGCCTCTGAGGACTTGGGTTGGCAGCACTGAGTAAGAAGGGAATGCAAGGGGGAAGTTGGGTCAGCAAGCCTGTGGGGATTTGGGTTGGCAACACTGGGTAAGAGGGGAATACCAGCGGGAAGTTGGCTCGGCAAGCCTGTGGGGATTTGAATTGGCAACAATGAGTAAGAGAGGAATGCCAGCAGGAAGTTAGGTCGGCATGTCTGTGGGGATTTGGGTTGGCAACTCTGGGTAAGAAGAAAATGCCAGTGAGAAGTTGGGTCAGCCAGCATGTGGAGATTTGGTTTGGCAAGAGTGGGTAAGAAGGGAATGCCAGTGAGAAGTTTGGTTAGACAAGCCTGTGGGGCTTTGGGTTGGCAACTCTGGGTAAGAGGGAAATGCCCGCAGGAAGTTGGATCGGTAAGCCTGTGAGGACTTGGGTTGGCAACAACAAATTAGAGGGTGGTCATTGTGAAGTAATTTCAAAAATGTGTGAGATCCAAAAGTGATGGAAGTGTGTGTAGGTTGTCAACATTGAGGGAATGTGAGAGAAGTTGGGTCGGTGAGATATAGAGATGAACCAGATGAAAATTCTATTTACGGAGTTAAAGAATGGTCACGCTGGACCGGATATCAATCATTGACTCCTCTGTGACTTGTACGCCAGGGTTTTGTCTTACAGAGTTCTATTGAGTAATCTCTGAGATATACAGGTAAACTTGTCTTATAGATGGAAAGTGCAAAATTAATTTGACTTGTCTACTGAACTTTTTAATTAGGCTATAGAGGTAATTTTAGTGTTGTTTAAACTTACAGAGATAAAATATAACCGCAGATTGAGACAGGTTTTCTAGGGTATTGAAAATAATTCGAGTTATTATATAAACTGTTGTTTATATTATATCAAAAGTTGTCTGTAATATGCATTAACTGTATATTAGAGTAAATAAATAAATTATTATTTACTTATTTGTCTGTATGTAAGTTGTCTGTTGAATTGTTGATTGATTGTGTGAAAATGAATTGATTTCTAATGACAAATCAATCAATATCTGCATGAATAATATTTATTATGGTTACAAGTAAAGTCTAGTATATGACATGCTGCTCCTGTAACTAGGGACGTTCCAATACTGACTTCGATCCCAAATTTGGTATCGAGTCAGAGAAGAGAAGTATCGATACCCCGATACTATCGGATCCAAAGTATCGATACTGTGAGTATCGGTATTGGTATCAGATCAGAATATACTAGAGAAAAAATTTTAAAATTATTAAGTTCACATTAAATAAGGTTGTTTTAACTGTTGATAGGAATGTTTCATGTTCTTTTCCATGGTTTGTTTTCATGTGTTTCATGAGGTTGGTTTTTTCCTGAGAACTTGACGTCTCTCAAACACAGCTTACCACGTTGCGACATTCTTGGTCTTCTTTCTAAAATGATTCCAAATTTCATGTTTTCTGAGAGCTATTCACAATCAATAAACTAAACTTAATATCTGATCAATCTCTAAACAGGGAATTTGCGTACTAAAGTTACGAAAATAAACATCCAGACGCTGGCCGGCCTAGCAGACGAATCAAACAAATAAAATAACAGCGGAGGAGCCATAGGGTTCGTAATTTTTGGGCAGATTATCTTTTTTTCCTCCCCTGATGCGTTTATTAATGATTCAATACTTTTAATCCAATACTCCACACTTTCTTTAATACCGTGATAATATCGAATGATTCGATACGATACCGATACCTTGAATATCGAAAAAAAGTATCGATACATAATAGTATCAGAAGTATTGGAACGTCCCTACCCGTAACCGTCCATACTTGGTTCGCAGGTGGTTCGCTCCTGGCGGCTGGTTACGCGGACGGCGCGGTTCGACTGCTCGACCGGCGGCTCCCGCCCGGCGAGGCCCGAGTGATGACGTATCGGGAACACACACAGAACATCACGTGTGTCAACCTCCGTGGCGACAGCGGCTGTACCCTGCTCACCGGCAGGTAACCAGTAGTGACGAGCGAGAGTGATACTTTTTAGTAACTGTTACTGAAAAGTATCTTGTTACCTGAACTGTTATTTTTTAACAGTTATTTATATTGTTAAGTTATATGCTGCACTTAGCTCTCTGGCAGTTAACTAGAAGTAACAGGCTGAAGTGATACTTTTTTGGTAACTGTTATTTAAAAATAACTGTTTTGAAACTGTAAGAAATCAGGGTAAGATAGGGGAATCAGCAGGCTTACCTGGTGGTCTTCTTCCTTCCTAGCATGAAGTGAACTCCCTCTACTATCTGAAGAAGGAGCTAGTGGCTTTGAAAATTTATTTTAATTTTGTTCTATGTTTTTTGTGTGTGCTCTTCAGCAGCTTTAACCACCAGGTAAGCCTGCTGATTCCCCTATCATACCCTGATTTCTAACAACTCAGGCCTAGAGCCAATTCTTCACCAAAAAGATATATCCTGTTTTTGAAACTGTTGTTTAATAATATGTTATTGAAACTGTTATTTAATAGCCTATCAGTGAACTGTTATTTAATAATAGTTATTGTTATTGTAATGATATATTTTACTAAATGAACTTGGCAGACATCCTCATGCCTTTAACTATATACCAAAGATCACCTGTTTCAAGTAAACATGTCATTGGTGGTATTAGGGGTGAGTGAGTATTCGGACCATCGAGCTTTTATACTCGAGGCTTCAGTATTCAGCTCGGCTTGAGACTTTTTGAAAAAGCTCATACAAGAGTTCTTATTGAGAAGGTAATTATTGAGATATATTTTTGGTAACATTAAACTGGAAGAGCGTTTCCTTCCCACAGAAACCATAAACAAACAATATTCCCTGAAGTGATGAGAAAAGAACATTGTCAGGAAACAAGAAATATTTTACTTAATTGTTGTTTCCGCAGTGGTGCCGGTGACTTCAGGGTGATAGACACGCGGAAACACTCGACAGTCGTTTCCAACCAACTGGTCCAGGGGATGACATCGATGGCGGCGCACAGAATGGCTGACGTATTCGCTTGGTAAGTTAAAACGTCCACTCCTGGGTGTCACGTATATGTGCCGGGCGGAGCATGTGTACTGACTAGGGAATCCAATCCCAGGATCCCGTATGATTTTAGGGCATATTCAATGTGGGATTCTCAGGCTCAATCCTGGGATTTTCGGGATAGTTAAATTTATGTGTAAAATTGAAGTTGATTAGGTTCCCGTAAGTTTTAACTATGTTTAACCAAGGGAATCTTGTCAAATGACCTTTAATCGAGTAATGGTTTGATGTGTTAATGCAGTCTTTACATCTTTATCTTATTTTTAAATCAATTTCTATAATTATTTTGCATAATCTTATCGTTATATAACTGATAATGTGTTCCGTTTTGACCTGACATCTTTATTATTAAGTGTTCCACAAGGAAGTCGACCATATTTTAATTTCTTACACTTTGTAATTTTTGTTATTTTGAAAATTATAATCATTTACAACTTTAAATTAAAAGTAAGACTGAATCATGTTTTGCCCTATAGTTACTATACTATGGTTTGATGTGATATTGCAGCCTTTACATCTTTCTAAGCGAAGTTTTACTCTTAGTTCTAATATTATTAGAATCTGCTCTCATATGCGAAATTATAATTTTTTTATATCGGTAAATACTATGTAGCTTCAATCCTGGGATTGGTCCCGGGATTAATGTTCACAATCCTGTAATCATGGGATTAAAAATGTTGGCTGGGATTGGATTCCCTAGTATACTTAATGTTTCTGTGTCCGGGTCTCTGTACGTGTGTGTGTGTGTGTGTGTGTGCGTAAAAACTGTTTAAAAATAACTGACGAATGTTCCATAATTACTACTGTTTGACAAAGGATTTGAAAATGAGTCATTGAGACCCGAAACTAGTTATCCCGTATAACAAAACTTAAGATTGACGACGAAAAAGGTCTGTAGCCCATTAATTTATAAGTCAAATTTAAATCCAGGAGGCAAACCATGAATGTTTGAAAACATCGGAACAGTGGTCTCTCGCTCTAAACCTAAAAATATATCTGACAGCTCTTTGATGCGGTTTGAATCTAATTATCGTGTTGTTGGGACAGCAGTGGCGCGGTGCACCAGTACATCGGGGTGTACAGCCTGGCGGGCGTGGCGCTGAGCACGATCAAATACCACGAGTGGTTCATGGCGAGTCACTTCGTCCCTGTCACGGCGCTCGCCTTCCATCCCCTCCGCAGCCACATGGCCGCCGGCTCTCTGGACACCTGCATCACTGTCTACTCGGTGAGTTTACACCGGTTTTGCAGTAGGTTGTGAAAGTGGTTGCAATTTATTTTTTTATTTTGTTTTTAATAAAGAGGATGGCGGTCTATTTTTCCATCCTTGACTTTGCCCAGCTCAAATAGACTATTCTGTGCGTGGACGTTGTTATCAATCAATGCAAGGAGTGAGCCGGTACAGTACAAGGGTGAGCAGTACTGATAAAAGTATGCAACCACCTTTAGTTTTGAATCCGTGATGCTGCCACCACGGTTCTGAGGCCAATTTCGCTACCAACTGCGCCTCTGACTCCCTACACAACAACCCCCTACAAACACCCTTACTATGTTAACACATCACTCCCTACAATAAAATCCAACTCTGAACTTGTTAACATTTTCATCCTACAGTTTTTTTACGCTTGCTCAAAAAACGTTTTGGGTATGATTTAAAATATATTTAATCATGCTTCAGTTTTTTTTTCGCAATCAAATGACTTGTTATCAAAACTTTTATAAAGCCAAGCCAGTCGCTCGTCCAACTCTCTGTTTTCCTTCTTGCAGGTGGAGCCGAAGAGATGACACTCGCTTTCGCTCATCCACTAGCAGAGTTTCGCTTGCTCTCGTTTGCTAGTGGCCGCCTGATGCTTGTGTTTCGCTAGGGGGGTTTGAGAATTACTCCGGGGAATATTTCAGGCGCCAGGGAATATGTTATGATAATAAATGAGTTAGGCACAACGGGGTGGTCTTGGGTCCGACGGAATCAGTAGGGAGGGATTTAAACCAATATAGGAATCCGGTCAAGTCCAAGCAAAGTTTTCTTTTTTACTCTGTAGGATCTATGGCAACACCGAAAACAGAAGCTTTTTTAGTTGGTCTTTTGTAGTCTCAAGCATAAGCCTACTAAGTTATTTTAGATTGAGAAAAAGAAATCTGCATTAAAAGAAGAGCATTGAAATTGTTTGTCACTTTGGTTTGAGAGGAAAGGAGAAATTGTGATTTAGTTTGCATTCACTGACTGGTAAATTTGCTTTGGTTTTGTTAAAGAAAGGAATATTGATGTTAAGTTGCCACTTACTAAATGTAAATGTATTTAAATTATTTCATAATTATTTTAATCAAGTAACAGATTTCTTTTTGTGTTAAGGCTTTGTCCTTAAATACTGAAAGGGATTTCCCTTCATTATTGAGTAAAGTGCTCTTGCTTTTGTGTGAGTCAGAATAGTATCCAATACAAAAGTGAGCCATTGAAACGTTTCTCTGGAGTAAAGTATTATAACATTTTATCAGAGAGAAGGGTGTAATTGGTTGTCACTTGCATTTTGAGGTGTAACTTTCCACTTTCATGACGTTAAATTTATGTTATCTGCTCTGATTGTTTTCTTAATTTTAATCACAAACAATTTGTCAATTCAACATGTACCTTAGTAATTAAATACTAAGACGCAAGTTACTGAATAGACTGAGTTAACACCTGTTTTTGGTTCGACTGCTGTCATGAAGGTTGTAGTTTATATATATCCTTCACGAATATTTTGGAGATTTTGTTTCTTAATGAATGTTTATTTTGTATTTAGAATAAGTTAAATGAGAATTCATGAGGAAAGGATCAGGTTAAGATCTTAGACTATGATTCAAGACAATGCAGATTGAGTTCCTGGCATGCTCATAAAAATTTGAGGGGTTTGGATCACTTTCCCCTTAAAGCGTCTAAATATTTTTCCCGTAAAATGTCATTTAGTATTGAAAACACAAATAAAGAAATAGGGAATAGTTAAGAAAATAAAAGAGAAACTATTTTAGTTTTTGAGTTATTATAATTTTTTTATATATATGCTTATTTCTTAGCGATCGCAGAAACCTTTTGGACACTTTAGGCCACCCTAGTTTATATATAGATTGTGTAGAGATAATTATGTTTTATTGTTACCGAGACCTTGTTTATGTTTATATGTCCGTTTTTATGAGGGAGCATGTATAACAACTGATAACCTATTTTAAGATATAAATGCTTAAATTTTGTCTGGAAGGGTGAGTTAGAAGTGAATGTCTCGCTACTAAAAAGTAAAATGCTAGAGAAGTAACTAATTCAGTGTTAAGAAGAGATTAAAATGCATCATTGGTGTAATTGTCACTATTTCTTCAGTCCTTTTGCATTTAAAGCACCCGAAAAATGAAAACATGAATTCACCAGAAAACATTAAATTGTTTGAGGAAAACAAAATTAATTGAAATCATCAAAGATTTTGAAACCACTGTTTAATCAAGCGAGTGTTTAAGTAAAAAATTTACTTTAAATGTATAGAAATAAATATTTACAATGTACATTGCTAATGTAATTTTAGATTTGATAGTCTGATTAAAGTCCAGTCAATGTTAACAAAAAGACAGAGTAGACGAAGCGTCCTATTGGGGTCACAACATGTATAGCACCAGAGTCACAATAGAATAGATTATAGATATTTTTAAGTGGGGAATTGTATTTGTAAATAGAGCATGTATAGAACGATCGGTTCTACTGATAGAATGATCGGTTCTATTCTCTGGAATGATCAATCCTACCATTAGAACGATCAGTCCTACCCATACAACTCCAAGATCTCGAGAGTGTCATAGGCAGCAGGATTTGTCTGCACCGATTATTTTTATTGCGAAAGTCAAAAAGCAATCATTGTATATGTTATGCGAATAAAACTGTTGTTGGTTCACTTTTGTTTTTTTCTTCTGCCTCCCTCTTGTAAGATCAGTGTACCTGACAAAACGTAGAAAGGCAACACTTGATTTTATGATTGTTTATTACAGAGAACAACATAATTGTTCTATTGTCGATCGTTCTATTGTTATTTTGCTGTGTAGTATTTTTTTGCTGTCATTTTGTGACTTAAAACTTGTTTAGAAAGTATGAATCTGAAGGTGTTACACGCTAGTTAATTAATCACATGAAATGGTGCAAAATATTTTGTGAACAGACAAATTGTTCCAGGCTGCAGCTCTCAGAAATATTCACATTTGGAGCAGCCAACATAATGGCTTTGAAAGGCTTTGTAATCGTGATGTCAACATGTGTAGGGCGTGTGTCAACAATTACACAGATCTCCTCAATAAATATAGGTACACTTAAGCTATATTGTTTGAAGGAATATCTTAAGGGATGTTACGTCTTATAATTTGATTAAGAGAGTATTTCCTGTTCCATTTCTCTGAATGTCCGCTAAGAATCTGAAAGGTCTTCCGTAAAAGCTTTTAAAAAGTATAAAATAAAAGTCTAAGTGAAAATGTCGGTGTTAGCTGGCATTGACATTAAAAAATAAATAAAAAATATCAATGGGTCAAGATTGCTACCCTGATGTACACGGGTATTTTTATGCTTTTAATCGTGGGGGATCGTGGTATTCAAGCAGTTTACGCTCGTTTTTGAGCAGTAGTTGCTCGGTTTCTGGTCGAGGCAATAATTTATTCCCTTTGTATTTCAACCCGACGTAGTAGAATTCGCTGGAAGGTTTTCGGATGGCCTTTGGATGCACTACGATTCCTCTCTCGAAGAGATGTCTGATGTCTCTAATTATTGTTTTGCACTCCTCTCCGTCGAACGACTTCATCACTAAAGTCGCCCCTTGCTTCGCGATCTTTGGGACAAACCTGCGAACACATCGGAGACCTTTATTAGTGATGGGCAGTTTGATTCTTCTCAGTGAATCGATTCTTTTGAATCACTCAGTTTCAAAGAGTCAAATTTTGAATCGATTCTTTCACTCATTTAATACTCTTTGCGGGTAAACGCAAGATAATTAATACAATTAATCGGTTGTTCTTGAATAAAAAGTGTGATTTTTGTGTTTGGACCTCAGAGTATAATTTTTAATCCTGAGTAATTATGTATGCTATTTCTAAACCCAAAACATGTGACTTAAATTTGATCCAAAAAATAAAATCGACTTGAGTAGAAGCTAGAAGACTCAAACCACCGAATTACAAACAGATGAACCTGTAGTTTAAAAAAGTTGAGTTGTAAGGACTGTTTTCCTGATTATCAAGCTACTCTTTTTAGTTAATATGCTATTTTGGCCTTGACAAAACAAAAAAAAACTAAAAAAACTAAGACACAACCTAGAAACCTCAAGGTCAATAACAAAACCTTTTGTTTTATCCTTTTGTTTTGTTAATAGCTACTCTGAAAGAAAACTGGCATTTGCACCTAGTTTAGATTTGCGGATTAAAGGAATAAAATTCCAGATTTTGTGTGTGTGATTCTCACGAAGAATCGATTTTCTTTTCAAAAAGAATATGAATCATTTGATTCATTCAATGAGTTGTTCACATTGAATGATTCGTTCGCGAATCGCAAATTGGGGGGATTTAGTTTCGCCGCTACAGTTCCATTATAAGGAGGGGGAGGGGGGTTTAAAAACGTAGATTTTAACGTTACGTAATTTATGGACGGCTCCTTAGAGGAACTGGTCCAGAATGAAACTGTTCCAAGATAAAACATATCTCTGCAGGCATGCTCTTACTGTACCTAATACTCACTTCAGTGTAGAATAACAGAGCTTGGCAACGCTCAGATGATCTCTGAATCTTATTCCCGAAGTGTTCGGAGCCATGTCACTCAGTACGACATCCGCCTGTAACAAAAAAAAATCAATGGATATTAAATAAAAATCACTTTGATTAGGCTTTCTAATAAATATATTTGACCCTTTTTAAGGCAAAATCCTATGGGGATTTAAAAAATTCCTTCATTGTGGGTGCCTAAACTATGGGAGGAGTAAAAAAGCAGTTTCGTGCTTCGAGGTGCTATGGTTAGGCCCAGGCGTTGATCAGAATTTCTTCTTGATATATTGTTGATTTTTGATTGATTATAAAAGTACAATTGTAAAACGTAACAAAGAGCTAACCAAAGTCTCCCTCACGTCAAAACAAAAGAAGGACTCAACAAAAATCTAGGACTCAATGCAGAAGACTCCCTCTTATCCAGCCTGAAAATAATATGGCTGGTCAAACAGACTTGCCCTAAAAATTGGTAAATTTGTCGCCCTCAAATAATCCCCCTCGCCCTCGGTAATTTTGAGGTTTTATGGGGCATTTCATACACACTAGTGATCGCATACTGGTCGGTATTCAACCAGGAAATATTTGTCTTTAATTTTACTAGATGTATAATAAAAAACATCTTAAACACTTTTTAAGTGTTGTAAGACGTTTTTATTTATATCCAGTGAATACAACTACACGTATCATGCTAATCAAGAAGTTAATTAATTTTACTAACTATTCCAATAAATCAAATGACAAAATTTCTTTACATCTTGATGTTATTCCGTGACTAAATGGCAACTCATAAAGTCCATGTTAATTTTTTTATAACTTAAAACTTATTTTTCAAAAATTCTCAGTAAAACATGGTACGTTATAATGGGATTGTTTAAATCTACAGGAAATTACTTTTCTAACATTGTGCTTAAATAAGGTGGATGGATTAGAGGGAGCCTACTGTCGTCCCATCTACTCGGGTGTTATTGCTTGACAGGAACAAGAAAAAATCTCAATGTCTGCTACAAACTTACTCGCCTCATGTCCAGCGCTTTTTTAATGATTAGCTGGGAATCTTTTTCTAAAAAGTCCAAATTATCAAAGATTTGCGCCCCTTCGATCGGTTCAGTAGGTAGAATATCAAGGCCTACTACTAACGAATTTACCCCTGAAACAATTAAGCTGTTTTTAGAAATCAAAGAGCATTTTGAATCGTTTTAACTTCTACGCAAACAAAAAAATTAGTAAAAAAGGAAAAGGTCACTAAGAAACAAATTTGGATTTCCTATTTAATTTTTCCTATAGTCCATAGAAAAAATGGAGTTAATCAGAACCATTTGATGTTATCTCATTTTATGAAGGGTCTATACTGTCATGAATACTTTTTTTCTTCTCAGACGAACAATTAATTCGCTTTTTTACTTTTTACTAATAATCCTACACATAATTGAGGTTTTACAGGGGGGGGGGGGGTGTTAAGGACAAACTTTTCCACAAGAAGATTAGCATTATGATTTTTTTCCTTATTTTTCTTAACTTTTTATCAGTGCATGAGTGGTATGAATGTTCCGGAATAGTATATTTTGTACCTAGGGCCGCAAAATGAGGTTTTATGGGCTCGATATCATGTTTCAAATTTGAAATGAAGTGGAAAATTTGATACGATCGATAGCTGTAAAACCCTTTCGGACAAGGTACAAATACTATTTTTCACCATGCTACACAATGAAATAAACATGATATAACATTTAAAATCTTAATATTTATTTACACACATAAAAACAAA
The DNA here is from genome assembly GCA_035578135.1 of Flexamia atlantica. NCBI lineage: Eukaryota > Metazoa > Arthropoda > Insecta > Hemiptera > Cicadellidae > Flexamia > Flexamia atlantica. The sequence continues at coordinate 21,247,423 of JAQJVK010000013.1, read as the reverse complement.
GCTTATAAATTTTGAGTGATATAACTTCTTTTCATGGTCACTAAGCACTATCAGCAATGAAAATCATATGATTGCCACTAGCCTGTCGTTGGAACCTATTGATTGGTGTACAGTTATGTGACGTTCGCACATTGTTTCAAGCAAATCAGTTGACGTTCGGCTTTTTTGGCCCTCTGACGAAAAAGAGCTGTTTTTGGCCTCAATATTACATATACAAAACAGGTGATGTTGTCGTAATGTGGTGAAAAATACATTACAGAAAACACGGACACAACAATTGAACATTTACATAGGTTTGGCCAAATTAGCACTTGATCCACGACACGGCGCGGTCAAAGAGTCTAGACCACATCTTTGTCCGAGCTGTGTCACGAATAACAGCTAAATTTGTCAGTTTGGTCAGACCTGTAAATGTTCAATTTTTGTGTCTGTGCATGTCTTTGTGTCTGTTTTTCCCATAATGTAAGTGTTTATGTGTTTTTTTTTTCTGTGAGAACTTCTACTATTATGGAAAACGTGTTTGCCTAATGGTGAGGTTAAATTAATACCTCAAAACTGCGGTCTCCATTCAATAGGAATGGCAGTGGATAATAAAGGGTAATAAAATAGTATATTTCATAACAATGGCCGAAAATGAGGATTTTGCAGGCTCGAGATCATGTTTCAAAGTCGAGAATTTGAAACGATCGAGAGCTGCAAAACCCTTTCGGCCAAGATTCAAACGCTATTTTTCACCACACTACACAATGAAATATACCCCAAATAATTTAAAAACTGATTATTATTTGACTCAATTGTAAACAAAACTTTAAGGTTATGAGTGATGATACAACTTCTTTATCATGATTCAAACAAACACAGCTATGAAAATCATATGATCGCAACTATCCTGTTTTTAGAACCTATTGAATGCCATATAATTTAACGTACATCACATAACAACGTCATGTGATGTTCTGACGTTGTTTTAAGCAAATAAACAATCAGCTGGCTTTCGGCCCTAGGGCCCCGAACGTTTCTGTCCTGTGGCGGCAAACAGTGTGTTTCTGTCCGCATTTTAAGTTTGTAAAACAGGTGATTTTGTCGTAGTGTGGTGAAAAAGCATTTTTGCTTTCTGTGTGATTGTCCGCTGAAGAAGACTCACATTTGATCGTGGCCTGGGTCGCCTTCACAGCCACCTGCGTCCAGGATCCCGGACAACAACCCAGGTCCACCACCGCCTGTCCCGGGCGGAAGATCTTGAACTTCTCGTTTATCTCTATGAGTTTGTAGGCACTGCGACATCTGCAAAAGAATTGTATATGTCATTTGAGTGTTAGCGAATTTCCCCTGTAGGGAAGAAGCTGTTACCGTAGGTCTCATGGTAAGACTTAAGCCCTAGACCTTCATAACTTTTTGTTTTGAGGTCTCCAAATGCCAAAAACACCACTCGTTCATTTTCATAAATATATATGTGTGTGTGTCTTTAAGGTGGTGCAGTCAAAAATTTGTATGATACGTTTTCTTCTATTTTTATGTTACTCATGATAAGAAAGTTCCGAGGAATTAAAACAAATTTTTTTGGATGTAAAATTTGTGAGCTACAGATGTCAAAAGTGTAATAATGGGGCGAAAATTCCCATCTTTCTTGCATCACTCCCGAAGACACAGTTTAACCTACAGGGCTATATTTGGGAATTATTTATGATGAATGAATGTCTTAAACCTAACATCAAGGAAATAAAAAAATGTTCAATCTTGTTGGAAAATAATTTTTCCTTCCTTTTCATAAGTGTCAAATCATTTAAAATTATGTCATTTTGTAGGCCAAATGATTCCGTATTATATCCCAAAAAATAAAATTTTTATAATTCAAACTTTCTCCAGGAATGTTGCACAAACAAACTGAACTTAACATCTGCATAATTTGGTTAGGCACCCGCATTCAACAAAAGAATGCTACCAGAACATTATTATGACACATCCCAATCACATGCACTGACAAAAAGTTCAGAAAAGTAAAGTGAAAAAATCATTAGACTGTCATGCTGCCTGGCGGAAAAGTTTGTCCCTAACGGCGCCTGCACAACCTTAAGCACGATAAATCATATAAAAATGGTCCAATCTGAATGAAATTTAGAACAGACATGTAAAGTAGTAATTATTCGGACAAGTTCATAAACCAGCCTAATCAGACTATTGGAAGGAGGTTAAGGAGGGGTAAACCCCTCCAAAAATGGTTTTTTTGGACTCCTTATATCGAAAAATTAAAATATTGTAATTTTAGTTTACACATTGGATTCAGCTTAAAAAAAAACAAATAATTCAGTATTTTGAGTTGTTGCTCTATGACCATTGGTTACCGAGATATCGCTAATGGTAAACACAGAACGCTGTCCCAATGTTATCTTTATGGGAAAAAGTAAATTTCTAAATCTCGCTTATTTCTCAACATATCTCATTTTATTTATATCCAACATATCTCAATAAAACTTGGTATATGGCTTCTTCTATTTCAGATCTACTAAATATTGAATTAAAACCACCCAGTTTTAATGTACCTATTGCAGCGAACCTACATATTCATTCCCCATTTTATTCTTATGGAGCTTACAAAAACATGTCAGATGTCACTATGTTGGATTGAAATATGCTCTTTTGCATTTGAAATTCGCTGAGTATGCAGGTCTGCTGCAACGGGGGTATTTTATTTTATTGACCGTTGCAATATGTACGGTATTAATAATGATCTTACAATAACATCATAACGTGGGGCATAAACCAAATACAAACCGGTAACTTAAAATAAGCTTTACGATACTAGAGTCACTTTTTGATACAGATTCTAGACCATTGGGAGATCAGCATTTGATGAGAGTAGTGTCATGATAGAAATTATGTAATCCACCCATCAGCTGATTGTTCCACTACTATTCATGTTTTAGTTTGTTTAAACTATTCAACTATTAGTCGGTAGTGCGGCCGACTATTACACTCGGCTGTGACAAATAGACCAGGGAACGAATGCTCAAAAAAGGTATAGAGGGAATTGCATGGAACACATTTTTGACTTTGCAGCTTTGTTTGGACTAGTAAGGAAATGAACATATCAAAAGGCCCCATCTGTAGCCCTTGAGCAAGGGGAGGGAGGGGGGTCTGAAGGTACAATTTTTTTGGTTTATTTTCCTAAATAACCTGAAAACTATCAGCTTTTTGTATTCCCTATTAAATTTGAAAATTAAAGAAAAATAATATTTCCCTTCCATAAGAAATACATGTAAATTAGTGGGTAACATACATGCTCAATGGGGCAATGCTTTTTTCACTTAAAAGAAAATGAACAGCATTCAGGAAATATTGACAACACTTCCAGTAATTTGACACCTCAATCATAAAAATTGGTCTAAAATAAAGGTTACCTCAAAAAAAGTCTCACAAAAAACTTTTTTTTAAAGGAACTATAACAAATTATTGTAATAATTCCTTGAAAAATAACTTTTCTTCAAACTTTTTTAATGTTCTTTTCAGGTTAGACTACGCGAGTGTCTCATCAGCACCTTGCCCTGGGACACAGCCGGGACACAGTTCAGACGCAGTTTTGTGTCTCAGACAACTGTGTCATGTATAATAGCTCGCAGGACACTCTCATTTGATTCATTGGTAAGCGAGTGTCCAGGGAAGCTAGCGCCCCGTCACAGGGATGCAAAGTGTCTGTGTAATACGGGCCTAATGTCAAAGCTTGCATTCAGTTAAATACCTGTACTCCTCGAGGGAGGCTCTCACCACATATCGATCTCTGAATTGTCTCTGAAGCCACTTCTTTGAACTCGCAGAAAGACTTTTCTTTAATTTCGGATACCAAACCACCTTTTTTTTAGGAAAGTGGCTAGGAGGTTTTGAAAAATCCCACTTGAAATCATCCATTTTTTATCACCTCAATAGATTAAAAACATTCTCACCACAACTATTGAACTAGAATAAATCATTGTACATAATGCGTCAATCCAAATGTTTTGATCTGAAATATGTTATTTCTAATATTCTGATTTATCATGAAGAAAGATAAGATAAAACTCATAATGAGTGTATGATGTACACAAGAGAGATTCGTTGTTGAAATTAAATCATAACAAAGTTTTTTGTCATTACTTGATGCATTTGAAATTTTCTTACTTTGCTATGAAAAACATCACCCTGCGAAGTGAAAGTTAACAAAGATTTTTGCAGGAATTCTCTTATTACTGCAAAAGACTTTTTATTACCTTGAAACTGCAAAAGTATTTTTAAGGATTTCATTTGTACATACAAGATGTTACTTTCATATGGCAATTTTCTAAGTGGTTTTATTTTCTCATTCATTTTAGTCCTCCAACAAATTAATTGTAAAAAACAAATAATTTAGTATCCTGAATTATTACTCTATGTACACTGGTTGCCAAGGCACTGAGAATGGTAAACAAAGTATGTTGTTCCAATGTTAACCTTATGGGAAATAAATAAAATTCTGTATCTCGCTTATTTCTCATCACATTTCACTAATTAAAACTTGGTATATGGCTTCATCTTCTTGATATCTACTGAGCTGTCACAAAACAATCTCACTTTCATCTCTCCATGGCAGCAAACCTGCACACTCATTTTCCATGTTATTTTAATGGAGGAAATTGCTGTTTGCTCAATGAAGGATTTCACATTGATTTTACTTGATTTAAGGCTCCGTCTAAATGATTAATTCAAGCATTTGAAAATCGCAAATTTGCAGGTTTGCAGGTGTTTTTGTTCTTGACTTTTTTTTTACTTTCCGTTAGATAGTGACTTTTATTAACCTGAAAGTCGCAAAACCGTCTTGACAGCTATCATCATCGATTAAGAAAATAAACATTATTTTTTTATCTCTGGGAAAATTATTTTCTAATTATTCAAACATATAAATAATAAAAGCATAACTATTATGAGTTTAACATCTTATTTAATCTATATATTAATACGCAAGCGGTTTTCTTTTCACAGTCCAACCGCAATAACGGCTGGGCGGATTTTAACGTTTGAGGTGACAAATTAAAGGGAATTTTATGTAGATTTGTCAACAAGTCTCAGAATTTTAAAAAAAGGCATCACTAAAATACAGTAAAGGGCTGAAGTTTCGAAACAGTGGCGCTATTCATCGAACTTTGAGTAAGCTCAGTTCACTTTGTTTACAAACTGAACATATGGTCAAGCCTGTCAAGCTCTGAAATAGTTCTACAGGTAAACCACAGATTGCAGCACTTTATTTTTTTGAAAAGAAATTTTTTTTTGTTTTTCCAGCTGCTTTGGCTTTCAACAAAAAGATTTATTATGTAATTTAGGTTATGTTATGAGGTGTTTTTAAAGGGCTTAAACATTTCAGTTCCCAGTTTTACAATGTAGTTTACGATATCCCAATACATTTCAGCATAGTGTTTTTTGAAGTTTTATTAACTTGAGCCAATTTATTTTTTGATGTGGTGCGGTAATAATGCCAATAAGAAGAAGGCGAATATTGACCGATTGGAAGGAACATGATCGCAACCGCCTACAATCACCCTACCGATGTAATATTTGATGCTCCTTCCAACCTCAGACCAATGAACTTACAATGTTTTCATCGCGGTGGGTTGCATTTCAATAATTAAATGACTGGTAGAGATAGTGCGTCATTTAAGCGACAAAGACAACCGTCCCCTATGATTCCGCTTTGGCGATAAGTATCAGTAAGGTGCAGGGGCAGTCCCTAAACAAATGAGGTCTTAGCTCACGGCGCCAGTGTTTGCTCTCGGTCAGCTACATGTTGCTATAAAGCAGAACTCGATCTTTTGCCGTTATTAAAATATACATTTCAGAATAAAGAGAACATGGTAAATGAAGGTGTTTCCCAAAAAGTCGTTAACCAGAAACTCCTGCAGTAAATCAAATCAACTTTGAGAGTTTCAATGGTTTAGCCATAATTTTGCTATTGAATTTAGCCCTTTGATTAAATTTTAAAAGTATACAAGTAGGCTGTTAATTCTTCTTTCTTCTACTATATGATTTTTTGCTCGATTTCGAGCTACATGTTATCTAGTAACAAATAATAAAAATACATGCAATATAATACTGTAGATATTTTGAATTTAATAATTGAATTGACAAAGTTAAAACTTATGTAAATAAAACACCAAACCATAATCAAAAATATATTTTGACGACCAAGAAGTTGGGTTTTATTTTGAAAATTATGAGAGACAGGCGTGTCCCTCAAGTAAACAATCTAAAACCAACGAAAATAGTTTGCAAGGTGTCCCACCAAGAATTTAATTGGCTAATATTGATGTTTATTATTTACGGTGAGCTGTAAATTTTATTAATAAACATCATAATATTATGTTTATTAATAAAAATGGTGAATGAAGTTGACGTTTATTTATTTATTTATTTAATGGCTGGAGCATTTTGGAATAAAGTTGATGTTTATTTATGTATTTATTTATTTATTTGTTTATTTAATGTCTGGAGCATTTTGGTTTTTTTCACGACGTTGTTTCCCATTGGATGAATTAATTAGTTTGCTGTTGTAATTTTATCTTGTTCAAAAATGTTATTGATTGTCCGCTAGATAGAGACACTGAGACTACTGACTAATGAATTAACGGAGGGTTGGCCTGTGATAAAATATCAATTACCCTCCCTCTCCCACTTCATAGTTATATTAATTCTAGTATAGTTTAGTTATTTACAACTACTTCCCCTCTAAACCCCCCCCCCCCCCACCATGCATCAAAATTATTGCGCTGGTAGGGATTTTTGTGCGCGAACTGTAACACCTAACTATGTCAAGTGTAACCTCCACAAGATTAATACATGATTATGTCCAAAGAACCTTAATAATATGGATTCATCCTTATTCACATTAGGTATCAACCTAACATTGCACAGTTTTCACAATTTTATGATGAATGAGGAACCATTCCTGAGTTTTTTTTTATTTTCTTACTAATTTATATGGAAAAAGAACAATCTAAACTAACTAAACTTGTAACCAAATTTTGAGTGGGGGCTGCTCTAAACACTTACTATAAAGAGTGAACTTTTCCCAAATCAAAGTACAAATCAAGGTTCAACTGTATTTATTTTTTCTTAAAAACCTCAACTGCCCGTCGCCATGGGCCAATAAGCCTGTGCAGCGATTTAAAGACAGCGAGGTACCTTAGCGGCAATAGTCACATAGGTTAGCCAGAGGTGACCGCTTACGATGGAACAGGAGTCGCCTGCCGCTGAGATCGAACCAGCGATGTTTGACACGTGAAGCTAGCGCTTTACCTCTGAGCTACCGCCCACTTATTTGGCACTCATCTTAGCTTTATTATTTGGCACCTATAATACAGAGGGGACCAAATGTATCAGACGGTGACAGGATTTTCGGGCCCCTGTGCTCAGTATTTATTTGATTCTGAAACTACAGTACCACTATTACTACGATTAACAACTAATATATATATTTTTTTAAAGTTAAATGATCAATTTACCTATATTTTTCTTTCATCAGCTCCTCTGTACTCGGGCCTGCTGTTTCTTCCGTTTCTGACTTCTCAGATTCTTCTTCACTTTCCTCCTCAGCCTCTTCTATGCTGCTTATTTCTTCTTCTGCCAGTCTTTTCTCTTCTTCTCTTCGTTCCTTCCAATACTCTGCATCCATTTTCTGCGCCCATCGCTGCAATTCGATTCTTGCGTATGAAACTTTACGCCTACCCATTGCTGGGGCTAGAGTGAATGAATAAACAACGATAAAATAATATAACGTTTTTCAGCGATCGCTTTTTCTCTATCTGTTCACAAGGGACTGTGGATCATTTTTGTTTGTGTTAGAGATAAGACTTTTTTATCAACTGTGATGAGATTGACCTCCATCAATAATTTCCAGAAGGGATTATCGTAAAGTTAGAGTCGGAAGATAAAAATTATGTTAAATGTGACTGTAATTATTGTCAGAAAAAAAATAATTTCTCAACAGTGGTCCAAAAGACACAAGCAAAATGAACTATTAAAAAAAGTTTGGATTAATACGGTTTGAAAATTTAAAGTGCCCACCAATTTTAAATGGCATAAAGTAGAAACTCTATACTTTTTTCTGAAATAGGGTTTATTTCTACAAAAGGCCAAAGTTTAAAGTAATCACTTTAAGAGGTTTATGTTTTACTAAATGTCACCCAGCGCTTCGCTTGCATTCTTAATACTAGTAAGATATTTTCATGGTTATATGTACTCAGGGGCGAACCCAGGATTTAATTCCGGGGGAATATCCTATAAGAAGTGGGAAGGGGGTGTTTAGGTACTCACATCACAAAAACCCACACTTATGTGACGGTAGATAAGGTCGTCGCGGTAGGCGAGTATCGCGTCACAACAGACGAATATGGATGTCGCGGTAAACGAATATCGTCGTCGCGGTAGACAAATATCGTTGTCACGGTAAGCGAATATAGTCGTCGCGGTGGACGAATATCGTTGTTGTGGTAGACGCCACAGTAGGCGAGTATTGCGTCGCGGAAGACGAATATGCTCGTCGCGGAAGACAAATATTACTGTCGCGGTTGACACATTTCGTTTTCTCGTCGCAGTAGACGAAAATCGTCATCGCGGTAGAAGGATATCGTTGTAACGGTAGACGAGTATCGTCACCGCGGCAGATATCGTCGCGGTGGATATCGTCGTCACGGTAAACGAGTATCGCGTCGCGGTAGATGAATATGGACGTCGCGGTAGGCAAAGATCGTCAATGCGCTAGACGAGGATCGTCATTGTGGTAGACGAATATGGTCGTCGCGGTAGACGAATATCATTGTCGCAGAAGAAATATGTCGTTGTCACGTCGCAGTTGACAAAAATCGTCGCGTCGCGGTAGACGAAAATCGTCCTCGCGTCGCAGTAGTGAAAAATCGTCTTCGCGTCCCGTTAAATGAAAATCTTATTCGTGTCGCGGTAGACGAAAATCGTCTTCGCGTTACGGTAGACGACAATCGTCTTCGCGTCGCAGTAGACAAAAAAATGTAGTCGCGTCGCGGTACCCGAAAATGGTTGTCTTGTCGCCCAAAATTTCTGTTCTCCAAAATTTTGGCGGGGATATATCCCCTTTACTTTACAGGGGCGAACCCCCCCTGGGTTCGCCCCTGTATGTACAAGTAAATTAATATTCAATATTTTTGATAAATAAACAATTTTAATTTGTTAAAATCAAACTGCTGGAAGTTAGCTTAACAAATGGATACGTTGTTACAGCTAACTTACATAATATGACAAACTCACAACTTTCACACTTAAAATACAGAGTGGGCCAAAAGTAGGTAGACAGTGACTTGTATTTATTTAATTACAAATACAATTACATATTTAATCTTGTAGGTGCTCAAAATGTTTTCCTTCTACATTTATGCATTCCTATTCCTAGGACCTGTTCTCAACACTTTCACACGCAGTGCGACAAAAATTTCGGTTAGAACGAATTTCCACAAATGCGTCATTGATGAAATTCTTCAATTGTGGCTGTATACCTACATTTGGCCCACTCTGTATTGGTAGGATAAGTAATGTAAGTGCAGATAAACAGAAAAGTAAACTGGCTCCCAAGACCAATAGTACATATAAATAACAAGAGACAAAACAAAAATCCACAAAAGAGAGGGATAGTTTGTACAAATTTGGTATGATAGTTGAAACGCTCATCAAAATGTTGCAGCTTTCCTAGTTATAGATTATTTTAATCCTGTGGAACGAGCCTTGCTCGGTGGTTCATTATTTTTCTCCAGTTTACTCTGTTTTAATATTTTCTTTTCGCTGATATAATAGCGACTGGTTATAGTTTTTTTTTTATAATCATAAAACTGTCTCATGTTAAATAACCAACACAAAATTAATGATTTACATTTATGTCTTTAATTTGTTGCCAATTAAATGTAGCAACACAATGGTACCATGTTAAACTTTTAAACGGACATTTTTACGCAATGAGATTTTAACTGGCAACATACCATAACCAACTTAAAATAAAAAGTTGAGTAAAAGTAACTATTTCAACGTTTGAAGGAAATCCTCGGAACCGTTTTTGAGATAATTGTGCAAGTGCTCAAGAGAGCCGAATACAAACAAATATTGCTCATAGAGTAGGAATGAACCCCCCTTTTCTCCACCATAAACCTGTTTATCTTCTTACACATCTTTAGTACCGTAAAATATTAATAATGGATTTCTCTGATCCTTTCTAAATCCTTGAAGGTTCCAGGGGAGGATAAAACATAAAACCCATGAACCCGGGTCAAGGGTCGAAAGTTTAGGGTCACTGGGGAATAGGCTCTTCATTAATAGAAGGCCCTTCTATTTTTACTCCTTCAATTGCTTTATGAATTGTGTGGATTGCTAGTTACGTAGTCTACTTCTTACACTCAAAAAACAGATAAATTTTATCTCAGTTTGATGAAGAGAAAAATTTATACTTCGACTGCTGATGTTAATGTTTCATGTTGCTTCTGCTTCATTATATCATTTATTTACGTTTTACCACACAAAAACGGCAATTTTACAAGCCTACATTCTACAATGTCTCTACAAATATTTCCCCACGTCGTGTTGTGAACTCTCTAAAGACTTTTCATTGCCAATTGAAAATAATATTGAATTTATTTTTAATATTGAATAACTCCATTGAATTTTCAACAAAGAGGTTGAAATGTTAACACCAAAGTTAACATGTTATCCCACTGAATGGGTAGTCGGCAATATCACTAGTTTTGCGTGATTTACTACGCACGAGCGTATCAAAGGATATCAGCTTTGGTTGTGTGTAACAATAACTAGTTAAGGCAAAATGGGTAATAAGTTTTATCGCTTCGGATTTTAATGAGAACAGCTTTTCAATTTATTTTGACGATTCAGAGTGTTAAAAAAATAAGGACCTTTTTTTGTACCTTGGTATCATATGATTGAATGAATATCTATATATCTTCTATATTACTAATTCTGTAAGCGATTTTTTAAAATCAAAATTGTGAGAGTTTGACAGCTCGCAGGATGATGGGAGATATCCTGCGAAAAATATCAGATTATGTCCAAATATACCATAAAATGAGAAATAACGAAAAATATCTTCCATTTAAAATGCATTGGGATTGAAAAACGTCTGCTTTGTTTACATTAAACATGAGGTGCTAATGCTTGATTCAAAACCATATGGTAGATGTTGACATGTGGGATTTTTTTCAAAATGCAGCTAACTATGCACGTTCAATGTACTATAACAAAAAATATTTTAAATTTAAGATTTCAGATTTTATATTAACTAAGGGTTTGAGTTTTTTTATAACTTAAAATTATAAAAAGTTAAATACGTTTGTTTATTTTATGTTATAACGATGCAGATTTAATACCAAATGATCTATATATGTACATAATTACGTAAGGGAAATTTTTGCGCCGAAATTGTGGGCGTTTGGAAGGTCGCAGGATAATGGAAGGGGGCTGACATTGAAGGTCTCCCATCCCAGAGACTCGGGGAAAATACTGAAATTGCTTTAAGCTTACTATAAAATGAGAAATGACGTAAAATAGCTGTTATTTAAAAACTATTGGGATGTAAAAAGGTCTGCTTTGTTTACTTATATAGGCCCTATATAGGCCCTTATCATAATTTTGTGGATCCAAAAGCCTATTTTCTAAGAAGGTATTTTGTACTATAGTAAAGAAGGATTATGCTTAGGGGCTTTTAGCCCCTTCAAGTGTAGTGTGGCCTTGCTTCAAGCCTCTAGTCATACATTTAATTTCATAAGGCGATTCTTTGCGTCAAAATTGTGGGCGTCTGGTAAGTCGTAGAAAGATGGGGGAGGGCTCAAATTTAAGGTCTTCATTCCGTGATGGCGGGAAAAATACTGAAATTGCTTTAAATTTACCAGGAGACGAGAAATAACGAAAAGTATTTGCCATTTGAAAAGCATTGGAATCTATAAATGAATGCTTTGTTTACATTTAAACATGTGTTGCTGATACTTGATTTAAAACCACATGATAGATGTTTATCATGGTTTATTTAAAATCCAGCTTTAAATATTTGGGTCTAAAATACTATAAGAAATAACTGTTTTCCACTTTTAAGTTTTTTCAGTATTTTACATACTTACCATTTCAAAAACATACAAGGGATCACTTTCGTCTGTTTTGTTTACATTTGTTGTAGTTGTTGCTTATTTAAAGCCAAGTGATTTGTAACATTAAGACAACCGATAGGCGCAAACTATAGGTAGTATAGAGAAGACTTAGCTTTTTAAGGCCCATAGCTCTGCCAGTTTTATGTGAGGTCGTAAATTTTCATACTTTTGACCGACAAGTGTATGCTGCAGTAACAGCGATTGAGTGCAACATCAACTTTAAATTTAACCAATAAAAGCACATGTAATCTTGAATCCACAAACACGAAGCAGTATTTACTCACGGGTAACCATAAAAACGTGTGGGGCTTAGGGTAAAATCCTCAATATTAACAATTTACTATTTTATAAGCTGGTGGTCTCCCTAACTCCCGTATGGACTGGAGCCAGAGGCTCCAACGTGGAGCGTGGAAGCGTAAACGAGACCATTTTCTGATTACATCCTTACCTATTTGCCCACTGGGTAAAAAAATGTAGCTTCAATCGGAGGCTTCCATAAAAAGTACTCTTTATAATACTTTTGAACCAGCTGGAGGCTACATACGAGCTTGATGACAAACTCTTGATGACGTCATAATTTGTTTTTATTTTTGTATTAAATCTCACGACTTTCCAGGGTATATAAATTAAGTGCTAGAATAATTGTTTAACCTTTAGAAGTTCTTCAAACCATGATCATATATTTATTTGTAAACAAAGTGAAATGGGTTTGTTTTGAAGTCGACGGATAGTGCAACTGTTCCGAAAATTCAGCTTTTTGCTATACTGAAACAATGCCCTTTCTTAAAAGTAAAAAGTATGAAACGCACTAGCAAATGTCAAAATAGCTCTAACATTACACATCAAACGTTCAATAAATATTATCGATAGTAAGATATTTTATATTAAATATTCAGCTTCGGTATTCATTGTTAGGGGCTTTTGCCCCTACAAGCCACTAGTAGAGATTTATTCCAGTAAAATACAAAAATATTACATTGCAAAAATAAATATAACCCAATATATTCATAATATTAAAATAAAATAAATATAAATATTATAATTATAAATAAATATATTTATATTTATAAATATATAAATACAGTAAATATATATATATATATATATATCATTTATATACATGTTATATATAATAATAATATAACTATATTATATTTTAGGGGGGATATGCTGTAACCCTGTCAATATCTGTTTTGTAGCTTCTTCTTATATTAATACGCAAGCGGTTTTCTTTTCACAGTAAAACCTCAATAATGGCTGGGTGAATTTTATCGTTTGAGGTATCAGATTTATGGAATTTTGACGTAGATTTTTATCAATACGTCTAATCTAATCTAATCTAATCTTTACGCAGTAAAGGGCTTAAGTTTCGAAACAGTGGCACTATCCTTCGACATTTGACCAAATATTTCATTTAAGGTCATGCTTTGAAATAGTTCTACAGGTAAACCACAGGTTGCAGTGTTTGTAATCGAGTAATATAGCTGAATTAAATTAATTCGAACATCAAACAAAATTAGACAACTCTGTTGTTAGGTATATATTAAACCAAAGCCAATTTCAGAAGAATAGGGCTCCAGTGACGGAGAAGACTATTCCGTCAAACCAAAAGTTGACAGCTACACGTTGACAAACCATTGTTTCTTGAAAACCAAAAGTTGCTCCTCTCAAATTAGAGCAACAAGTAGAAAATTCGTTCTAAAAAACTAAAACTTGCTTTTCAAAAATTTAGCTTTTTAGTTTTGCTTTTTTTACAAGTGGAAAACTTATTGCTCGAAAGGGTTAGGCAGAAGTACATTGGTGTGCATCAGTTCTCCACTACTTTCCTACAAGTTGCTTGCGCAAGGCGCACAGAACAAATATTCCACAAATTTGTCAAATTTCACCAAAAGTTATTCGTTAACTGAATATCTTCAAGTTATTTGTATACCTTTAACTGAAACTCTACTGGAAACCAAAATTTAGTGCAAGATTTGTCTCTTTACAAGTTGAAGACAGAAAAAGTTGCCTTATTTTGTAAAAAAGCAACAAGTTTTCTGCAATTTGTGGAAAACTAGGTGGACGACTTTGTTGTAAACGCGGCTTACCAAACATTCCAGGAAGACATTAAGCTAAAAATTAATCAGAAATCAGATAACCTTGCTACAATTCGAGTCAAATTCGTGGCCTAGTCTGCCCATAACTCTAGTTAATTTTATCATTGGGCTTACGGACGGCTGGCACCTGAGCCACATCTTTTGATTCGACCTTTACGTGAAAATAAATAAACATTTCCCCCTCCACCTCCAATCCAAGGAATCTCTCTTCCTACTTCCACGTTTCCACCGCTATTATAATTAGATATGCGGGATCAAGATGGCAATCTATCATAGAAAGAGTTGGCTTCGGACTCTCGAGAATATCAACAATCAACAATCAAGATTCAACAAGGCACGCGAGAACGCGTGACATTGCGGCGGCCTTGAACGTTATCAATGTCGAGGTAAAGGTCAAACCAGGTCTTCGTCTGATGCTACTGGCTGATTTATAGACCTAGTCGCAACGTCGCCTCTATAGTTGTGGATGATCTGGCATTGAAATAAATAAATTTTAATATCGAATAAAATTAGACAACTCTGTTAAGTCTACATTGACCATAGCCAAATTCTGAAGAATGGTATACAGCATTGAGTATAAAAAAAGGTAGTCCGAGCTATGTTAAATTTTGAAACTAAACATTTGATCATATGGTAAAAAAATTGATAAAGTTTTGGTAGAGAATCTTGATAATGACGAAATCAATACCTTTTCCATCTTCTCTTTTGTACTCCTAGTTAGTTTCAACGTTTTCAAAATGAAATCCCTTTTTAACCATGTACCGTTCTTTAGCCCAGTAGAAGCAAAAAAGCTCAATTTCAGGAATAAAAATCTAGCGTAAAATCACACTCCTGACACAATCTCTAGTGACGAGTGCCGAACTAACTTCGCGAGTGCTCAATTTCTGGCTTCAAAACATCCATAAAGCATGAGCAGTCTCCTCTTAGGTTTAAAGTCAATGGTTACAGTTACAGTGAAAGAGAAAGGCACGTTTAAAACTAAATTGACAGTTTAAAGATGATGCTCATGGTTTTTTACGTTTATTACAATAACAGACACATAAAGTTATTCATTTGTGGATCGGAAATCTGGTGTGGATTGGGTCGAAGGCTGTGTTTGACAAAGTTGCAGTCTTGCAGGGTATTTTCGTCGGCCTTTAAATTATAGGGCGTTGATGAGAAACACTTCAGGACTTCAGGAAATGGTTTGGCTACTTACATCAAAACTAAGAAAAAAGATCCTACATAAACATGGGTTCTAAAATGCTCGGTTATCTATCTGTCGGTCTGTATGTGTTTTTAACATGATTTTGCATAACTTTGGAACTACTAAAGATATCAACTTCAAACTTGGTACGTATATACAGGACCTATTTTGGTGTCGAGTTTCTACTTTGTATTATTTCAAAATGGCAGCCATTTTATATTTTAAAACTTAATATCTTATTTTACAAAAATTGTATAAGAGACAAGAAAAACTTTTTCATTTCCTACAAAACCATAAAAAGGATTATTAAGATCAAACTAAAATTAACGGTGTAATTGTAATTTTTCTAACAGAATTCAAGCAAATTTGCTACAACTGCCATAAACAAGCATGTATTCTGATGGAAAAATTGCAAAAACTCCGTTATTGCAGTTCGATCTTAATCTTTACATAATTTTGTAGGAAACAAAATTGCACACAACTTTTTTGTCTCGTGTACAATTTTTGTAAAATTTACGGTTTTTAAGATATTAAGTTTTAAAATATAAAAATGGCTGCCATTTTGAAATGGTACAAAGTAGAAACTTGATATTTCGCACCAAAATAGTTCCTGTTAGTCAGCATATATGTACCAAGTTTGAAGTTCATATCTTTGGTAGTTCCAAAGTCAAATCATGTTAAAACACATACTGACCGACAGATGAATAACCGAGCATTTTAGGACCCATGCTTATAGGAACTTATTTCTTAGTTTTGATCTATAAGTAACCACATCACGAAGTCCTGAAGGGTTTTATATCAACACCCTGTATACTGTACAGTGTCCATCTTCTTCTGTCCGAAACTTTGATTGTCCGACTGGACGAAGGCTGGTTTGGTGCGATTTTAAAGTTTCAGCAGTAACAAATGTAGAAATAATTAATGTCATCACATATATTTGCTACAAACCTGTTCACATTTAATATTTTCGAAAAGGGGATCAAACGTCGCAATTTTCGAGTCTTTTAATGGATAAAACTTACGATACTTTTGACAATTTTTAATAAAATGTATACATTTTTGAGATATTATGCTGTGGGAAAGTAAAAAATGGCAGTCATTTTAAAACTATAGAGAAGTGTAAACCTTGAACTAAAAAATAAAAAATCCGTACCGACAATTTATGAACACGCCAAAGATATTTAATTTTCAGTAACTCACTGTACTTTACCTCTTAATGTTGCCATGCATACAGTAACAACTGTTATTAAGATAAAAGGTCTTTAAAATATCTCCAGTTAGTGATTTATTTGTGTATTATTCCTGACAGCTGATTAACTACTGTACTGCAATTTTCCTATTTCGTCTGTTAAAATGTAAACATTTCATTGATTTCTGTTATGACACAGGGATGATAGAGGTCTTTGAGAGGGTCTGTGGCGGAGTTCGAGGGTCAGATCAGGATGAAAACCAATTAGTTGTCATATTCTATGGCTAAAGAATGAGTGTTCAAAATTTCAGCTTTCTAAGTGCATAGGAGAATTAGTGATAGTGAGCGAGTGAGTCAGTCAGTCAGTGCTGAGCCTTTTATAGGTAGGACTTAAGTGTTTTGGTCTGAGGTTTGTTGGAAAATTCATCCAATAATTCTTCACTTCTCCAAATCACATTCATTTGGATGGAGGGTGGAGTTTTATGATCAGGTACTGTGGATAAAGACTATTAGGTTAGTCCAAAAGATCTTATTGGATTTTCTACGCTTTTAAGTGCTGTTATTAAGCACCCAACCTTAAAAGTCCTTATATTGATCAGCTAATGAATTGTGTTAATTTGAGTGTGAAGAAATATCCTGAATGACTGAAAAAACCATGAGAGATCGCAACATCATATCACTACTACATCATACCATCACATTATGTCATACAGTATCATAGCGTATCATCATATCATAGCAACCTGAAATAATTAGGGGAAAATTAAGTTTAGTTTTCCATTCATATTTCAGTTTATATGCGAAGGAACATTTAGTAAAATGAAAAAAAAAACCATACAGTAGTGTTTTTATTCCCCATATAATGAGTAAGCAAAAGTAAATCTGATGTACCGGTATTAGGCAAAATGATTTGAACAGCTTCTCAACTTTATTGAAAATTATTTTGTTCATACAAACAACAATTCAGAATCAAAAACTGATTGAAACCAGACGTGTTATCTAATACAATTCAGTGATGCAAGCGTCTCAGTCAAAACAATTGCGTACCACAAATAAAGATCATTGGCCCCAATTACACTATAATTACTACAGACGCAACAATCGTAATGAATGGGACATTTAGTTCTCCCCACGGGAGGGTTGGCGAACATGTATCCGCGACAATAAACAATCAGCTGGCGATCAGCTGATTTGACCTAACCTAACCTCGTTACGTCACCTGACCATTTGACCCCTTGGCTCGTGTACTAGGAATGCGGTCTGTAGGTCTTGCAGTCTTGTTCTTCATCGAGAAAAGCGGGACAGAAGTCGAAGCTACTAACCTACCGCTTGAAATAGCTGCGAGACTCCCAACCTTTGACAAAATTGCGGAAAGAACAATAGCATTGTTGTGCAAAAAGCTCTAAGTGTAGGTTAGAGTGGGTGTGTCTTGCTTCATAAAGTGAGGGAAATGTCAAAAGTAAAAGTGAAGAAGAAAGTTTTACCGTTGAGGCATTGTGGAATGTCGTGTAGTATTTGTAGAGTGTGTCAAGTATAGGCCTAATTTGAACAAAAATCCTGAGCATTTTAATAAAAGAGAATTTGTTCTCAGCGTTTATAAAATCATTTGTAAATGTTACAGAGCTAACACTGGAGAATTTTTAGTAAATCGCCCAGAAGTCTACAAGAGAGAACTGAAAAAAATTTTATATTTATAATGGACACTTATTTTTAATGCATATTAATTTTCAGTCAAAGTTTACAAGAGTTTAAAAGAATAATCAGAATAACAAATATACTGAGTTACTGAGTTAAATTTACAAGATTAAAAATTTGCATAGGCCTATCGAGGATTAAAAAAGGCGAGAGAATATATTGATACTGCATATTATTTAAGCCGACAACCAACCAACTTAATCCTTACATGGTGGTAATTCACTACTAGCAATATGCAGGCGAAAGTTTTACCAAGCAATACAGAAACATCTGAAATATCCGGGAAATTCACTTGAAAATATCCCTCTGAAAGTTTTGAGAAAGCTTTGGCAACTTTGTATTCTTGCTGCAAGACCATAGATCGTTGAGATATTGCCTATTATTTATTTTCTTAGATCTACCTACCTATAATACAGCCATTGACTATGAATATATAGGATACTTATACATTCATAGTCAATGATACAGCTGTAAGTTTGATGCACCCGTCAACTAAATACAGTAGGTTGTATTTTACATAATAATTATCTAAATATTACGTCTAGTGATATACTTAACCTGTAAAATCCTGCTCAACATGTGTATACCAAGCCTGTGTTGCAGTACTAAAAAAATTAAACCTTGCGCCTGTATAATTTGAATTAGCAATCCGAATAACACAAATTAATGCTATCGGCACTTTTCTGCCGCGTGAACAAAATACAGTAAAACGATTTCTCTTCCAATCCTCGGCCAAACTTAAGGCAAGTTATTGAGTGAAATATAAACCTAGAATTAGTTTGATGCATCGACTAGTTTGTAGCTTTATTACTGGCCAAAGCCAGGTTAGTTAAATTATAACAAATAGCCCTAGCCTGCTCAAACACACTAACAGACAGACAGTCAGACGGACCAGGAAACTGGCCGATTTGTCCACCGGGCCGCGTCCCACACCACTGGGCCAAGGATTTTAAACGTCCATGACTCCGGAATCAGCCGTGACTGTTAATCCAAACGGCTGTGACCGCTGCTTCTTGTTCTTCTTTCCGTCAGCTGACCGAAGACCTGATCATTGTTGTCTCAATTAAGCTGGCGCGCGCGATGTTAAGTGGCTATCAGCTGGCTGATTAAGCAATAATGCTGTGTCCTCTTAATTTGCCATCTTGTTTGCCGGCTAGCTGATTGATCAAAGCATGCATTGAGATTAATTATAAGCAAGGGGCCGTTTCTATGGTTTATAATTTGGATTTACACCTAAATGGTATGAATTTGTAGGACTTGGTTCAAAACGGGTTTCACATCTTCTATTCAGTATCTACTAACCTCTCAATAAATAAATAAATAAATAAATAAATAAATTCTTTATTCACCAAAATGCATACATAAATACAATTTCATTGTTGATTCACAAAACTTCTAATGTTTCTTACATAACATATCACAAAAAATATATAATCATGCATAAAATACTATTTGAAAAATATATTAATAACATTAAAGGTGAATAAACGGCTAAGCCCGAACGGGGTCCCTACAATATAAAAAAAATTGTTGAAAAGGAAAGAAAAATGTGCCAAGCTGTCCTGTTTTTAAATCATACATATAAGAAATCTCAACTTAATATACTACAATAAAACTGCATAATGCAAACAAGGAAAGACTTAACATCAAATTTACTTACAACGAACAAAAGTTGGTTGATAGCAAGTTTAACAGTATATATAAATAACAATATAAATTTATAACAATACTGACAGGTAGGTTTGTTAAATAAACTACAATTTACTAGTAACAAGCCACTAACCACGTGTATTATTATACTACCAAAGATACTGGTGCTCGGTATTTGTTATGTGCTAACGTGTGACTTATTACTGTATTTTATGAAAACCTATATGGTTATGAAAACCAAGAAACACATATATGAATGATCACATACAAGTAATAAATGTGTTCATAGGGGGTGTTTCCGTGTTTATAGGTCTTGGTACTACGAATGACAAAGTCAATATTATTAACTTACCAATTTCGTTCTGAAATGGAGTCCACATAGTGATAATACATTACTATCATTGTAACATATAGTTTAAATTTTTTCAGATATTTCAGAGTTGTTACAACGGTTCGCGACAAACACAGAATGCAATAACGCAGTTTTAACTGCCTCTAATTTCGACATAACATTGTTTACATTTCTAAAAAATCTTTCGCCACGATTTTAAAACACAATGGGTGAATAAATGGGGGTCGCCGCATAACCTGAGGGTCGCCGGATCGATTCCTGACAGGATCGAAAACTGGGTCCAGTTGCCATTTGTCATTGGGCTATGAATTAATGATCTATCTAACAAAAGATCGCCGTTAGATAGTAACAAGACCTGGGTTTGGACCGATCCAGATCAAAACGTTCAAAAATGCCATTGGCGTTAAAATACACAAAATAAAATGAAACCATTGAGATTAGTCTTGGTCGTATTCATATTTGTTAGATGGATTAAGCTTTCAATAACGGAATAAATTCAACAAATGAGGTTTTCTTTGTAACACTTTAATAACCTAATTGTTTAAGACAGTATTAAGGCTGTACGAATATTGTTATACATTTCATGAGATTAAAATATATAGGACGAGATGAAAATGCCTCCCAATTTTTCTACTTGTGCTTATCATCAACCACAGAAAGATTAGCACCCAGCCAAAATAACAATGGTTGAGGGCTGTTTATATACATTGTTAGGTTTTATTACATTGTTTATTACATTGTTGGCGACTTATATACATTGTTTGGATGAAATTAGAAAAAAGCAAGGACAGTGGCATTTTAAATTAACCATCTATTTACACAATTGTAATTTATGATACATAAACAAAGGGATTGTGTTCTGGTCCACCATTTATTCACCCATTGTGTTTTAAAATCGTGGCGAAAGATTTCTTAGAAATGTAAACAATGTTATGTCGAAATTAGAGGCAGTTAAAACTGCGTTATTGCATTCTGTGTTTGTCGCGAACCGTTGTAACAACTCTGAAATATCTGAAAAAAATTTAAACTGAATGGTGACGTCATTTTCACGTTCGTATTGCCACTACCTATTTAAAATAGCTTACACAAAGTTTTCACCAGCTAGTTTACCATTCGAAACGGCTAATAGAACCACTATAGCTGATCTCCCATTTAGCGTGCAGGCTCTGCCAAACTGTGGGCAGAGTATTGGCGGACTTATAGGCGGCAGGACCAAGTCATTCGAATCGGATTGTACAACTCCCGCTTGTAGTTTGTATTCAAACAAGACGTCTCTATTAAAATACTGTGATTATAATGCTGATTTATGACGCACAGTTATTTTTGGAAGCTTCAGTCTCGATTTCAGATGCAACAACAGTGATTGTGACTGTGAATATTGCAGAAGTTATCTCAATGGCGGGTCAGTTGTACCAAAATATTATAGAGAATTGACGTCGTTTTAAATTAGCTCAAGATTGACTGTGCTTTTTTTTTAATCACTGAAGTTTTTAACCACTTTAACTCCAAACTTGGTAAATCATCGAGTACCAATAACTATTTTGATACTAATTATTGTGTTATTAATTTGTACCATTTATTTTAAATAATGGTCATTTTTATTTCTCAACGCTTAGTATCTGAAATGTTTAGATCAATACCTGTAACTAATTAACTTAACTAACATCTAAAAAGTTAAACTTTTTGTATTGAGCTTCGAAAATATAAGTCTTATTTACAAATAAGGGCGATTAACTGAAAATTAAAATAAAAGAATATTTATTTAAACAGGCAAAGTTAGGGCCACATGGCCCTTTCTTAAACTTAACCTGTAATACACAATTTGAGATTATATACTGAGGTTATATTCAGTATATAAAATATGAACTGTAAACAGTTGCCTGCAGAGTTATGGGACTGAGACACCTTGTGCGATAATTTAGTGAAGCGCAATGTACAATGTAATAACGGCGCAATGTACAATGTAATAACGAGTCAAGAGTACTTTATAATTTCTCACACCAATTAACTCATTTGAATGACAAGCAAAGCACTCAGAACGTCTCCATGATTTACTTACAAGTTAAATCCAGAAATTCGTTAACAAACAACGAATACAATTTTGAACGGACTAAAAATTATGTTTTTAGAAATTTTTTTAGGTGATTGTATACGATTTAAAATAAAACTTTTATCTACGACCATTGCAATAAGCACCAATTATGGTATTACAATAAACATTATAATGATATACATTAAGACACCAAAAACCAAGCAGTACTCTAATGACGACTTTAGAGTACTGGAGTCACTTTAGAGTACTGGTTCTAGACCAATGAGAGCTCGGCATTTGACGGAAGTAGTGTCATAATAACAATTACGCAATTCGCACATCAGCTGATTGTTGCATTACGTTTGAGTTGAGTTTGAGTTGAGTTACGTTATGTTTGAGTTTACTTATCCCATCAGCTGATTGTTCCACAACGATTCATGGCTCAGTCTGCTTATTTGCCTAAGCTAAAATTTTAGTTGACCTATTCCATCATTAGTAAAAGTCATGAGTTTTGTTTAACTTTGGGGGAAAGTTTGTCGTATATTGCTGGTCGTAGATAAAATAGTGTATGCAACGATTGTATTATGCCTTTAAGCCACTCGTGAGATATTTAGAACACTCGCTTCGCTCGTGTTCTAATTTACATCTCACTCGTGGCTTAAAGACATTCATTATACAATCGTTGCAAAAAACTACTAATACCATCTCTTCGAATCTACTTCGCCAAAAATGCCACCATCAATTATTTATTTATTATTTTTCGTGATAACTACAGATTCACTGTAAGTAAATATGGAACATTGAAACTAAAGTTGGGTGTACAGGTGGCCAGGGCCACGACATTTGACTCTACCTATATTTAGTCTCCAGTTCACTCGTTAGCTGCTCGAGTTGCAGGCGTGATCATCCCTGACGGTCACCCGATCCTGTCCGCGATCGGTGTCGGCTTTCCCGGCCTGATCTGTATCAAGCCCATGATCGGCTTTCCTCGCATCACTGCGTTGAATGCTGGAAATGGAATTGCTGGGCTGACGGGTCTATCCTAGCTTCTTAAAACTACCCCCATACCGCAGTAATATTTTGAGCGGATTTGAGTAAGAATGTAATGAGTTTACGATAGTTTAGGGTTATTATGCGTTAGTTTAGGTTAGGTTGGTCGAGCACCGAGCATATGCAGTCAAGTAAATTTTCGAGCAGATTCCCAGTCGAGTGTAGACCGTAGCGATAAAATACGGTCTATATTTAAGCCTTGACATTCAGCCCCCATCATTTCAAACCGTAAATACATCGGCAAAAAACTAATTCATTTCGGAAGGTAATAAAAAATGTAGATCTTTTCCCAGATATTTTAGGATTTTTTAAGGTTATCATATAAAATTATTAAAGATAATTTATTTATTTAAATATACCCTCCAAAGATGCAAAGGCAATACGATAAATTCATATATTATAAGATAACTACATTACTTACAGCAAAATGATACTTGAAAAAATACATTACTTAAAGCGCTCACCTGAGTGAGATGTAAGTTAGAACACGAGCGAAGCGAGTGTTCTAAATATCTCACGAGTGGCTTAAAGGCATAATACAATCGTTGCATACACTATTTTATCTACGACCAGCAATACACGACAAACTTTCCCCCAAAGTTAAACAAAACTCATGACTTTTACTAATGATGGAATAGGTCAACTAAAATTTTAGCTTAGGCAAATAAGCAGACTGAACCATGAATCGTTGTGGAACAATCAGCTGATGGGATAAGTAAGCTCAAACATGAATCGTAATGCAACAATCAGCTGATGTGCGAATTGCGTAATTGTTATTATGACACTACTTCCGTCAAATGCCGAGCTCTCATTGGTCTAGAACCAGTACTCTAAAGTGACTCCAGTACTCTAAATTCGTCATTAGAGTACTGCTTGGTTTTTGGTGTCTTAATGTATATCATTATAATGTTTATTGTAATACCATAATTGGTGCTTATTGCAATGGTCGTAGATAAAAGTTTTATTTTAAATCGTATACAATCACCTAAAAAAATTCCTAAAAACATAATTTTTAGTCCGTTCAAAATTGTATTCGTTGTTTGTTAACGAATTTCTGGATTTAACTTGTAAGTAAATCATGGAGACGTTCTGAGTGTTTTGCTTGTCATTCAAATGAGTTAATTGGTGTGAGAAATTATAAAGTACTCTTGACTCGTTATTACATTGTACATTGCGCCGTTATTACATTGTACATTGCGCTTCACTAAATTATCGCACAAGGTGTCTCAGTCCCATAACTCTCCAGGCAACTGTTTACAGTTCATATTTTATATACTGAATATAACCTCAGTATATAATCTCAAATTGTGTATTACAGGTTAAGTTTAAGAAAGGGCCATGTGGCCCTAACTTTGCCTGTTTAAATAAAGAATTTTTTATTTTTATTTTCATATAATCGCCCTTATTTGTAAAAGAAACTTCTATTTTCGAAGCTCAATAAAAAAAGTTTAACTTTTTGGATGTTCATTAAGTTAATTAGTTACAGGTATTGACCTAAACATTTCAGATACTAAGCTTTAAGAAATTAAAATGATCGCTATTTTGAATAAATTGGTACAAAGTAATAATTAGTATCAAAATAGTTATTGGTACTCGTTGATTTACTTACTAAGTTTGGAGTTGAAGTGGTTAAAACTTCAGTGATTTAAAAAAAGCACAGTCTATCTTGAGCTAATTTAAAACGACGTCAATTCTCTATAAATATTTTGGTACAACTGACCCGCCATTGAGATAACTTCTGCAATATTCACAGTCACAATCACTGTTGTTGCAACTGAAATCGAGACTGAAGCTTCCAAAAATAACTGTGCGTCTTCAATCAGCATTATAATCACATTGTTTTAATAGAGACGTCTTGTTTGAATACAAACTATAAGCGGGAGTTGTACAATCCGATTCGAATGACTTGGTCCTGCCGCCTATAAGTCCGCCAATACTCTGCCCACAGTTTGGCAGAGCCTGCACGCTAAATGGAAGATCAGCTATAGTGGTTCTATTAGCCGTTTCGAATGGCAAACTAGCTGGTGAAAACTTTGTGTAAGCTGTTTTACACAAAGCGCACACACCCTGCGCCCTGTTGTTTAGGGTTTTTTTGTTTTTTAAATAGGTAGTGGCTATTCGAGCGTGAAAATGACGTCACCATTCGTTTCCGTTCCAGTGATTGTTATATCAGATTGGGAACAAGGAAAACCGAGTTTTTAATTCATAAGATATTCAAGAGCGTTTATCACAACAACGCAAGGTGGCTGAATCAACTACGAACAATGCAGAGTAGTAGTATATGCCTCCGATCCGCGACTGACCTTAATTCATTAATACGTAAAGTAATGATGTTTTCATGTATAAATTAGCATAATAAGTATTTAAATTTTATAAGCTTTGGATAGAAGTTTTAAATAAATAATCGTAATTAAAATGGGCAGATGCATTTAGGAAGTGTTTACACTTAGATAGAACATAGGCGTGCTCTAGCACACGGACAGACAGATCCTCAATTTTAAATTTTAATAAGACTGTCCTTGAGTATATTCTTTTATTTTATTTTAGATCATTAATTATAAAATTTAACAGAAAATATTTATAATGATTATTTGCGATTTTCTCCCCGCCAACTGTCACTAAAGGGAAGTTAACTTGAGCCCTTGTCCCTTGGGACTATTTAGCTGTTTGCGTTACTTACGGATACATATCATAACAATTAGGTAATTTTTTACTAATTACTTGGGTGTGTTTGAGCAGTTTGTTTGTTTGTCGAGCAAAATTTAAGTTTTCCAATACACCTAGCATGTTCACTTTAAAAGCAAATGTGTAATGTTTTTTTTCCATTTTAACAAAAGCGTTTGTGAGCAAAAGTACAAATTTGGCAATTTGATAGTTCATTCAAAATCATTTTATTTGTTTCTGTAATTCGATTAAAAACATAATTACAGAAACCACCGATATTCAACGAAACAGAGTTAATTTTTCACAACTTTTAAAACAATTAATTTTATTAAACGTAGAAAATAAATTAAATTTAAAACTATCTTTTAAAGTATAAATTTATGTAGAGAAACGTGCACCCAGATCGTAGCCTTTAAAAAACCATCCCCAATTAAGATAGCAAACCACAAACAGCAACGGCCCAAAAACACCACCTTGAGGCACTCCGAAGATCTTACTCCTTAATTTCCAACTACACTTCTACACGTACACAGTATATTCTACAAAATAAAATACACAATGAATAAATCCAGTCATTAACCCACTTTGTACGAAGCCTCGCTACTTACTTACTTAACTTACTTAACCTCAACTTGGATTACTTTTCCAACTTGTAGGCGACTCGGTCGGGAGGGGAGAGACTTGGTAGTCTCTTCGTTTCAGTCCTCGGTGCACGGTCGGCCGCGGCGAGGCTCCCTTTCTCTCTCTAACTTACTCACTTAACTTACTTAATCAAACTTACTTACTCTCGTACTTACTTCCCTCTCCCTTCCCCCCTTTGGTGCAACTGAGTGTCAGAATGCCTACTCTTCCGGACGTCAAGATAGAAAATTTCGTCAAGAAAGGTGAGTTTTTAAAGTTACGTTTTGATATTTTTTGTTTTATTTTGAAACTGGTGTGGGTGATATTTTGGTAGTTTTTGTACTAGCTTACGTACATTATGTAAAAAATCTACGGTCTTTATAAGAATGTTTATAGATTGATTTTTGCAATATACAATTTACTGATTTCTCAATGAATTTGGATACAAAAGCCACCTCCAAATTTATTATTATATGACAAATATATATAGAAAAATGACAAGTTTTTGGGTGTCTTACCTAAAACTGTTTGGTATTAGCGTAGGCCTACATTGTTATTTTTTATATACCATGCTTTGACAAATCATTATACAGATTATTCAATTCGATTTTCAATTCTGCTCTGTTTTGTTTTAACCAGTGTTAATCATGGAAGTGTCAAATTCACAAGATTTTTCCTTGGACGCTCCAAATATTGACTATATCCCTACAGGGTTCACAGACTCAGTCTAATTCAAGTTCAAAACCGACTTTAAAGTTGACATAGTTTTCATGAGGTTAATTTTATTGATTCATATCAGTAACTAACGTTTTCTTTGCGTTTTTTCCAGTAACCAATTAACCGATTGTCATTATATTTTATTGAAAGTAAAAAGCAAGGGATAAAGTATAACCTTTCTAGTAATTTAAGTCAAGCTAAAAATAGGTGCCTTCCATCATTGTTTACGCTAGATTTTCGTATTCAGATCACCTCACGTGGCACTCGTGGATGAGTACATGTTTTATTCAAACAATTATCAACAACATAAGAGATTTTACTTCGATAAATTAAAATTAAATTTATCGAATTGTGACATCGACTTTTAGTTTCTGTTTAAATTTTAACACTTCGTTGCAAAGCTTATCTCTTCACATAATATTATGAGAACGAATGTTCAAACAACTCTATTGTATTGTGTTATGTTTTTGGGGTTTGAAGTTTTTTCCAATCGAATCAAAATTGTGTTGATTTGGCAAAATTGCATTGTTCTTATTCAAAGTTATTTATTCTTTATTCAAACCTGAGTTATAGTGTAGGTACTGCAGGTGCATTAACAACAGGTTGTTCTTATGAATGGACTATTAATGATAGCTTTTATGAACTGCTGTACAGCTTAAAGCTAACAAAATAGTTTTTAACTGATTTCAAGTAGAGTGGGTTTATTCAAATATATTGGCAGCTTTTTAAAAATAAAGTAATATGCCTAAAGAAGGATGTTAGCTTAGCTGACAAACATATATGAAAACATCACATTTATGTTTGTCATATATATATATATATATATATAAACAATACATGCATGACGATTCATTTGGATCATGTAATTAGTTTTTCTAGAAATTTCAAGTTTATAAAAGAATAAAATTATTTGAAAAATACGTTTAACATAATAATTATATTTTCTAACATTTTTGTGTTTTTGGAGTGAAGGCCCATTAGAGGATTGACAAATGCTTAACCTAATGCCTAACCTAACCTAACCTAACCTAACCTAACCTAACCTAATCTGCCCTCACAATTAGATAACCTGAATAGGTCTCTCTGGATATTTATATGAGGTAAAAGTAAATGAATCACGAAGTGCCCCGGAGGAAAAGGGCACTTTGTAAATTTTCGCCAAAATCTGGATTTCAGCACCATTTTGTTCCACTAACTAGAGACGAAGTGCACTGTGTCTCAAGGCAGTGGAGGTTAAAGGGACCAAGAGAAATGTGGTGCCCTCGATCTCTCTGATACAATGGACATAGTGATATTTCTTACAGAAATATACTACACGTGATCAAATAGCCATGTGTTTTACGGAGTTGGCGCTTTTGAGAACATAACCTCGAAAGAAGTGTGTTGCATAGTAAAACATTGCTATATTCATAAGATTTTTTGAAAAATTCTTTGAAGTACCTTAATAACAAGGAGGTAATTTCATACAATTCACAAAATTTCAGAGGTAAACGACACGTTTAATTAAAATTGGACTTTACTTTAAAGGTAAAGTCCAATAAAAGTTTAAATTAAAATAATAAAGCAATTTTTACTTTTTGAAACTATTTTACTATTACATAAATAGTTCAAGCAATTATGTTACAAATTTATGTTAACGGTGTCACAAATAATAATGGAAAAGAGATTGTATTGCTAAGAAACTTAAAACCACTCCCTGTAAAATTACAATTTTGTGACATAGTGTCCTTTCCAGGTAAATAATGAAGTAAATAAATCATTGAGCCCACAGAAAACTAAATCAGTATTGCCCTCAGTTTTCTTCGATTGAGCCTATGATAATCAATGTGACCGGTCAAATAGATTGGATTCCTCCATCTTGTATTACGGGGGGGAGCAAGGACAAAAGTTAATATGAATTTTATATTTATTGGATACAATTTTAGATTTGTAATTATCACATCCCTTAACTACATAGGGTTAAGGGATGTGATATCCGGTATTCCGGTATCATCCACGGAAATCTAAAATCTATTCAGTCGTTAAAATATGTACCGTATTACAGTAATGAATACAATAGTGATAATTCAATTAACATTGGAACCAACGTCAGTCTTTTATGGTCTAGAGCCATAGAGAGTATTTAGAGGAAAGTAAGATTAGATCACTTTTTCCAAATCCTGTGAATATCCTTCAGATTTTGATCACTTAGCATTATCATGGAAGCCATTTAACCCAGGATTTGCCATGTTAAATACAGAAGCCATTTGGAAGATGAGTTTTTATCAAAGTTTATAGGCTAAAATCTTGACTGACATTAGAAGAAAAGACAGGGTTCGAATTAAATATCAAGGACAAAAAGAAAATATATTCCTTAGGTTTAAATTACTGAATGACGTACATTCTAATATCTAAGTTGAATAATAACAAGTTATATAAGAATATTTATGCACGTATTCTCGCTTGAGTAGTTGCACAATAATCGCGAAAACGGCTCTGGGGATCTTCTTCAAATTCTGGAAATATAAATATTTTCTAGCTAAGAAACATGTTTTATAATGGTCACATTGCCAATAAAATTCTAAATAGTAATAAAATTAACCAGAGATCGCCTACTGGCATGGCCGTCTCTATCGAACTGGCAACACCGCTTTTCAAGGGTTTTTTGCATAGTGAAAACCCTTACAGAGCTATCTGATAAAAGTAAACAAAAGATAGTGCCATAAATACTTACGTATTGTTTTCCCGGTTGCGGATGGGTTGTACAAACATAAATGCATGTGACTGAGTTTGTTTACGTTTCAAGATCATTATCAGCGAATCAAGGTGAATCCAAGCGACTGTGAGCCTGTACCGGTGCGTTCGGCGTATGTTCTATAAAAAAGTTGGAATCAATTAGCAAGGCCCACGCCGCCCATAAGCCCAATAATAAGATTAACATTAGTCTTACGGACGGGCGGGGCCTTGTTATTTGAATAGGCCTGTACGTGTACGTTGCTCTCATTAGACCTAAAGCTCATGGGCGTCATGCGGCATAGTGACGCAAAGGCAAAGTGCTTGCCGAAAGTTTGGGCGAGCCAAACTCACCCTGATTTGGCGATGGTGAACTTGAGTCATCAAACTACATTTAATTTCGTTATTATCCCGTAACAAATAGTAACACACTCGACAACTGAAAAACACGACCGAATTGCCGATGATCTCTAGCCGCAAATAAAGACAAATATGTAATGAAAGACCCTTTAAAGATCTCTGTGTCTGAGTTTATACCATAATTGTTTTTATTCAGAAATCGAGATATCAATGCATTGCAATTGCTCGATTCCGAGCAACGGGTTTACTTTATAGTGACCCTTTGAAGGTTTCTGTGTCTGAGTTATCTTTCCAATCTAAGTTAGTGTGTGTTAGAAATAGTAAAATTGTATACTCTTTATATAATGAATTTTACTCTGTGGTCATAATATCACAATCTCTCATGTAATTCGATATATCTATTGTAAAGTTTACCATTCATACTTAAAATACTTAAATACTTAAAATACTTAAAATACCTCCTAGGTCGTCATTTCAAGCAATGTAATGTAAACACTTGAAAGAGTTCACTTTTACACTATTAAGTATGTAAACTTTTAATTATACTATAATACACTTCTATTACAACCATTAAAAGCTCATTTGTTTTAATCTCTTTTCGAAGCAAAAAAACTACATACACCTAATTGAAACACTTAGTACTAAAATTTAATCACCTTAAAATATAAAAATTACCTTTAAAATAATCAATTAACATTTTTTAAATCGGATTCCTCTTTTATATTTATTTTGTTTCTCCTATTTATTTAAGCTTATTCCGTAAAATAAATCAAGTCCAAAGTCTAACTAGGCCATGGGAAAGATCTTATTTTAAAATCGGATTCCTCTTTTATTTATTTTGTTTCTCTTATTTATTTAAGCTTATTCCATAAAACAATTCAAGTCCAAAGTCGAAACTAGGCCACGGGAATGATCTTATTACGCAGTAAAGAAACGTTTATCAATACGTAACGCCGTGATCGTGAAAAATTGAATCATCCTTTTATCAGTGACGGACACGCGGTCCCTATCAGCCGGATTTGAACCCGTGAACCTGCTATCTGCAAGGTCCAGGCACCTCTGTAGACCTTGAACCGAGCCGAGGAAACGGGTCATTTCCCAGCAGTGTTGCCACTTTTGGCGATTTTTCGCCAAATTGGGGATTTTTCTTGGCCTTTGGGATTTTTTTGGCGGATTGAGTCCGATGGGGAATTTTTGGCGGATTTAAATTTTAGCGGATTTTGGTGGAAGGTTGGTAAATTATAAATTAGATATGAAGCAAAGTGTGGTCATAATATGTTTAGAGTGAATTTTTTACCCACATATTTACGGTCGTAGTTATGAATTTTAGGATAATTGGTAGTTGAAAGGGGGTTTTGTTGAATTTGGCTATTGGATGGGGAAAACTTGGGGATTTTTTCGTTTTCTATGGCTTGGCGGATTATTGGAGGATTTTTGCTTCGGCTGGAGAGAAAATGGGGATTTTTCGCTGGACAGTTGGGGAAATTTCCTTGGTCAGGGGTGGCAACACTGTTTGCCAGCACAAAAGAGGAAGTCAAAACGTTAAAAATATTTCTGCCTTGATAAAATCCTATTTATTGCTTCTCGCTTCGTCATTAGTTCAAGATTATTTGAGACGTCGCGGAAATCAGAAGGCTGAACTGGATTTTTCCGGTTTTTCAAAAATGATAAACTGATGTTCGATTGACCGGCAGTGTTTTCCGGCAATATTATGAATCATTAATGTGTTTTATTTCGGCGTCTATCGGCTCAGTTAATCATTGGAAATGCCTAGGAGTGTACTGAAGAGAAAATCCAAACTGTAAAGAATATTCAGTTGATCTGCGACCGAAATTGTGAGGGCTGAAAATGTAAATTGCTCGTTCGTTAGTTTGGCGATTTTTACTTTATACTTACTTGAAATTGCGATTTACCCAGGTACGCATTTTTAGTCAAACATGATTGAAAGATGAGTGTGAGATGTTTATAGCGTGATCTTGTGGTCTTGTTATGTGTCCTTAGACAGGACTGTTAATTAATAGCCCAACAGCCAATGACAACTAGGGGATCTACAGCTTAACGTTGGATTCGAACATAGCCCTCTCTAGTATACTAGAGTATACTAGAGACGGCTATGATTCGAACCAATCAATTACTAATTATGAGGATCGTATATATTAACGTATATTATGCACCAGTACGGGCGATAACCCTCAACAGTGAATATCCACAAGCCATCGCATTAACCCTTTCGGTCCCAGCGTCCATGATCATGGACACACATTTTAGACAATTATTTAAAATATTTTCTATCAGTTTACATCGTTTCAGCCCATTTGTCCTGGTTCATGGACTCTTTAAGAAGGGAATTTTTGCTTTTCATCAGACTTTAGGTTGGCTATCCTGATATCATATGTTGTTTGTGAGAGCATGTCTGACCATCAGTACAACAGAGCTCACAAGCACTTTTTTATTACTTATTTGGCAATACCCTACATAAGTTAACGTTATAAAAATGTTACAATAGTAATCTAAAAGGATCAAATTAACTTTATATGCATTAGTTATAGCATGTCATTCATTGTTTTTGATGCCACAAATACTTAAACGTATGTGTCTCAGAACGTGGACGATGTGACTCAACCAGGCCCGTGCTGGGTACGTCGGCGTCGAAGGGCGGGGGACAAGTATGACGAGGGCCCCGCCGCAGGCAGAGGCATGCCTGCAGGGCACCCGCCACAGGGGGGTTTGGGGGTTCTCCCCCAGGGAAATTTTAGTAAATAAGACCAACAAACTCACGTTTTAAAGCAATTCAGAGTCACAAAACCGAACTGTGCGACTCCAGAAATCCTAACAAAGCAGGGCTGACCCCTGGTCGCATTCTGGAAAATTCATATTCCCCAGGGTTTTTGTTAAAATTCTCTGAATTTGATTATTGATAACAAAATAAGTAGGATATTTATTTTTGACAAATTATTCGTTTTTTACCCGCTATGAGTAAATCCGACGTAATACAAAAACAAAATTAAGGTAGCAAATTAAATTATTCAACATAGATCTACAATATCGTTTTAATAGTATATTTCAATGTTCTAAACTACGAATATCCAATTTCAATCAGATTAAAATTTTCACTAACCTTAATAAGGCCTATATAAAACTGCCTAAACAAAATTAAATCCATATAAAAATCACAATAAATGACCAAAAGACATGAGGACTTTATCAAATCATGGATATAAGTATTGATAGCAGACAACATACGCCAGCGACTGCTAATAGACCCACCACTAATTTTCATACGTTGACAAAACTTAAAAAAATTCAATACAATTCTTAGCGACAAATGCTCTGCAAGATCCTCGAGCAGCCTAAAAAATACCCGAAAACCAGATAAATACCCGGTTTTTTCAACACCGGTGGTGCGTGATGCAGACAAGTACCCTAACCTTAACACAGCAAATAGTTTGTTTACTAGCACAAACCAAATAAAAATAAAAAATTTAAAATTTAAATTGCCACCGGCATTCCAAATAAAAATCTGGATTTTTTGAATTATTATTACAAAAATTCAAAAATTAAATTTTTTTGGTGTCAAGAGGGCGCCGGTTTTAACTTTAAGGGGAGGGCGCAGGGGGACACGTCCCTCTGTCCCCCCGGGCCAGCACGGGCCTGGACTCAACAGGTTCTTGATGCCCATCTAACCTAAAAAATCATTGTCCAAGTTCATGGACAATTGTACTGAACAGTGAGTGGGTGTTCTTTTACTGTAAAATATATTTACAGTATATAAGTAATATTACATTATAATTTTTCTATTATATTGTTGTTTTTATTTCTTTTAGGCCCTAATCGAAGGCAAAATTAAACAATTTTGTTTTATTTGTAATTAATTGCTAAACTTGGGGTAAAAAAAATCATCCGAGTCATTTTGTCCATTTTCAAGGACAGTGTATATTTTTTATATAAATAATTTACCAAAGTGGTACCAAAGCTTTTGTTTATTTTTCTTATATGTTTAGAAGGTACAAAATATTTTCTTTTTTCCTATTATATTTTGTGCTTAGGGTAAATCTGATTTTTAGTGCGCAAAGTGTAGGTTTGTTGAAAGACAATGCCTTTTTTAACATAACCGTAGGAAATGTTGTACCAAATAGGCTCCAAAATATATTTTTAAGGCTATTAGATGTGTTTATTGTCAATAAAACAAATTTTTACAAGTTTTTTATGACCTTTATTTTTTATTTTTGACTAAAAAATTTCATTCAGTCACTTTGTCCATAATCAAGGACATTTTAAATTTTTTATATAAATAATTATAAAAATTATTAAAAATTATTTTTGGCCTTTCTAGACACTAATTAAACCAAATACTAAAGGAAAGATTTTATTTTTATTTTTGAAGTGCTGGGACCGAAAGGGTTAACCTAACCTAACCTAACCTAACCTATCCCAACCTAACTTGGACATTCTGCAACTGGGTGTTTTGTAAGGTACCAATACTGGTTCCAGTATGTGGATACAACGGTCACACTCATATGTTTCGTTCATCACTTGCAAACAAGCGGAAGAAAGTCTATACTAAGGAACTGTCAAAACACTTTCACACTACTTTTGTCTTGTAAATGTACTTCCACATAATATTTAGACTTTACTTGTCATTCCACTTGTCTAGCTTTCCACTAATTTAAAAGTTTTTTTGACATAATACCCTAGAATGAATAGAGCGAAAAGACTGAAAACTTTATATCCATTATTTGGGGACAGGGCAGTGGTTAAAGCCGTTAAAAAATAACACTTACGGAAAGAACAATTAATGCAATAAATATGTAAATAATTGATAGAATAACCAAGTACGGTATTTGGTAATTCTTTCTTTAATTTTGTCAGAATTCTCTGTTGTCGCTATTCACTTCATGAAATATTAAATGCTTGTTTTAGAAATACTTTATGTTTTTGATTAGCGGAACTTACTCGGTTATTTAGCCTGCTTCCAATGAAAAAAATTTCATTTGATTTATCTTGAAACTGTAAATTTGTTGTTACTTTTTCAACTAATTACAACGTTTTTCTTATTTCTGAATTGTTTTCCTATAATTTTTTTTAATTTTCAATTTTTTCAACAATGTCTCTTACAGCGGTGTATAAAGGCTGATTAAAAAATATAATCATTGAGTTAAATCAATCTTAAGATGGATTTATGTAACTCAGTCTACAAAATCAGTTTATACCCCGAGCCAAATAACTTGGCCTATAGGTCGTCCAGTCTAATTTTAGCCCAATGCTAAAATTAACATAATGCTATGAACAATCTTTGCCACGTTTTCTGACTCGACCTCTACAAAATGTAATCACTTTCATCAAGTAAACTTTCAACTTATCGATTCAAAAGCTCAACATTATCTACTTTCTCATCGTATCCGGTCGTTCCAATTGAAGTTTCTCTGCGGTTCACTTGACAGTTTCAATTATTGTCAGTCAACGATGAGATGTGCACGACTGATTTCTCTGAAGTTGGAATCGAAATGGGAACTTCGACTAATTTTCACTATCGACTAGTGGTTAGTTTCGAACATCGTCAAGTCTAGTCGTTCGCACTAGTCGATTAATCATTGCGTCAAACATTGTTTAGCCTAATCGTTCAAATTAGTCGAGCAAGAAAAAACCATTAAAATCCCAATCTATAATCGGTCAAAACGCCGAGTAGTCAGTTAAATTGATAAAATATCGACGATTTAAACATAAACGACTCAAAATATCGACTAGTCTACTAGATTACCAAGTCGATAAAACAAGTCGACCATCCTATCACTAAATTGGAATCGAAATGGGTCAAAGACTCACATATTGATAACTGGCCAATTAGATTATAATCGTCATGACCAGATCTGCTCTTTTCCTACCGATTGGCATTGTCTTGGTTGTGAAGTATTCAGTAACACGATTGAATATCGTATGACGGGTTCGGGTGGGAATTAATTGTTTTAAGGTCGGATAAATGATTTATAAGGTTTATAAACATAATTTATAGGCATTTTTACAGAATTTTTGGGCTTGGGAATGAAGAAAGGCTCCAATTCGTTAAATAAATTAAAATAATTGATTTGATTAATAATTCAATACTTACTTATTTTACTTATATTACTTACTTATTTCAATAAGTAACCTTTTTTTAAAAAATAATCAATGTATGAAATGAACCAATTTATTTGTTTATTTTAGTTATAAATTGAACAAATTTTGAAAAGATTTTCTTCACAAATCTCTGCTAAATATCAATAAGAAAAACATATTTAAGAATAATACTCGTATATATTTTAAGGTTATCGAGTAATTTGTTTTCAAAACCCATATTTCAAGGAAAATAGCATTGTTGTTTCGGGAATAAAACCGGAGATGGCGGAAGGTAATGCAAATGCATTAGAATAACTTTAATTGATTTCTTAATCACCTGAGCCAAATTAATTTATTAAACCCACCTGTAAATCGGTCCTGTTCTCTCTCGCTGGTCCATATAGGCTTTCTACGCTACAAACCGTACGAGCACCTAGGTATTTCCGGAAAGGCATTTAGAAAAAATCCTCTTCAAAACCGATTTCATGCATGGTTGCAATCCTAAATCAGCAGTGGTTATGGCATTTATTGTAGGCTACGAAACGATTTAAATCATCTGTTTGCTACAAGAATTATTCTTTAATAAAAAGTGTTACGAGCTATTTTGATTTTGTTAATGTTTATTAACCTTTTGGTTTTGAACATCTTCACACTTGAAAAATGTATCTGGAATTTGTTGTTTTTATAGTTTATTTACGAAACAAACAATTTGTATCAACTTAACATGATTTCTTTGGATTATTTTTCTTTGGATGTCCAAACGAATCATATATGAGTCGCATAGCTGATTTGGTTTATATTAAAACGTTAAAATTTTCAAGCATCGGCAACAAAAAAATCACTGGTGATAAAAAATTATATGACATCGTCTCAATATAGTATATTACGTTACTAGGCCGGGAAGTACTGTTTGCCGGAGGAGCATGATAATTCATGCGAGCATGGTAGTTTCATGCGAGTACGGCAAAACTTCCCGGCCGTGTAACGTACGATATTTTTCATCATACAACGCAGAAAAAAACATACTTTCAATCATCATGTAGTCATTGCATACTTCTCAAACCTTAACAAACCTCAAACGTTAACATACTTCTCAAACCTTCAAACCTAACCTACAACAAACAGAAAAAAAACATTTTATACGGATGCAGTGCTGCCACTACATTCCTCTAAGAAGAAACCAATAAACCACCAATAAACAAGCATTAAACGTCGGTTTGCTGCAAATCAACTGATTGTTTACTTCCGTTTTATCCGGCCTAGGCCGGAAAAAGGTAACTTTCGAGCCAACAAAGGAACTGAAAAAGTTGTTTCTGTGTTATTATGATGATTTTTTTTTGAGAGGTGAAGTTAACTTTGACCTCCAAAGTTACCATCTTTTCAAAATAGATTGATTTGGTAATTGGGGACTAAACTGAAAACTAAGATAGCCCTGGGACGAGTTATTTAGACTTGTAGTCAAAGGAGAAAAAAATGATTGGACACCCAACAAAATATTTGGAAAATTGTTTAGGTTTAGACAGCCGAAGTGAAAACAGCTACTCAACCGTCCAAAATTCTAACTTCCAGGGTCAATAAACTGTGACGAAATAAAACCAAAAACTAAACCAATAAATTACACCGAACAAGGATCCCAGTTCTTCTATTTTCGATGGGCCACATAAAAAGCCGCTGTCCACAAAAACCGGCCGTAATTTCCATACAATAGTCGGATGGGAGTCTGCGCCAGAAGCGTTCATTGTGGGTTCAATAATTACGAATTTCGCAGCCTTTTCAGCTTTCAAGGCAGAAGAGGTTATTGTTAATGTGTGTTCTGGGGTTATTGTGTGTTATTGTTGGAAATTATTGCCTACATTGCAATTGTATTGATAGGAGCTGGAGGGTTACACAATGCTGTAGTAAATTTAAACACTCTCAAGAGGTCCCTGTATGACCTCTCGACAACCCCCGTTGCAGCAGACCTGCATACTCAGAGAATTTCAAGTGCTTGAATAAATCGTTCAGTTGGGGTCTCAAATCAAGGAAAATCAACTGAAATGCTAAAATGGGTGTACAACAATTTTCTCTATAAGGATAACATGAGAAATGAGTACGCAGGTTTGCTGCCATGGAAATGCATAGTTTGGAGATTTTTTACAATAATCCAGTAGGTATAAACATATCACCTACATAGGTTAAGCCATGTACATTCAGGAGAAATAAGCGATATATAGAATTTTAATTATTTCCCATAAGGTTGACATTGGGGCAACGTACTGCGTAACCAATCTCGGTAACCAATAGACATAGAGCAGCAATTCAAAATACTAAATTATTTTTTATTTTAAGCTGAATTCAATGGTCCGAACCAGAATTTTTTATAATTTTTATTTCTCTATATAACAAATTCCAAAAACCCACTTTTGGAGGACCCCCCCCACCCCTTCCAATGGTCCGATCGGGCTGGTTTTCGAACTCGTCCAAATAATTACTACTTCACATATCTGTGCCGGATTTAATTCACATCGGACCATTTTTCCTCAATTTATCGTGCTTAAAGGCACATAAATAGATACGTATATGTCTTAATACATATACAATCTTTACTTTTAATGCTTCTAGTGTAAAAATCCCATACATACTCCCTATAGTTCGACGTTTCGATAATTCGATACCTACATAATTCACTAAGTGTTGAACTATCAAGAGTCTAGTGAAGAGTCGTGTTTCCAGCAGATGACAGATTAACACCTTTACATTCCTTTACATTCCACCGTAGGCTGACAAGCATGTCACTGACTCAGCAGTTATTTATGTTTTGAGTCGCTAATCACCATATTATGTTTGAGTAATGTTTATTCGCTGCCGTAAATCATAGCAAGGCTTGCTCTGTTATCTGTGTGCCTAATTAGTTAATTTCCACTGTTTTCTTACTCTATGGCTCACGCGGGTGAGTTCACTTTGCTCTATGGAATTGTGGGATGTTCCCAGCATACTTGAGTGCATGTTGAGTCAAATGGCTCTGTATCCTTATGGTTTGATAGCATTGGAATTACGGACGACATGGACCACGAAAGACACGACCTATATGCAGAGAGAGGGAGAGCTTTTTTTAGCTAGAATACACAATGTAATGTTTTGCTCAGTCATCACCTATAATTCATTCATGCTCACATAAAACTATTTATTAACCCATTATTGGTTATACAAATTGTCAACGTTTCTTCTGTTAAGATACGTTACAAAAAAATATTATTCCCATAGGTTAAATCACCAGTTATTGGCACTTTAAGCGTTCTGAATCTTTTAAATACACTGTGTACGACTTACTTTTATTGTTCTTTATCAACAAAAATGTTTTTTGCAAGGAGGAGTAGATGTGTTAAAGGGTACATGCGTTAGAAATAAAATAGTTGTTTATTCATAAAAATTATTTAAAATTAAAAACATGAAAAACTACAGTTATTGGCACTTGATCACTAGTTATTGGCATGGTCAGATACCAGTTATTGGCACCGTTTTGATAATTATTTTGTAAGCCATTATGGAATGTGCTATGACAAGTAGGAGTAATTATAATTGTTTTTGATACTGTATGGTATATAATCAATTTATAACATTTTAAATGTATAAATTATTAAAAAATATGAAACGTTATTGTTGGGGTGAATAGACTAATTACAATAAGAAATGTACTAAATGTAGCTGTGATATATAGGTGTAAAATAATAAAAATTGTAAAATCTAGTAAAATTAAATGGAGAATATGCTTAATGGCTTACTAATTAGTTTGTATAATATTGTTCATCCATTTTTAAAGCTTTACTGTCTAAATTATTCTAAGTTGTAATATAAATTATAAAAGATCCAAAATTGATATCATCCAAACATTTCTTGTGAAACGTTTTATCACACAGATCACAGTAGATTTTGGTTTATTCACGTTCTTGGCATTTGAAGATTCCACTTGAATCATTATTGTATTTTCCGATACTTGATTTGGGTGACTTAGTTTTAGTATGACAGTAATCCCTGGATTTTGCTCACTTTTTAAAAACTGTTTCTTCTCAAAGTTTATCTTATAACTTTTCTTGACCTTTTTGCTGTTTTGATTCTTCTTGATTTTTCCTCTCTTTTCTCTTTTTAGCATTCTTTCCCCTTTTTTGATGCTTCTCTTTCCTTTTTTCCTTCTCTTTTCGAGCTTCTCTCCTCTTTTTTCTTTTAACTTCTTTTGTCCTCTTTTTCTTCACACTTGTCTCTCCATTTTTTTGATGACACCAAATATGGTATTTTCTCCAATTTTTTACCGAGGAGTTTTTACCTTTAATTAGCATATAACGGTACTCGTGGCTTCGCTCATCTTATTAAGACTTGATTTTGTGTAATGCAATAGTATTTTATGTAAATGTACTAGATTGTCATGCCAATAACACCTATAATTGGCACTGCCAATGATCACATTAAAAAAACATTGAGTATTGGCATGCCAATAGCTCGAGCTATCGGCACCTTTGGATGCCAATAACTCCAGTTATTGGCACTTCCATTTAGGTGCCAATAACTGGATTTGTATATGAAAAGGAACCAGACATTGGCACCCCCCTGAATTTAAGGTTAGGAGTAAGAAGAGTGAGGCTATGTATAGAATGGACCCTTACAAACCACGACATAGCCTATTATTGCATGAATCTAATATATATACAACCGGATGTGTAACTAATATATAGATACAAATTCTAAACTACTTCCAGATTAGCTAGAGACTTGAAATTTGGCACGGATATTCCTTTGGTGGTCAAACCCCTGGAAAAATTGTCAAAACTAAACATTTCCATCCCCGACCCCCGCAAAGGGGGGGAAAAGGGACAAAAAATTGAAGTTCGAAAAAAGTACATTTCGTTTTTGGGCTACAGCGGCTAAACCAGAGGTCCTATTGAAAAACGGACTGCACCACGTGCCACGGATTTTTCACGATATACAACTTTGGTCCTATGACTTTTTGTCCTATCTCGTCTCCTTCACCCTTAGATTGATCTAGATTTTTCAACTTTCATAGATCTTCCCTAGGTTTTCCAGCACCAGTTGCCTCGATGTACTACCTAGGCCCCTATAAAATTGCAGGAATATTTTTTGGGTGGTATTACTAAATATAAAATTCTCAAAACAAAAAATTCAACCCCCCCACCCCTCAAAAGGGGGTAAAAAGTGGGAAAACTTGAATTTCGATAAAAGTTCTTTTCGTTTTTTGTCCCTGGCGGCTGAAATAAAGGTTCTGTTCAAAAACAAAGGTTATTTCCTTAGTTGAAATTAAATTTCCTACAATTTTGGTCATTATGTATTTTGCCTTATCTCACCTCCTTCACTCCCAAAATGACCTCTAAATTTAAAATTATTATAAATTTTTCAGTTTATTTTGGGTTTTGATTGTTTTTCTATATTTATTTTTAGCTTATAGACCCTTAAATTTCACAATGAGACAGTAAGTTTGATCCTTTAGGGTTATCAGGGGGCATTCGCAGAATTTACCCCGTTTCAACCCCTAAAAAAGCCCTCAATAGTTAAATTTTC
The DNA here is from genome assembly GCA_035578135.1 of Flexamia atlantica. Taxonomy (NCBI): domain Eukaryota; kingdom Metazoa; phylum Arthropoda; class Insecta; order Hemiptera; family Cicadellidae; genus Flexamia; species Flexamia atlantica. The sequence goes on along the minus strand of JAQJVK010000013.1, from coordinate 21,205,292 downwards.
GTTGAATTTTAACATTACCTCCAGGTATTCAGCTCCACATGATTTAATATTATACGTAGAGGGCTGACATTTGACATACATCAACTCTACAGCATATTTGTTACAAATCAGGAATAATACACCAATTTTGAAAAAATAAAATTGCATATAAAGTAAAAACAAATTGCTAAATTCGCCAAATGTCAGCGATTTTCTCCAGATATTTCATCCCGGTTCAAACCATACTTCCCGATTAGCTAGAAACTTGAAATTTGGCATTAATATTTCTTGGATGGTCAAAATAAAGGAAAAAATTATCAAAAAACGCCATTTTTTATTTTAACCTATTCAAAAAAATGACAAAATATCGCTAACAAGCTATTTTACAAATCAGCAATAATATAACTTTTTCTTTTTTTAACTTTTCAAAATAAAGTTTGTTATGTGGCTTAATTTGGATGATGTTTAGTCGAATAATGGCCTAAATTTTCCAATTCGTTTATTTCTGTGACATCAAACATGCATACTCATTTTTCATGTTAATGATGTGGAAAAACTGTATGATGTTGATTTTTAAATTTAATTAGATTTAATTTGATTTTTAAAATAGCACTCTTACACTAGCCTGATGGGACCATCGGATGGTGGGGTTAGGAGGGGATAGATAAACCCCTTAAAATTGGTTTTTGGGATCTTTTACGTAGAAAATGAAAATTATCAGATCCTTGGTTGGACTATTGGATTTAAATTTAAAAAACCAACAATTAGCACTGTGAATAATTAATTGTTCTCCATCCATAGGTTGCCGAGATATGGATTATGTAAATACAGTACTTTGTCCCAATGTTTACCGTATAGGAAATAAATAAAGTTCTACATATCGCTTATTTCTCAACAAATCTGAAAAACAATTGGTAGATATCTTTATTTAGTTGTTACCTACTGGAGTACTGAAAAAACTTGATTTTTTACATTTCCATGTCAGCGATCCTGCATACTGATTTCCCATCATAGTTTTATGGACGAAATTGGTTTTGACATGTTATTTTTATCGTATTTATTTTTTTAATATATAGGTTTTTGTAAAATATCTCAGGGTTTGAATCCTATTTGCTTTTCCAGAAATTTGATGAGTCATTTCAGTAATAACTTCCCCCCCTACCATGAACCCCATTGAAACTATTCATCCCCAAAAACTAATAACAGTTATTTTGCTGATTATTTGTAAACATTTTATTTGTTTTGTTACTTTCAATACAAACTCTCCGCTTTGGGGCGAAATCCTTTAAGGGGGCCTGGGGGCGGAGCCCCCAGCGAGCCGTAAGGCGAGTCTGATATATATACGGCCGCTTGTGTAACTGATTAAGGATACGAATTCTTTTCTACTTCCAGATGAGCTAGGAACCTGAAATTTGGCACGCACGTTCCTCATTAGTTCAAACTACAGGGAAAAATATCAAAACCCACAATTTTAAATTTTAACTCCCTCAAAAAAATTATTAAAAAATCGTTAAAATAAGCCTTTTTCAAACAACTGTTATTTTGAGCTCTAGTGGCCGAACGGATGGTCCTATCGAAAAACAGACTGCACCACGTGCCACGGATTTTTCACGATCTACAACTTTGGTCCTGTGACTTTTTGCCCTATCTCGTCTCCTTCACCCTTAGATTGCTCTAGAAATTTCAATTTTTGAAGATTTTCCTTTGGTTTTCCAGCTCCAGTTGGCTTGATATTAAACGTATAGGGCTGAAATTTGGTTCACATCGTCTTTACAGCATATATGTTACAAATCACCAATAATATAATTAGTTCTTAACATAAAAATGCATCTAAAGCTAAAAGATCTTTGAAATTTGCCTCGTTAAACCCACCTGACATGTTCTTTTAAGTTGCTGTTTAACGCAGCTTTCATAACTGCTAATGTGTTTCTTATCGGTAAAAATGATAATAAATAAATTTTATAAATAAATATTCCTTACAACCAAAGTTGATGTTTTAAGCCTGAAAATACTTCAATCGTATGATTCTTTCATGCGCTAATTGTGTTTAAAACAATAATTTTACCATTAGGTTCTCTCTGTTTTCACTTCATAACGGCGGTAATGCAGTACGTGCCCAAATCAGATAGAACTCATCTGGTAGTATGGTTCTCTGGTTCAGTTTTACCGCGCTTAGATATAGTTCTATTCTACATTATCGTGAAAATGAGTACGTTTTTGTCGACTTGAAATTTCTCCAATTTTTTTTATTTATAATTTTAATATTAGAACACCCGTCCAAACAAAACATTTGTATTATTTAAACCTCAACATTTTGAACACATCTTTCTCTCTCTATTAATGCCCAATTAATATAATGAAGAGTGGTCACTAAAAAAATCTGCCAAACTGGTTAGTTTTCACTAATTAGTGATGGCAAATGCCTGAACAAAATCTATATCAAAACATTAAACAATAAACCAATCTTTGATATTTGTATTATTCAGTTATTTTTTAAGCGAATATTGCAGAGAACGACTCTTAATTTAATCCCATGTTTTCTGACAAAGGTGGTTGTCGAAGCAAAACCCTTACTCTTCAGGAAACTCAACGTCCAAAACTCAAAGGGTGTTATGTTTGGCGACTAGACATGCTCTTGTTAGGAGTCACTGCCAAACAAACATTGCTTAGAATTAACATAATAATTTTTTGTATTCTGTTTCCGCCTGGAAATCCGAAATAATTTAAACAACCAGCGTTACTGAAAATGGCATTAAATAAGGAATAGGTCTGCCAAACAAACATTGCTTAGAATTAACATAATAATTTTTTGTATTCTGTTTCCGCCTGGAAATCCGAAATAATTTAAACAACCAGCGTTACTGAAAATGGCATTAAATAAGGAATAGTTCACATAAATGACTAAGTTCACGTCTCTAACTAATAAATGACTAAGCTGTAACAAACTATGACTTGACTAGTTATCCTATCGAAAAACAAAGATCAATACTGTATTTAAATACATTTTTTATCAATTTCTGTTTTTATTTTCGGTTATTATGCTCTATCTCACCTCTTTCACCCTTAACATGGGCCTTTAAAACAGGTTGTTATTTTCCACTTTATTTTTTGTTTTTCTTCATTTTTTAGTTAATTTTTAATCTTGATTATAAGTTTTGACATGACGAGAGTCAGTTTTACCGTTCAGGTTTACGCCCCATCAAAGGTCATTCGCCAGTTTCTTCCGTTTCAACTCCTAAAAGAGTCCTAAAGTTGAACTTTCATCAAATTTGAACTTTCTTCGTGGATTTTTCTAATATATTCTTAAATGATAGACCCAAGTTTTGACTTGGTATTTCTCAAGTGTCCCCGCCCACGTTTAAGCGATGTTATTGGCATTTTCTCACCCCGTTCAACCCCTACATATAACCAATAAAATGAAGTATATTAAACTATTCTCAAATGTTTGGTATTGTTATTTCTATACAAATACTTTGGCCTAACCCCCTGGCCCCCGACCCTCTTCCCCTTCAAATAATTAACAACCACCAAACTAGTGGTCCTTTCGAAAAACAAAGATCAATACTGTATTCAAATTAGTTCTCTACAATTTTGGTTCTTGTTTTCGGATATTTTGCCCTATCTCACCTCCTTCACCCCTAAAATGGGCCCTGAAATAAATTTGTTGTAAATTTCAACTTTATTTTTTGGTTTTACTTTATTTGTGAGTTTATTTTTTATTTTGATTCAAAGTTTTGACATGGAGAGAGTCAGTTTTACCGCTCAGGTTTAGGCCTCTATCAATGGTCATTCGCCAATTTATTTCGTTTCAACCTAAAAGAGTCCTAAAGTTTAACTTTCTTAAAATTTGAATTTTCCTCGTGGTTTTTTCTAAAATATTCTTCAAATGAGAGACCCAAGTTTTGACTTGGAATTACTCGGTGTCACCGCCCACGTTTAAGCGGAGTCTTTGGCCATTTCTCACTCGATTCAACCCCTGCATACAACCAAAAAATATAGCAAATTATACTATTTTCAAATGTTTGACATTGTTATTTCTAAAAAAATACTTTTGCCTAACCCCCTGGCCCCCGGACCCTCTCCCCGTTCAAATAATTAACCTTCCACAACCAACAACCCCCACCACCAAACATCCTCCCGAACCCCAACATACCTTGTGCCGAGAATTCGTACATAGTTTTAATAACTTTGCGACTTTTATATCCAAACCCTCCTCACCCGAGGGGTTTTCACCCCTCAGGTTTATGAGAGGTCATTCACCGATTTTACCCCGTTTTAACTTTTAAAATACTTGTCTTAAGTTGAACCTTTATATGTTGAAATTTTCTCTTGTTAAAAAAATTATTATTTGATTGAGAGGCCCAATTTTTCAGAAGGGATTTGTTATTGTCACCTCCCATGAATAACCCTAAATTATTTGTCATTTTTAAACGTTTTCGACCACTAATCCCGCCAGTAAAAGAAGAAAAATCAAGTACTATTCAAAAGTTTGGCAATACTATTTTAAAACAACAATTTTGTCTCACACCTGGCCCGGCGTTTTCAGAGGCTAAACCTACTCGCCAACTTAACCCCATTTCAACTCCATGAAAAAGTTCTCTAAATCTGAACTTGCAATGAGTTTACAATTGCACTGGTGGTTTTTACCATGTTAAGATATCTTGAGGTAGGAAAATTATTTTAACCAAAAAAATTAAATTAATTTGGTCTTGTGTCTTTTCAAAATCAAACCCCCGTCTTTCGGACTCATAATGGGAGGTCTGGGGGCGGAGTATTTTTCAACTGCGGGAGAACACAAACGAGGGCCTGGGGGCGGAGCCCCCAGCGAGCGAAGCGAGTTTAAAAATATAAATAAGCAGAGATCAAAATAAAAAAGTTATCTACTTAAGATTTTACTAAGATACTAAATAAAAAAAAATACTCCGGTTTGGAGTATTTTTGCACTGTTTTTTTTATCTTTCACCATCTTACTACCAGAGCATTTTCAAACAACTGAGTACGTGTTTTGCAAGGCCATCTATTAAGGAACATGAACCACTGCCTTTAGAATTTTTATGGCTTTAATTTTACTATAAAAATAAATAAAAACGGGGTGCCAATAACTAGTGAGTGCCAATAACACCCGCCTTTACCCTAGTATGATTATCTCGATTTCGTTTTCACTGTTACAAAAGATTTTAAAAAAAACATCGAAAAGATTGTCGTTGTTAGGGAAAATGTTTTCATTATTGTTGTTGTGTTGAAAAAAGCCTTATTTGAAGCACATTAGTGTTTCTGAGCTGACATTATTTGCAAATTTTATGGGGTGACAAAATTTAGAAATTCGTTTAAGGTTTTTTTCGATATAGATTTATATTTTAAGTTGCTAAGCTTGTGATTTTTATGAATGATGCAATTGTTAGCCTACTTTGTGTGCCTGTGAACTAATCGTGACCTTATCAAATCTGTTTCTCTCATTTGAAACATTTATTATTGAGGTATTGAAAATAAAATATACAGCATTTTTCGAATCAGTACATGGTAGAAACTTGACATTTCATAGGAATAGATTGAGTAGTACTTAGTACACCACTGTAATCCTAACCGATACCACTTGACGTTGACATACCCACTGATGCATACAGTTTGAGGAAAAACGTTGTTATGCAGATTATCATATATTCTGAAGATCTAAAAGGGTGATTAAAAAGCGTCCAAAAGAATAAAGAAGATTTTCAGAGTTGTTTTTTTAGCCAAACGTGTTTAAAAATATTTGTAATACTTGATAAAGCTAGTTTATGACGATTCTCGGTAAACTCGCGGTTGCAAACAATTCTACAAACGGCCAAAACGTCACGTTTCCCGACCGAGGCGTAAAATCCACTTATCAACGAAGAATGTTTCTGCCGTAAACGTTCCCATTAATATTTTATAATGTACAGTATTCAACCACAATAGTTTGTCGTTTGTAGTTATGTAGTTTGATAATAATTCCTGTACAGTACGTACACTTAAAATTTGATCGAAAGGGCGAGTGAAAGATTAGTCTCCTTTGTTATAGTATATTTCATTACAAGGACCTAAAGTGACGCTTTTCGTACAAGGTCAAGTTTTACAACCAAGGCTGTAAGCCGAGGTTGAAAAATGACCGAGTAACGAAAAGCAGCTTTAGATCTGTGTGATGAACTATATTTTTCGTTATATTGCTCAATACAATACGTAAACTACTTAAGAAAACCAAAATGTTACAGCTTGTTTACCTTTAAAGATGCCTTCAAAAGATGCCATGCACCGTCTTGTTCTTGCTATTTGAAGCTATCAGCTGATTGTCTTTTTCATTTGTGTTAGGTTAGACTGACAACAATGAACAACTATCGACGTATCGAACGCATGTAATAATCGATTGGTGAAATGAGCGAGTTCCACAAATTGATTAAACTGACAACAATGAATGTTTCGATAATAACGATGAATGTTTCGATTATTTGTAATCGAATGAATATTGTTCGATTATTACGACGTACTCGGCACTTTTTGACTTTTATAGTCCTAGGACTATAAATAAGAGTCAGCTGGTATCAAGTACATCAGCTTTTAATTCCTAGGAATAAAAAGAGTGTATTTAGGTACGGAAAACATGCATTAAAAACATTTGTTTTTGAAGCAGTATACCGAAAAAATATAATGATCTTCTGATCATAATAAATTAACTTGATGACCTTGAGTTAAAAAATAACAGCTGATTGCAGATTGTTCAAAACGATGAAGAAGAAGAAGAAGAAGAAAATTTGACATTGAGCAGCTGATCATTGAAACAGGTGAATAAATGCTTAAAAATTACATCAATATTGTTTCAATATTGTTACATCATTGGTCACGTCCATGAAATACTACACTGCAGGTTCGGGTTAAATTCTAAATTAAGACATGTATTTTTTCTTTTTTATTACATAACTTGTTTTTTTTTATAAAAATTATGTATTTTTTTAAAGTCAACTAATGATAATATTTAGTTAAGTTTTTTGAAACATTTGTGACGAAACTCCATTTTAACTTGTTTGAACAAATTATTTTCATTTAGAGTTTTAGCCTTTAGACAGCGCTCTGCGGAGTTAGGTTACGTTAGGTTTGTATTATAATTTTTAAGTTTTCAATAAATCACGAATAGGGATTATTAGCTAATGCTGTATTTGTAACCAAGTATTCGTTGATTTGTAACCAGGTGAATCGCTACTATATGTTGGTAATATGTTTAATTAACTCCACGCAATATGTTAGCAATGTCAAATGTTCTTCTTCCTTATACCTTATCGTTTTCAACAATCTGCAATTAGCTGCCAGTGAAATAAAGGCTTTACATCTCAATTTCTATATATATTAAAATATAAAAAAAAACTCAAACACCCTTGCTTCAAAACTTGTTCAAACTTCAGCAAACCCGTTTAAGAGTTAACAGCTGATGAATAACCAGCTCAGAATACGTTCGTTTAAAGGTTGAGTGAAAACTTTATGTTTTTTCCTTAAATCTGATATATAATTTTTGTTAATATGTTTTTATGCTACAATTTGGAGTCTCTCAAATTTAAAGAGTTCTTTTTGGATACCCGGTACCGTAACCCCTAAACATACCATAAAGTAATAAATTCAATCATCAAAATTATGATGTTTCCAAAACAATGCAATTTTTAGTTGAAATTATATTTGCCATTCTTTGCTCAGTGTTACGAAGATTAGACACAATTATCTGCTCGGATTTGAACCCACCTCCCTTCACCCGTGAAAGATGTAAATCAAGACGCAATTATTCAAATTATCTTTCTTTGCAAAGGCTTAATTGGGTCAAACTACAGCATCAAACGTCTGGGTGATTTAATAAAAGTTATTTAGTGAGATGAGAAAAAAATTATATCTTTCATTTTTTCCCTCAACAGTATGTTAATTGTGTGAAGACAATAATACTTGCGCTTACAAAAATAATTGTGATGTAGACTATTAGAGCTATGTGCCAAAAACGGGCAAGAATGCCAATGATTATACAACTCCAGGCCTCCAGGAGAAGCTTTAGAATCCGTCTCCACCGTTAAAATCGAAGATTAACATTGATTTATTTCGATATTTACAATCGCGATTACAATCATGAAAACTTTTCGAAATCGTAATCGAAACTCAGTTCTATACTTTTACCTATAACATGACAGTCACATAAAGTGAATAAAACTTAAGTTATATTCGAACGTTATCAAAGAAATATAATTATGCGAATATAATTATGGCTCCACATTTAATAATTATACATAATTTTACTCAGTAACATTTTGGATATTTGGAATCTTCAAACCATGTACCTTTCCTCAATGATTTTGACATTTTACATTCACGTTGGATTGCCACTTCTAGAGTCATCGCAATGTCTGATATGAAACTGATTCAACTAGCAAATCAAATTTTTCCAATCATTGAAAACAGTCTTGAAAACAGTCTTTGAAAACAATCATATAGGATTGTCAGTCTCTAATTTGAATAGGATAGTAAAAATTACTGGAATCGACGTTTTAGAAATAGTAACCTAGATTGTAAATTTACAATAAATTATTCAGTGATAACAAGAACAAAACACGTTCATTAAGGAATTCGATTAATTATATCAAATCTAAAAACATCGAGTTTAATCTTAACGGTGGAGACGGATTCTAAATTTCAGCCCAACTCCACAGGGAGAAAAATCATAAAATATCAACAGATCAAAAATAAACGGAGCCTACATTTGGGAATTATTATATTCATTGTTTGGAACAACAATTTTTACTTTCTCCCCCCTATATACACATTGTAAGTATTATTTTTTCAACATTTCTAAATTTGAGTCGCAAGTGGAAATTTTGTTTATTTAATTTATGATTTTTAAGGGTGGTTACTCCATGAAAACCCACAAAAACTAAAAACATCAAAATCCTCAAAAACGAATTTGATTAAAATGTCACTGGATGTAAATAAAAAACGTCTTACAACACTTAAAAATATATTTACAATTATACTGTATTTTACATACAAGATAGCAAATATACAAAAATGGTGGAAAATGGCGATCGATCTCGATTGGTCACACCAGTCACACCAATCATCATCAGGCCCAATGAGAGATTCTCATGCACTAGGTTAGATACTATACACACAGTAAAACTATACTATAATACTGTATACATTCAATATGACCTGCATGTCGTACTCATGCACGGAAGTGAACTTATTTATTATTAACTGATTTAATTATTATTAATCAATTAATTTATTCCAGACTCTCATTGGGCCTGATGATGATTGGTGTAACTGGTGTGAGCAATCGAAATCGATAGCTATTTTCGCCATTTTTGTATACAAATACAGTATGTAAATACAGTATAAGTATATCTTTAAGTGTTGTAAGTCGTTTTTTATTTACATCCAGTGAATACAACAACACGTCTCATATTAATAAAGAAATTATGAAAATAGTGCCTTGGAAAATGTCATCAGAATCGTTGTTAGTAGTGTTTAATATGCCAAATAAAATGATACCACCCGTGGGTCTGTAAAAAGGAAGAATCAGAAGTTATGGGGATTCAAGTGTTAACAAATTCATTTAAACTGTTAAACTAATCAAACTACACTTACAACTATTAAATTTGGCTTAAAAACAAATAATCCAGTAATTTAAATTATTAGTTGTGTATGATAACTGGCTTCGGAGATAACTGATATTTTCGTTTAACGGTAAACGCAGTAAGATGTCTAATGTTAATCTTATGGCAAAAAGAAAACTCATTTCACCGTTAATTACTAACATATTTTTTTATAAAATTCTGTATGTAATTGTAAGATAATTGTAAATTTGTGTCATTTTATTGCACTGTTTCTTGCTTCAGATAGCTTTAAGAGAAAACTAGGCCTATATCAGTTACAGCAAACCACAAATATCAAATAACTTAACTACAAAGTTACAAGCTACAAATATCGTTTGTTATCAAATTTTTGTTTAGTCAAAGGAAATAATTTTTTCCGCTTATTTTGAAGTAATTTTCAGGCTTGAAAGTTATGTTATGTTAGTTATCCCTGTAGGTAATCTCGGTATAGAATGCCCGCAATAATCCCAAAACGTCACAAATCTCCCTCATTCCGCGTCCATAATGCACTAGGTTAGATACTATACACTCAATAAAACTATACTACAATACTGTATACATAACGTACTATAGAATGTCGTAGCATGTCGTAGGGTGAACTTATTTTATTAACTGTTCATTATTAATCCATTTATTTATTCCAGACAGTTCATTAACCTCCAGGTTGAAGCCTAGAAATTCTAATCTTAGCATTCAACTTTCGTCTCTAAAACATTCGAGATAAGAAACATTTTAGTTCTCAAGGACGAACAATTTTACTCACAGTTCTTTCTCTTAATTAATTACGCTACTGTGGAAAGAAAACGCTATTCAAACATTCAGAGAGATAACTGTCTTATCTCAGTCAAATATGGGACATCTTCCTAATTTTCTCCTATTTTGAAACCTTTCTTTTGAGCTTCGTCAGAATGCTTAATAACCCTGTTTAGCTTACGTAGTGCAGATTTAGTCAGTATTTCATACCAATGTACATAAACCATTTTTAATCCTTGTTTCTTCGGTTCAAAATAGGCCATACTCTTTAAATTACAAAACACACATAGTTTCAAACCTAAACAATTTTTCAAATATTTCGTTGGATGCCCAAACATTTTTTCTCCCATGTCTACAAGTCTAAATAACTCGTCCCAGGGCTTTCTTTATTTTCAGTTTAGCTGCCCAATTTCTAAATCCATTTAATTTGAAAAAATAAATAAAAAGGGAGACACATATTATCTTTTTAGCGAATTTTCCCTATGAGGAAGAAGCTATTACCTTAGGTCTCATGGTAAGACCAAAGTTTAAATAGTTTTCGCCGAGCGGTCAAACTTTTAGCGAATTTCCCCTGGAAGCAGCTGATACGGTAGGTCTTTACCCGATGATTTGTGCCCCCCAGAAAAAACGCCTACGTCTCTTTGACGTCACAGGAGGTGGTCCCTAGTCCCGCTTGAGAAACAACCCGTGACTGGAAATGTAACCCCAGTATATTATTAAATTATCAACACGTATAATTGATTTGAAATTAATTGTATTGTTGTAACTTTTACCATAATGTTTACTCTGTTTTGTTTACAAACATTCTCATTTTGACATTTTGGATGGTGAGTAGAAGCGCGGATTAGGGAGTCAGCTTCAACTATTCCACTCATCAGCGCTAATTTCTTCTCTGTTTTTTTTTTTTTTTTTTTTTTTTTTTGGCGGCGGCGGCGGCGGCGGAACTAAACAAATTAACATAGTATATCCTACTTATAGGGTTCTGTATACATTGATAACAGCAGTTAATACAGAACCCTCTAAGAATGGACATCCAATGTTATTTTTTTTTAGTTCCGCCGCCGAAAAGCAGAGGAGAAATTCAAATTGGCTCAATTTGAGTTGAAGTTTAAGTTGGCTCCGTCGTCCGTGTTTCTACTCCTACCACAGAGTACTACTCATTATCCAAAATGTTACTACGAGAATGTTTGTGAACAAAAACAGAGAAAATATTATGGTAAAAGATACATCAAGACAAAACATAACATAAAACTGTCAGGGTAATGTCAAACTGGGCGTTTTTTCCTGCTGATGTTGAGCGGTTTTCAGCCGCGGTGTGTAGAGATGGCTTTGGTGGTACCCTCCATTTAAATCATGTGATTTTGATTCACGGGCGGCAAAAAAAATCGCGCACCAGCTGCGGGAAAAACCGACCAGTGTGACATTAGCCTCAAAGTATTACAACCAGCTGCTTGACTTTGGAAAGTCAGATTCCTTCCACAACAATTCCAATCGGACTGAAAAATGAAAGTGGCGCCATCTGCTTTTCGGTGGCGGGAACAACTCATTTTTTCATAAGGTGTCCCTACAGGGCTCTGTATACATTGATAACAGTCAACATTACATAAGAGTCGGTAACGCAGTCTAACGCTCACCGTGGTCGCCCTTGGACTGCGCTGTATTCCGATAAAACACTGGAACTACTGAACTGTTTATGTAAAAAGTAAATTTTTTTATTATCCCTAGGTTTTCTACAAGACTTGAAAATAAACGTGAACTCTCTAAAGATTTTGGATTTTATGCCTTTAAAGTAGATGTAATTTAAAAAAAGTTAGTTAGTAAATCATGTTTAACTCTCATAGATTTGGTTATCATATAATCATAACTACTGGTTGACTGAATTTGACGTAACTTATAGTGAGCCAGATCGGTGATTCAACCAGTGAATTCTCTCGTTGTATATGAGAGAATTCTATCTTTGAAACCACTGTTAACAACAGTGGTCTAAGATGCTAGAGCATGTGAAGAGTTAGCAGATTTGTACCCCCCAGAAAAAACGCTACGTCATTTTGACATCACAGGAGACGGAGCCTAGTCCCGCTTGAAAAATACCCCGCGCCTGGAAATGTACCCCCAATACATTGTTAAATTATCAACACGTAATTGGTTTGAAATTGAATTATCTTTTACCATAATGTTTACTCTGTTTTTGTTTACAAACATTCTCATGTTGACATTTTGGATGGTGAGTAGAAGCGCGGACTACGGAGCCAGCTTGAACAATTCAATGCATGAGTGCTAATTTCTCCTCTGTTTTATTGGCGGCGGAATAAAAAATTAACATAGGATATTCCTACTTATAAAGCTCTGTAGGCTATATGTTGATAACAGCAACGAATACATCAGAACCCCCTAAGTAGGGACATCCAATGTTATTTTTTTGATTCTGCCGCCGAAAATCAGAGGAGAAATCAGCGCTGATGCATAGCATGGTTCAAGCTGGTTCCGTAGTCCGCGCTTCTACTCACTATCCAAAATGTCACAATGAAAATGTTTGTAAATAAAAACAGATTAAACATTATGGTAAAAGATACAACGATACAAAACAAAATAAACAACTGTCAAAATGTTACAACCAGCTGCTTGACTTTGGAAAGTCAGATTCCTCCTAGATACCGTGGATTCCTCCTAGAACAATAATTGTGAAAAATGAAAGTGGCGCCATCTCTTTTTCGACGGCGGGGACTACTCATTTTTCTTTAAGGTGTCCCTACTTAGATGTATGTTGTGTGTGTATACATTGATGACAGTCAACATTTACATAAGAGTCGGTAACGCAGTCTAACGTTCACTGTGGTCGCCGTTAGAATGCGCTGCATTCCGATAAAACACTGGAACTATTTAACTAACTATTCATGTAAAAGGTAATTTTTTGGTTTATCCCTAGGGTTTTTACAAGAATAGATTTGAAAATAAACGTGTTCTCTATAAATATTTTAGATTTTATTAATTTAATTTAGATATACTTTCAAAAAAGCTAGTAAATCGTGTTTGCCTCTCGTAAATTTGGTAATCACATGATCATAGTTGGTCGAATTTAAATATCCTTTAACGTGCCATAGAGATTATTTGTATCGATATATGTGAATTCTGTCGGTGTATAAGAGAGAATTCTATCTTTGAAACCACTGGCAACGTCAGTGGTTATCAGATGCTAGAACATGTGAAGGGGGTAGCGGATTTGTACCTCCAGAAAAAACGCTACGTCATGACGTCACAGGAGGCGGGGCCTGAACCCGCTCGAGAAACAGCCCGCGACTGGAAATGTACCCCCAATACATTATTAAATCATCAACAAGTAATTGATATGAAATTGAATTATTTGCCTAAGCATGACTCCGGAATTGTAACCCCGGATTTTTACCCTTGTGGTAAAATTCATGCCAAGTGGCAACAGTTCTGTAGCAAAGTGACAACTGTTCAGTCGACCGTGAAATGCCAGTTGATTGAAATACACAATGATTTATCCTTCCTAAAAGTTCGCGGCTGGAATAGCACCCCCGACCTGTGACGTCAAAATTACGTAAGCATATTTTCTGGGGTGTACAAATCCGGGTGATGGTAGACCGGCCACCCTGTACCGCACATTAAAATCAAATACCCTACATGTTGCGAACTTCATTGAAAGTGTTTTAAAGTAAGCAGAAAAAATATAGTCAAGTACCGTAATGAAGATGGTAATAGTGTAATCGTTCACTATAAATAGTAGTAAACTAATGTTAATACTATTACTTCTTCAGTATACTATATATATGTCGTAGCCACATGCTGTAATTTGGCACTTCATGAAGTGCCCAGCGCTAACCGGGCACTTCATGAAGTGCCCAGCTCGCCTGGGCACATAGTGTAATTGAATGGTTTCATTAAAAATTACAGTATGTGACCAACAAAACTGGGCACTTCATGAAGTGCCCAACGCTCGTTGGGCACATGCTGTAATTATTTCTTTTACACTATGTGTCCAGTTCAGAAGCTGAACACTTGATGTAAACACGTAAAACTGCTGTTTACGTTGCTGTTGGTAGTATCCGATGTATTATTTTCATTAATACAAAATACAATTATTTTAAAATAATTTTGTAAAACATTAAGAATAAGATTGTCTTCCACACTACCAGACAATAATTCTTGCCTGTATGTTTTATCGTGGTTTCTTCTATGTTTTCTGAAATATTCTGGCTACACATAACTATAAACATTTTTATCATTTAAACAACAAACGGTTGTTTAAATAATAATATTAATAGTGATGCGTAGCCAAAATAACTCAGAAAACACAAACCAATCAATTCAGTCGATTTCAATGTTGTATGCTTTAATAAAATAAAATACATTAAACACTTTACCTATTACATTTAAATGTAACAAAACAAATAAATATTAACATTAACCTATTTTATCATGTTTTAATTTTTTAACTTCTTACTGAGTCACCCTTTATAAACTTATAATAGATTAAAATATAGAATAGTAAAACAAATTTTTAAATAGAGTCATAAGAGTCTTTGAAAAAATAATAAAACAATTCTTTAGTTTCTTATTGTTGTAGAAATTGGAAACATTTAATTTGTATAAAAATTTACTCTTTCGTTTTTTTTTTGTAATTTTATTAACATTGACGATAATTTAGGTTTAAGTTTTTCTTTTATGTCAGTATGAATGAATTAACATAACATCATTACATCAAGCCTTTTCTATGTAATTATTTTTATTTGTCTATAGAATATTAAAACACGTGTGAAAGCTGTTTACTTGACAGCTTTTCAAAAATATGCCTTTTATTATATTCGTACTGACATCAGTAGCTTAAAAATCTAAGTTTATATTATTAACTCAAAAATTTGGAAATTCATTTGAAGCATTGTCTAAAGGGATAACCTATGAATGTTAAACGTTATTCAAAAATAAGGGGTTACTAGAAAATTCTAGCGGTTCGGTTTTTAATCATTATTAATTTTTTTGATAGCGCATTACTTATAATTTAGAATATAATAACATTATTTGTCTTTATTCACAAGTAGGCTACATTGTGTAATGGACATCGTCTGATGAATAAATAGATTATTTTTTTATGCAATAATATAATACTATAATATAATATACAATAATATAATATTTTATACTACTGTTTAATTTTATAACTATTAGAAACCGACAATATTTGTATTAAACTTTAAACCAATTATAGATGTTTGTTTTATCTTAGATTAAGATTGTTAACTGTTTATTTTAGTCTGAACTCAACTCATACTCCAACAAATTCGTTGTCCAAATATAACGTAGACTAATCATATTTTCAAAAGGCTTATGGAACTAAAACCGATGTAAAAATATTTTGATTTGAATAAATAAATATAAATAAATAATAAATATTAAAAGGTTTAATAGCAAACAGTAACATTGGCTACTTTAACACGGACGTTGGGATTTGATGTAAACATTAGGATTGGTTTTGACAAAGATTTAAAATCGACTGCCCAACATGCCTCAATAGTTACACCATGTGTCCAATGAGCGTTGGGCACTTCATGAAGTGTCCAGTTTCGTTGGGCAGATGCTGTAATTTTGATCGAAATAATCGAGTTACACTATGTGCCCAGGCGCGCTGGGCACTTCATGAAGTGCCCGGGCTGCGTTGGGCTCTTCATGAAGTGCCCAATTACAGCAAGTGGCTACGACATATATACAGCAAAAGAGTATTGTCACTAGTACAACTCTGCACACATCTACTTAAGTCAAGTGCCTTCATTTCACAAAACACGCATGCAGGCCTACTCAGAAGTGTGTCAAGTTGTAGCCGGAAATTGAAGGCGCAGATAAGAAATCAACAATTCTTGATCCACATTGACAAAACAAATGAGGAACAATATAAATGTCGTTACTCCACGGGCATCAAATAGGGCGGGCGGCAAAAACTGGGAACACACCAAATCGTCTGCTAAACCTCAGCTGATATGACCAAATGAAATGTTTTTTGTTGAACTGTCAAAACTTTGATTACGTTTTTCAGAGCCTTTTACGCGTAAATTTGTGTTTTCTTTAACATATATGATCACGTAGTTGATTAACAACCCAAACGAACAATAAACAAAAATTTCGCCAGCAGCGCCCTCACTCACCCGCCCTATTTGGCGCCCTTTACTTTAGTCACAACGGATTGCAATTTTTAAAACTGCATTTCACAATATACTGACATTTCAACAAATCGATAGTTTCAGACTCAATCTCAACATTTTTAAAAAAATTTTTGAATTACCGGTAGAGCAAATAATTATAATGTCCCCTGTAGTAATCATAAAAAAGTATTGTGTCTGATTTTTTATTGTTTTCGTCAAGGACCCCTTCGTAGACGTCTTTTCAAGGCCTCCTAAATTAATTTAATAAGACCCAATCAAGACCATTATCAACTTTTATACTATTAAAGAGTTTACAGAAGAAGATATCAGCTCACATAAACATCTAAGGCATAGGGAATTGAAGGGAATCAATGATAAAGGTGCATTTGAAAGATAGGGTAATAATTGCTTAAGAAGTGGTAAAATACGGCAGATACTACTACTATTAGTACAATATACTGTATAACTAGAGATCGCCAGCGGTCGAAAATTCGACCAATTTTCAAATCGAGAAATAGGGACAGGGATAACTAATTTTCAAAATGACCCATGCAAACACCAATGCGTAATTTATGAATACGTTTCTTATGGGACATATTTTCCATGTAAACACACAATATAACCAAACGGGAGCCGAAAGCAAAAGAGAAAGAGTAATTCTTGGACTCCTTTTTTATCTCACCTCTAGCGTATATTTATGGCATAGTTTATATTCTGGATTAGTAATTATTATTTTAATGAGATTCCACGTTTATTTTTTAAGACTGAACCGAGTATTGCTTCAGATAAATTCAGTCATCCTATCATTTTATTCCGCACCCCTACCACATTTCTCTCTCTTTCTCCCTCCTTTCATTCCTTAAATTTCCTTACTCTCTACTTCCCTTCCTTTCTACCTTCTCCCCTCTTCCATCCTTTTCACTTTCATTCTCTTCTTACCACCTCCCCTCCCTCTTTTCCTACACTTCTGACTCTTCTTTCCTCCCCTCTCTTCCTATTATCACCATCACTAAAATTTGATATTTTACCCATTTTACTCGACCAATAAAAATCACAATTTGAATGTAATGTCCAGTAGTACTCCAGTTGCAAGTCAGTTAATACTCTGGATGGTATGGAGACTCAACCCACTTTTTTCTTTCCTTTTTATCAGCAAATTTTCTTCTCTTCACCTTATATAAACGAGAATTTTTCGTTTATATAAGAGGTGGAATATAGAGGTGTTAATCTGTCAACTGCTGGGAACACGACTCTTCAGTACCCTCGATAGTTCGACACTTAGTGAATTATGTAGGTGTCGAAATGTCGAACTATGGGAAATGTATGTATGGGATTTTTACACTAAAAGCATTAAAAATAAAAGTTGTATATGTATTAAATACCTATACGTATCTATATATGTGTCTTTAAGGACGATAACTCGCGTAAATATGGTCCGATCTGAATGAAATTTGGCACAGACATGTAAAGTAGTAATTATTCGGACGAGTTAGAAACCCAGCCCAATCTGGTTACCGGAAAGAGGGGTAAAGGGGAATAAACCCCTCAAAAATAGGGGTTTTGAGTTCTTACATATAAAAATAAAAATTATGAAATTCGTGTTTGGACCATTGAATTCAGCTTAAAAAAAAACAAATAACCTAGTATTTTGAATTATTGCTCTATGTCCAATGGTTACCTAGATATCGCTAGTGATGGTAAACACAGTACTTGTCCCTATGCTGAATAAATAAATTCTATATCTCGCGCTAATTTCTCAACATATCCGAATAAAACTTGGTGTATGGCTTCATCTAGTTGATATCTACTTGATTATTGCAAAAAATGACTACATTTCACACTTCCGTGGCAGCAAATCTGCATACTCATTTCCCATGTTATTCTAATGGAGAACGTTTTTGTAAGTTCATTTCAGAATTTAAGTTTATTGAACTTGATTTGAAGCTCCGTCTTAATGATTTATTTAAGGATTTTTAATTCGCTGAGTATGCAGGTCTGCTGCAAAAGGGGTATTTATTTTAATTTTACCATTTGATTTACGGACGGCCTGGGCATGTCACCTGACTCGCACCATAAACGTCCTCAGTGGCCGCCCTCTGACTTTGGTTAAAATTGTTCGACGACCACCGGTTTTGAGACGATTTACAGTTTAAACGTCGGTTCACCTTGCCACGACTGAGGTATTTTGACATTGGCCTGGTTTTTAATCGCTGTTCAATTATTACTTAACCGTTCGCATAGCCGCAGCCCGCACAACCCAGCAATTGTGAACTGGACTTAATTGTTCTGGAAAGAAAATGTAAATTGTAAATTTGTAAATTGTAAACTTGTAAATTGTAAATTTACATTTTGTAAATTGTAAATTGTAATTTGCGAATGGGACCCGCGTGTGTGTCTGTCGAAGGAAAGGATGGCAACAAAACATCGATATATCGGAAGTATCGATATTTCAGTTCCGATATCGTAAAAAGCATATCGATATTTTGGTTCTGATATATATCGACTTAAGCAAAAAGGTTTTTAATTGAGGCTTTCAGGCGAAAAAATGTGTTCAGCATAATATTTTGCGTT
Source organism: Flexamia atlantica (assembly GCA_035578135.1). Taxonomy (NCBI): domain Eukaryota; kingdom Metazoa; phylum Arthropoda; class Insecta; order Hemiptera; family Cicadellidae; genus Flexamia; species Flexamia atlantica. The sequence continues at coordinate 21,186,196 of JAQJVK010000013.1, read as the reverse complement.
TTGAAATAAAAAAATCTCCCCTAGTAATATTTTGAAAAATATCGAGTTCAATGGTTCAATCGAGTCAAACCTGTTTCTAAAAATAGTTAAATCGCTCTTTGAACTTGTAAAATTGTGTTCTTCTCCCCCGGAATCAAGGTTATTTTTCGATATTGAGGCTGTTATACGGAAAGATATGTACAGCGTGATATGGTCCGATCGGAAAAATTGAGTTTTCCGATTTGCTACAGATTTTTCCATGTTTTGGAGAAGCTTGAGCCCCCTAGGTTCGCGCCTGCTATCTTCCTTATGTTTTTAGTTAACTAGTTTATGTTGTAATTTATTTCATTTAAGTAGTTCAGTGCTGATTAAACGTGTCCCACATGTTTCAAATTACAGAATAAATTAAAATTTGTTTAATTTTAAAGATGTCATATTATGCCAGTGTCTATATAGTGGAAATGATGTATAAACATCAGCTTTTTGCGGCGCTTTATGCTACACGGGATTGCAATAAATACTTAAAAATTACATCATCAGCGATATGGTTTCATAGTCCAGAGGTCACGCCTATGAAATAATGCAGGTTTGGGTTCAATTCTTGATGGCGATATCCATTTTTTTTAAATTTTTATTACGAATTCCGTATTTTATCGATTGATCGAACCCGTAACAACCATTTTTTACTTTAGCCCCATGGGAAATTCCGGACCAAATGAGGGGTCAAATTTGGGCATACAGACTATCACTGCTGCCGCTAGTGATGAAAGATAGTTCCAGTTAATTGACAAATTATACGGCGTTTAGATGTAAAATCGACCAACTAGCATATTGAACGACTTGGTGATGAAACCCTGGTGGACCCGAGCCTTGCTAGGTAATATTTCATTTTTACAGTTCATCCTATTACGGGACTTGGATATTATACAAAGGCCACCCTTATGCAGCGCGCTGCGGCGGTTATGTTAGGGTAAGTTATCATAACTATGTTCGAGATACTTTCCTCGTTTCATTACGAGTCGAATGATACCACATGATGCATACTTTCGCCCGCATTTATATTGTTGATAGATGATGCACGCACTCTGGTCAAAGACCTAATCTTAGCCTTCTTGGAGGGTATTTGTCAGGCGAAAGAATGGCGCATCTGGTATCGTTCGATTCGTAACGAAACGAGGAAAGTCCTACTAACATATTTATGATAACCTAACCTAACACCAACCGTAGCACGCTGAATAAGGGTGATGGCAATCGGGGGGGACCGCCAGCAGTAATGGCGATGCGTTCAACTAAATCCTCCGACATCGCTGCCTTCTGGGAGGCAGAACGCAAAGACGCTCATCATAAGTATGTAAATTTGGACAGTAAGTCAATTAAAGTATGTTCTTTCCGGTTATGAATTTTTTTGTACCATATAAAAAAATGTCTAAATAGAGTGACCTCCATATAATACCAAAGTACCCCCATGATGACAATAATAGTATCAGCAAACTGACACATACGTCTCCCTTAAAGCATGAAAATCTGCAATAAAATAAAATAATTTTACAACTATCCTACAAATACATACCACTTTTTAAATACATAAAAATTTTATCGAAATCGGCTAGCAATTAACGGAGAAATCGGTTTTTGAGTTTTTGCCAAGACAACGTCCTGAGTTTACCGCCAAACGAAAATATCAATTATCTCCGCATCCAGTTGACGTAGACTAATAATTTAAAATACTGCATTATTTATTTTTTGGTTGCAAGTATAGTTTCTAAGGAGGTTATGTTAGGTTAAGAAGTAAGTACGAACGTCAGAGCTGGGGCCGGTTACGTACGTAGTTAGTGCTGGGGGTCGCTTACGTACGTACGTCAGTGCTGGGGCCGGTTACGTACGTAATTAGTGCTGGGGGTCGGTTACGTACGTACGTCAGTGCTGGGGCCGGTTAAGTGCGCAGTTAGTGCTGGGGGTCGGTTACGTACGTACGTCAGTGCTGGGGCCGGTTACGTACGCAGTTAGTGCTGGGGGTCGGTTACGTACGTAATTAGTGCTGGGGGTCGGTTACGTACGTACGTCAGTGCTGGGGCCGGTTACGTACGCAGTTAGTGCTGGGGGTCGGTTACGTACGTACGTCAGTGCTGGGGCCGGTTACGTACGCAGTTAGTGCTTGGGGGTCGGTTACGTACGTACGTCAGTGCTGGGGGCCAGTTACGTACGTACGTTGGTGCTGGGGGCCGGTTACGTTAGTGCTGGGGGCCGGTTACTTATTTTTTTATTTATTTTATTTTTTATTTATTTATTTACATCCCAACGACATAGCTAATATTTAACAAACAATAATGACAATATACCATAATAAAATGTACACGTAGGCCTACAGTGTGTAAAAAAAGTCCCCCCCCCCTCCTTAAGTTTTTTGTTTGTTAAGACAAATAATTAACCTTTGGGGAACGATACTAACTCAACCCAAATTATTTTTTACGTTACCAAAAATTTTCAGTGTCCCCCAAAAGTGGGGGATTTTGGGGGCAACTCGAAATTTTTGAATGCAAACCCCTTTTGAGTGACCCCTCATTTTAAAGAGCTTTCAAAAAGTAGATTAATGGTAAAAATTGGAGGTATCTAAAGTGTTTCTATCCAAATTGACAGCTTGTCAAAGTTTTGAATACAACACATCCTTGAAACCTGGCGGTTATGACGTTTGGAGTTTTGACAAAAACTAGAATATTAATATAGTAGTGAATAATATAGTTGGAAAATAATATAGTGGGGCCAAATCCGAGGATCCTGGGGGAAGTAATCCTTCACTGACAAAATAAAGTTTTGGGTTGCGTTAAAAAACGCCCTATATGAACAAAGTTAACAATAGATGAAGACATGCTTAACAATAGTAGATATATGTAAACAGTGAGATCTTGGTGTGAAATATCACAGTTGACTGAGCTGAGAAAGTAGCTTAAACACTAAACACTTCCAGATTTGGGTGGCCCTTTAAAGGCGCCGCTAACAAGAAAAAAAATCACTTGCTAATGTGATAGCCTGATTTCGTACGTACGTACGCTAGTGCTGGGGGCCGGTTACGTACGCCGTGTTCGGAGTCAGTAGGTGTTCGCGAGCGCGCCGGGTCGGACGAGCGAACGAAGATCGTAGCGACTAGTTCAACAAAACCTCTGCTCGTCGACCCCCTCATACTACTACTCATCCTCATACACTACTCATACTTACTACTCAACCTCATACACTACTCATACTTACTACTCAACCTCATACTTACTACACCACTACTCACATTCATACTCGCCGTTCGAGTTAGTTCGCTACTTGCTCCCAGTGGCACTCATGGATATGGACACAAGTCACGACTTTGATAAGCGGCTTAAAGGAGGTACCTATGTACTTTGTGGATATAAAAATATGTAGATACATTACATACATTACTTGAAATAGCGACCTACCCAGGTAAGAATTTTAAGCCAAGTATGAATGACAGATGAGCGAAAGATGATTGTGGCGCGATCTTGTAGTCTTTGTTACTGACTAAGGCCGACATGCTCCTTAGACAGGACTGTTAATTAATAGCCCAACAGCCAATGGCAACTAGGAGACCTACATTTTAACGTGGGATCCTAACCACAATTTCCTCGGTTAATATACATGATAAACGTACGTATGTAAATATGGAACGGACTTATATGTAGTTTGATGAGTAACTATAGTACATTGACGCAGCAAGGTATAAAAATGTTTGTATCTTTTTATGCTCTCTAGAGGGCATGCGCTGCTCACCAGCTGTCAAATAAACAAATACAAATGCATCAGCTGTTCAGCCCTTTTATACTTTTTATATAGCAGCCCCTTAGGAAAAGGTTCATACAAAAACTCATTTTCCTTGGATTTTCTCACTCATTTCATTAAAGTATGGGTGTCAGACTAATAGTTTTCTAAAACGTTTTGAATAATTTGGGCTTTACAAATAGGTTGCAAATTAGCATAAAAAGATACAATTTTTACTTTCAATTTTATTTTTACGTAAAAAACTCCTCTACTGGATTCGAAGTGGCGAATATTGGATTCGAAGTGGTTGTATTTTAAGTTACATGGTTTTATTTAACCAGCAAACTATATGTGTTGTCTGCTTGATTATTATATCAGAGCTCGATGCTTTTGATTTGACTGGATGAGCCAAAAACGAATTTGAGAGCAATAGTGTGTGAGAGCAATAGTGTTTAGCCATTTTCTTCTGAACAAAAATCACGTTGTTATTTTTAATAAATATGGACGTGAACGTCCTTATTATGACAATATAAATTTAAATAAAATCATTAAAATTTCCCAAATGTTTCATTAAAATATGTTGAAACAATGAGAAGTCCATATCAATAGTTTAAAAAGGTTATAACAAATAAAAATACTACATATTAATGTATTATTATTTTTAGTTCAGTGATCAATGCCTACTAATCAAAGAGTTGTGTGTTGGTATATTTCGAGCTATAGCCAAAACTTCATGTCGTAGACTTGATCTTGGTGTCAAATTGAAGCTTGGAATCTCATTTGTGCACTATGATGGTTTGGTTTTGATAACTTTAAGGGCTTAGGCCCAGGATCGTCCTAAAGGGACCTATGTTAAGGATTTTAGGAGTGCTTTGTATTTTTGCTGTGGATACCATTATAAATAGCTACTATGGTTACTAACAGAATGCAGCACAAAAAAAAACTAGAATAGAACAAGAACAACTTAAATAGTCTCCCGGGCAAAGCCGGGGTTATCAGCTAGTTTAACATAAATTATTAATAATGTGGCAGACTAAAATCTTATACGCTGGTTATTTTAATACATGAATATACATGAAGCATTAGACTTAGCACCGGTAAAAGAAAGTTTAGTTTTCTAATTTCGACGAGTACGCATAAGGATGTCTACAATAACGTTATTCTAACGTAACAAATTTTAAACTTTTATAAATTTTTTAAATAACGGGGTAAAACGACATGAACTTACAAAATAGAAAGCCAATAAAGTTTAATTTACGTAGCCTCTTTATGATGTGTCATTCACTTAATTTCATTTATTTATTCGTCAATGCAATAGAGGTAGTACAGGTAGTATATACCCTATTACGCTGCAGCATTACAATAATTAATAGTTTGTGCAGGGTAAAACTCATTTGATGTCCACTTTCATATGTTTCCATTAAGTGACACAATGTATAACTTAAATGTATGCTAACTAAAAAAAAGCGTACCAGTTCGCAAGCGCTTAATTTTCGTTTTTTTGCTTAGTCACAAAAAACGTCATGCATTTTATCAATCTCTACCCAGATATATAGATGTCCTCTTCGGTCTAATCGTATGAAGAATCCTTGACGAAAAAGAAATAATGCGTGTTACTTGATGATTGGTGCTGACTTGATAATAATAATTGGTGTATATTAAAACGGTCGTAGGTAAATAAACATCTTCATAATACAAAATAATATATTAAATCAAATATATAAATGAATATGAACTCTGTGCCGGTTTCAGGCAAGAATTCGATGACTTGAATAAACAAATAAACGCAAGTGTGCACCGAGCTACCAGCCTTTTGGATCGTGTCACTCAAACAAAATTGCTTCCAATTGAAATTAGTCATCATATTTTGTAGTGTTTTAACTTTTAACTCGTAACTGTGGGAGTTAGGATAGTTCATTTAAGGTGTAAAACTAAGTGTTTTTGTAAAACCTTCATTTTTTAAGTTCACGACTATGGGTTGATATATATTATGAGTAAAATTTTTATGTGTTTGTGAGATATTGTCTTTTTGAGTAATAATAATTTTACTAGTCGATCGTAAAACAATACAAGGAAGCGTTGTACAATGAAATAAGTTTGTAGTATGTTTTTATTATTGAAACTATTTATTTGAACTCTTTTTGCAGAAACCCCGTAACTGACGACTTTGGCCAAATTGACTTTTGTATAGAAAATGTCTCTAAAAACTCATCTTTTAGTGTAGAGGCATCTACCATACCTACCTAAATTACGTGTTGGATAAAGGAGCCCAGGAATATTGTTTTTTGTAGAAACACATTGTCTACAAAAAGTTGTCCACAAGGGGTTTTTGCAGAAAAGATTTTTTTGCAAGAATACATGTCAGAAGCAGTACTTGTGGCATTGTGGCATATGTGTTTCTCTATTCTGAATCCGAATGTGGAAATTTTCTGATCCGTTCCATTTTCTTAATCCTTAGGACTCTACCAGCTGTAAATATTATGAATTTTTAATTAATAAATCCACAGCATCAACCGTGTTACAGCTATTTTATTAAAGATAAAAATTAAAATACTAATTCCCCTGACACGGGGACAACTGCTAGTTTTTAGTACATCAAATAGTGTAACCATATTTGCAATAGCGATATTTGTATTCTTATAGGCTACATCTGCAATCAAAGGAACACAGTTTCCACAAAATTGAATTCCCTCTCTCCATCCACTTAATTAATGTTTTCAAATTATTCTACTCTATGTAAACAGAGTATTTCATATCATTGCTCTATGGAGGACTGCATTACTCTGTGGAATGCAGTAATTGCCCTAAAGGCCGGTTGGAACGAATGGAACGATTATATCGACTGGTTTACAATAGCAATTACAGTCGAGATTTGACCTTGCAGTCTAGAATATTTAATACCGTCACGAGGTTCCAGTCTCGGCGAATGTATGTTGATATCATTTGACTCTTTTGGTCGAAGAAAAGTCCTACGAGAGTAAAAATTTTCTCAAGAATTATTATATTTCTTAATTGGTGAGATCGGATAGAAGTTGTGTAAGCCTTATAAAAAGGAAGAAAACAATCTAATTATTTTATTGGGTCATAGCTATGATCATTTTGTGATCATTGATATGATCATTTTATGATCATAAATTACAAGATGATCATCTTTTTCATTCATCATCATCTTATGATAATCTTTATGATCATCTTTATCTGATATCATTTTATGATCATCTTTTTCTGACCATAGTAACATTTTTTAGATTTTATCACCCATTCTAGATTTTTACTTTCTCCCCCCTATACAATGTATATGGAGAAAGTATTGTTTTCGTCAAAATTTTCGAATTTGAGTTGGTAGTGGATATATTCGTTTTAGTGCTCCCTGAATCCAAAAAAATGGTTTTTGGCGTGGTGTCTGTCTGTCTGTGTGTGTGGATGTATGTGTGTGTGTGTGTGTGTGGATGTAAACAAAGCTAGAGACGACACCAGTGGACCGATTTTCATGAAATTTGGCATGTAGGTATAAAGCGGTGGTATCTCCAGGCGTATTTTTCATTTTTTTGAATTTTTGATTTTTAAGGGTATTTACACCATAAAAACCCATAAAAAATGACAACAATCCAAATTTCAAAAAAACGGCTCTAACGATTTTGATAAAAATTTCATGGTTTTTAGTGCTTAAGATGACAAACAAAATGACACCACCCGCATGTCTGTAAAAATTCAGGTTCAGAAGCTATGGGGGTTTAAGTGTTAAAAAATTCATATTTTTGAAATTTCACAAAATCTGTGACCTCTAAAGAAAATATACTTGCAACCATTAAATTTGACTTGAAAAACTAAATAATCTAGTGTTTTGAATCATGAGTTTATGTCAACTGGTTGCGGAGATAATTGATATTTTAGTTCGGCGGTAAACGCAGTACGTTGTCCAATGTTATTCTCATGGCAAATATTTAAAAATCGATATCTCCGTTATTTACTAACCGTTTTTGATAACATTTGGCATATAATTGTGTGATAATTAATTGTTAATTTGTTTTATTTCACTAAATATGTTTTCTGGTTTTAAATTACTTGAAGGGAGAAAGTATGTGTCAGTTTCCTGATACCGTTTATTTACCTTCCTTGCCCGTTTAATTTTTGAGACAGACAATACTACTGCAGAACGCATAATCTTTCCACGTCGAGTTTCAGAAAAAAATCTGAGTATTTATTTTGTAGGTAAACGGTCCAAATCTGGAAAGAGCCCCTAGTTGTTAACCCTAGGTTGTTACACCAATGTTGATGTTGAGTAAAAAATAGACGGAAGGAACAGGTGGGTAAGCGATCCTCCTCAGAAAAGATCACACACAATTTATGGGACCAAAATAATATTAAAATTACTACCTCGGATTTTATGAGATTAAAAAGTATGCGTTTTAGGTCTTATAACCGCCTTCTGTACCCACCCTGGTCTTATCTGTTTAGCCTCAATGTCATAAACATTACATCATATTTTTTTTTACAAAATCAGTTCATCTCACTCACCCTCACCCCCCAAAAAAATCACTTTAAAAACACACCTAATCCGTGCCGTTGCGTAGTCTTCTTTATATTAGGAAAATCTACTACACTCGGAAAGGGGCCGTCCATAAATTACGTAATCGCTTTTTGGCCATTTTTGGACCCCCCTACAATCATCTTACCGTCATAACCCGCCTGACCCTCCTCCACCATGAAAAAATGATGTCACAGGGTACAAACTCCTAAAATAATAATGCCAGTTTTTTGGAAAGCCCTATTAAAAGTTTCTTACACTGGGTTGTGAAAACCACCAAATCAAGTTTTCAACTCATTTTGAGCTAATTTGATGTTAATCAACGAGTCAAACCGGAACTTTTTGAACTTTGCAGTACTACATTTACTGTAGCTGACGCTGCCTGCAAATCTAAAAATATTGATCATTAAATTTATTTATTTACATTACGTTTTTTTACCTGAAGCTAAAATTACTATTTTAACGACGTTTCAAAAATTAAGTACATAGTTTATAATGACTTTTTAGCTGTGTTACTCTAATTTTATGAATTTACATAGATTTTTTTTAAATTTCCCTATCTAAACTAGCATTTAAAAGATTCTGGAAAATAACGTAACATCAGCGTTTACTCCCCCCCTATGCACATCATCCTACCGTCATTTCCATTCTGAACCCCCCCTCTATTTTCAGATGACGTAATTTATGGACGGCCTCTAATTAGAAAAAAGCTTTATTTCTCTATGCAATGCCAAAGATACCTCCCATCTTAGTCTGTGTGCAGGAGAGCCATTTCCGAACCCATTACCAATCCCCTGAGGCTGGTTTATTTAATGGCTGCGAGAGGAGGTCCTTGGCGCCACAACTGGTCATTATTGAACAGCTGATTGCACCAAATTGCTACTTGTGTTTGATAGGCTGTCGGAAAGTGTTTTACTCGCATATATTTTCTCGTTGGTCAAGAAAATATACACCCCAAATGAGGTACTAGTCGAGAAACTCACAAGGTTCTTAGAATTTATTTGTTGTTCATTTTTGTTTGTAAAATGAGATTTTAGGGTATTGAACAGAGGAAATACTTTTATAAGATTTACCGATGTACAGAGTGTTTTTTTTAACACAACCCATTTTTAAGATTGAATAATGTACATATAAAGATAAAATGAGTGTTGTTTTATACAACCTATTATTTAAGTTTGATCACATATTTAGCCTATCACCAATAGTCGGGTCAAATGCGGGGATCTTGGGGGTAATAATCGTTCACTGATAAAATAACGTTTTGGGTTGCGTTTAAAAAAACAGCCTGAATAAAAAGATGTACCAGTTTGTAAATAATGAAGAGTCATGCCAGTGTGTGGGAAATATCTACCATTTCACATATCACAATCCACCGGAAAGAAGCAGCTCGTCTGTAAACTCCAGCTGGGAAAAAACTTGCTCTTGGTCAATCAGAGGGTAAATTATTACATGTACCTTGACTGAGGCTATATTTTAACCCAATAGGCTAATAGAGGTGTTTTGAAACCGGAAGAAGGTCTGCCGTTGTCGTCACAAACTCAGTCTCCACAGGTCTTATCTTATGCAATGAGGAATAACATCAATTCAAGGAGTTATGTAAGTAGGGGGTAATATATATTATCCTTCGCTCTTTCAGCTCTAAAATTTCTTTTGTTTATGTTTACATTTGTAATTGTCATATAATTTCCAACATGGCAACCTATAAAAAAGCCATAGAAACATTTTACGGCTCTTAAATTCCAGTTCATTTTCAAAAAGTGAAACCACACTTGTTTTAAACGGCCAATGCGGCGTCAGTGTGAAAACTAGGAAACAAAATCAATTACATAAAAAGAGTGTTGAACAGTTAGTCCGCAGCAGCATACGCTTTTGTCGCACAATTGGCTTATCTAACTTCTTATCTCTTTATCGTGACGTGTTAATGTCTAACGGGCGTGCTGTAAAGAATTAACAGCTGTTGATTTTCCTTATCAAAGCTTTATCTCAAGATGCTCCAATTTTAGTAACCTTGCGCCTTTTATTTGCAAAACTGCACCCTGCAGTTTTAGTTTTAAGGACGCTCTTTAAATTGTGTAATTGGTTTTAATCTAATGGAACGTACATATCAACCTTAAGACCACTAATTACACTTCAAAAATGTATAATTAGAATAATACTAAGAAAATCTAGATCGGAACATTGCTGGCCACTGTTCTCCCAATTAAAAATATTACCAATTAGAAATCTATATATTTATAAAGTCCTAAAAATATTTTTTGAGAAAAGTATTTCTAAAAGAGAACCCCTACGGTTTGAGAAACAAACATGCTATCCAATTAACACAAGCAAATTTGACGATAAACCTTCATTTTTCCACATACAATGCACCAAGATTATATAATTTATCTATAAATAATGTAATGAACGTTCAAATGAAACTAAAATCTAATTACCTAAAAGGGCTAAAAACTTGGCTTATATAAATAAATTTATACCTATATAAATAAATATAAATAAATTTCTTTCAAATAGATTTATAAACCACTTACCAAATTAGTTGCAATATAAATATACAAATATAGCCTATACTATCAAACTAAACATTGCTTAAAAGAGAAAATTGTATATCAAATAATTATGAGCAACACTGATTTTGAATAAATTTTATTAATTTAGTTTTTTGTTTTTATTAAGGTGACCCCTTATGGGCATTTGCCTAGGTGAACTAAATTATTCACCGGAGTTTTATTTAATTTCTATTTTAATCTAAGAAAATATATATATATGTATATTCATTGTTAATTAGAATTCAAATGTAAAATTGTAACAATGTTGAATAAAGTTATTGTTTATTTATATTATTTTTGGTGGAGGGGGGGGGGGTTAATTAACTGTTTTTCATATTTCCTTCAATCGAAGGTCGACCCCAAGTTTATGAAAAATACTCAAGGTATATTACCAAAGCCTATTACCAGAAACTATGTATGGCATGTTACAGTAATATAAAATTTAACTATTATTATTTATCATTATAATCTTTTATTCGAGTACAGTAAACACCAATCGTAAAAATTAAATTTGTGGAACACGCTTTCAGAAATATTTATGATGTAAAAATCACACCTTCAAAAACTGTCTTTGTTTTTTTAAAGCACAAAATAGTGTTCATAGTCAATTTTAGGCGTAATCTAAGCAGGAATTTGGTATGACCCAGTAAAGTAAGTATGTTAGTTCACGTAATCGACATAGGCAAAGCTGGCAACAGCAGAAAAGACAAACAAAAATTTGACATGTCTAACCTGTGGCATCACACACAGATGGCTTTTGTTTATGGTTTTTAGAAGAGAACTGGTATTATAGCTCGGGTGAAATAACTTGGCCCAATCCGCCAATAAGAGTAATGTTAATTTTTGCATTGGGCCAATTTACTTGACTCGGACTCTACAGGCTTTGGAAAGTGACGTTTATTAAAAATGACAATATAGCTGAACAGTATTTTTGCATTTTAAAATAGATGAATCACAAATTAGACTGAAAAATTCTTCATGTTTACAGCATATTTTCGTGAATGGTTTTCTCTATGAGCCAGACACGTTAAAAATAAAGGTGGTATTACAAATCGCAGTTTTAAGTTTCTTTCACATTACAATAAAATATTTACCAATTTAGGATAGGACTGATAACTAAACCATAAACTAAAAATGTAGTTAGGATTTACCTGTGTGATCAATCAAAAAGATTATTAGAGGTACGAATAGTTGACGCTATTTAATTATTTCACATTTGTAACTAATCACTCTTTTCAATCCAATCCAATGTTTTCAGCCAACATGTTATTTTCGTTCCAATCCAACCGTAATGTTTTCACAAATGCACCAAACATTCCTTTAGCACCATTCCTAAAAGTGCACCAAATGCACCTTTAGCATTATTCCTTTTGCCTCACTTGCATACAGTTATTTGTGGTTTTCAGTCCAGTTTATGAATGGTTGTTAATGATTATTTCAATTGAAATACTTAAAGACATTACATGGGGTTTACTACTAGTATCAAGATTTTTCCGAGCAGAAAATAACTCGATTCGACTTTTTGCAAAGTAATCGAAATTCAAGACGTGTAGTTACTCCCACCGTTCAACCAAAATCGGTACGTGCATCGAATTTTTTGGCAATTTTTCGCATGGTTAAACCATCTCTAACCTCCATCAAAGAACCTCGTTTGTTTTCTTTTAGTTAGAGAGTTCTTAAGAATAACTAGGAATAAGTACCTGGTGGATCGAGCCTTGCTCTTGCTCGGTGTTATTTCATGTTTATCAGTTCATCCAGTTAATATAAAATATTTCAATTTTAATTGATAAATATACACCTTTTTTATTGCTCCATGAACTCTTCATCCCATTCCCTGTATTTTTCTTTGATGGCTGTAGATTGCAAACAGCTCTTATGATTACTTCATTTGTTTACATTTTCCTTGTTTATTTTCGTTGCTATCATGGCAACTCATAAGGCCAATGTTAAAGTTTTACAACTTTAAAATTCGTTTTATTACGCTATTAGATTTTCTCTGGCCAAGTAATCTGCATAAAAGTCGTTTTAGAGACATAAATTACTTATTTCCAGACTTTGAAGGAAATCCTCGGAGCCATTTTTGAGATAATTTAGATAATTGTGTAAGCATACAGCCAACCAAGCAAGCAAGCAAGCATGCAAGATAACATTGCTCGTATAAGAGTATAGCCTATGTCTTAAAATATATAGTACCTGGTGGACCGAGCCTTGCTTGGTGTTATTTCATGTTTACTAGTTCATCCAGTTACTATAAAATATTTCACTGTCATAAAAATGATAAATAGAAACCTTTTTTATTGCTTCATCCCACCTGCTGTATTTTCCCTTGATGGCTGTAGATTCCAAACAGCTGTTACGATTACTTCATTTATTTGTTTACACCTTCCTTGTTTATTTTCGTTGCCATCACGGCAACCCATAAGAACAATGTTAAAATTTTACAAGTTTTAAATTCGATATATTACGTTATTAGATTTTCTCTGGCCAAGTAATCTGCACAAAAGACGTTTTTGAGTCACAAATTACTTATTTCCAGACTTTGAAGGAAATCCTCGGAGCCGTTTTAGAGATAATTGTGCAACCAAGCACGCAAGATAACATTGCTCGTATGAGTGTAGAATGATATATTTGTATCACTTGATTCCTTTTTACAGTTTTAGTTTTTCCTAATGAATGATTTTTGTTTTAGAAACTACAGTAGAGCAATATATTTGAAACTCTATTTTGTTCTTGCTGGTAAACTGATAATATTGGATATCATATAATTTTACATTGATAACACACAATATTTTAAATAATTTTTATTGTGTGAGGCCTTTCACCGGCTATGCTGAGATCATCAGACACCATTTAAAATATTGGTTTGTTTTCAATGTAAAATCTATTTTGTTATTAACAATTACATTGGTGCAAGAGTATCTAAGCGGACAACTCAAAGAAAATATGTTGATCAAACATGGAGCTGGATAACAAAACATTATATGGTGTGAATTTCAGTAATTTAATTTGAAATCACAAGGAGGCCCTAAGCCTAAAAAAGTTAATGATTTAGGCTTGGAGGCATCAAATAAGGAACTATACTAATTATTTCAAGTAAATAAAATTTTCCTTAATTTTGTTGGTACTGTATTTATTTATGTTCTTATATCAGGAACTCCTTTAAGTTGAATTTCTTTAAAATTTGTAATTTTATTTTTTTATCAATAATAATAATTTTTAAAATGACATTTTTGTGGAAATGCTATGACCTTCCCACATTCGAATCTTTAAAAAGATCGACTAAAAATCGAAACTCAAGAGTTTTAATTACATTAACTCGACTCGACTTCAAGAATCAAAACTCGCACTCCTTTAAATATTACGTAAGAAATTAAATAGTTACATTCAATTGCAGCATCTGCGGCAACAGACTACAAGCCAATTATTCTATGACGCGTGTTCGTTAGAGTACAAAATAGTTAGTACACGGTGAATACATTCCCCGTATCGTAAATTAAGTTTTCATTCATATTTTAATATTTAGTGTGCAATGAAAAAGGAAGGAAAACCAGTGAAAACCTATGAGAGTAAGTACGAAGGTTATTAAAATATATTTTGAGGTGCGTAAATAACAGATTTTGTGTATGAAAATATATATATCAAGTAACTTATTACAAAAAAGTAGGGGTTTGCGAGTAGTGATTTTTGAAGTCGAGTCGATGCGAGTCGAGTTTAAACAAATACTCGCGAGTTTCGAGTTTTTTTCGAGTCGTATATTTTGGATAATAGAAGTTGATAGTTATCATACTATTATTGATCACGTAAAATGTATTATTTTTTTTTTAAACTGGGAAGTTTTCCTATGAGTTCAAAGCAAACCGGTTTTCAAATTAAATGAAACAATAATTCAGGCCATCTTAAACATAACTTTATATCATTACTCAATATTTTATTAAACTTTCAGCCTTAGGAGGTAAAAACACATCTGCATTACATCTGCACTCGTTTACTTTAAAAAAGAGTTTTTGTGTCATATTTTTATAGGTTTAAAAATTAAAGCTTAATTAATCTCATTGAGCATAAGTAAGAAAATATCTAAAATTATATAGAAAGGAAAAAAGACAAAACTTAATTTTGACATTAATAACTCGAAAACAACTTATATTCAAGTAATATGACGAGTGTTATGGTGGCTGTTCATGATTGGTTTTGACTGTATATGAGAAACGGCCGTAAAATACAATCACGCGTACCAATCACGGATAAACGGCGGGAGTAACACTCGGCTCCAACTTCTGAGTATTTTTCAAAACTTCGAGTCGAGTCGGGTAGTGTCAACTCGGCTCGAAAAAAGCTCGTTAATTGAGCACTCGCACACCCCTAATTGCAAGAATTAAAAATTTAGTTCCAGCTATGAATGTTATTATCTAAATAAATGCTCTAAACGTTGAAATAACAAAAAAATATCAAAATATATTTCTAATTGAAGTTTTTTGTTTGACTGGAAGATTTTATATTTACTTCACCCAAGTAAATGGTGATAAAATTTTGTCATCGTTAAAATATTTTCAACGAGACATTTTAAGACCCTGTTGCAATTCTATTATGATTTTATGAACATTCGACTAGGAAACAGGTTTGAAATGTAATAAAAGGCAAAATTGATATTAGGGGTGTGCGAGTACTCGATTATCGAGTTTTTTACGAGCCGAGTTTAGACTACTCGACTCGACTCGAAGTTTTGAAAAATACTCGGACGTTGGAGTCGAGTAGTTACTCCCGCCGTTTACCCGCAATGTTGTAGACATTTTACACACATAACCTTGAAATTGATTATGGATTGCCGCCATGCCATACGTATTACACATCAGCTGTTCAAGGTCACAGCTGATTGACCTCTTCTCCTTCTTCTCTTTGCTCCAGGTCAGCTGATCGTTCACAACAATAAAATAATCAACTTGCACAATCTATAATTGAAGCGAATCATACTGCAGGCGAAATCTTTACTGCACGATGCAAAAACGAACAGAAATGAAATGTATGTAGTGGAGACCACACTAAGGCATAGGCTACTTAGACCGCACTGAAATTCTGTTTTATTAAATTATTACTTTTATGAAAGTATTTCTTACTTTTTACTAATCGCTCTGTAATACAATCGGAGATTAGCGCTTTGCCCGTAAAGAGCACCCTGAGAACGAAAACGACAAAAGTATGAACTTGTTCATAACATTCATTCATTTACGTTTTTATAGACAGGGAATATTGTTACGATCTTGGTAGTCTTTCTGTACCTGTATTTTTGTATAAAACCTAATTAACACAAATATTTTATTCATTTATGGTAGGTTATCAAGTTATTCGTAACATTATTGACACCTCAATTATGCCCATTATTCACCTTAATAGGACCTTTTTGGTATGAAGTAATGTTCTACTTTTTAGTAATTAAAATGGCAGACATTTGTCACATTTGTTTTCAGTAAGCTTAAAATATTTATTTAAAAAAACTAAAATGTCACAACATTTTGTATCTTGTGAAAAAATGCATAATACAATCTCCTGAACAATATAAAAAGCTGCAGTGCAATCTTTAGAGGCATTTATGAAAAAATCTACATTTTCTGGGAATAGTGTTTAAATTATTAGTTTTTTCTTAGACAAATTTAGTGTACTTTTTTATCTTACACAAAAAATATGACCGTTATAAATTTAAAAAAGTATTCTTGATAACATAAGATTTTAACAACTCCTTTGTCCGTTATTTTACAAAGTTATTTCAATTTTTATTTTCAAACCTCAATATGTGTTGAGTATTTTTATAAATTTAAAAGGTATTCTTTATAATACAAGTTCTAATGACTGAAATATTGTAAGACTTTATTACTTACAGTGTAACCGTCAGGACAGCTCAAAATGATTTAAACATGAAGAATCATTGATGGTTACACAGTAAGTAATAAAGTCTTACAATATTTTAATCGTACAGTTCAGGGGCTAACAAAATGAATAATAATCTAATGACTGCTTTGTCTCATTAGGTTTTCTCATAAAACTGAATATTTCAAAATGGCGACCATTTATTATTTTCGATCCCCAATGAAAACCATAAGCCTTATATGAAAAGTAGGAAATTTACAAAGAATTGCCAAATTTTATTTTCTATACTTACGCAACTGTATGTAAATGTATAAGGATTGCATTTAAAACGGCATCTTTTTATTTCTTAGGCTGTTTTCTCGACAAACAAACAAATTTAAATATTTAAAATTTAAACATTTATACGGGTAGTAATTTAAGTCTGCATCTATTATAGCAACACAATAAAAAACAAAACAAGAAGTCGAAATTGCATATATTAATCCTATTACACACTCCATGTAAACTGGGTGAGCAATAATTCCGTATTTTCCTATTACGTATTTTTCTTCGTACATCCTAATTAATTAAATTTACATCCAGGGAATGATTGACGTTAGTTTCTAAAATTATGTGGAAATTTCAGATAAACTATGGTTAATTATGCTAACTTTGGCCTGACGTTTTGTCTATGGCTGCATGATGATTGCCTCATACCTTCACACAAGTTAAAATAATTCCGCAATATTAAGGAACTAATTGTATTTGAAGAAAAATACGCTAATAAAAGTGTGTTCATTGATTGCTGAGCGTAAAATTTTAAGACAGTGTAATTTGAAACGGGCTAGGTAAACTTAATCCACTTAAGTTGTTACCATCGCGTACTATAGATAGCTAGTTATAGTGAATTAAGCTATTTTGCAAGGTTACCCAAAACGCATCTTTGATCTTTTTTAAATAAAAAATCGAGTATACCAACGATAAACCAATAAAAATACAACTTGCTAATGACAGATGTTTTTACCCTTTATTTTTTGAGACATGCAATGGCTCTATCTTGCCGTCATACAATTTTGAGCTTTGAAAGTACTGCTTTAGTACACGTCTGTTTCCTATGCAATGGAGTAATGTACCAACATTTTCCGTAATTATCAAGCTCGTATTTGCATGACCCAAAGTATAGTGCACTCTTTGATCCAACCAACTAAAATCAACCTGATGAAGCATTACGTAGCAGAACCCTTAAGTTTCAGAAGGCTTTCTCATTGTTATTTTTAGGAGTAAAAACAAGACGTGAAAGCCAAGAAAATTTTACAATTCGTAATTGCGTTGAAACATTTAATTGTCAAGAAAAATCGTTTTGAAGAAGAGAAAAAATCATTCTAGGAGTTATGAGACATGTTCCCCAGCGCATTAAAAAAGGTTGTAGCGACATGTTCCACAATCAGGAAAGATAATTCCCCGTTTTAATTACCGGTAAAACTTAACGGTAACCGGAAATACCGGAAATTCCACTTCGGCGCCAGCGCGGCGTCTGATTGAAACGCCGTAAAAGGAGGCGGTCAAGCCATAATCGAAGGCCGCAAACTCGGCGATCAACGAGCTTATCATATATATGAAGCAAACTACAACCTCGCCTCGAGTTATGGGGTTGGCGACACTGACGCCCGACGGAAGGCAAGGTTGGCAGCCGTATCGCGGGTGAAGAAGGCGGGAAACGTGATTTTTCAACAATTAAAGTCTTGTAACCATAGAGCAGTGAGGCCAAATTGATTCTACAGCAGTTTCAATGTAAACTTTATTTGTTTAAAAAAATTCCGAGTCACATTGATCAGTGTTAGAAAAAGGAAGATGACAATAAAGGAGAGAATTGAGAATGACTGATTTCAAACTTAGTTTAAAATTGAAACTCTGGTGAAAATAGTTGTACCTAATTTGTGTGTCTCAAATTTGATTATTCAAGCAAGATTTAACCTAACCATTTTATTTTATCAAGTCCTATTTTTATGAAAGTTTGATTTTTAAATTTCAAAACATAGGAATTCAAATCAAAATCAAATTTTACAGTGTTTATGAACAAAAAAATACAAATGCAAACATTACCGTAATATACATCTTATAACAAACTGTAATTATTAACTTTCCAAAAAGAGCACTTATACTAAAATTAGTGAATGTGCTTACTCCGGCATTGAGCCAATGCTGAGCATGAGTATTTTTGACTGTGATTATCATGAGTAAAATTATTTACACTATGGTTGTACAAAACAATTACAACCTACACTAAACCTACTATTTTTTGGGAGATGTCGATTCTGCCGCAATATCTGTATTCTGAATCTGGGTGTGACACAATTTCTGGCGCATCCCTCCCAATCTCTGACAACCAACTATTTTCTTGTAAGTGACAATGTTAATAAAGCCATTAGTACATTTTCAAACAAAATCTGTGCAATGTAATATAAATTAGTTCAGTTCTTAAAAATTTGAAAATGTAAATGGATTAGTTCTGTAAAAGTTTTGTTTAATTAATTGCCTTGAGGTAACTTAATCACAAGTTAGGTAATTTTGTTCAAATGTTTTAAAGTATCTGAGTTTTTGATGTTTTTATGAACGAACATTAAAAGCGTTTAAACAAATAACTGTCTTATAAAATTCAACTCTTCAAATAAAGTAGCCATGCAGAGGAAAAACTGTCCTTAAATACTCACTCGTTTTGCTATAGTGCTCTTCTGTAGAAAAACTTAATAATTGAGGTAAGGAGAATAGTTAAGAATAAATTTTAAGAGGTGTTGAGAATTTAATACAAATATTTTCCATTGAGCAGAGGAATAATTTTTTTGCTAAATTATATTTTACTCAGTGTTTTATAAATGCTTGATAACAGATAATAATAGCACATTTCAACCAGATAGAAAGTTTTTAACTTTTTGAATTGAATATGCCTTAAAAGATTCTGCACTTAAAAAAATAAATCCAAAATAAGATTTTTTAAATTTAGGAGATTATAGCACACAGATTGCAACAGCACAGCAAAGCTTTAAAGCTATATATTTGCGTCATCAAGTTTGATTATAATATTTTCTTCAAGGCACATAGGCCTATCACGACAAGTCATTACAATTCCTAGCATGCCCCATGTTTAAACGGTGACAAACGAATGAATTAATACGATGGGAATACGCATTGATTGAGCTTCATCAAAAAGAAACCTTGTATAAACCGTTGCGCTCTTCCTTCTGTCGTAACAGTTATTTTTTCTGAGAACCAGGGATAGTGGTGTTAGTACAAAAAATATGTAATGTATACAGCAGTATAAATTTGTACCTTGATTTCCTTCGAGTGGCTGGATAATACAGCTATTTACACAACCTACAAACGTAAAGGTTAAGTTCAGTCAATGTTTATGGGGTTTTCAACTTGTAGGTTGTAATTATGCTTAGGTAATAACCTGGCTGGTTATAATAAGCGGTTATTTGGTCTTGGGTGTCTGCCAAACCCATTTAAAACAGCCTTGAAATAACTATCGAGACTTTATTTACTTTGCCGTTATATAGTTGCCCTTCACTTCATTCAAGAACATAGCCCAGGTAAAAAACTTTGCCCAGGCCCTTTCAAAGACCGATGCTAAAATTAACATTAGTTTTAAGGATAGACTGGGCCCCATCATACAGACCTGTTGACCTGGATGAATTTGAAGGTTACTTCCCAAAACCCTTACAGAGATTATTAAGATCAAACTACAATTTACGGAGTTATTGCTATTTTTTGAACAGGATTCATGCTTGTTTATGGCAGTTATTTGTTATTTGTTATTTGTTATTCTGTTAGAAAAATTATAATAACTCCGTTAATTGTAGTTCAATCTTAATCTTCTTTGCATGTTTTTTAGGAAATAAAATTGCGAAACTTTTTTTATCTTTTGTATAATTTTTGTAAAATTCATGGTTTTTAAGATATTGTTTTAAAATATAAAAATAGCTGCCATTTTTAAATGGTACTCCCCACCAAAATATATAGTGGTTCCAAAGTTATGCAAAATCATGTTGAAAATACGTACATACCAACAAACGGATAACCAAGCATTTTAGGACCCATGTTTATGCAAAATGTTTTTCTTAGTTTTGATGTAAGTAACCATTTCCTGAGGTCCTGAAGGTTTTTTAGTAAACACCCTAGTATCTACATAAATAATGATTTTATTATACCCCTTTCATCCAGTTCACAATCAGTCCTGTTTAGAGCAACCTAGGTTTCAACACAATTGCATCATCTTCATTCTTGAGGAAGTCGCTTATGAATCGGCCCATTAGACATGGTTAAATATGTAAAAATCAGAACATTGCACTTGATGGCCGGACTTCACTTGCCATGGCTTGAGTCAGATTGTTTTTGTTGCGTTCAATGTCACTGATTGGTGTCGGTCTTTTTAGTTTTAGTTTTTGATGTACGCATGTTTAGTGGTAGATGGTTTCACATCGAAGTGGTGGTGTAAGGGTCGGTAGGTTTTTACATATTTAACGATACACATTGCATTTTTTCATGAAAATTAAAATAAAGAATATTGATTGAATGATGGATCCACTGGACTGATTCACAAGCAATGTTCCTGCTATGCTAAAATTCTAACATTAAACTTATATCTATATGGTCAGTATTAAGGCTTATTCCTAGTAGCTATATATTTAATTTCACAACAACACCTTAGTTAATTTTATTGCTCATTCAAATTTACGTTAGAAAGAATTCCTGATCCACTGCCAAACATTCACAAAAATCCAGGGCCGGCGACAGGGGGGGCAGGGGGGGGCAAATGCATAGGGCCCCGGGCTCGCAGGGGGCCCGGAAACACCCAAAAAGAGCCCATAACGGCAGAAAAGGGTTCCAAAAACTCGCAAAACAAGAAAAAAAAGTCACAAAGTTTTAGGGCCCGGATTTGTATATTGCACAGGGGCCCGAAAATCCTGTCGCCGGGCCTGTAAAAATCAGAAGGTTTTGGGAACCTTCAGGTACCCCCAGCTACCTTCTGTGGCTGTGGTAAAAAATAACTTTCTTTTTATATATTGATAAAAGATAGGGTAAGTAAATGACCACCTTCAGTGAATGACTGGTTTACTGAACTGGCTGGTTTACTGGTTAATGAAAGTAGACTAACATTCTTAAATATAAATATAAATAAACATGAATTTTTAATGAAACAAGCAGAGTACAGAAAGAAATTATTATGACACAGCAGAAACGCATGCACCATGAGTTATGAGACAATTCATTGAGAAGCTACCCCAGCCTATCATGACAGGTTCACATGGGACAAGGATATTATCTGTTGTGTGATAGGAAATAAGATAAAGATTTATTATCTTATTTCCTTTATTATCTTGGGTGAGTCCGGACCCAACTCTCGCCGGGGTTGTGTCACAACGCTTTAATCATTTTTTGTAAAGTCGGCCGTCTGTTTTATGTTTATTTATTAATGTCCGTGTTGTCCATGTGTTCGTACTTGATGTTTTTTATACACGTGTGTACGTGTGATGACACTCTTCAACTATGAAGAAAGAAATACATCCTTGCAGCCCGATGATGCCTTCATGAGGAGGCGAAACTAGTAGCTATCAAGCAACATTAGGATACCTAGAAGCAGGTATTTAAACCATTTTTAAAGATTTATTTTTGAAAGAGCCAAGACTATCACTAATGACTTACCACAGAATCTGGTAATTCATTACATTGTCTCACTATTCCTAATAATGGTGAGAAATGGTGAATATTGGTACGAGAGAACGGAATATGAAAAAGATTATAGTGTCATTGTAACAAAGTATTAATAATAAAGTAATAAGTGAAGTGTAGGGGCAAAAAAACACAAAACATGGAAAATTACTCAAATTTCTATAATTGTTTGAGAGATTATCTGATTAATTTTTCCTCCCTTGACACATTTCATATATGATTTAATACTTTTGATCCGATACTCCAAACTTTCTTTTGATACCACGATAATATCCAATACGATGCCGATTCCGTGAATATTGAAAGAAAAGTATCGGAACGTATCAAATAAAGTTGTTTGATTGATTAATTGATTGATTGATTGATTTACCTTTTTAAATTTTACCTAGGTCCTCTTCTCCATCGTTGTTGAGACCAGGGAATCATCATAATTTTTTTATCTTCATGTGTGATGTTTGTGTATGTGTGTGTGTATAGTATAATTGTGAGCAGGGATTTGTTTGTGTTTTGGGCCTATGCATTGTAAATGTTATGGTCATTGAAGAATTCCTTTAAGCTATAATATGGTTTGTTTAACAAATATAGTTGTAGTTTTCTAAGAAAAGCTTTAATGTTATTGATTTTTTTTCAAGTTCATCTGGCAGAGAATTAAAAAGCTTCACTCCCATTATTTGTGGGTTTTTACTAGGTTTAGTTAATGTATATTGATCAAAATTGTAGTTAAGTTTTGAGTTTCTTAAATTAAGCTTGTGGCAGTCGTTCCTTACTTTTGGTGGTGTTAGTTTTAAAAACTTAATGGTTTCTTGGATATTTAAGGATGGTAAAGTAAGGATTTCATTGGATATGAAAAATGGTTTGCAATTTTTGGTGAATTTGTTCGATTGTTCTTAATGCTCTCTTCTGTATTATGAGTTTTTTCTGTAGATACTGGTCAGCTGCAGAGCCCCAAGCCATGATACCGAATCCCAGGTGACTTTCAAACAGAGCGAAATATGCTATTTTTTGAAGTTTTTTCATTCGTTAATAAGTGAATTCTTGTAATGACGTACAGTGCTGATGATAGCTTATTTTCTAGTGATTCAATGTGGTTTTGCCAAGATTGATGATTGACTTACCGACCACAATCGCTGTTGCAGGATGCATGCCGCAGCGCTACGTGTTCGGCCTGATGGGGTTCCTCGCGGTCGCCAACGCCTACGCGATGCGCAGCGTGCTGAGTGTGGCCATCACGGAGATGGTGGTCGTACACCACGGTAAGCTGGGGATGCACGTGTTGGTCCCCGACCCCAACGCATGTCCCGCCGCCAGCAACACGACCAAGCTCCACCACGTCAACCCGGTGAGTGGTCCCACCAGGGGCGTGTTTTAGGGCTGCTTTTTTATTTATTAACTTTATAGCTGATAACCCTGGCTTTGCCCGGGAGATTATTTTTTCTTCTCATATCAACACGACCAAGTTCTACCTTGTCAAACCGGTGAGTGGGGTCCCCCAGGGGCATGTTTTAGGGCCGCTTTTTATCTCTTAATTAGATGATAACCCCGGCTTTACCCCGGAGATTATTTTTTTCTTCTCATTTCAACATAACTAAGCTCCACCACGTCAACCCAGTGAGTGGGGTCCCCCAGGGCATGTTTTAGGGCCACTTTTTTATCTCTTAACTAGCTGTTGGGTCCAAGTACTAGTTACAGTAAAATCCAATTACAGTTACAGTTAAGTTACTAGTTACTAGGTACAGTTAAGTTAAATTAGGAGAGGGCAGCGACGGTGCTGCTCTCTCACGGAATTAATGGTGAACTAAGTCCTCAACACCCACTAGCCAGCACTCGACACCCAATGAGCGCAACATTAGAAGATACCTCTGTCTGATTCTTCTCTGTGTTGTTTCTTAAAGCTGCATTCCCGTTAGTAACCATAGTAGCTATTTCTAATGGTAACCATATCAACTATTCAAAGCACTCCAAAAATCCTTGACAAAGGTGCTTTTAGGACGATCCTGGGCCTAAGCCCTAAAACATATCAAAACCAAACAACAATGGTATACGTCATAAGATTCCAAGCTTTAATTTGACATCAAGATTGATTAAGAAAAATTCAAACCAATTGTTGGTCATTTTGTATTTGTCCTCTCCAACCGAACAACTTAAACATAACAATTTAAACTTATTAACAAACAGACCTGATCTATTCCAGGAAAACGAGTTTGATTGGGATGAAAAGACGCAGGGTTACATCTTGTCCGCCTTCTTCTGGGGCTACGTCCTGACACACATCCCCGGAGGGCTGCTGGCGGAACGGTTCGGCGGGAAGCAGACGCTGGGTCTCGGAATCCTCAGTACGTCAATCCTCACGATCCTCACGCCCTTCGCCGCACGCGCCGGCCCCCGCTGGCTCATTGCGACCAGGTTCGTCGAGGGGCTTGGAGAGGTGGGTGTCCCCCAAAGTCACATTTTAGGGCCGCTTTTTTATTTTTTTAATTTATTTCAATGATTTATCTATTAGTGTATTAAATCAATTATGATTTTTTTCTTGAGTATTTAACCAATATCAAATACTTGTTTATTGTAATAATATTTTTTTACTATACCAATAATAATGTGTTAATTGTCTTATCTGAAAATTTACTCAGCAGTTTTTTAGACGTGTGGATCACATAAATGTCCCGTTGCAGCAGACCTGCATACTCAGCGAATTTCAAATGCAAAAGAACCTATAGTTCAAGCTAACATAGCGAGATTTGACATGTTTTTGTAAGCTCCATAAGAATAACATGGGGAATGAGTATGCAGGTTTGCTGCCACAAAAATGGAAATATTGGTAATTTTAGACTATTAAACATTAGATCTCATCTAGATGAAGCCACAAATCAAGTTTTATCCAGATATGTTGAGAAATAAGCGAGATATATAATTTTACTTATTTCCCATAAGGTTAACATAGGGACAACGTACTGTGATTAACACTTTCAATATCTCGGTAACGAATAGACGTAGAGCAGTGATTCAAAATACTAAATTGTTTGTTTTTTTGAGCTGAATTCAATGGTGCAAACAAAAATTAGACAAATGTTATTTTCCTATGTACAAAACTCAAAAAAACCATTTTTGGGGGGGTTTATCCCCCTTTACCCTCCCTTCCGCTGGTCCGATCGGGCTGGTTCACGAACTCGTCTGATTGATTGCCACTTTACACGTCTGTACCAAATTTCATTACGATCGGACCATATTTACGGCCGCTATCATGTTAACAGACATATATATATATATATATATATATATATATATATGTATATATATATATAAAAATTCGAACGAACGGTGTTTTTTGCTTCTGGGGACCCCAAAACAAAAAAATGTCATGGTCTGGGTCTTAGGTCTTACCATGAGTACTACGGTAACAGCTTCTTCCCTATAGGGGATATTCGCTAAAACTATTATATTATTTAGAAATTGTATACAAAGGCTTAAAATCCAAAGTTAGTTGAGTTTGTTAGCTGTTACTGTTTTCATTCACCAATGCAATTTATTACAAATCAATGAGTGAATGAAATAATGAATCAATGAAAAGTTTATTAAAAAAAAAACACATCTGTGTACAAAATGAATAGTAAAAATAAATAATTATAACTACTAAACAAAATTAATTAATTATCAAACAAATTTATAACTATGACTAAATAAAATACTCTTTTAAACTGTCTATGTTTTAATTAATTTCATAATCAGATTTTCCAAAATTTCCATTTTTATAAATTTAAGATAGAATGCCAAACAAACAATAGCAAAGATTATGGGCGGTTTAACAAATATTGCATTGGTGGATAATGTGATTTTCCCCCACCCTTATTAAGTTGGGTTTTCTCTACTTCTGACAACACTTCCGCTGATGTGTTTTTGATTGTTTCTGTTTCCAGGGGACGACGTTCCCCGCCCTCAACGTGCTCCTGGCGCAGTGGGTCCCGCCCATGGAGCGCGGAAAACTCGGAGCTTTAGTTTTTGCAGGTAATATAAAATTTTTCACTTTTAAATTCAGTCAATCTCAACTGCTTATGACAAACTGGCTTTTGTGTTTCTTGAATCTAATCAACATTTTCTGAAATACTTATTAATTATTTCCAATACCTTTTTAAGTACTTCTGGTTTTTGTGACAAAGACTCCTGCAGTTCTGAAAATGTGGTAGTATCTCAGCATCACGTTGTAAGTAGTGGGGAAGTGGCGTTTCTGGCCCACTTTGCATAAATTAGCATAATGACAGCTGGCGGAAGTAACGTCACAGGCTGTCTTTAATTTCTTTATTTCCGCTTTCTTTATTTCCTGATGTTAGTTGGTGTCACCCAGGGTCAGCTTTAGGACTGTTTTTTTATTTCTTAATTTTTTTATGTTAAGTACCTGGTGGACCGAGCCTTTCTCAGTATTTTTTCATGTTTACCAGTTTATCCACTAACTATAAAATATTTTAGTGCTGTAATTTTTATAAACACACTTTTTTATTTCTCCATGCAATCTTTAACCGTAGATGCATTCCTACATGCATGCTGAATTTTTCTTAGATGGCTGTAGTTTGTAATCAGCTGTGCAAAGCGGATCGGGATTGTATTTTATTTGTTTACCTTTTGTTGTTTATTTTGTTACTAGAATGGCAATTCATAAGTCCCAATGTTAATTTTTTTCAACTTTAATATTAATTTTATCATGCTATTCGATTTTTTCTGGCCAAGTAACCTACATAAAACCGTTTTTGAGGCAGAAATTAGTTATTTGCAGAATTTCGAGGATATCGTTGGAGCTGGTTTTGAGATAACTGTGCAAACAAGCAAGCAAGCAAGATAACATTACTCATATAAGATTATAGGATTATGAGAGCCCCTCAGATAACCAAATCGGTATACATGGGCATCACAGACCATTGTAAGTAAATAAATAAATAACATATCCTTACACTTTTTGAAAGATCTTCATTTTAATTTCGTCCCGCAAGTAAGCAGATCAACACAGAGTCCTCTAGCACCCTGACCTGATGCTGCAGTGCTGGGCTTGGAGAAATGGGTGTAACCCAGGGACATGTTTTAGGTCCGCTTTTCTTTCTTCCTTAATTTGATTTCAGTGTTTCATTTAATTTGTGTTTGGGTTACTAAAGGTCACGTTTTAGGACCGCTTTACATTTCTTAAGAAATTTTTGATTAACTAATCGTGAAAACCACTCATCAGGTAACCAGATTGCCACGATTTGATGGGTGCAACCAAAGGTCACGTTTTACAAATGGTAGCAGAGCGTCGTCCTCTCCATCTGAACCGCTTTTGTTGAACTTTGACCAAGCGATCACGTGATGAGGTATTTT
Organism: Flexamia atlantica; assembly: GCA_035578135.1. NCBI lineage: Eukaryota > Metazoa > Arthropoda > Insecta > Hemiptera > Cicadellidae > Flexamia > Flexamia atlantica. The sequence goes on along the minus strand of JAQJVK010000013.1, from coordinate 21,158,476 downwards.
ACCTCATCGCATATCTTAAAATTACAGTTGTTGGCACTAGAAATTCTTATTGTTTTCAAAAGATTTCAAATTTAATTTTAATCTCAGGTAACCAGATCAGCACATTGGTCTCCAGCATGCTACAGCACTGGGCTTGGAGAAATGGGTGTAACCCAGGGTCACGTTTTAGGAACGCTTTTTTATTCCTTAATGTTATTGAAATATTCTGATGGTGAAAACCTCAATTAACCAGATCGGCTCGGTGGCCTCAAGACAGGTGGGTGTCACTCAGGGTCACGTTTTAGGACGAAATTGTTACGTTTTGAAACAGATTCGGCAGTAGAACAGTTTCATAATGTAACAGTTTTGTAATGGAGCAGTTTCGGGAATGGTACAGTTCACAGTGGAACAGTTTCGGCAGTGGTACAGTTCGATTTCTTAATTTATTTAAATGTATATCTATTTTTTCCCCGCAGGTAACCAGATCGGCACGGTGGTCTCCAGCACACTCACTGGCCTGATGCTTCAGCACTGGGACGGCGACTGGCCGTTCGTGTTCTACCTATTTGGCGTCCTTGGGGTCGTGTGGTATGTCAATTCAATTCAATTCAAAAAATCTTTATTCAAAAATTGTTCTTTACATATACTTTGTTATGTCCCATGTGCACACGCACGTGCGGGATAAAAAATTAATTCAATTTGATAACAAAAATTAATGAGCTGGTGCTGGCAGTTCTTATATTTAATAAATACAACTTTAAAAATTAGAAGTAATAAATACTCACATATAGAAAAAACAAATAACTAATAACAAACTAACAATAACAATTAATAATAACAAAAAACTTCAGCAACTTAGGTTAACATGAATACATTTTGCTATGTGATTAACAGAACAAACAGAATGGAACAGACCACGAGAAGGAACAACAGATGATATATATCAAGTTTATTAATTTTGAAAGAAAATTTAAAAAGATCCTGGCTTTTTTACTCTCTCCCTGATACTAACACCTTTAAAAGTTTTTTTATAGAGTTCATAGAGTTACATTTGTATAGAATTGCATTTATTTCATCTGAAAAATTGTTAAAATGTGTAATTGCTTTAAACCCAAATTGTTTTCTACTGATTTCCTTTCTATACCCTGGAACAAATAAAGTAAATTTAGCTGCTGCCTTAGTACTCCTATTAAATGTCTTAACGTTGAATATGCTCAAGTACTTAATAACAAAAGTTAAACATGACTTCTCATACAACTGATTCAAATTTAATATATTCAGTTCCTTAAACATGGGTGTTATACTGTCGTATTTCCTTTTATTACATATATTTCTTAGGGCAAATCTTTGTGTCATTTCAATTGTTTTTAGAGAAGAAGAAAATGTCCCGCCCCAATGAATCTACCCATACCTTAAAGATGCTTCAAACCATGATGAATATAAAACTTTGAGATACTCTGATCTAATATACGATTTCATAAAGTATAACATATAATTGATTTTTCTTAATTTATCATTTAAATGTTGAAGATGCGGTTTCCAGTTTAATTTTTCATCCATTATCAACCCTAAATACTTAATACTGCTGACACTCTGTATAGTAACACAGTCACAAGTATAAATACAAATATGTTTATGACATTTCACTTTTATCTCTTCCGGTAAAGTTCTATGAGAATAATTAATCAATTTAGTTTTACTATCATTTATTAGTAATTTATTTGAAATCAACCATTTGCTAATTTTACTTAGATCAGATTGCAAGGATCTTTTAAGGACATTAAAATTTGTTGCTGAACTAACTATTGCTGTATCATCTGCAAATGAAAATATACTGCAGTCAAGATCTAATTCTAACAAATTATTTATATATAGAACAAACATCAAAGGGCCAAGAACCCCCCCCCCCTGTGCTATTCCATACCTTAAATCTAGTTCTCTACTGTGCATTTTATTAATTTTAACAATTTGTTTTCTGTTATAAATAAAAGATTCCAACCATTTTAACAATATACCTTCCACGCCAACGCTTACAAACTTATCTATCAACAAATGCTGATCCACAAAATCATATGCTCTAGCCAAATCTAGATAAACCCCTATTGTAAATTTATTTTGTTCAATTGCATCTGTTATGGCATTTATATGATGATACAAGGCTAGGTCTGTACCTCGCCCAGGAATAAACCCAAATTGCCTATCCGAGAGTAACCCGTTATTAATAAAATATTCTAACATTTTGTTCTTTACATGTGTCTCAATAATCTTGGATATGCTACTAAGCAATGATATGGGACGATAGTTAGCTATGTCCCCCCTGTCGCCCGATTTAAACACAGGAACTACTACAGCCATTTTAAGTTTATCTGGGAAACAACCAGTCTGAAAAGATAAGTTAAATATGTGACATAATACAGGAACAAATATATCAATATTTTCTTTAATTGTTATGATACTGATTCCATCTATTCCACTTGAATATTTAGTTTTCATGTTTCTTATAATGTTACATATATCTGTCTGAGAAACTATAATATAACTAAACCTTGAACAGGCATGTCCCCTACCTGGTGGTAATTGCATGTCTTGTCCAAAGTTACTGTTTTTTAATTCAAAGATATAATTTGTAAAGTAATAATTAAATTCATCTGCAATAAGTTTTGCATCATCACTTACTTTTACTATGGATCCATTTATATTTAGATATTCAAGGACATGCCTGTTCTTCCTAATAATTCCATTAACTACTTGCCAATATTTCTTTGTATTTTTGCTTACTTTACTCACTTCACTAGAATAATAATCTAATTTAGCTTTCTTAATTTTATATGATACTTCTCGAGCAAACTCTCTATATTGTTTCAACAAATTACCATTAAGCTTTTGCTTTGACCATAAATTGTACAATCTATTTTTTTCATTAATTAAGTTAACAAGCTCTAACGTTACCCAAGGACTACGCTTCCTATTTTTGCTATTAGAGTAATGTAGTCTTGTGGAGTTTATTACACACTTATCATAGTTTAAATATAAAATATTCAAAGCTACATTCGCATCATTTGCATTGAAAAAAGGTCCCCAATCAATATTTGCTAGTTGTCTGCTTAATAGTAGTTTATCCACACGTTCTTTGTATTTGTCATTTTTTACCTGCTTAGCTTCCATATCACATGAAACTTCAATACCATAATGTGTAGTAAACGTACACTGAACAACTTTACATTTTATTTTAATATTTTTTGTATTTCTTACTAAAGCATGATCAATACAAGTACTACTTATACTAGTGACTCTAGTGGGTTCATTTACGTAGCTTTCGTACCCATATGAGTAAAATAAGTTTTTATATGTTTTTGTGAGATTCTTATTTTCATTAAGTATATTAGAATTAATGTCTCCAATAATTAAAGAAGGGTCATTTTTGTTTTTTAATAGCAATTCTAAATCATTTAAAAAATCTGTAAATTTAATCCTATAATCTCTATAGACACCAAAAATTGACATTTTAAAAACGTTAGACCGCAGACAGACAGACAAGTCCACTTGCACAGCTTGGGCAGTAGGCAGGTTGTGTAGCTCGGATGAGTAGTCTAGACTTTGATCCATATAGATGACAACTCCTCCAGCGCTATCGGTCACTCTGGGCTGAAGTAACATGTTGTATCCAGTTATCTGGTATCTGTCTATTTCATCCTCAAATATCCTAACTTCACTGAGAATAATAATTTTGTAATGAATGTTGTGACTGCTGATAAGAGAGATCAAATCATCAAAGTGACTTCTTAAACTCTGAATATTCACATAAAATATATTGAAACTGTTCATTGCCTCATTTTAGTTACTAAATTATATGTTCTTTACACTATATCCATTGCTTTAATTTCCAGCCGCATGAACATATTTTTGTATGTCATTCATTGATGATATCCTAACTGCACGTTCTCCTTGATTTTTGCGTATAAAAACCTTACAATTATTTACCCACATAAATTCAAACTGGTCTTTATTTTTTTTGCTTCAAATAGGAGGTTTTTTGTAAATGCTGTTAAATGCTCGTTTACATAGACTTTTGTGTCAGGAAAACCACAAACAAAGTGTGATGTTCTCATGTCAGCTTGTTTGGCTTTCTTTAGTACAGCTTCCTTTTTTTGCTTATTGCTAAACCTGATAATGATCGGTTGTTGGGATTCGATGTGCAGCTTGGATGTCTGAGTTCAATATTATAGGCTCGTCAATTTTTACAGCCAGTTTGTTAATTATGTCCATAATGTTTTCACCTGCGATTTCTGGCATCCCGTCTAACTGTATGTTTTCCATTTTGCTATACTGTTCAAACGACTCACATTGAATTTTTAGCTGGTTTACTTGGTTTTCTAGAGCTTCGGTCTTTAATTTTAAACTCTTATTTTGCTCTAACACATTATTAACATTCTCAAATAACTTGTCAGATTTTTTTATAATTTCATCATACTGGTCACAGCAAAACTTAACAGATTTTTTTCATTTCTTCTATCTTGTCTGTAATTTCTTTGTGTTTTTCCATTGTTCAAATAACTGCTTTCTCAATTTAGTTTTTCTAACTGAGAATCATTTAATACTAAGGATTTTTTATTTACATCATCATCCTCCTCCCTACAAAAATGCAAACATAACCTCTTTTCTTGGTACTCCCCATTTGTTTATAAGTATTTTCTGCTATTTTTGCACAAGTAAAATGCAACTTACATCTTTTCGAAGAAGAACACTGAATATAATCTCCTGAGATATCCTCTGTACAAGAAAAGCACTTCACAGACATTTTACAGAACAAAAAACTATAGCCAAGTAAGAGATGCTTCCTCATGCACTGCCAGCCAGCAATGTGATGTGTGGGGATGTGACATATTGGGTACTTTGTGATATTAGCTACTTCCATACTAGTTACAGTTACAAAGAAATATTAGTTGAAAAAACCTAATATCTGTATTAGGTTTTCAGTTTACTTTTTGAGAAGCTTTGGCTGAAAATTGAGCCTTAAAACTCACAAAAACCTATTAAAAATAGATTAATATGTCAATTGAAAAGATATTAAAATTAAAAATCACCAAGATTTTAATAAATTTTATATAATTATTTGTTTATTTATCACTGTTACAGTTATTATATTACAAAAATAAATTTTATGCTAAACTATTAGCCTGCTACTATTTTTAAATAATCATAATGTTATTAAATAGACCTATTTTAATTCAAAATTACTTGCAACAATTTGTTTTTATTTTGGAACGTGTGATAAAATTAGTATAATATTAAATATTTGTAATACATAATAATATGCAGAATATGATATCTCCTGCCCGGCGACCGCCCTGAATTAACAAGAAATTGAATTACGTGAGATAACTCTCACATTAGTTTAGGAAAATTAATATACCTGATATATTTTGTTAACGCAAGCGATGAAACATGCAGAAAGTCAAATTAAATATATCGGTGTATAGCAGAGTGTAGAATGAGTAAGGCAAAGATGTATATAAAAAAAATCTAAACAGTTTTGTGATGGAACAGTTTCATAATGTAACGGTTCATAATGTAATGGAACAGTTTCGGTTATGGAACAGTTACTTTTACATATCTAATACGAAAAACCTAATACTAATAGATTCGGTCCTAGGTACGTGGTGTTCTGTCTCATCTGCTACAACGACCCGGCCTCGCACCCCTACATCTCCACTGAGGAGCGGGAGTACCTGGCCGAGACCATCGGCTGCTTGAAGCGCAGGGAGGTTGGTGTTAAAAAAATTGAAAAACGTTTTCAAAACTTTACATAATTTTGTAAAATTTGCTTTCCGATTTAAGATTCACAATTTTTTGTGTTGTCCGAAAAATTTGAAATTTGCTGTGTATGCGGGCCTGCTGCAACTGAGTATTTTCTTGAGGTTCAGCCTCTGTAACGCAGTGAAATGTAAAATAATTTAAATACCTACTTCTATGATAATCCCTGTGTTGAGATGCAACTTTCACCTTTTTTGTGAAGTCACTAAAATTCTTTTTACACATGCACTAAAAACAAAAAAAAATACATGCAACAGACAGCCACTGAATTTATCTAGTCTTTTCGTAAATGATGCATCTGTCTATTATGTATATTTAAATTTGAACAAATGGTTATTTTGGCTTCTGGGGGCCTTTAAATGAGAAGTTATTGTGGTCTAAGTCTTAGGTCTTACAACAAGACTTATTGTAACAGTTTCTCCCTTGTATGGGAAGTTCGCTGAAGAGACATTTAGTTTAAATGAAGTCTAACCAGATGTGTGTTGCCCAAAGAACCTAGCGCCTACCCCCTGACTGTCGATGGCCGCATCGGTGCCGCTCTGAGCCTAATCATTGGCAAGATGGGCCACGTGAGCGCTATTCACCCCCTGAAACTGTTACATTTCGAAACAGATTCGGCAGTAGAACAGTTTTGGTAGTGGGTCGATTTCGTAATGGAACAGTTTTGTGATTGAACAGTCACGTAATGGAAAAGCTTCATAATGTAACAGTTTTGTAATGAAACAGTTTCGACAATGGAACAGTTTCAAAGTGGAACAGTTTCGGCAATGGAACAGTTTCAAATTGGAACAGTTTCGGCAGTGGAAGAACAGTTTTGGTAGTGGAACAGTATTGTAATGAAACAGTTTTGGCAGTAAAACAGTTTCGGTAGTGGAACATTTTCGATGGAGGAACAGTTATGTAATCGAATTTTGGCTGGGTGAAAGATATAATAGAACTGTTGCGGTTACTTTGTTCCACCACTAACCATGTGTGTTGGCGACAGAACCTGGCGCCCACCCCCTGGCTGGCGATGGCAGCATCAGTGCCGCTCTGGGGCCTTATCATCGGCCAGATCGGCCACGACTGGGCGCTGTTCACCATCCAGACCGACCTACCAAAGTACATGAAGAGTGTCATGCACTTCACGGTCGCTCAGGTGGGTGAAATCCTTTACTCGTATGCAAGCAATGTTTGTTTGCTTGCATAGTTGCTAACTTGCACAATTATCTCAAAAACAGCTCCAAGCGTTTCTTTCAAAGTCTACAAATAACTAGTTTCTGGCTCAAAACATATTATATGTAAGTTACTTCACCTAAAAATCTAATGAGGTCTAAACAAATGTTACATTTGGATATAATGGTTACTGTGTTAGAAATTAAACAAACAACAAGAACACATGTAAACAAAGCATAATCAATACAGCTGTTTGTAATCTCAGCCATTTGTGTAGAGAACATATAGAGTAAAGATAGCATGAAGTATGAAATACCAACAAGCAAGGCTCAGTTCACTAGGTACTGCGTTTATTGTTACAGAAGAACCTCACATACTAGACATCACAAAATTGAGACTCTAAAAACTTGAACAGTTGGTAATTTTTCCATATGATTATATTGGGAAAAAGCAAGCTAATTTGAAGTTTTGAACTTTGCTCGCACTTCTGTGATACCTAGTATAATTTGAACCTCAATAAATTAAAAAACCTCCATAATTAACATCTTGAGTCTGTTACCTTCCAAAAACCTCTCGACAGTAATATTTATAAAATAATGTGCCGATTGTTCATATGTTTGAACTTATAATGTAGTTTCTGAAATTCAAATATTTGTCTACTCTGGCCTTTTAGGAGTCGAATTTTGTTGCTGTAATTCTTAACGATTATCTTAAATTCCAAGTCAAATCAAATCAAATCAAATCAATTTATTTCCAAAATTACACCAGTACAAAACATTATATTACATTAATTGGAAAAACCTCACATAGGCATATCTTGCCTGTGTGTGAGGAATGAGTCCGCACAGAACAGTCCATCACCAAACAGACACTGCAGCACTTAACAAAACTACTAATTTGAAGATATTAAAAAACATAGATGGAAATAAAATTAGCGTACTTATTTTGAAAAAAAATATCTTAAACATAGAGAAGACAGAAGTTACAGCAGGCGGTAATGTTATTGCGATTAAAATTAGTATCATGGTTGTTTATTTCTGCCAGAAAATAATCAGTCAATTTCTCCTGTTGCAGAATAGTCATATAACCATCTCTGTTGTTCCGTTAGGTTCCAGAATGGTGTTGTGATCTCTCTTGTTCATTTTAGTTACATATTATCTCTTTTGTCCCCTTTCACTCCATAATGGTTACATAATCTGATGTCCCAGAACGGTCACATGATCTCTGTTATTCCACCACAGTCTATATTGTTCATATGGTCTCTATTGTTGCAGAACGGTCATATGATATCTGTTGTTCCCGAGTGGTCTTGTGACCACTCGGGAACAACAGAGATCACAGAATGGTCACATGATCTCTATTGTTCCTGAACGGTCATAAGACCTATTGTTGCAGAACGGTCACATGATCTCTATTATTGCCGAAATGTCACATGAACTCTGTTATTGCAGAACAGTCACGTGATCTCTGTTGTTCCACCTCGGTCACATGATCCCTATTTTTGCCGAATGGTCACAATACTTCTGCCATTGCAGAACTGTCATACGATCTCTGTTGTCACAGAACGGTCACATTACCTCTGACATTACAGAACGGTCGCATGATCTCTGCTGTTCCGTATTTGTTCCAGAATGGGTTCCTGTCGTCGCTGCCGTTCCTGGTGATGTGGTTCACAGCTCTGTTCTCCGGCTGGCTCTGCGACTTCCTCCTGGCGCGCAACATCATCAGCGTCACCGTCTGCCGGAAAACATTCACCACCATCGGTAGGTCTGACAGGTTGTTTTGCATTGCATTACACCGTCTTATATTGTCTGTATTTTGTATTGTATTGTAATGTAATGTAATGTCAGATTGGGATTAGGAGGTCCAAGAAAAGCTGGCGATCCACTTCCATTATTTTGAAATATTGTAAAGGCCACCAGAAAGAAGGGATGATTATGGAGAAGGAGGAATGGTCAATGTGGCCGATTCTTGAGGGAAATGTTTCTAATTGTCTAGCTAACAATGCTGAGGCTTTCACTCCTCCAAAGTCCAATAGACTTACATAACGTTTTCTTGTTTTTTCCACCGCAGCATCGGTGGGTCTTGCCCTTGGCATCGTATGCAGGGTGTGACAAAGTCGTAGTCGCGACCCTCTTAACTGGCGATATCAACCAAGAGAATTTTATATCCTATTTGACACAATGCCATCCGATTTATTACTCTCAGCATCCTTTTTCTACCTCCCCACTGGATGAAAACCCAGTTCCTAACCAGCTCCCAATTCACAGCACGGAAGTTCAATATGATTCCTATGAGAATACCTCAAAAGTGTCCAGTTGTATCAGACACTTTAACTTATAACTACTGAGAAGAACCCTGATTGCTGAACTCGAAGGCGGTGCCGTCGCTGGCAACAGGAGCCAGTTAGAGAGCACATGCTTGCGTCTGCGACTCCTGGGAGATTAAGATAGCTACCGATGGAGGTGCAGTGAGTGATTAATTCCAGTAAAGATAATCCAGGGAGAAGTGTCTGGCTGACAATGTTGGTGCTTTCATCCCTCCAAGGTCTAAAAGACTAACTGTAATGTTTTCTCGTTTTTTTCCGTCACAGCGTCGGTGGGTCCCGCGCTCGGCTCACTGGCCGCCTCGTACGCAGGGTGTGACAAAGTCATGGTCGCCACCCTCTTCGCCATCGGAATGGCCTTCATGGGCTTCTTCTATCCCAGCCTCAAGGTAAGATGAACTTTAAATTTTTCAAGGAAGTTTTTAATTTAATCGCTTTCTGCAGAAACCTCCCAACTGACAAATCTGGTCGAATTTACTTTTTTGTAGACGGTTAATTTATGAAGAGAAACTCATATTTTAGTGTATAAACCCCTAACCAACCCCTCTACGGCAGCTATGCTGGAAAAATTAGTCTAGAAATATTTGTTCATTGTAGAGACACCTTATCTGCAATAAACAATTTCGTGCTTTACGTTGCAAAGAAAGATGGGTTGGCTGTACTTGTGACATTTTGTTGTTCTGTTGGAGCCAGTTATTTTGAAGTGAGTAAAAGTGCCCGACGTTCTCTACAGATCACAACAAAACATTGATTCATTAACGTTTTTGAGGTTTTAGTAAAGGTTTTTCGATTGAGAAAACCTTATAACTATATAGAGCAAAAATCTTCCTAGAGAAGATTTTAAAATTTTATATTTTTAATGGCATTTTCAGGTCAATGCCCTTGACTTGTCACCCAACTACGCAGGTACACTGATGGCCATAGTGAACGGGATCGGAGCCATTGCCGGGATCATCACGCCAACTCTGATCGGCTTTTTAACTCCGAACGTAAGTTGGATTTTTTACAGATTTTTACAACATAGGGGGTGTATTTGAAATCCAAAATTGTTTGGGATACTTTGTTGACATAACTCCCCCCTCATCAATTCCTCAAAGTTAAAAGATAGAACTGCAATGGAATGTACTTATTTTATTTATTTTTTTGTTATTGGGCAACTCTCACCAATTCATTTGACTGAAGTTCTTGTCAATTACAAAAGAACTTTCTAATCCCTCCTCAGGAATATTCAAAGATTCGTTCCTGTTACAGAGTCACATTCTGGAATTCTGGATCAGGGTTGGGTTTGTTCTCGACCCAACAGAACAATTCACTCCTCAAAACTGTTCAAAGATTCGTTCCAGTTATAAAAGAAGAACTCTATACTGACTCATCAGATTTTTTCAGATTCGTTCCAGTTACATAAGAACTACTCACTCCTCAGAACTGTTAAAAGATTTGTTCGAGATTTGTAATCTGTTAAAAGAGGAGTTACAAAACAAGGACTTTCCTCAGAACTGTTAAAAAATTCATTCCCGTAACTAAAGAACTACTGATCCCTTAGAACTCTTCAACGATTTGTTCAAGTTACAAAAGTTCTACATATTCTCTGATCTATTCAAAGATTTGTTCAAGATACAAAAGATCTACATATCCTCAGAACTGTTCAAAGATTCGTTCCTATTACAGAGTCACATGCTGGAGTTGCGGCTGGTGTTCTGGATCAGTGCAGGAGTTGTTCTTGGCCCGGCAGATCAATTCACATCTCAGAACTGTTCAAAGATTTGTTCCTGATACAGGGTCATAATAAGGTAGAGTGGCGGCTGGTGTTCTGGATCAGTGCAGGAGTTGTTCTCAGAACTGTTCAAAGATTCGTTCCTGTTACAGTCTAATACTGGAGTGGCGGCTGGTGTTTAGGATCAGTGCGGGAGTGTTCTTTACTCAGCAGATAAATTCACATCTCAGAACTGTTCAAAGATTTGTTCCTGATACAGGGTCATAATAAGGTAGAGTGGCGGCTGGTGTTCTGGATCAGTGGAGGAGTTGTTCTCAGAACTGTTCAAAGATTCGTTCCTGTTACAGAGTCACATGCTGGAGTGGCGGCTGGTGTTCTGGATCAGTGCGGGAGTTGTTCTTGGCTCGGTAGATCAATTCACATCTCAGAACTGTACAAAGATTCGTTCCTGTTACAGAGTAACATGCTGGAGTGGCTGGTGTCCTGGATCAGTGCGGGAGTTGTTCTTGGCTTGGTAGATCAATTCACATCTCAAAACTGTTCAAAGATTCGTTCCTGTTACAGAGTCACATGCTGGAGTGGAGGCTGGTGTTCTGGATCAATGCGGGAGTTGTTCTTAGCTTGGTAGATCAATTCACATCTCAGAACTGTACAAAGATTCATTCCTGTTACAGAGCCATAAGGTAGAGTGGCGGCTGGTGTTCTGGATCAGTTTGGGAGTTGTTCTCAGAACTGTTCAAAGATTTGTTCCTGTGACAGAGTCACATACTGGAGTGGCGGCTGGTGTTTAGGATCAGTGCAGGAGTTGTTCTTTACCCAGCAGATCAATTCACATCTCAGAATTGTTCAAAGATTCGTTCCCGTTACAGAGTCACATGCTAGAGTGGCGGCTGGTGTTCTGGATCAGTGCGGGAGTCGTTCTCATCACGAACGTTCTCTACTGCTTCATGGGCTCTGCCAAGGTCCAACCCTGGAACGATCCCGAGAGTTCAACCAACGAGGAGGCCGTGAAGTGGAAAGCGTCCCAAGGTGAAGATGGAATTAAAATTTTAAACAATTCCAAGATTAATTAGCACTCAAGCTAAGTATTCAATCATTAACAATACACCAGTAAGTAGAGTGCTGGCCCAGTGGGCAAGAGTGGATGCAAAAGCGTCATGTAGTACTGGTAGTTCTCAATAGACAGCACCACTGGTGTTCATAATCAGGTACGGTGTGGTTAAAATAGTACAGCAGAACCTCGATCAACCGTCACTCTTTTAACCGTCACTCTCTGTTATCCGCTACTGTCACCGCTACTGTACTTTTAATGTGTTGTGATAGACACCGTATAAACAGTAATCAAGTATAGCTTACACTATAGAATTTCAGTTTTACTTTTGTATGTATGTAATTTAATTACAAATATGTATGCCACTAGTATGTATGTATGTCACTTATAAAAAGTATAATTTCCTCCAAAACCTTTTGAATCTACACTTGACTTTTTGTAAAGGTTTATAATGAAATTTCTGTTATCCGTCTATTCTCTTAACCGTCACACTCTCGGTCCCAAGGGTGACGGTTAACAGAGGTTCCACTGTATGTTTTACAATTACTGAGAACCTAAAAATTAGCTTTATCATATTGTAGTTTTTACCACAGTTTTGGAAAATAAACTACACATTTGTTTTCTAGGTGCAGCTAGAAATAATTGGTATAGTTGTTTTAGGGATAACAGTGTAGCTGTTTCTGCCACATTCAACTGTCACTTATTCACATAAGTAGATGATCAATAGGACTGTGCGTCTGGACGTGAATAATTGACAATTGATTTAGATAGAAGTAGCTACACAGTATCCTGAAAAAAAAACGTGTTTGACAAATGACAATCATTCCTACCTGAAACATGGTTCATTTTCTAAAATTGCGGTAAGAACTTCAGTATGATAGGGCTAAATTTTAGATTCTCAGTAATTATGAAATATATTATTTTAACCACACCCTAAATGATAAGTGCTCTCTATTAAGGACTGTCAGTACTACATGATGCTTTTGGTCATTGGACAAGCAGCCAATAATATATTGTTTATTGGAATTGTGCATCGACAACATAAAATTACAGGTGTATATTGTCAATGAATTAACAGATGATAATAAACTTAAGTACAGAACAAAGTTTTGAAAGACGAGTCAAGATCATTTATTTACCGGGTGTCCCATAATAGTCCCCCCCCCTAACATTTTCCTATGTTTTTTCAAATATCAATTCCACACCACTCCCAAACATTATTGGGTAGTTAATACTTCATTTTGAGGAGGTACCCAATTTTGGCCGCCATCTTGAATCCGCCATATTGGATCCAAAATAATTTTTTCAAATGTAAAAGTAGTGTTGTGACCCATCATTTCGAATTAGATGTTTTTACTGATTACAATGCCGCAACCCGTTTTTTAATATCTCAATCGGTTCTCAAGATACGGGTACTTTTAATTAATTTATTTTCAATCAATTTAAACATTATAAATTGATAAAATAGACCCATAACCACAAAATAATGCTAGATAGTGACGAATAACCACCATCAGTCACTGTTGAGCGATTTACACTTAACTTTCACCAATGTAAATTTTTTGGCCGCCATCTTGGATCCGCCATCATGAAATGAGGTAAGTTACTTCAAATATGAAGTTGGTATTGTGACCCATCATTTCAAACTAGTTTTTTACGCCGAATTCAATGCCGCAACCCGTTTTTAGCTATGAAACCTCGTTTTTGAAAAAATTCACATTTTTTGAGATTTTTATTAGAAACATGTCAATATCTTGAAAACTAAACACTATAATTAAAAACGGGTTGCGGTATTGAATTTCACCTAAAAATAGTTTGAAATGATGGGTCACAATGCCTACTTCATATTTGAAATAACTTACCTCATTTTAAAGTGGCGGATCCAAGAAGACGGCCAAAAAATTTACATTGGTGAAAGTTAAGTGTAAATCACTCAACAATGACTGATGGTGGTTATTCGTCACTATTTAGCATTATTTTGTGGTTATGGGCCTATTTCATCAATTTGTAATGTTTAAATTGGTTGAAAATAAATTAATTAAAAGTACCCATATCTTGAGAACCGATTGAGATATTAAAAAAACGGATTGCGGCATTGTTATCAGTAAAAAAATATAATTCGAAATGATGGGTCACAACACCACTTTTACATTTGAAAAAATTATTTCGGATCCAATATGGCGGATCCAAGATGGCGGCCAAAATTGGGTACCCCCTCAAAATGAAGTATTAACTACCCAATAATGTTGGGGGTGGTGTGGAATTGATATTTGAAAAAATATATGAAAAAGTTAGGGGGGGACTATTATGGGACACCCAGTATACCGCTTTTTATTTTGGGAGTGAGACTTTTAGAATGTTTAGGCCTCGAATATCTTGGCCAAGGTAGAGGTATTTTTGCTTTATAGTCTGCATTAAATTAAGTCATTTCGGCACCACTGACAGTAGTTTCTGCTTTTTGTTTTTTACTAGCCCTAATGCATTAAAAGATTGAAAAAAGTATATTTCGGGTTTCAGTTTAAACACATCTTCAGCTTTTAAAAATAACAATGCTGTTTTTATTAAAGGGCATTTAAAACAAGTTAAAATAGCCAAGCTATTTGAACAAAGTTGTTTTTAAAAGCTGAAGATAGGTTTAAATAAAAAACCCGATATATGCTTGTTTTTATAGTAATATATTTCATTAGAACTATTGATGAGTTAGACTAAAAAGAAACCAATGTAAGAACCACAATGACAAAAAACATACCAAAATCTATTACTACTAATACTGTAAGCACAACCACTTAATTGTTAAGGACAGAAAGGACATAATTAAGGACCACTTAATTGTGTGTCTTTTCTTAATATCATCTAACGATTTTTGACACAATTTCCTTAACAATTGAAGCTTATTATTCGTCAAGCAGATGTGTGAATAGTCTGCAGAAGAAAAAAACAGTCTTTGTACTTAAAACATAAGAATGCAACAACTTGAATTATTGATTGAAATTGAGAACTACTTAAATAGGAAAAGGTAAAATAAATATTTAAAATATTCTTAATCAATTTATGGAATAATATAAACGGTTTTTTTTTCAGATGGCCTTCCTAACGACAAGAACATAGACCTTGCTCCAAAAAAGGTTTAACACTCAATTACAATAGTGAATAAACTTTTGGTACTTTTGTATTATACGTTTTGTATATAGTTGTTGTATGTGTATCATTTTAAGAAGTAATTGTTTAATTTTACAAAGGAACTCACAAGCATAATGAATATTGTTTAAGATCAGTCCCCCAATGATTTTTCAAATACAGGGTGTTTCGAAACTCTCTCCCGAAACTCCGTGGGCACGTTCCTTAGGT
The DNA here is from genome assembly GCA_035578135.1 of Flexamia atlantica. Classification (NCBI taxonomy): domain Eukaryota; kingdom Metazoa; phylum Arthropoda; class Insecta; order Hemiptera; family Cicadellidae; genus Flexamia; species Flexamia atlantica. The sequence continues at coordinate 21,143,089 of JAQJVK010000013.1, read as the reverse complement.
CAAAACAAACAAAAAATGTCATATAAGTATAGGGTCTATCTCGCTCCGTTTTCCGTCTGTGAGTCTGTTTGTGTTTTTCAATTAAAACTGTATAACTTTGAAACGGCTTGAGTTAAATTATTGAAACTTGGTACGTAAACTATAGTTAGTGTGGCCAAAATGTTTACCAATTTTCAATATTTTATCTTTTGGAATTTCAAAATGGCGGCCTTTTAAAAAATTAATTCATTAATATCTAAAAAAGTTGACAAGTTAACACTATTCTTTTGACTATACATTTTATTTGCCATTTCATTACAAACATAACGACAATTCATTTATTAAAATCGGACAATAAACAAGCGAGATACAGCGATTTAAGTAAAGCATGTCATGGCATTTTCCATCCAGAGGCCGGCCCGCGAGTCCGTGGAGCCCCGCGCCGCGCTGCAACAATGACGGTCTCGCGCTAGTCGCGTGGAATATGTCATGACATGCTTTACTTAAATCGCTGTATCTCGCTTATTTATTATCCGATTTTAATAAATAAAGTTTCGTTATGTTTGTAATGAAATGGCAAATAAAATATATAGTCAAAAGGATAGTGTTAACTTGTCAACATTTTTAGATATTAATGAATTAATTTTTTAAAAGGCCGCCATTTTGAAATTCCAAAAGATAAAATATTGAAAATTGGTAAAAATTTTGGCCACACTAACTATAGTTTACGTACCAAGTTTCAATAACTTAACTCAAGCCGTTTCAAAATTATACAGTTTTAATTGAAAAACACAAACAGACTCACAGACGGAAAACGGAGCGAGATAGACCCTATACTTATATGACATTTTTTGTTTGTTTTGACCTAAGGAACGTGCCCACGGAGTTTCGGGAGAGAGTTTTGAAACACCCTGTATAGAGATTTAAGAAACACCTAGTGGGCGCGTTCAGCCGCGGTCACCGGTGACTAACCAGTTACCATAGTCCTTAAAAGGCAAATCCACCACATCTTGATATTAAAAAATGTTCAGTTATTTACCGAATCCACTGTAAACATATTTTGGTGGATGCACAACAATGATCGGTAGGCTTTAAATCTACCACTACCGTTCACTTTTTACAGGTTGGTAGATTACTCACCGATGACTGCGGCTGAACGCGCCCAGTGGGACTGGAACAAAATCTTGTTAACAAAACCTCAAATTTGTTTTCAAATTTAAAGTAGGCCTGAATCTAATTGGTAGGTATACTTAAGGTTAGTTTGAAAACAAATCGACTATAAAATAGTTGATACACTATTAACAAGGAAATTCTTATTTGACAAATTGAAAAACCATAGGAATTAGGTGAAGTACATCCATCATGTTATGATTAGTTTAAGATCATTTTTTTGTTCAATGCAATGTAAGTTTTAAACATGGTTTACTTAGATTAAAAATCTATATTGGATAAAACTTAAGTTACAATTCGATTGTAGTTTTTGTTTCTGTAAAAAGTTATATAGAGCAAATATTACTTCACAAAATATTAAATGTTTTTCTGTTCTTTTGAAGCATTTGCCCCAACTCTTAAAACATCTTCAAAGGCGAGAGAAAAATACAAAATATATTTTCGTTGAATATTTCAAAACAATGATAACAGAAATATAGGTTAGATACTTAAATTTGTGTTCCTTAATTTTAGATAAAATATCTATTTATTTGTCTGCTAACTTTTGGATAGCCTAATTTAGTTTTTTTAGCTTTAAAAGCTTTTTAAATCTTTTGTCATTGTTAGTTTATAAAGCTGGAGGAGATCTTTGTCAAACGAATTTACACAAGTAAGTCTTATTATATGTTATACTCAGTTTTTTTAATTGTTTTTCTTTTATTAACTTTTATTCCAGATGCAGCCTGTGATTATGAAATGTTGACAATTTTGTAAATAAATTGTGTTTTACAATTAATTAGCAGTGTTATCCTTACATCCTAGTGCCGCATCTTTTATACAAAATATTCTTAAACTGGTCCAGGCAATCAAAAGGTATAGGGGAAAGTTTTGGGACACAATTTTTGACTTTGTAAATATTTGTTAGGACTAGTTAGGAGATGAACATGTCATAAGTCCCCGTCCGTAGCCAGTGAGCAGGGGAAAGGAGGGGGGGGGGGTGTGAAGGTACCATTTTAGGTTTTTTTTCTAAATATCTTGAAAACTATCAACTTTTAGTTATCCTTATTAAATTGGAAAATTAAAGAAAATTAAATTTCTTGCAAGATAAGTACATAATATGTTCATCTTGGTCCAACCATTTACAAGGTAAACACTAATTTTATTAAAATCCTAAAAATATTCCTTCTATAAGAGATACATGTTAACTTGTGTATAAAATAATAGCCCAATTTGGTAACGCCTTTTCACCTAAAGGGAATCAAACAAGATTCATGAAATCTTAACAAAATGTCCAGTAATTTAACACTTCATTCATAAAAGTTGGTCTAAAGCAAAAGCCTTCTTGAGCTGATAAAAAAGAAGTGTAACTACATATTTGTAATAATTTCTTGAGAAATGGCTTTTTTATGAGTTCCCCAAGGTTTTTACTTTGGACCAATTCTTATGATTGAGGTATCAAATTACTGGAAATTTTGTCAAGATTTCATGAATCTTGTTTATTTCATGTAATTTCATTAAGTGCTTTTATCAAATCAAGGGAATTATAATTTCATATAAAATTGGAAAATTGTCGAATAAGTAAGATTCTACTGCCTACCTTGCAATTAAAACCCACATCTCATTGGTTTTTTTTGTGGATGGACGAAAAATGACCATAGGTTTCTTACAAAGATACTCCTTATAAAAAGAGGACAATCTGATTTAAAGTTATACTAAGCGACTATTCACATACACCTCTTGCTTGGATTGATACCAAATTTTCAGCACATTTTCAAGGAAATAAAAAGAATAAATTACAGTTTAAGGAAGTTTAATTCGAAATTAATTACAAAAGTGCATTATATTTAGAAAGTGACATGTCTTGAAACTATCCGACTAAACAGGTTTCCCCCTTACATATAACTTAAATTACATGGTAACATATATTTTACAACAAAAAGCGCACAAAACACATCATATAAAAAGCTATAAATGTTATAAATACTGATTTGTTTTCGTTAAACTTGGCAGTATCCGAATCCCTTAAAGCTAAATAAACTTGGTGGTATGTATGAACAAGGCTCTAAAATTATTTTAACTCGTTGGCTGCGGATGGCTCGGATGCGAGTCACGCGACCCTAGCGTCGGGAGCGGCTGACTCGCCCACAAGTCACGCGACCCTAGCGTCGGGAGCGGCTGACTCGCCCACAAGTCACGCGACCCTAGCGTCGGGAGCGGCTGACTCGCCCACGAGTCAAGGTGCTCCTGCCACTGTAGTGCTTGGCGGGGACGGACTGAACGGTATTCGCTCTTCCCACAGTACCAAATGTTACTTCAGTAGCGTCAGTTTACCGCACAGGGTTTTTGTAATGTTTAACGTTTGTTTTACGTTTGTTTATTAGATTGTTCATGTTCTGTTTTTGTCAGAATAATTAACTATGGTTAAGGAAGAATGTGAAAATATTAAACCATTTATGGGGACGCTAGTTCAACGGATGACAGTTCTGAGAATTCTAATACGTATATCATTTTTTCTACTTTTATACTGCAAAAGTCATTTATTTTCAAAGAAAAAGCACATAATTATCTTTTGTATTTTATTATTGGGTAGGACTAACAATTTTTAATGTTTACGCTAATGTATAATGTGTATAACGTCAGAGGGGTCATTGATTATCATCCTACACTTATCTTTCACTCATATTCTGGTTAAATACACAGCCAGTGCTATGTCCCGGTCTTAAGAGGTATTAAAGGTATTAAAGACCTGCTTCCAGGAGATGCTGACTGGGGTGCGAGTCACGGATATGACGTCAACGCTACACCGGAAATAAGGTGTCTGGTGGCTTTATTTAGCTATCATAGGTGTTTTTTATTTAAATTTTTAAGTAAATTAGAGTAAAAATTACATCCACATTTTTAACGTGCAATACATCCGGTTTCCCGCAGCCAACGAGTTAATCACAAGAGAATGTTAAACACAGAGGTGGTTTGACTTGTAACTTAAAAGCACCAAAGACTTAATGGGAAAGTGTATTAAAAGGTTCCTTTAGGAGTAAGAACCAGTTTCACTAAACTAAAAATAGTTGGATTCTAGAGAAATTTTTAGACTTACAGTCGTAAAGTTTACAATATATACTATTAAAAAACCAGTGCCAGTAGGTCACTCATAGTATGTTTAGGTCAACTAACATGACTAATCAAACAAAGTAACCATAGGACTGGTTTGTTTTGGTTGTCTTAAATTTAATTTTTTAATATTCCATTTCGAATCATTTCCCTCAAGCCAGGCTAACTGTTTTACAAAACAACTGGAAGATTTACTTAATAAAGAAGCAACATTATTAACAGATAGAGGGTAATGTTTTAGAAAGAAAAGCACCCACTAAATCATAACCATGCAAAAAACAAATGAATGAAGCAAGAGTCCACATTAGTTGACCAAGCAACAACACAGTAGACCCCCTCTTAACCGACTCAGATGGGACCGGGCCTAGGTCGGATAACTTAAAAAGTCGGTTAAAACGGGTAATCCTCTAAATACATAAAAATAAAAGCTCTACTGATTTAGGGTTCCATTTGCATAATTCTAAAGTTACTCGTGGATTATTTTGAAAATAAACTACAGTAGAACCTCGATTAACCGTCACTCTCGGGACCGGGAGTGTGACGGTTAAGAGAATAGACGGATAACAGAAATTTAGCTATAAACCTGTTCAATACGTAGATTTTAAATATTTTGGAAGAAATTAAACCCTGTATAAGTGGATAATACATATTTATATTGAAATTACATTCATTCAATGGTAATGGCAGACCTTCTAAACTGTATGTTGTGCCCATTCAGTGTTCGAAAGTGAATTACATAACCTCAAATTAAAATATAGTCCGTAACCTATTAAATGTGTCCGCCAGCACCATACATCAGCTCGATACATGTAGCTGTTTCGCCCTTCCTTAGACATTTAATAATTTCGATCTTTTGGTCAAGCCCGAGTACGACTCGTTTTCAGCAGTCGTTAACAATCAACAGTTACTGTACTGCAATTGATTTACAGTACGTATCTAGCTACACACTGTATAACAGCAAACTCTATATAACGCTAAACTATGAGGCGTGCCGTATAAACAAAAAAATCAACATGCCAATGAGTAGTAAATAATTCGCTCACCCCCATATCACTCCTTGCGTGGGAGTGGTGATTTTCGGCGGAAACTCAAGGTCATTAGCCGCGGACTGTCGCGTTCGATCACAATAGCGCTTGCACTTTCTTACGTGCTTTGCGCGACGCCAATTTACAACATATTGTGAGCCCGGAGGCAGTGACGGATAACAGAGAGTGACGGATAAAAGAGTGACGGTTAATCGAGGTTCTACTGTATAATTATCAACCTATTTTCCAAAATATTTACTTAAGAAATGTCACAAATAACCCCAGAACACGGTCAAAACAAAACCTTTTTTATAAACCAAATATTAGACGAGGTTAAAAAAGTTCTTAAGTAACACCTCTAATAACATTTTCATAATTTTTGAACAAATTTTTCGTAATGCAGTACTGATTATCACTATTACCGACGAGAAACAAGGATCATTATTACGAGTCAGGCAGTTGAATTTATAGCCTCTTCCTGGAGACTTGAGTCACAAAAACTTTGCTCGAGTTGTCGACCCCCTCTTCCCACCCATAAAAGCACACAAGGTGCGTCTTTGTTTACTCTATTGATGAATGAGATTGTGGTTTCTGGATACAAAAATGAAAACTCACAGACCTTACTACATGTGCACTGAAATGCATATACTGTATGTTTTAATAAATTATTGAATACTGTATTTAAAATATTTTAACCTGTAACAACCTATAGAGTTGAGAGTAACGTTCCCATCAGCAGGTATGGGAACGGAAATTCTGCACCTACACAGGGCGGTTAAACCAAACTGTTCTCAAAACAGGGTTGGTTATAACGATCTTTGATATTTGACCAGCAAGGGCGGATAATCCAATCGTCGATTAAAACAAGGTCGGTTAAGAGAGGGTCTACTGTATTTTCAATGGACACATTACACAAATCAATACATTCACAAATCATTCCTTTTGTTATCTGACCAACAAAAAACACTATCCACAATCAAATACATTTAAAATCAAGATTTTGAGAAAACCTGACGCACTGGAAAATAAAAGTTGACAAGATAATTAAATACATAACTTAGATACCTAACACACACAAATTTGTTTAAATCATACCCTGTAAATGCAAATAGCCAAAATAAACAATAAATTAACTTAAAATTTTGTTCATGCGCACAAGAAATTAAATAAGATTACAACACACAAGTACACTATTTTTTGGTGGCTCTGAATTAAATGCAAAAGTTCATGAATGCCTTTTTTCTCTCTTCTTTTGTGTTTTGTTCTCTCAGTTTACGAAGGTCAGTGCAGACTGCCGTTGGCGAATATGTTCTTGGGGTCCAGTTTGTTCTTGAAAGAATCATAAAGCTCGACTCCCAGACGCGAGACTGTCTGAGGGTACCTGCGGCGTGAAGATAAAAACAGAATTTAGAATTACGAGAAGAGGAAGTGGAGAAAATTGTGTGGTTTATAAGAGGCTTCATTCAGTACAAGAATAGACGGTAAATTACTCAGAAACTCCTTTTACATTTTGTTAGGTTAGTTTTCCATTTATTTTTGTGGATTATTACATTATGTACAGTTATGTTATAATGTTGTTGCTGCCATACGGTATCCCATCAGATATAAAATGACAACCACTTTTTTATGCTTATGAGCTAAAAAAAATTTGTTTGGCACAAATCTTAAATCCAAATGCTTAAGTATGAAATCAGATGAAAAAATCTTTTTGGCACCCTTGAGGTCAATATACGTTACAGGCTTATTGCAGCAAACTTGTTAAATGGCTTTCAGGGAGGAAGTATATGTCAGTTTGCTGATACCGTTTATTTAATACCTAGGTAAGTCGCCATTTCAGCTAATGTATCTAATGTATGTATGCCATGTGCTATTCACATGGGGTGCATGTTGAATGCATCAAATCTCTGTAAAATCAACTTTAAACAATGTATCAAATCTCTATAAAATAAACTTTAAAATTTAAAGTTTATTTTATACAATACAAAATAAACTTCAATATAATACAATACAAAATATTTTAAACAAAATATACAATACAAAAATAAATAGAGGAATATTTAATATTCCTCTATTTATTTGTATTGTATCAACTTGAGTTCTGACAGGTCTGTCTACTAGTGAACAGATTTGAGGATAGGCTAGCCTAAATAGGAAGTTAGGAAACTACAGTATTGTTTTTTAAAATGTTTTTAATTGTCAGTGTGTGTTCACCGTGTGTGTTAGTATGTGTTAAAGTGAAAATTATGAATGTCATGTTCATAAATGTGCAAGAATAACCTCAAGGACTAGGCGCTGATGATGCTCTTGATAAGATAAGGGCGAAACAATATTGTTCGCAACTTAAAGAACAACGGATTGCTATAGACGGTAAGTTTATCTTAATCTTTATAAGCAAATTTCGGTAGCCAATAGCCACAACAAGCACGAAAGTCTTACTGTCCCCAAGCCACTTACCAGCGTCTCCGCAACTTGCCGACCCCGTGGTGGTGGCTGATGGAGCCGCCGCAAGCCACGATCTCGTCCCTCGCACGCTCCTCTATCAGCTCGTAGCTGCCGACCGGGTCCGCCAGCCCCTTCCAGTTGAAGCCGAAGTAGAAGTAGACGCAGCAGCCGGCGTCGTAGGTCTGTGTCACTCGGCACGAGATCAGGTAGTGCTGGATGTTGAGGGCTGCGGACAATGTTAGCAACTGAGTGTTATGTTATGTTAGGTTAGGATATGTTAGGTTAGGTTATGTTAGATTAGGTTAGGTTAGAAGTAGAGTAGAGGCAGCAGCCGGCATCGTCTGTCTGCATCACTCGGCACGAGATCTGGTAGTGCTGGATGTTGAGGGCTGTGGACAATGATAACAACTGAGGATTATATTATGTTAAGTTAGGTTAGGTTAGAAGTAGACACAGCAGCCAGCATTGAACGTCTGCGTCACTCGGTACGAGATCAAGTAGTGTTGGATGTTGAGGGCTGCGGTAAACCACCGACAGTTATGTTAGGTTATGTAGTGTTATGTTAGGTAAGGTTATGTTATGTTAGGTTAGGTTATGCTAGGTTAGGTTAGAAGTAAAAGTAGGCACAACAGCCGGCTTCGTACGTCTGCGTCACTCGGCATGAGATCAGGTAGTGCTGGATGTTGAGGGCTGCAGACAACGGTTGACAGTGATATTTTGATTTTTGTGAACATTTTCCATCACTGAATAAAAATTTAAAGTTTCACGGTGTTTAACATAATTTGCAACAATTGGGTCAGGTTGATTGATTTAGGTTAGGTTGGTTTAGATTATGTTATTTTAGGTTAGTTTGGATTAAGTTAGCTTAATAGATTGCTGAAGCCTTGACACCTTGTATTATAAAATTAAATATTTGACATCTAAAGGCTGTACTACCATTTGGTAAGTTTTTAATTTTATAGGTTAGCTTAGTTTAGGTCAGGGTAATTAAGGTTGGGTTAGGATTATTAGGTTGGGATAGGTTAGGTTTGGGTTGGGTTAGGTAAGGTTCGGATTTGGTTGAGTTGGTTTAGGGTTAGTTTACTTTAGATGAGGTTAATTTAGCTTGGGGACGATAAGTTTAGGTTGGGTTGGGTTAGGTTAATTAAGTTTGGGTTAGGTTGATTAACTTTAGATTATGTTAGTTTAGTGTAGATTGTGGTGTACATTTGGTTAAGTAATGATAAATTGGGTTTCTTTAGGTAAAGTTGTGTTAGGAAAACTAAGTTTATGAGAGGTTACGTTAGACTTGCAATGTTGAGGGCTTGCAATGTTGGTTAATTAGTCTGATCAACACACGTTGAGCTAAGTAGGTAAAGTAGAACTATATTTGAAAGTATCAATGTTAAGTTAGATTTAAGTTAAGTTAAGTTAAGTTAGGTTTAAGATGTTAAGTTTAGATTTTAATTTAATTCAATACAGGAATATACATTCAGATATCACAAATTAATCATCGTACAGCAAATACATTAGAACAATAAAACCACTTCAAAAAATACATCATAATAAGAAATACATTAATAACATAAATTAATACATAATAAAAAAAATAGTCCATTACCAAGTACAATGAAATGAAATCTCTCTTGGTTTCCCTAAATTTGTTTCCATTCAAAAACTTATTATAAAACCCAATTAATATCCACGTACAATAGATATTAAATGATAGCAGAAATGACACATTATCTTTATGGATCACATTATTTTCTAAAAAATGATAGCCTATTTAATTGTGATTTTTTAAAAAATCGACAAACTATAATTATTTAACTATAGGCTATTTGCTGTGAGAGGCTCTATAAACCCATCATGACTTTATTAAGTAATGGCCTACCTTTGCACTCTTGCGCAATCCGGTGTTTGACATTGCGACACAACATCAGCGTATTGTCCCATGGGACTGAAGTTTCAAAAGACTCTGCCACGATCCCGTATTCCAAAGCCAAATCCTGTAAAATAATCCCAAGTGTAAAATGACAGTTATCTGTCTTAAAATTTGATTTAAAAAGTGTAAAATTAATTGGATTAATTGGATCACACATCTTAGTTTTTGTGTTGGTATTGGTTTACCAACACAAGAAAGTATTTGTACTTTGCTTAGATGGACATAAAAAATATGGGGTTCAGTTTTGAGGGGTAAAAGTAAATTCAAGAAAATTTAAAGAAAGGGGGCCTTGTTTTTGCCCCTTTTAGAACTTCTTACAAGGAAAATTTAAAAGAGTTTAAAAATATTTTTGGAGCTAGCTAAAGTAGAGACACAAACCCAGATTAATGTGGACTGAACTGTATCCAGGTTTATGAAAATTACGGGTATTTGGGAAAGGAGTAAAAATAAGAAAATGTATAAATATTTTAGGTTATTCCTATAAAAACATTTATTTATTGAAAAATACATAATACAAAAACTAAAAACTTGAACCTCATCTGTTAACAACTTAAAGAAAGACCAAAACTGTTTTGTAGGCCAACTTTAAAATCTTGAAAGTGCACTTTATTGATCTGACAGCTTATCTGTGATTCCGGTTTATCAAAGTCCAGATTTTCGGGACTCTACTGTATCATCATGTAAAATTATGACAGATAATTTACCTGTAAATAATCAGAATCCAACTACTGAGCCCTGGAGGTACATTGTTTGGAGCTATTTTGATTTATGACTTTTGGGGGAATTGTTTACTATTCTCTTGTCACCTGCAATTTTTTTAGTATTGGGACATGTTACTCGGTTGCTAGTATTGCTAGTATTGGGATATGTTACTTGGGAACACTATTTTATGGAGCTACGTTAGGATAGATCAGGTTTGTTTAGGTTACTACGACTAGTTAATGTATCAGTAGCCTAAAAAAACCTAACATTACCTACTATTCACTTGTTACCTACATTTTATTTGTATTGGGATATGTTACTCAGAATGTGTTTTTAAGAAGAAATAAAAATAAAAGAAATGTCGGAAACACTATTTTATGGCGTTACGTTAGGTTAAGTTTGCTTAGGTTAATACAACTAGTTAATGTATCAGTGACCTAAACAAACCTAACGTAACCTTATCTTATCCAACCTAACCCAGCGCAATAAAATAGTCTTATAAACACGTTCTGAGTAACATATCCCAGTACTACAAAAATTGCAGGTGACAAGGGACTAGTAAACAATCACCCCATTTCGAGTCATGACCGCGCTCACCTGGATGCAGGCGATGACAAACGTCAATGGGTTGCCTCGCTCGCCGTTGGTCTTTATCACAACCTCGGTTTAACGGGACGTGATCGGCATTTTGAGGAATGTCGGTTTAACTTGAAAACCCGTTATCCGGACAGGCTTCAGTCCCAAGGTGTCCGGATAAGAGGTAATCTACTGTATACTGTATAATAATCAGAATTCAATGATGGAGCTCTGTGGTACACCGTTTAGGGCTATTGCCCATTCTTGCCCACTCTGATTTATGAAAATATAATATGATGTCTTAGTATAATGCTCGATAATATAATATCTTAGTTTTCTATATTTGAGATAGATTTAGCTTTGATGTAGAAATGACGCCATTCATGTACAATTTATTGTATAAATGAATAAAGATATAGTAACGATTGACTATTGACTATGACTTTTTTGAGTTACAATCCCGCTCACCCGGATGTATGCGATGACAAACGTCAGTGTGTAGCCTCGCTCGCCGTTGGTCTCCCCAGCCGCCATGCCGCCCGCCTGAGCCGCAATCTTGTAGATTTTCTTCTCCTGAACCGCCACATCCTCCGGCTCCCCTGCAACAAAGAAATTTCTTAATTTCCATTGAGCGTGGCTGAATCGGCCGTGGGATCGCGGTCTTCTGACTAGGCAACGTTTATACACAGAAACGTAAAAATCTGAATTTGATTTTTAGGACATCTAAGTGCATAGTGAAGAGTATTTTGTTGCCTTACAAGAAGAAATTAGTTGTTTTTCTCTGTTGACACTGCTCAAACTAACAGGTTGGAGTAGTTTTTCAGCCTAATTTAAAGGGTTACTGAGTAAGAAAATTTATTAAAGAACGATTGGAATAGACTGAATACAGAGAATGATTGAAGAAAAGATGCTTCAAATATAATATCCAATATTATCAGTTCATCACGAAGAATGAATGCACCAGGTTATTTGATGTACCATGCTTGGCAATTTATTTATTTAATTTATTTATTTACATACAATTTTTGCAACTATTCAATTTAAATTAATATAGATTGATTTTCACACAGTGAATGACCATGTCTCTTTTACGATTCTCAAATAACATCTCCCTATAAGATAAAACACAAAAAAGTTGTAGGTGCCTTCCCCTCCACACACAAAGATACTGCGACTCAAACTGAAATCATCGATATTGAAGCAATTCATTGACATGGCTGTGATTGATGATACATCAAGTATGGCAAGACCCTGTAAAAAGCCAAATAGTGAAGAACCACTATCCAAAGCTATTTGTTCAAGATACAAATTCCCCGAGTACTTCTCCAGTTGGCTCTGGATGGCTCTCTGACTTGTTCATTACAGTACAGAGGTCGTCATTGGGATCATCAAAAATAATCTATCACAGTATTCCAAAGTCCTTTGGCTAGCGATAGTGAACAGTTTCCTTGCACCTTGGTTCCTCCTCAACTCTTTTGTAGCACATTACCCATGAATTTGGTCCTGCACACACGGAAGAAGGATTGGTGGAACCTTAATGCTTGTCTAGTTAACCCCCTCCTCCCCCCCACCCCCTCGGGCATGTAACTGGGGTTGGCCGAATGGGTTTTGAAACAATTCCCTCTAGGAAACAATTCTGGGGCCTCTCAATCCCAATTTAACAATTTCTTCTGTTCACTCACCTTCAAACAGCAGCGTGGCCACACAGACCTGATCCAGACTGAATCCCTTAACCCTCGTGAGCAAAGTCTTCTTAACCGTCTCCATGATTCCGCCCCAGTAGCCGCTCACCGGCCGCAGCGCTTGGCCAAACTGGAACTGCTCGTTGTCCATCAGACGGATGCTGGCGGGTTGACACCTCTGAAACACAACGAGGTGAGTTGGCAGCCCTGTATCCTACCCAGTGGCCGTTCTGTCGACTTGAACTGCACATTGTCACGGGTTGGCACCTCTGCAACACAACAAGGTGAGTTGGCAGCCCTATATCATTCCATCAAACAAATGCTGGCGGCAGGTTGGCACCTCTGCAACACAACGTGGTGGGTTGGCAGCCCTGTATTATTCTATCAGATGGATGTTGGCAGGATGGCACCTCTGCAGCACAACATGTTGAGTTGGCAGCCCTGAATACAGACATTGGACAGCTTGTGACAAAAGCACATTCAATTATAAATGACCATTCCTATTACTTGATTCTCTTCTCGTCTCTTCTTATACATACTGAAGTTGGTTGACTATCGATTTTTAAAACAGATAAAAAAAGAATAATGGTAGGTCTGATTGGCTATTTAAAATTGCCAGCTCCTAATTAATTCATCTTTCTTCCTCCTTACCTCTTTTAAATCAACCATGATTTAAAAAGTCAGATCATGAGCCCTGGATGAAGTTATGGGGTTCTTACTGATTTGTCCAACTTGATGGATTGAATCCTTGAAGGTCCCTTATCTGACAAACTCTTAGGTCTGCCATTTTGGGGTAATATTGTCCAAAACATGAAACAAAGCTGAGTAGTGGCCTTCGTCTAGTGATAACCTTCAATCAGGCAATAGGATGAATCAATCACCTAAAAGATGCTTTATTTTAAGGCGTGGTTCTATTTTTCAGGGAGTCGATTGACTGACCAGAAAAGAAAAAGAATTAGCCTCAATCAATTACAAGATCAAACCTGGAAACACAAGAGCCTTGGGGGCAAAATCTAATTAGTCCAAGACACCTAATACGTAACAAAAACAGACATTTTAGACAGACCTAATAGACATTTGTCTATGATTTGTGATTTGTTTTAGAAAAAAAAGTGGTATAGCCCAATTTAAATGACGTGCCCCAGTCCACCTGTAAGATTACTTCTTAACTTTACCATTGAGCGTACAAACAGCCTCGTATGATTTGTTTATGCAACATCAGTGGGTATAGTCCAATTCAAATGACATGGCTCAGCCCTTCCAGAACTTAGCATGGGTTACTTTGGCGTTGGGCTTACAAATAGCCTTGTATATGATATGTGTATGCAAAAAAGTAAGTATTGTCCGATTGAAATGACATGGTTCAGTCCGCACATAAGACTAATGTTAATTTCAGCAGTGAGTGAGCTTGTAGACGACCTGAGCCATCTCATTTGGCCTGTTCTGTACTCACCTGTCGGGCGACTTCTCGCATGCATCTCACACCAGACTCGAAGTCCGGAAAGACGATGGACCCGTACTTCTTGCACCTCGGGAGCGGTCGGATTTTAAGTACGACTTCTGTCACCACTCCAAGGGTTCCTGCAATGACATAGATAGGTTAGGTTAGGTTATGTTCCCATCATTCACCGAACAGTGCGACTTTTCTATGTTGGGTTCCTTGTCTCTATGTACCTTCGCTGACCAGAATTACATGGATAGGTTAGGTTATGTTTCCCTACCTTCGCTGCCCAGTATGACATGGTTAGGTTAGGTTATGTTTCCCTACTTTCGCTGCCCAGTATGACATATTTAGATTAGGTTATGTTTCCCTACCTTCGCTGCCCAGTATGACATGTTTAGATTAGGTTATGTTTCCCTACCTTCGCTGCCCAGTATGACATGTTTAGATTAGGTTATGTTTCCCTACTTTCGCTGCCCAGTATGACATGTTTAGATAGGTTATGTTTCCCTACCTTCGCTGCCCAGTATGACGTGGTTCAAGTCCGGCCCGGCGGAGACTCTCGGCCCCAGACAGGCTCGGTCCAAGGTCCCGCGCGGCGTCACCATCCTCACCCGCACCACCAGGTCCTCGATGTTCCCGTACACGTTCTTCTTCATCCCGCTGGCCCTTGTGGCCACCCATCCGCCAAGGCTATGGTGGAAAATGACGTTTTAAGTCCAAGTAAAAACAATAACTTACTTTTAGCGAATTTCTCCTATAGGGAAGAAGCTGTTACCAGGTCTCTTGGTAAGACTTAAGCCAAAGACCATTATAACTTTTTGTTTTGTGGTCCCCACATGCAAAAAACACCATTTTCATAAATATACATATATCTATGTGTGTCTTTGAGCACGATAACTTGCGTAAAAATGGTCCAATCCGAATGAAATTTGGCAGACATGTTAAGTAGTGATTATTCGGACGAGTTCGAAAACCAGCCTGGGGCCCTATTTTTGAAATGGGTGAGTTGGCAGGCGGTTGAGTGAGTCACTCATCCCTCAAGTTATTTGTTTTTAATCATAAAATTAATTCACAGATAAAAATAAAAATATTCCTATCTATCTTTAAGAATTCAGCCCCACAACATCTGTGAATATCATTTCAATAGGTAGGCCCCTACTTATTCTTAAAAATTCATAATTTTAATACAGACATAATATACATTGAGTATTTCACCAATCCAACCATTTTTACTCACCAAACAATAGGCTGTTGAGTAAAAACGGGTGAGTTGACAGGAAACAAGCTTCTTCTTCTTCTCTTTTGGAGGAAGTAATAATAGCAATCAGTGTTGGGGAAGCTACTTTTAAAATGTAGCTAGCTACAGCTACTAGCTACAGGTTTTAAAAAGTAGCTTTGCTACAGCTACAGTTACAGGTTTTAAAAAATAGCTAGCTACAGCTACAAAAATCCTGCTAGAGCTACAGCTACTTTTTTAGCTACTTTCATGAAATAATTCCTACTTTCCCTGCCTTTTGCAGTAATCACAGTGGTGTGTTGACTGAACTGAACACCCATCTGGCTTTTAGACGTATTACGCCAAGTGTAGTTCAAGAAAATAAATAAATAAATAAAAATCAATGAACTTACAAGTGTTTAAAACTATTTGCCATTGTAGGCTTGTTTAAAATATATTGTCTAAGTTTTAAATGAAATGTTAGGTATCTAAGTAATAAACACTAACATTAATTTTGTGTTACATCATATTTATACTATCTTAACATTTAAAATCTATATATAGTCCAGGCAAAGAATGCACAAAAAGAGGTATAGAGGCAATTGCATGGATCACAATTTTTGACTTTGTAACTTTGTTTGGACTAGTTAGGAGTAAAACATATCAAAAGTCCCCGCCCTTAGCCCTTGCGCCGGCTGGGCTGGAAGGGCCTAAAGGTACAATTTTTTGTTTTTTCCTAAATATCTTGAAAACTATCAACTTTTAGTATTCCTTATAAATTTGAAAATTAAAGAAAATTAAATTTCCTGTAAGAAAAATATATAATATGTCTACTTTGGTCCAACCGTTTACAAGGTAAGCACTAATTTTATTAATATTTAAAAAATATCCCTTCCATAAGAAATACATGTAAATTTGTGGGTAACATAGATGCCCAATTGGGCAACGTTTTTTTCACCTAAAGGAAAATGAACAGTATTAAGGAAATATTGATGACACTTCCAGTAAATTGACACCTCAATCATAGAAATTGGTCCAAAATTAAGGCGTTGGCGAGCTCACAAAATACGTTATTTTTCAAGGAATTATAACAAATTGTAATGATTCTTTGGAAAATAACGTATTTTGTGAGGTCACCAACGCCTTACTTTTAGACCAATTTTTATGATTGAGGTGTCAAATTACTGGAAATTTTATCAATATTTCCTGAATGCTGTTCATTTTCCTTTAGGTGAAAAAATCGTTGCCCATTTAGGCATCCAAGTTACCCACAAATAAATTTGTAACATGTATTTATTATGGAAGGGATATTTTTTTAATATTAATAAAATTAGTGCTTACCTTGTAAACGGTTGGACCAAAGTAGACATATTATATATTTTTCTTACAGGAAATTTAATTTTCTTTAATTTTCAAATTTAATAAGGAATACTAAAAGTTGATAGTTTTCAAGATATTTAGGAAAAACCAAAAAACTGTACCTTTAGGCCCTTCTCGTCCAGCCGGCGCAAGGGCTAAGGGCGGGGACTTTTGATATGTTTTAATCCTAACTAGTCCAAACAAAGTTACAAAGTCAAAAATTGTGATCCATGCAATTCCCTCTATAACATTTCGTTGCCTGGACTAATATATAAAGGAGAAGGGGTTTTCTATCGGACAGCAAATCTCCAAAACTATAAGACCCAAAGAGTTGAAATTTGGCACATGTGCTCCCCTTGGGTCTTAGATGCACACTAAGAGACGATTTTACAAAATTCTCAAATGGTTTATGGTACTTCATGGTACTTCAAAGTTTTAATGTTCAATTATAGGGAAGGATATAAGGTTGTCATGGCAACCTTAAAAAGTATCTATATAATTAATATGCCAACACAAAATTTGTCTTATGAACTCCTCCGTCATTTCTTAACCAATTTTGATCATTGACGGCTCATTGGAAAGAGCGTGTCGCGTAGATTTGCAAACTGGCCTTACATTTTTGAAAAAGTCCCTTGGGCTCTGCCCCATTGGCTTTTAAAGTTCCCATGTTATCCTTATGAAGAACATAATTGTTTACATTTTGATCAGCTGGATAATTTAATTGCTGTTATTTTTTAATTTGTGCAAACATAACCCTCAAGACGGATCGTGTTAGCATGATTGTGTTTTAAATTTGTCGCCATTTGAATTATCGCTCTGCTAGAGTAGCGCACGATTCCGTGCGCTCGGATCCACTAGTGACAAATTAAATCCTAAAAAAGACAGAGGAAGGTTTTATGTTTTTCCACGGGTGAAACCGTGTTGATCAGCAGCTAGTATATATATAAGTATGAATGTATACGTATGAAGTATGAAGTATGAAATATGAAGTATGAATGTATATGTATACGTATGAAGTATGAAGTATGAAATATGAAGTATGAATGTATATGTATACGTATGAAGTATGAAATATGAAGTATGAATGTATATGTATACTTATACATTCATAGTCAATGGTACTACCCATATGAAATAATAATCGGCTGATGATTTTACCATCACATGATATGGATTTAGTAAACAAATACACTCAGCAAAGGTAATAGAATAGCTATCTCCCATAAGACCTGTACTGAAAGGTAAACATGGAATTGAGGTACACGTTGTCATACACTACACAAATTTTTTGCTTACACCACCCAATGCGTAGCAATATCATCAGCTGTATTTCATGAACATTAACATTGATTATAAAGAAAAAAAAGTTTCATAAAATCAATGACAATAATTATTACTGGCAATAGTGTCGTCTGTATTTTTGTTCAGTCTATCCATGCGTTCTGTAAAGTCAATGGACACTTCTTCACTATATTGCTCGCCTCTAATCTTGATTTTCATCGCTACCAAGTAAATGTGGAAATATATCAAATCAGTTAAATTAAATATTAAAGTGCGAGAATAATTACATAAGACGGCCGATCTGTAGAAGTTTTTTAACCATTACTCAACACTGTTTAGTAGCAAAATAATTGTTGAAACATCGCGTAGATACGTTAGAAACAGTACAAGACCACATTGTGTTAAAGGCAGGATTAAAAACCAAATTTATTAAAGTCAGGACATTTCGAGTTTTTAAAATTACAATAACTATGGATGGCAATAAGAAATCCGTTTGATACTTAAAATCTCAAAACTACGATTTTTTAATGACGTAATTTGAAACAATCATTGTATTGCTTGAAAATACATCCTTGAAGTGAATGAAGATGTAAATATTTGTATTAGTTTTCTTATATGCAAATTAGTAGAGAAGAATTGTGTTTGGCGTTTCTATGTCAACAGCCTCCCGTTAAACTATGTGCACGAGCGGTCTATTGGCCTCACCCTATACTGTTAAATAACAAAACATACAATTTTTTTAAATCTAAACGGTATATTAATATTCAAGATCAAAAATTGTGACCTTTTTTCGCTGCTTCTGTGTATTGTAGAAAAAGTCCATGCGCAACAAAATAATTTATTTATCTGTGAATATGCACAATCGCATTAAAATTTACATTATAGGCTTTGAGAAATATAGACAAATGTGTTTAAAATTTAAAACAATTTTGTTGGGACTGAGCTGGTATGTTGGTTACGAATTAACAATAAAATTTCGCAAAACTATGCTTAACGTTAATTGAGCGATTAACATGTTACAGGTTTAATTGTTACAGGTCTGTGTAATTGTCCACGAAGGCCATACGTTTTAGAAACTCAGCAAGAGTAATACCTCATATTTTTTATAAAATTGTCAAACTGAAAACTTTTTGAAGAATAATTTTCGTTTGGTTGAATCTTATTCAATAATGATGAAGTTTCTAATGTCTATTGTAAGTACTTTTTTCTTAGTATTAAACATACAGTCTGCATCCATCCTTTATAGCTATGTGGTTGAATGACGTATTGTCCGCGTTAAGAAATGTATATACGGACTGAAAAAATCGGCATATTTTTATCTAAATTGGTTTCAGAGTCTTAACTTTCACACCGTCTTTGATGAGAGAAAAGCAAATTCCGAGGTAATTATCAACTCTTGACCTAAACTTGGTTTGTGGCTTCATCTAGATGAGATCCAATGTATTTTAGTCAAAGATCCCCGAAATTTCCATTTTTGTGCCAGAAACCTGCAAACTCATTACCCATGTTATTCTTATGGAAAATAAAAAATTATATACCTGCATTATTTCTTAACATAACCCCGTGAAACTTGGTATATAGCTTCTTCAAGTTAAGATCTACTAAATATGAACTAAAACAACCCAGTTTTAACACACCTGTTGCAGCAAACCTGCATCCTCATTCTCCATTAATTTGTATGCAGATTATAAAAAATATGTCAAATCTGGCTATGTTGGACTGAAATATGTTCTTAAGCATTTGAAATTCGTTGAGTATGCAGGAATGCTGTAAAGGGGGTGTTTATGTCTTGAAAAATACATCAAACATGATGATACTTTAGTAGATGAGTACTACTTTATTGACTGAAGACAGCTCAAAGCATGTAACAATTTTTCAGCAGTTTAAGATCAGTTTAGGTAGCGAAAAAACATGAATAAAATCAATCATATTAAAAAAACAAAAAACTGAACTCCTGACAAGTTATATCCTGACAGTTAATTGATCTTGACAGTTAACTGACAGTTAACTGTTCCTGACAGTTAATTGATTGAATTAGAGTTAAAAATAGCATCCGATCGAACTTATTATAAATGTGTATGCCATTTGAGAAGCGTTATATTGAGATTATATCCATCAAAATCCATTGAATATTGTTAGTACTTTTCAGATACAGTTTGCGGCATTGAGTTTCATATGCCTACCATATCAAAAACCAAACCATATACTTAACGGTCATTCTAAAAAGGATGTCGTATCAAAATGAATAGGTTTTGAGTGTTATTTTTTCAGGTTCTTGTTATGTTATTAACAATACCAAATGAAATTTCGGGATCTGAAGAAAACCAACCTGGAAGCATTGAGAACCAGGCCGGCCAAGGAAGTAGTGGAGACGGTAATAAAGGAGGCCAAGCAGCTGTAGACTTCAAAACGAGATCCTTGTGTTATAGAACCGCTAAAGTTGACAGGGACGTTTTCGCACAGATGTCAGATACCAGATTATACATTGACATGAAAGAAGAAGTTAAAAATTGGTGAATCAGGGGTGTTTAACCTTCATAGAAAATGTGGATGGCCCAAAGTCGTCGTTCGCCGCACCTAAGTACAAAGTCCAAGAGGATCACGGCGAGGAACTGTTAGGAACTGCCGAGGTTAAATTAGAATTTATCCTCAGCAGCACAACCACCAGTTCCTCGCCGTGATCCTCTTGGACTTTGTACTTAGCTGCGGCGAACGACGACTTTGGGCCATCCACATTTTCTATGAAGGTTAAACATCCCTGATTCATTAATTTTTTAGCCGCATTAAGGATATCTATATCCTTCAACAACAGCAGCAGCAGGAAACATCGTAAACAGCAGCTTCAGCATGCGTCTGTCTTCGTATGGAATCGACTTGTCACTTTAATAAAATGTTTTAACTGTAATACTATTTGTCATACGTTATTTATCACCAAGTCTTTCCGTCTAAAACCACTGAATACGTGAGAATCTGAGAAACCTTTATCATTTGGATTTAATCCCAACATTCAGCTTGGTATAAAAAATTATCGTTTCGAGTTTATTTTTGAACTTTACATTTGAATTTTACATCTTTGCTCATTGAATTCAACCGCAATTAATCAAAGCAGGACATCCGCTTCTTAGCTATCTTGAAAGCATCGTGTAAATTAGACCTCTACAGTCAAAAGTATTTTAAACATGTTTATTTTGGTCCGAGTAAAAATCCCCCCCAAAAAATTCCAATCCTTTTCAACATTCTGTACAGTTCTTTTTGTTTTTTCGTATAGAAGAAGTTTGAATCGAGGTCAGGTTATTTCAAATTAATTTTATTTGAAGTAAATAAATCAATACTAACAAAATGGGCCCTCCCCCCCATATCCAGAGGTCTAGAACTATGACGATTCTGGTGTCCTGAAATTCTCAAATATTTAATCGAATCACTAGAAAACTATTATAAACATAACATTGCAGTTCGTCTCTGTTTTATCTTGAAATATGGCCTACTCCGTTACCAGAGCTGCCAAACATTGCTTATTACCACCATTGATCTGGGATAGATATAAATATAAATATAAAGGTGAATGGCTGGTTGGTGTAGTGGTTATAGTGCCCGCCTATAAACTTGTAGGTAGCCGGGTCGATCCCGAGAAAAGTTGGTAGCTTTTTGAAGGGTTGTTTCTGGAGCCAGCAGCCATTGGTTTTTGGGCTATTAACAATCCTGTCAAAGGAACGTGCCAACCTTAGTCAGTAACAAGGCTACAAGATCGCGCCACTATCATTACGATCATCACACTCATCCTTCATCCTTCACTCATATTCAGGGTAACGTCCTCCATGAGGTACCTGTCTCAAAAAAGAATGATTAAAGAATGAATGAATGATAATAAACAATACATGTTAACATTAATCTCAACAAACATTAACTGAGTTTGTTTACAAAATAAAATCTACTATATTTTTGTCTACCGCTCACCTATGATCGTACAGCCGTACGATACACTACTTTGACCTAGAAACTTGAAATTTTGCATGGACGTTCCTCTTAAGGCATAGGCATCCGCTAAGAAAGGATTTCTAAAAATGTCCTTAGGGCTGCTCCCTATGGTACATCAAGTTCCAATGTTACAAGGAAGCTTAGGAAGTTGTCATGGCAACCTAATGAAGTAGTACCTGGTGAAGTAGTACCTGGTAATGGAGTACCTGGTGGACCGAGCCTTGCTCGGTGTTATTTCATGTTTACGAGTTCATCAACTTACAATAAAATATTTCAATATCATAAAATTGATAATTTTTTATTGCTCCATGGACTCTTCATCCCACTTGCTGTATTTTCCCTTGATTGCTGTATACTCTACATACTGTTATGATTACTTCATTTGTTAACACTTTACTTGTTTATTTTCGTTGCCTTCACGGCAACCCATAAGGCAAATGTTAAAATTTTACAACTTTTAAATTCGATTTATTACGTGAATAGATTTTCTCTGGCCAAGTAATCTGCATAAAAGACGTTTTTGAGACATAAATTACTTATTTCCAGACTTTGAAGGAAATCCTCGGAGCCGTTTTTGAGATAATTGTGCAAGCACGCAAGCAGGCAAACAAGCATACAAGCACGATAACATTACTCAAATAAGAGTATAGGATAAGAATTTAAATGAGACATTAAATCATAAGTCCAAGGAAGTTTTTCTGTTTTTCCATGGGTGAAACCGGGCTGATCAGCTAGTTATACAAATATCTGTTAGATATTCAAACAAAATGTATATAGCTAGAACAGTATTAGAAGGTCTATTATAGATCACACCCGTGTATCGAGACCCTTAGGCTGAATACTTTTTCACATTTTAATATACATGCTAGAGCTATTTGAGGCTAAACATGGCTAAAGACCTAGACTTCAGTTCACGCATTATATCTCTGGTAATAATAATAATAATGATTTATTTGCCGTTTTACAAAAAATGCATTGACAAAGTCACATTACAGTCAAGACAGACATGTCAGAAATACATTGTTCTTAATTTAGGTATTTAGGTCTACCTTACTTAATTAAGGTTGGTACCAATAAGTATTAACCTAAGTCTGGTGATAGCCTGCTAAAATTAATCAGTAGTCTCAGAATCTAAAAACTGATGTCTTTAAGGTCAAAAAACTCCGAGAGGGCATAAAAAGGATTTTTTAAAAGCCAATTATAAAACTTTTTTAGAAAGATATTTAATGGATATTTATTTATTAAATTAAATAATTTATTGTAGATTTTTTGAGATGTAATGATGTGGCATTTAACAGTTTTAGTCAATCTGCAATGTTCTATAGCTATTTTATTTTTGTTTCTGGTGTTGTATAGGTGGAAATCACTGTTTAGATTTAATGACTGAATGTTTTTAAGCGCAAAAGAGACCGAATCAAAAATGTATAGGTTTATTACTGTTTGTAGTCTCAGGTTGATAAATAAAGGCTTACAGTGCTCCAAGGGATCAGCCTTTGCCATTACTCTGACTGCCTTCTTTTGAAGAATAAGAATATCTGTGATTTTACTACAATTCCCCCAAACAAGAAGACCATATTTAATTATAGATTGAAAGAAGGCAAAATAAACGGATCTAATATAGTTTTCAGGCACACAACACAAGATACGCCTAAGTATGAAAATTACCCTACTCAGCTTCTTTGACAAAAATTCAATGTGGGAATTCCATGTCAGTTCACTATCGAGAAAAATGCCAAGAAATTTTACAGTAGTGCAGAAATTTATTGATGGCTCATCTAGTGGGTTTTGTCTTAGGGTAAACAAAATGTTTTTTGTTTTATTTTCATTTAATAAAAAGCCATTTGCTCTGAACCAATTAGAAGCTTCTTCGACTGTTTCTTTAGCAAGATCTAGCAGTAATTGAAAATCAGTGTTGGAATTTAGAAAAGTAGTGTCATCTGCATATAAAAAAGACTTTGCTTTAACGGAGCTAGGAAGATCATTTATCTGTATTAAAAACAGAAGAGGGCCCAAGACTGATCCCTGGGGCACGCCAGTTAAAACTTCAATTTCATTGGACCAATTTCCATTCACAAAAACTTTTTGCCTACGATTTGTTAAATAGGACTTGAAAAAGTTTGATATATTTCCACTGACACCATAATAGTGTAGCTTTAAGATTAGTTCATCGTGATTGACGCAATCGAAGGCCTTACTCAGGTCACAAAAAGTGGCCTGAGCAAAGGCTCTGTTCTCAAAATTATTAAGAATCTCTCTAATTAGTGCATCTATAGCATCAATGGTGCTTTTACCCTTTCTAAAACCAAACTGTGACACAATTAAATAATTGTTAATTTCAAGATAAAAAACTAGTTGGTCATGAACTATGATTTCAATAATCTTTGAAAAAACAGGTATGATTGAAATAGGACGATAACTTTCAGGCAAGTTCCGTGGACCCTTCTTATACACGGGGAAAATTCGGGACAGCTTCAATTCATCCGGGAAATATCCTTCAGTTGAGCATTTATTTATAGATAAAGTCAATGGTTCTAAAAATGTGTGGTAGATACGTTTGAAGATGTTGTTAGATAATTGAAAAATATCAACACTATCTGAATTTTTAAGTTTTTTTTTGGCTGCGATAACTTCATTAACTTTGACATTTCTAAAAATGAAATTACTTTTTGTAATTGGATTTTTTTCTAGTAAGGCCATGCTGTCAACACTAGGCTTTTTAATACTATCTTTTATGTTATTTACTGAGTCAATAAAGTATTGGTTAAATCAGTCTGGAGTTATGTTAATAGTTTGAGACAAGGGTTTGCAAGATTCATCTTTTATAATTTGCCAGGCAGTCTTGCATTTATTTTTACTGTTTTCTATTTTAGTTACGTTGTAGGCTAACTTAGCATCCTTAAGATTCTTTTTATAACACGATTTTAATTTAGAATATTCTTCTTTTAGTCTGTCACTCTCAGAGTTTTTTACCAGGGTATGCATGAACAGAAGTCTTTCTTTCATAAGGGCCAGATCCCTCGAATACCAAGTATTGCAATTTTGTTTCTTTTTAATTTTATTACGATGCCTTTTTATGGTTGAAAAATATTCTACTCTGTTACGTATGATCCCAATTAAAGACTTAAAAAAATCCTGAGCGTTAAGTGAATTCTCATGATTAATTAGAGTGTCCCAATTAAATGATAGTAGACTTCTTTCCAAGTCACCAATGGCTGATTAGGGAGGTATATTTTACTGATACAGTTTATGCTCTCTCTCTCTCAACATCCTGAGAACCATTTGAATTCTGTCTATCCATTAAAGATAACGAGTTTGTTTTCTTATGCCTCAAAGGAAAATTTACAAGCAGTCCATCATGGTCTGAAAATGGATATTTAAAAATATTGCTTGTTGTTTTATAACTAAGTTGAGAATTTACAAAAACATTATCTAAGCAGTTTTCACCTCTAGGAGGGGAGTTATTTAAACAATAAAAATCGAACTGCCTAAGAACATTTAAAAACTGTTTTACAGTGGTTTTGTTTGTCGTGATATCAAAATTTGCATTCAAAACACCTCCGATCACAATTTTGTACTTTGATCAGGGAGTTAAGAAATTTAAAAATTCCTCTAGAGAGGACAAAAACTCACCAGAGTTTCCAGATGTTGAGTGATAGAGTGATGCTACTGTAACTTTAAAATCATCATTAATTATGGCTGTCAACTCAAAATGCAACTCTTTACAAAAAACATTTACGTCTAGTTTCCGTGTTATTATGTCATTTTGAGCAAATATTAGAGAGCCCCCTCTTATGTGATCATCTCGGCAATAGCTAGATGCACAGTAAAAACCTCTTGGACAAGCAATATCTGTTTCCTCTAGTTTCAACCAATGTTCAGACAAGCAAATGAATAATAAATTACTAAAACCAATTAAAAAACTCTCTAAGGACAAAATTTTTCCGTATTGAACGCCTTGAATGTTAAGATATAAGACCTGACAATTTTTATCTATATTAAAACTTAAACTATCCCTACTGGTTGTATCACCTGCCTTAAAAAACTATTACAGTCAGATTTACTATTTACAACATTCTGTGTTTCTACAAGAGTCGAAATTTCAACAATATTTTGAACAGGTGACCCTGTCATACAATCAGAGGAAGATTCACTGCACACCCTTTGATCACTTATTACACTTTTACTCTGCTATTTCACATTCACAACACTATTTCTTGGACTTGTCACATTCGGTGTAGCTGTTGAGCCAACAGTGTGATGGGTTTGCAGGGTTTCATCTGCTTGTGGATTATCGTCATGTTGTAGTTTCTGCTCTGCCGCAGTCCCAGTTGTGTCCTCCGAGTCTTTCAATGCAAAAAGCTGCTTCATCTTTCCTAGGAACTCATTGTAAGGCGTGCCGTTTCTTAAAACTCTGTAAGAGACTTCATTTTGTATAACAATTTCAACAGAGGTGTTTACAGAGGCGTTTGTGCTTTCAACTAAGGAGAGAATTCTTGTTGAAAAATGTGTGAGAGGAATCCTATCCCTTACGCAGCCCATTGGCGAGCACACAAGGTGTTTGTAGCCTCTTCTCTTGAAATCCTGTATTAAATACTGGAATGCCTCATCGTAGGTCTTTGTAGTGGGCTTGCTGTTGTAAGTGTTTTTCGTTATTAAACTGTATATCCCAGCACCTGTAGAAGTTTCTTGAAACGCCAGTCTCTTACTTATACAGTTTCCCAATGAAGGTCTGCTGAACTTTTCTCTAAAAATAACCGCAACTCCTTCACTCATATGTCCCTTGCTGTCAAAGTCTGCTGAGATACAGTGGGCGAATGCCACATCAGCATTAGAGGAATACTTATTGATTATGTTTCCCATATTTGCTTCTGCTACTTTAATTTGTCCCTGATTTAGTTTTATCTTCATGAGAGTGTCAGTGTTGATTTTTGGTGCTAAGTTTTCTCTTTGTCCTTTACTGTTATTTTTATTAATAGAAAATTTATTTCTTTGGCTTAAAGAATTGAGGCTGTTGAGGAACAAGTAGCTGACTTTCAATTTTCCTTTATCATTTAAATGAAGCCCCTGCTTGGTGAAATGGTGTCTCTGCAGGCCATCCAAATCAACTAAATACACAGACTCAATGCGGGCTGCCAATTCCCTAATGTAGTAGTTCAATAGAATTACATCATCGTGGGCTTCATCCTCTTGAGCTAAGTCAAATCTTTGAGGCACAGTAGTTATTAGTACAGGTTTTTTCACACTTAGGTCGATGAGTTTATTTTCTAGGTCCTTGTAAATAGTTGTTATATCTTCATTTATCAAATCATTTGTCCCACCTAATAGTAATATAGCATCATCGGAGCTGTTTGTCGGTAACACTGCATTGATCACTTGAGTAAGCCATGCATTAGGCATGACTGTACCCATAATTTTCACATTCCCTTTACTTACTTCCTTTATTTGATTTGCAATCCCTCTTCCCTGACTATCAGAGAACAATGATACTTTCATTTTTGTCTGAGGAGTACGGTTCATTGTTATTTGTTTCAAATGGTTAACATTTTTTCCACTTCTATGTTTGTTAGTCAGGTTGTTCGGTTTGGTGGTTTTTTCTTTGTTAGTTTCTTTCTCTTTATTATTACAGGATAAGTCTGATAAGATTTCATACTGGTTACAGAGAGGTACAGTAAATGATTGTGTTTTATCTTTGACATTTTTAACCTTGCGGTTTTTTGTTTTTGTTGAGTCCATTCAGACTTTGTAAACGGCTGTTTTTGATCAGTTTTGACTTGTTGAGTTGAGGAGACTGTACTGGTCTTAGTTGAGGGGCCTTGCAGTTTCAATACAAGAGCCTCGTTTTCCTTCATTAGTTTGTCAATTTTTTCTTGTAAGGATTTGTTTTCTGCTAATAAGTTTTTATCCAGCGTTTGCATGTCCGATGAGGTTTTTATTATTTCTTGAGTTATTTCTTTAGTTGCTTTCATGGGTATAATCGGTTTGAGCAGAAGTGTTGAAAGTATACTGGACTCCATGTAAATATATTGGTTGTTGAGGGTCAGTAGAGCAATCTGGGCTCGTTTATTGAGCAACATACCTGCTGTGATTTCTGGAAAAAAAGCAGGGAGATGGTCCCACTCATTACTTAAAGCATGAGTTTGTAAAAACTGCAGAATAAGCTCAGAAAACATTAGTAGATATACCCCGCAATCAACTATGTTGGTTTGTTGTGGAACCTTTAAGGGGGTGACATCGTAGGTTGTTGTACCTGTTCCCAGATATTTTGTTATTTTTAATACCAAGTCACATGCATACTTGAAATTGTATTTATTGAAGGAATCAAAATAGTAAAACTTGTCAGAGTTTCTAATATATAACAGCAAACTCCAGTGAGAACCGGAATTCCCCTCTTCATCAATTGCTGGGGAGTCATTGACTGGTATCACAATGTGAGATTTATTTTGTAGCTCCAGTGGGAGAAGAATGTGGTCGACATCCATTAAGCATTTCAGAGCCTGAGCTATGACAGGATTCATAAGATGTACATTGTCGTTTTGTAATATCTTCGTGGATAAAAAGGTAAAATAATTCAATATGGTGTCATCATCAATCCATCCTTTTTTCATGATTGACATTGTAGTTGATACCTTATCATTTGTTTGGGTATTGACACTTTTAAAGATAGTCTTGGCAGTAATAGGTGTGGATTGTTCAGGATTTGCTTTAGAACCACTTGAAGATTGTTTGGTCCTCAGCTTAGAGTCTACAGATGTTGATAATCGACTAGGAATATTTTGATTGTTTTTGAGTGTACTGGCATAAGAGCCGTTTGCATGTGTTTTAGTATCTGTAAGTGTTAAAAAATGACCTGAAGAGTTATTCCCACTAAATTTATTATCAGTCTTTGGATTAATCGTGGTAATTGGTTTTCCATTAGATGATG
Source organism: Flexamia atlantica (assembly GCA_035578135.1). Classification (NCBI taxonomy): domain Eukaryota; kingdom Metazoa; phylum Arthropoda; class Insecta; order Hemiptera; family Cicadellidae; genus Flexamia; species Flexamia atlantica. Next base: position 21,114,305 of record JAQJVK010000013.1, on the reverse strand, counting down.
TTTGTAAATTGTTAGGACTACTACAAGCAATTGGGGCATCATCAATCAATGAAAAAATATCTGGGGCTGTCTGGCTTTGTTGCGTCAAGCTGCTGTCATGTTTTGATGATGAAAAATTTTTAATGAAGCTTTTTTCTATTTCCTTCATTGCCTTTGAGAAGTTTTTGTCCTTAATTTTATTTGTGCCATGTATTGATTTGTTCTCCAAAAATAAGCACACATTGTTTTCATTAACAACAGCTGTTTGTTCAGTACCATAAAACTTCACACTGTATTTGGGTAATTTTTTTGATAGATCAATGTCTGTTATGTTAGCAGGCCAATATGAGTGTCCCCTAACTTTTGCAAAAATCTTGTCCCCTATCTTGTATTTACAATTAACAGCCATTTTCATCCAGGAACCAATATTATATTAAATTTAATATTTTGACAGATTCAATACTCAGATGCAACAGCAATTATGAATTCAAAGTTCACAGAGGGAGAAAATCAATCAATATGCTTCGTTATAAAAAAGAAAGAGATTTTCATGACTGTTTACATAAAATCAAAATAAACTAACTGTGTTTACAATCTCAAGTATAATGTAAACAAAGTCTTATCAATATTGTTACTAGTTTGGGCTACACTTCCTCGTTCCAATAGCAGGCCCAGGTCAAGGTCCAATCCTTTTCTTAGAGATCATAGATATCACTGATTATCTGATCTTGTTATCTAACCAATTTCCTGTTATATCTGATTATTTTTACAGTTTATTAATGATAACTATGAAGAAAATAATTACTAAGTTGAAGTTGTTAAGCCATAAAAATCACCATTACTAACTGCATTACTTGGTACTAAGTTCATGAACTAAAGATGAATATTACCATACATTACAATAAGAACTTGAGGAGCACTACCATCACAAGACTCACTGCTAAGGGGTCTTCCCCCACCACTCTAAGGGGTCTCCGGCTATGCAGGGTTCCCAGATTTTAAAATCCCATTATCGTACGCTAGCTGCTAGAATTATCGTATTTCCTGCCAAATTATCGTACAAAGGTACAATTACAATTAAATTATGTAAAAGTGAACTATCTTTTTTGGTGCAATGTGATTTTAGCATATTTTCTGTTTTTATATGCATATGTACGAATAAAGAAAAATCATACACAATGGAATGGAAATAATAAAATAGTTAAAACACTTAGTTAAAGTCTTATATGATTTTCAAAAATAAATACGTAAAAAAATAACTGTTTTACAATTTGGGCGAAAGTTTACTTTATCTATAATAATGATATCCATCTATGGTTTAACTCAGCATAATTTATTCTTCAAAGAAAAAATGTCTTTTCCTCTTTTTCATACTGGTGGGTGACACTTCAAAAAGTTAAAGTTTAAGTTGTCTGAACATATTGTATTAAAACAAATGAAAAACTTCTCACAAACCCGAATCACCATAAAATATGCAAATCCTACCGCAAACAACAAAGACCATTCGCCCGCTCGCTACAAATATGAAATTTATAGCAACAACAAGCAGAAAATACGAGACTCCTGCCTATATGGATGTCTTTGTTCAGTTACAATGCAAAATAGTTGGTCTAACAAAATAAGCCTGGTTTTCGTTTTAAATCTTATTTTCTCTTAATCAGTTAAAACTATTCAAAATTATCGTACACTTTCACGTACGTTAGGAAGTACTATCGTACATCGTACACAACAGAGAAATTGTCGCACAAATACGATAGTTATCGTACATCTGGGAACCCTGCGGCTATGGCACAGCCAGCTGGTTGCAAGGTGCGGGGGGAGAGGGGATACTTTTCTTAAAACATTGTTCTACTGTACCACTGTTTGTCAACGGTTGTACTTACCAAATTCATATGTTTAAAATATCATATGATATGGTTATTATCGTTGTAGCCATAGCCAGAGATATTATGCGCGAACTGCACTAGGCCCTACTTCTTTTGTTATTTAAATACCTTCTTATAGTGTTATAAGTCGGTTTGACTAATAATTGTTTATTATTGAATGTCCATTAAACAAGTAAACAAACACTGTTGCTACAAGCTCCAATTTACGAATAATGCTCGAATTGCGATTGCACGTCGTCGTTTGTTTTTTTCAGACGACGCCGCATCAGTGGTTTTGGCCGCATTGATGGTTAGCGTTGTTTTGATTATTTCGAACTATTGCGTTGTAAGTTCACTATCGTCGAACAAAGGCAGGGCCAATCCAGGCTAATGCGAAATTGTACTGATGCGTTCGCATGACTTAATTTTGTTCTATGTTGTTCTCACAAGGCCTCATGTTGTAAATAGTTTGCCGAATGTTTAGGCAAGTCAGTTTCGCGCTTGGACGACGCTAGTGAACTCCCACAATCAAATGTTGGTCTTTCGTCAAAGGCAATTGATTACAGGAACAACAAAATCATTTGCAATCACAAATCATTACAAAATACATCACGATTTACTCAGAATCTTCGTATGGTTAGAAATGTTAAAATATCGGTTCGTGAAAAATATAAATGTTTTTATTGCGAAAGTAGCGGAAAAGTAGCGTCAAATTCCGCTACTTGCTACTCAATGTAGTAGCTCGCTACAGCTACAAGCTACGCATTTTAACAAGTAGCGGCACTACGGCTTTCGCTACTAATAAAGTAGCTCGCTACTGTAGCGCGCTACTCCCCAACACTGATAGTAATCATGGAAAGCTTTTCCAATTAGGTTATGTTTATAAATATACCAAGATCTAGTTAAAGCCACGAAAAATGAGGTAATTCCTTAAATTGGTCAATGTTTACATTTGGCTTTCTAGTTTGACAGATGTATAGTTGAAAACGTTGACATCCCACGTGGTGGTTTAAACAATGCTACCATCAGCTGTTAGGTGACTTGACGAGTGACTCACTACTCAACTCTCAACCGTTTCAAAAATAGGGCCCCTGATCGGCCTATTGGAAGGGGGGGGTCATCACCTCCAAAAATGGTTTTTTTTATTTTTTACATAGAAAAATTAAAATAATGTAACTTTGGTTTACAAATTAAATTCAGCTTAAAAAAACAAATATAGTATTTTTAATTTTTGCTCTATGACCATTGGTTACTGAGATATCGCTAGTGGTAAACGTAGTACGTTGTCCCAATGTTATCCTTATGGGAAATATTTTAAATTCTATACCTCGCTTATTTCTCAACTTATACTAAATATTGAAATAAAACCACCTAGTTTATACGTACCTGTTGAAGCAAACCTACATACTCATTCCCCATGTTATTCTTATGGAGCTTACAAAAACATGTCAAATCTCGCTATATTGGATTTGAAATTTGCTAAGTATGCAGGTCTGCTGCAACGGGGGTATTAAAATATGTTACATTAAGATTACGTTTAGTGCCGGAATTTTTTAGCGCTTTACAATTTAATTAGGCTTCAATCGAGATTTTAATACCTTTCTAGGGATTTTAAGGCTTTACAAGAATGAAAAGGTAAATAAGAATAACATTTTGCCAAAAAAATCCCAGAAAAAGAAAAAACACCTTCAATATAAACACTGGCACAGTGGACAGGTATTCTGGTACAGTGTGTTTAATCAAATACAGGGTGCTTCTTATTGGGTGTTCCCAATAAAATACAGGTCAATAGTACTAGCAAATCATCCAGACTTGGTAGCTCACTGTTATGATTATTTTGTAATTCATTGTGCAATAGGCCTTTATAAGGGACATTTTGTTGCCAAAATTGTGGGCATTTGGAAAGTCACAGGATGACGGGGGGGGGGGGGGGGGGCTCAAATTAAAGGTCCTGATGTTAGGGGTTGGTTAAAATACTGAAATTGCTTTCAGTTCACTAGAAACTGAGAAATTACGTGAAATATTTCAGGCTTACAGACGGCCTGTGCCAAGTTTGTTATAGTCCCAATCAAATAACTTGGCCAGTCCACCCATAAGCCTATTGACTTGAGCTCTAAGCTCACAGACGGCCTAGGCCACGTCGTCTGACTCGGTCTGTAGACAATAGACAATATTCTTTATTTAAAAAACAAAGAATTGTAACAGCATCAATCATACAGATATAAGATTATCTGTATAAAAAAAAGTTTTCTTGTGGTATCTTCTACTTCATGAGTAGTCTTCAGTTTGCGGCATGTCAGTTCTGGTAGTCCCGTTGAGAAATTCTTCTAGTGAGTAGAAAGGCCGGTCCAGGAGCCAATCTTTCAGTGCCAATCTCAGCGAGTTTCCTCTCTTCACATGAAACTCTTGAGGCAATATGTTGTGGAGTTTTCTGGTGATGTATGATGGTTTTGATTCAAATAGCTTTAGATGGTGCTCTGTCAGGGGGTAAAGCTCACCCCCTGGGGGTATTCCTGGTGTTGGGAAGGTGAATGTCCCTGTTCCTTTGCAGATCTTTTCCATCTACAAACATAACTACTTCATCAAAATATAAAGGGTGTCCCGTAAGTACTAATACTTTGGGAATAGGTTCTATTGGTCAAAATAAAAAGAAAATCAAGAATAACATTTTTTCTAAAAATGCATTGTTACCGAGATATCCGCCATTTTGTATTTTTTCATTAAAAATTTATATCTGAAAAATCATTAAAGATAATTTTATGAAACTTGGTATAGTGTTTAAGGTAGAATAAAATAATTGCAAAAAAATTTCATTAAAAGTTTTTTTTTATTTCAAAATGGCGGCAATTTTAATTTTTAAAACTAAAATTACTAAAAAACAGTTGATTTTATGGAAAAAAGACAAGAACACTTTTTTTAGTATTTTTAATTTTATATCAAACGACACCAAGTTTAAAGGATCGGACAATAAATAGCTGAGAAATAACGATTTTTATTTGTACTGGCCAGGCGCACCCTGACAGCTTCTCCTCATTGTCTGCTACAATCAGCTGATTAACCTGCATACATGGCTCCATTGTTGCTATTTTGCTGGAACTTTTTGTTACTTTTGAAACAAAATCAGTGATTGAACTCTTTTTTTATGATAAATTTTAATTTATTGTGAAATAATTATAAAAATGAATAGGGGTGGGCGAGTAGTGGATTTTGAAGTCGAGTCGAGTATTAAGCCAAATACTCGAGTATCGAGTCGAGTCGAGTAGTTGTGAAAAGTAATGAAATCTTCATTTTTTTAAAGTATTTATGTCTTTGAATTACAGTTAATTAAAATCTTTCTTCAATTTTACTTATAAAATTGGTCTAATTTATTTAAGCTTATGTTTTTATATTTTTCTTGGAAGAATAAAACTCTGATATTCTAATACCCTACACTGCATAAACCCTACTTTTAAATGAATAATTTGACTATGCTAAATCACTCAAAATAACAAATCACTTAATGTAACAAGATCATAAAATAAATTTATGAAGAATATGCAAAGTTGTAAAATTTAAGGAGTAATAAGATTTATTTATTAGCATATTATCTTAACAGTCAAAAACAGTTTTATATTTTTCCTAAAAATAATTGTTGGCCCTCATTAAAACCTCAGGCAAGAAATTGTGCAAGAAAGAATTAAAAACATCAGGGAGGAGAGCCATGCCTATGCCCAGTTATTTGTTTACTTCTCTAAACCCAACCCCATCCCCTTGCCTGACTGCTGATCTATTGTTTTTTAACATCCAATCACTTGAGCATGAGTGTCATAGCTGCAACCAGATAAGAATAAGATATCCCCCCAATACAAAAATTATAAAACCTTAACTGATTGTTTTATGAAGTCCATTTTACCAATTAAGTCCACAGTTTTCATTCATTTTTACAAATCAAATGAGACAGAAATGAAGGCTGTGTATCATTCAAAAGATAAAATATTACAAATTTGAAGTTGTTAAGAGTAAGGTCAGAGCTAAATATAGCTGTAAGTTTTCAATTTCCGAATTCTGAGAGGTCATGTTCAATCTCTCGGAATCTGGTATTTCTAAATAACTGTCAAAATCCATTCTCCTATGAGGTAATGAAATGTTGTCGAGGTTATTGTTATGAAAAACTCGTGGACGGCTGCGAAAAATGATAGAGCATATCTGTCGGTCCGGATAAACGGCAGATGTAGCTTTTCAAAACTCGCGATCGCCGAAAATCGGCAATGTAGCATTGCTAAAGTCGCGGACGGCTGCGAAATACGAGCGCGCGTATTTGCTGATCGCCGAAAATGGGCAAATTTAGCGTTCCTAAAGTCGCGGTTGGCCGCGAAATACGACCACGCGTATTTGCCGATCGGCGAAAATCGGCAAATGTAGCGTTACTATAGTCGCGGTCGGCCGCGAAATACGAGCGCGCGTATTGCTGATCGCCGAAAATCGACAAATGTAGCTGTGAAAAGTCGCGGTCAGCCGCGAAAAACGATCGCGTGTATTTGCCGATCGTAAATAGATGAAATGCAACATTGCGAAACTAGCGATCGGCCGTAAAAAACAGTCGCGTGTATTTGCCGGCCATAAATGAACAGAAAATACTGCTTATTGTGAAACTAGCGAGCGGCCGCGATGAACAATCTGCCGATTGCGGTTAAACGGCACAAGTAGCTTTGCGTAACTCGCGATCTGTTGTAAAATTTGATCGCACAAACGTAAATCGCACGTAAACTCGGCCGCAGCGTAAACAGTGGGAGTAACTACTACTCGACTCGATTGAGTCGAATAGTTGGAACTACTCGACTCGACCTCGAGTAGTAGCAACTACTCGAGTAATTACTCGACTGTCGAGTACTCGCCCACCCCTAAAAATGAATAAAATAAATGAAATAAATAAAAATAAAAATTGTGAAAAAGATAGCAAAAAATAATGTTACCAACAATGGAGCCATGTATGCAGGTTAATCAGCTGATTGTCGCAGACAATGAGGAGAAGCTGTCAGGGTGCACCTGGCCAGTACAAATAAAAATCGTTATTTCTCAGCTATTTATTGTACGATCCTTCTGAACTTGGTGTCGTTTGATAAAAAATTAAAAATACAAAAAAGTGTTCTTGTCCTTTTTCTCATAGAATCAGCTGTTTTTTAGTAAATTTAGTTTAAAAAATTAAAATGGCCGCCATTTTGAAACAGAAAAAAATTTTTAACGAAAATTTTTTTGCAATTATTTTATTCTTACCTTAAACACTATACCAAGTTTCATAAAGTTATCTTTAATGGTTTTTCAGATATAAATCTTTAATGAAAAAATACAAAATGACGGATATTTCGGTAACAAGGCGTTTTCAAAAAAAATGTTATTCTTGATTTTCTTTTTATTCTGACCTCCAACCTGTTCCCAAAGTTTTTGTGATTACTTACAGGACACCCTGTAGAGCTACTAGTGTATTCATTTTCAGGGTCTTGAAGGCGTCTCTACAGCTGTCCAGGTAGTGTAGGTCTGCCAGAAGCCTGTTAGATTTCTTTTGGAGTGTTAAAATTCTTTTGCTGTTTGTTTCTGACGTACCACCCCAAACAGCAAGACCGTATCTTATTTGGAACTCAATCAAAGAGAAATAAGCTGTTTTTGCTGTTTCTGAGTTTTGCTGTTTCTAGGTTACTAAGAGATTTTGTTGACGACGGAGAATTTACTGTACCTGGAGAACTCGTAGGAGTCGGGCTCGTGGCCGCAGGTGAAGCCTCGCGCCTGCAACTCTCGCTCCAGGTCCTGTCCGAACACCCCGGCCTCGAAACACACCGTCAGGTTCTCCGCGTTCAGCCACAGCAGGCGGTTCTGACAACACAATATATCACTTCTTTATCTTTAGTTAGGGCAATTTTATGGAATCAATTGGGAAGTGTACAGGAAAGCAGGCTTACCTTGAAAATAAGACCACAGAACACTTTATCAACCACAAGAGAAATTAATGGCAGTTGAACATTTGAAATTGAGTCTACTTACACTATTTACAACAGGTTTGCCAACATAACTATAAAACTTGAACTGTCACTTGACTATTCATATGTATAAAAAAGCTATTGTGTATTCTTATGTGACTAAATATTATACATATAACTAAGCCTGCTTTGAAGGGTGAATGGTGGGGATTATCTATAAATATTAAAGTTAGGTGGATTTGGGAGTTGGTAAACCACTGATAACTTAATTCCTCCAGAATCCACCTAACCTTATCCTCCTTACCTCTCCAGCACAGCTTATTTTTATACTTCTGACTATAACCATCGTCCTTCGAATATGAAATCAAATTCACTCGTCAGACACAAATCAAACAAGTCTGACTTTGACCCACCGACATAAACCTTACCATCTGGGAGGTGTCCAGCGCCACGATGGTCCTCTCCTCGTTCTGTGGACAGGACACGCTGCCCGACACACTGGTCCCGCCGCCGTACGGGATGACGACGACGTTGTGTTCGTCCGCCAACCTCACCACCGTCTCCACCTCCGCGTGGCTGGCTGTCAAACAACAGACATTCAGAACTGTCGGGTACAAGAAATTTTATGATTTCAACTTCTAATTAAAAGACACTAAAAATTTTTGGGGTGTACAAGTACTCAAGTATTAAGCTTTTTTTGAGCTGAGTTTACACTACTTGACTTATAAGTTTTGTAAAATACTTGAAAGTTTAAGTTGAGTAGTTACTCCCTTGGTTTACCCTAAATCAATACAAGCAATTGAATTTCATGGCTAATTTTCATACAGGGGAAACCCATTCTTTACTTGTCAACAAGAAACCTTTGTTGTGCTACTTGAATTCAAGAGGTTTTTTTAGTTATTGAGTTATAAATATCAATAAGCTTGTGTAACTGTTTTCCTCTCCAATGTTTAAAGAGTTAAATTGCTCTTCCTTAATGAGAATGACTTTATCTATATTTTTCAGCCTATGAAAATGTATTTAAAAAAAGAAATTTCTCATAAATAAGCACTTGTAGTTAGGTGTATACCCCATCAGGTTGATATTATGATCAATTTTTATAAGATTTACCTAATTTTAGAGTAACCTAGTCAACCTTAACTAACCTAATCTAGCCTAAATTAACATAAACTAACCTAACCTAACTTAGCGTAACCTAACCTAGCCTGACATAAAGTAAACTAACCTAACGCAGTACTGAGTCCATCAGGACAAACACTGGACAAACCTAGTAATGAGCCCATTAGGACACACACTTAACTCACTGGGTCAGGTATCCGCTGCGTGTAGTCGGACACTCGCAAGTGGTAGATGTCGTGCAGTATATCCATGGGACCGCACCAGCCGCTCCATCCCGTCCCTCATGTCTGCTGATAATTATTCCTGTGTTTTCCTAACTTACCACATAATTTCAAAAATTCCTTTAGTTTTTCCTCAACAATGCTCAAACTTCCTGACTTTTTCTGAATTTAAATGTCTGCAGCTCCCCTGAATCTGGATGTCTTTGCATAACCTGACCTAACAAAGCCTAACTTAACCTAAACTAACCTAACCTCAAAGAACCTAACCCAGCCTAACCTAAACTAACCTAACCTAGCCTAACCTAAACCAACCTAGCCCAACCAAAACTAACCTAGCCTGTCATAAAGTAAACTGACCTAACTCAGTACAGAATCCATCAGGACAAACACTGGACTCACCAGGCCAGACGACTACATCAGGTATCCGCTGGGTGTGGTCCGACACTCGCAGGTGGTAGATGTCGTGCAGCGTCTGTCCGTGGGACCGCACAATTCACTCCATCCGTCATGTGTCTATCGGTAATTTTTCCCATGTTTTTCTAACTTACTGCATTATTTAAAAAATTCCCCTGATTTTTCCTCAATGCTCAACTTTTCTGACTTTTACTGACTTTAAATGTCTCCAGCAACCCTGAATCTGGATGTCTTTGCCTATCCTAACCTAACCTAGCCTAACCTAAACTAACCAAGCCTCAACTAACATGACCTAGCTTAACCTAAACCAACCTAGCCTGACCTGAACTAACCCAGCCTGAACCAACCTTACCTAGCCTAACCTAACCTAGTCCAACCAAAACTAACCTAGCCTAACCCAGCCTAAAATGTAAAGTAAACTAACCTATACTAGTACTGAGTCCATTAGGACAAACACTTGACTCACCAGGCCAGACGACGACGTCGGGTATCCGCTGCGTGTGGTCCGACACTCGCAGGTGGTAGATGTCGTGCAGCGTCTGTCCATGGGACCGGACGAGCCGTTCCATCCCGTCCGTTGTGTGTGCGACTCCCCCTCGTCGCAACTGGTCCAGGAACTCTGCACGGTGAATATACGGTTGGTAACGACTTTACAGTTTTTTGTATTAACATGATGTCCGATGCTGTTCAGCTATTCCAAGTTCCATACGGGTCAGTTTAACTATGTTTACATCATACTACACAGATACATCTGTTTTCTTTGTCTTACTGTTGGTTGGAAAGTTACTCTTTGCCGATAACTGCACAGTAAATTTACCGTGCAGTGAACAGTAAATTTACTGTGCACTAGGAAACGGAAATGATGGAAGTAAACAATCAAAACAATCAGAAGATTGCAGCAAACCAACGTTTAATGCATGTTTTAATGGGTTCCTTTAGAGTGATGCAGTGACAGCACTGGTAACAGTTGCACGTGTTTTGTAAGAAATCAGGGTAGGATAGGGGGATCAGCAAACATACCTGGTGGTTAAAGCAGCTGATGAGCACACAAAAAACACAAAATCAAAATGAATTTTCAAAGCCACTGGCTCCTTCTTATGATTGTAGGGAGTTCACTGTATATTAGGAAGGTATACTAGGAAGGTTTTTTTTTGCGTGTGCTCTTCAGCTGATTTAACCACCAGGTAAGCCTGCTGATTCCCCTATCCTACCCTGATTTCTTACAACTCAGGCCTAGAGCCCTACTTCACTGAAATGATATAGTTGCCAAGTGTTTGTTTATTGTAGGCTAGGTTTCAAGGATTGAGAAACGTAGTGGTTTATGCAAAAAATATGTTATGATCCAATTTTTTTTCAGATAGTATAATGTCAAGTATTGTATGTCACACACGTGGTACGTTTTACCAAACTCGCATGAAAATCCTGCACTCGCCTCTGGCTCGCGGCACTAACATGCTCGTCCAGTAAAAGAGTACTTACCGGTCTAGTAACGTAATATACTATTACAACTACTTCATCAGCTTACAAAATATTAAAACTGGTTTTATAGGACAAAATATACTTTTATTTGAATGTCAATTTATCCATCAATACATTATGTTTTGGATTTATTGTAAAGATTTTATGTTGTTTGAAAAAATTAACAGAATGCTGGCTCTGTAAGGGATGTCACAAAATTGTCATCCTAGTTTTGCAAAAATCTCTTTTTCTATTCATAAAAATGGTTTTGAAAGTATACAGAGCAATGGAAGACATAATTCTACACCACTTTTTTTGAAAAATCTAATGTTCCATTTGTGAAAATGATATTTAAAAGAGCAATGTAAGGTGTATTTGTGCACCACTTTATACAAATATTTCATGTTTATCAAAGGTTAATAGTTCAGATTTATATTTAGGTTTCCAGGTTCTGTACAGGACTCGTGTGAATGGAGGTTTTAAGCAAGCAATTTTTAAGCTAAAACATACTGATATCATTGTTTCAAGAATACATACCGAATTCAGATCTTATTCATGAATAATTCTTGATTTAGTACAAATAACACGATTACATTATGTACGAAATGTTATTCCTAAAAACAACTGTATTTAGGTTTATGAAATAGGGACAGATCAACAAAATTTAACAAAAATTAATGTTGATCATTGGGTTGCAATTTGAGGGCTAAAAGTCAATTAACAGCAGAGTATTAATTGTCTTTTTACTTGGATTAGGTTTGCTTGAGAAATTTTGAAGCGTTTTTAATTTAAGTAAATGGGAAAATTTATATTTTATTCCTTCTTCTCTTAGGCCCATCTATTCTGAAAAGGCATGTTAAAATCTCACTATTTTAAATAGTACCAAATAGGGCAGGCAGCAAAAACTGTAAACTCATCAATTTGTCTGCTAAACCTCAGTTGATATGACTCCATGAAATATTTTTGTTGGAGTGTCAAAACTTTGTTTTCGTTTTCAAGGCCTTCTTCGTATCAATCTGAGTTTACATTGACATATGATCATATAGTTTATTAACTGCTAAATCAATAATAAACAATAATTTTGCCAGCAACACGCTCTCACTCAACCGCCCTATTTGGTGTGTACCTTATTATTCAAAACTCGATAATTCGAAAACTTCTATAATTAGTATATTTTGTCTGTTCTCTACAAACAACCTCCAAAAACTTAATAGGAAAAATAATACACCAATAATTCAAAAACTTTTAAAACCATAATGTACGTTAGCCTAAAAAATTTGAATATTTGTCTACTCGAGCCTCTAAAATTCGAGTTTTGTTGCTTTAATTTGAGACATTATTTCTTAAATTCAAAGTCAACCCCTATAGTTCGATCTTAGGTCACCGTAAGCCTCTGAAATTTGAATACATGACCGTTGTACGATGTAAAACAGTTTTATATTTCTTACCAAGTCCGTATAAAGGCTCGGGAAAACAGCTATATTTAAATAAAGAAGGCCTCATAAATAACCATAGAGGGGAAAAAAGCTACGCTATTTCCGACTTCTGATTTGCGCATTACCCTGTGTCACTTTGGGTTCCGGGAACTCCTTGGGCGGCTCTCTCGGCAGGTGCCGTTCTTTCAGATTGATGTTCATCTTCTTCAGAACCCACTCGGTAAAGTATGGCAGCTCCTGTTCCCCGATGGCGTACCTAATTGTAACACACACAGTTATGTTCAATTAATCACTTGAATATATTTATGGTACGCCTCAATTTATATAAAACTAGCAGTGCTCGTGGCTTCGCTCACGATAAAGATTACAGCTGATCTTACTTCTGCTCTTTGAACAATCAAATTTCAGTATTCACAGCTGTTTACAATTCAGTACTTGAATGTTTACATCCTTATAAAATGTAAACATTGAAGCTAAGGATGTTCACATGGCGTAGCCTGAGGGAATTTTAAGGACATGAATAGGCCTATGTCCTTTTCTGATATAGTGGCTCTATTCCTGCAAAATTCCAGCTCAGTTGGTCCGGTGTTTTTCACATGGTTGAAAGTTGAAAGACAGATATTCATACAAACATCCATACTTTCACATTTATAATATTATAAGAAGGATTTAATGCTTAAAATTCTGAATTGTATGAGAAAAACTGGTTAAGTTTAGAATTCAAAATTAAATCACACAGTTTTACTCTAGTTATCTTTATGAGTATCACATGTATCCACAACAGAGTAATGTGTGTGAGGCACACAACCCCCCCCCCCAAAAAAAAATAGGAGGGGTGTGTTTTGTTTTGGTAGGTAGGCTGAATAAAAAAAAACACAAACATACTTAGTATTTTTTAAGTTTTAATAAAATATTAAGAGATAAATTCCTCTTTCAATCCAGGGTCAAATGAACACTATAAGATATTAAGGATTCCTATTACTTGTATATTAAAAATTGATTTTTATGTGAATTATTGTGAAAGTTGAATACACTAGATCTATTGAAAAATAAGACATAAATCTTTTCTAAAATACTAGTGTTTTGGCATTAGAAGTGGTAATAAAATAACACCCATTTTGGATGATCATAAACTGTTATTACAAACATAGACATAGATAGACATATAGGTAATACATTTTTTGAGGTGCGTTATTCAATACAATAATTCATTTTGTGCCTCAAAATAAAAAATAAATAAAAAAACGCAAACTGCATCAAGAATATGATGTGAAAATGAGTTTTAAAACATCTGGTAATTTTCCTACGATGTTCAATGATGTTGGAGCAATCAAATCAAAATATCCTTAATTCAGAAAATGTACATTTTACATTAAATAATGTCAATGCAGATGTCATGAGTAACTTATTCAGATAAGGTATTCAAATCAAACTGTAGGCCTATACATACACTACCTGTTTCCAGTAAATTTGATGATCTCTTTTTCATTAACGAAAAATTTAGAGTCATTGTACCCCCAGCCGTTCCATTTCAGCAAATCAGTCCTGAAACAATTGATATTTCATTCTAATCATAATATTACAGTGGACTTCCTCTTCTCCGCACACCTCAGGACCAAGACCAGTCCAGATAACCAGTTTTCCAGTTGAACTGACGTTCCATAAATCACGTTAATTTATAACTCTAATGCACACTGTATAAGCTACAACTGTGATTTCGACACGTGATTAGTGGTCTCAAATCTTTCACACGAGAATCGTCGATACAGTACTGTCCACTTCCTGTCGATGACGTCTGGTTGAACCAATGAGTTGATAAAAATCGTCCGGTTTACAAGATGTCACTCCCATGGAGTGTGGTTTGATTAAACCTATATCCGGTTAAAAGGTGCCCAGATAAGAGAGAGTTTACTATTTATGTCAGCAACCTTTTTGGAGTGGTCATTGGTAACTTTAAACTGCAAGCTGAAGAAACCACACGAACCCACCTCTCTTGGAGGATGGACCAAAATCATTAAATTCTTCATTGAAATGCTGCTGACTCGAGAAACCTAAATATCAGCCGACGAAATAGCTTTTACTTACGCATACAACACTAATGGTAGGCAGATCTCTCCTAATAAAACAATTTCAGTGGCATCCCTGATTTTGTTTGACAAGTTTCTTTATCTGTTTGTTTTTCAAAGTGAGAAGGCAAACGGTTCAGGCAAACGGTCCCAGTGTTGGTTTTTGGTTGTTGACACGGCTAGTTTAGAAGTCGAAGATGCCAATAGGCTATTGCCAAACCACTACAGAAATCTTAAAAAAAACTTAGTTAGGAAACTTTTTGGAATTTACTGTAGAAGTAGGCCTATTATTAAAACGTATTGACAGGGTGTTTTGTATTTACTTTGATTTTACATACATGACTAATTTTTAACTACACCTTTCATACTGGGGCTAACAGTTGGTTATGAAATATTCATAGGAAAAAATATGTATAGTTATGAAAAAAACTTCGCAGGATTCTTAATATAAAATTAAAGGAACATGGTAGCTAAGAGGCAAAGGGCTGGGGCAATGAGCATAATGTTGCTGGTTTGATCCCAATCACAGCAAACTCTTGTTTGTTCATCTTCTTGGGCTATAAAAAATCAAAATCAAAATGTCCTTCATTGCCAAAAGAACATGTCCGGATGCATAGGCAAATTAAATGTCAAAATACAAAATGCTTGTATACTGTCCATATATGATCAATGCCAAAACAATACCTTGCTGTCTTTAATTCACCACGGAAGCAATATAGTGGCATTATGTCGACACAAAAATCCAATTCACAAATGTGTTTATAAAATAGCCTATAATTAATTAATCCTGATAATATGTTTGCCACTTGTTGATGACAACCTGAGCGGGTCTAAAAATTAGTTAGCCTAGGTAATTCAACGACATTAAAATACAATATAACTTATCCAGAGTACGGGTTTAGGTACGAATGTATGTTTTTAAATTTTAAGACATGCTAGACAATTCTTGTTGAGAGTCATGTTCAGGTATTGTTGTAAGAACATTAAGGGGCCATTCCTAAATTACGTAACACCCCTATTTACAAGGAGGAGGAGGTTTCGGCTGTATTATGTTCCATTACAGAGGAGGATAAGGGGATTTGACTATTCTGTTTAAAAAAAGGGTTTTTAAACAAAAATACATTTGGAAAAATCTGTGGGTGGGTGATACAGTAGAACCTCTCATATCCGACCATGACTGGCCCGGGCCATGGTCGGAATGGCCAAAAGGTCGGATATTGGGAGGTTTAGCAAAAACCAACACTGGTTTCCCACATCAAACACCGGAATATTTATAGTTATTTGTGGCTATTTATAAATATTTACAGTTGAATATAAATTTTTAAAGTTATTTTAAATTATTTATGAGTATTTAGTAGGTACATATACCTATTTATAACAACGCATAGTGTAGACGAGTCACTCTTTCAAGCCTGCATAGGCTCGCCAACAAAGCGGGGAGCCTGTTCAGACAGTCTGACACTAGGTCAGATTTTGGGAGGATTCAGTTGTGGTAAGGTTGGATATGAGAGGTACTGTACCTATTAGTGTTATGTCGTTTTTTTTAGGGGACGGGAGTAAGTGTTAGCTTTAAGTCTGTTATGAGGGGGCAGGGTCTCGTAAGGCCAATTTCAATGAAGGCGCAGCCCCTAATAAAGTACAGGCTATCCACGGAAAAAGTGCAAGCGTTGTATCAACACTTTTACCTAGCATAAAAACTAAATAAACTTCAGAAATTAGACAAAACCGAAGCTGTTACCTTAAAAAAGTTTGTAAAGACCGTACTGACATCGGCAGCAAACAGTTGATTATTGCAATAGTTTGTGCTGAGGTGGTTTTGACAGGTCAGGTAGGCCTAATCATAAATATACCAGTGATTTTCCCTGTTTTAATTTAAAATCCAATAATCGCCATTAACTCACAGTCACCGAATCCCCACACCGACAGCCATATAACAGGTGTATTTTGCTCTGGTAAGCGGACCTGAACTTATCTCTTCTTCTTTGCTGAAGGATTTTTTTTAACTTACCAAAAGTAGGCCTATAATTTCAGTTTATAGCAGAATTATTATATCAGACTCCATCTTTATTGTCAGTTATTTTGTAACTCTCTTAAAGTATGGCCACAGATGAAGAACTATACAGATTGGCAACCCAATGCACTTTTGCGTGCCAGTTTTTTTGTGCGGCGTCAAGTTTGCTAGGTTGTTTTGCCGCACATATTGCATTGGTACCAAATATAATTTCGTCAATATCAAATCTTCAGGTCCCAAAGAACAAATATAGCCATTAATAACTTTGATACCAATGCAATATGTGCGGCAAAACGACCTAATAAACATGATGCCGCGCGAAAAAACGGGCACACGCAAAAGTGCATTAGGTTGCCAATCTGTATAGTTCTTCATCTGTGGTATTGCCTAGAATTGTAGCCTAGGCTTGATTGATTAATTGATCGATTGATAGGAGAATGGGGAATAGACTCAAAAGGTCTCAGCATGTCAACCAAAGCTTATTGTGCTGCTTGATTGGCAGCCCTTGAGTACTCAACAAGGCTTAAGAGCTTTTTCCTCATTTAGCATCTGGTTTGTTACCTGATTTTCGGAGACCAAAGAGGGCTCTTCTCCTAGCCCCCAACCTCTCACAATCCAAAATGATGTGCCTTGCACTCTCGAAAGAGCTGCCAAAGCCTAGGCCTATGTAATACTACTGTAATGTTCAAACAATAACTGTGTTTGTTTTAATATGGGTTTATTAAGTTTAGTTTTAAAACTTATATAAGGTAAGATATCCGAATGCTTTGCAGTTCATGGTAGAAGTGAACGATACCTTTGACAACGATATCAAAGTGTTGCTGATTAACTGGAAGGCTTATACAACAATTAAGTTAAGCTGACGGGTTGGGGGGTGGGAATGGGGAAGTGATCGCTATTGTGGGAGGGGTAAATCATGTTTCAGATAAGGGGAGGGAAGAAATCATTGGTAGGGCAAAAAAGCTTAAGGAGGAAAATAGGAAAATTATCTGGGTGGAGGCCCCTCTGAGGTTCGACAAGCCATGGGAAAACCAACTGATTGAAGAACAGAATAAAGTGGTTAAAAATCTATGTGTAGAGAATGATTGGATATATCTCAGCCTTAATTGTAGACTTAGTAGAGAACATTACACAAAACATGGCCTGCATCTCAACGACTGGGGAAAAGACATCATGTCAGAATTAATAGCCAACTGTATCATAAACCTTGATCCTCAGTGCATTAGGGAAGGCCAAAAAAATGACAGCGTAACAGAAGTAACAAATCAGACTTAGAATCAGTTAAATTAAGCAACACTAAGATCTATAGGCCTAATAAAAAGAGTAATCAAGTAAAAAAAAATCACATAGGAAAAATGAGCTAAGCTCTCTCAAAATAGCCCATTTGAATGTCAGAGGATTAGTGGAAACAATTGAATCCGTGGAAATATTTCTTGACGACACACAACCTGATCTGTTTTTACTCAGCGAACACGGTATGGCTGATTCAGATATTAAAAATATAAGCATCCAGAATTATGAGCTGATTACAAGCTATTGCAGAGACGGAGCTAGGCTGGGAGGGGTAGCAATTTACAGAAGAAAGGATACTGAATTTCTATCTATAAAAGTAAACAAACATGTCAATGATATATCAGAGCAGGGAATATTTGAATGTACTGATGTTAAAGTAACTTGTGGGAAAAACAACTACACAATAACAGCTATTTATAGACCGCCATATGATAATAATCTAGAGACATTTTTGATCAAACTAAATCAATACCTAGGGAAAATAAAAGCACAGCAGATCCCTCTCATCATGGCAGGTGATTTTGACATAGATTTATTGAAACAAGATAGTAAAGCCCACAAATTCAGAAATATACTGAAAAGCTTTGGCCTAAAAACTCTGATTCATACGCCCACAAGAATTGCTGACGCTTCCGAAACATGTATTGACAATTTTGTAACTAACCTAGATTCCAAAAACACTACTGTTATTCAACCGCATATTTCCGACCACTAAGCTATAGTAACAACGATAAAAATTAAAGACACAATTAAAAGAAATGAAAAATGGACTAAGAAACGTAGGATAAATCAGGAAACACTAGACGAGCTAAAAATAAGATTAAAAAATGAGTCATGGGCTGAGGTGCTAGAAGCAACAGATGTGAACGAGATTTACTCAACATTCATAAAGAACTTCTTGTTTCACTACGATGTAGCTTGTCCGCTGGTGAGTAGCAAACAGAAAACCACTTCTAAAATATCTTGGATAAATGATGATGTGAGAAGGGCCAAGCAAGAATTAAACACCAAATACATCCAGTGGAAATTACAAAGAACTGAAGCTAGCATAATAGTCCATAGCCAGGCGAGACATAACTGTAAGAATATCATAAAAAACCGCAAATCAGAATGGGCAAAAGCTAAAATAGAACAATCAAACAATAAATCAAAGACAACTTGGGAACTAATAAACACCTTCAGACAGGAGAAGAAAAGTACAATAAAAAATATAAAATTAATAGAAAATGGGCTAGAAATAAAAAATCCCTCAGCAGTCAGTGAACAATTCAATAAATACTTTACGAACATGGCAAATGATATTAAAGCTAAATTAAACCTAGGCAGTAGAGACATTATACAACGAGTAGAAGTAAACCAAGATAAACCTACCCTCGAATACTTTCAGGAGATAGATGCCAAAACACTTAGGGCTCTTTCACACGAGGCCACTAGTGGCCGCCACCGGTTACCAGCCCGGGTAACTGCAGTTGACGGTACAGGCAACTAGCAGGCCACTCCACCAATAGCCACCTCCGATTTAGTCGAGAAAATGCTGATGAGTAATAAACAACTCATTCTTCTCGCATCACCAATAAAGAAAAGAAGGCGGAGATGCAGGTGGATATGTTCCATGTTCATCCAGTACTAACGAATAGGAAGGACAATGGCCTTTATTACACGTTGTATGACGAACTATGTGCCGCCAGAAATAGTTTATTTTGAACTATTTCCGAATGTTCCTGTTCCTTTTTTCCACTTTTACTTTCTCCCCCCTATACATAGTATTTGGGGAAAGTATTGTTTTCGTCAAAATTTTCGAATTTGAGTTGTAAGTGGAAATATTCGTTTTAGTTCTCCCTGAATCCAAAACGTGGTTTTCGGAGTGGTGCCTGTCTGTCCATGTGTGTGGAATCCACACTGTGGATGTGCGGATTTATGTAAACAAAGCTTGAGACGACACCAGTGGCCCAATTTTCATGAAATTAGGCATGTAGGTATAAAGCCATGATATCTCCAGGCGAATCCAAATTTCTCAAAAACGGCTCTAACGAATTTGATAAAAATGTTATGGTTTTTAGAGCTTAAGATGACAAATAAAATGACACCACTCGCATGGCTGTATCAATTCAGGTTTAGAAGATAATATGGGAAGTGTTAAAAAATTCATATTTTTCAAATTTCACAAAATATGGAACTACTAAAGAAAATATACTTGAAACCATTAGATTTGACTTCAAAAAGTAAATAATTCAATATCTTGAATTATTAGTCTATGTCAACTGGTTGCGGGGATAATTGATATTTTTGTTTGGCGGTAAACGCAGTACATTGTCTAATGTATTTGCGGAGTGATTGTACATTAATTTTATTTTATTGCAGATTTTCTTACTTTAAGGGAGAAAGTATTGTTTCAGTTTTCTGATACCATTAATTTTATTTTTTTTCTTCTGTTCACTCATTAAAATAATAAAATAAACAATTAAAACTCGTTTAGAAAAATCATTTCTCAACTGTAGGCTACCTGCCTCCGCACGTGAACTGCTTGAGTTTACCCCAAAAAACAGGTAATGCGCGCGCTTTCGTAGTCGGGAGTGGCGGCCACCGGTGGCTACGTCTGAAAGCTCCCATTTCATTCAATGCCCCGCGACGAGTTGCCGCCACCGTGGTGGCCGACTCGCAGTTGCACGAGTCGGCCACTGCTCGGCCACTGTGTCCCGTCGGGCAACCGCAGTGGCCGCGTCTGAAGGCCTCCATTTATAACAATGTTTAAGCTGTGGCGGGCAACCGGTGGCGGCCACCGGTGGCGGCCACTAGTGGCCTCGTGTGAAAGGGGCCTTATGGATGCCCCTACCAGCCTAGCTCCAAAACCATCAGCAGGAGTAGATGGCATTAGCTCTCTGGTATTAAGGCACTGTAAAGAGGAGGTGATAAAATCCCTCCTCCATTTGGCTAACTCGTCCCTGAAGGAGGGGATCTTCCCAGAGGGTGGGAAAATTGCAAAAATTAGGCCAATCCATAAAAAAGATGACGATAGCTGCACTCAAAATTACCGTCCAATCTCTCTCCTGCCATCAGTAGCCAAGCTGGTAGAAAAAGTAGCCTGTCTCCAAATCGCTGATTACCTCGAAGGCAACGGACTGCTTTGCAGAAGGCAGTTTGGCTTTCGAGGTAATAAGTCAACTAAATTGGCTTTAATAGAGTTTGTGAATGAGTGCTCGGAGGCGTTGGAGGCCGGAGAGACGGTAATTGGATGCTTTGCCGATCTCTCTAAGGCCTTTTATGGCGTTGACCCGCTCATTCTCAAACACAAACTAGCATTGCTAGGTTTCAAAAATAAAACCCTGGATTGGATAGAATCATATATGACAGACAGACGTCAAATCACAGAAATCACACATGAATCAAAATTCCAAATTAAATCAGTTTGCTCGGCCCCAAGGATGGTCACCAGCGGAGTCCCGCAAGGTTCTATCCTTGGGCCCGTTCTATTCCTCATCTATATAAATGACATTGATAAAAAAATACCGATTGACAACCTTTTTATGTATGCCGACGACACCACTCTTTTGACTAGGCAAAAAGACATAGACAGACTCGAAATTGACTCGACAATCAAAATCAATGAACTTGCACAATTCTTTAGCTACTTCAAATCATCTGGCTCTCAATCCTTTGAAAACTAACTATCTATGCATCCAAACGTCTCAGAAAAAGAATTCAAAATTTCATAGACATTGCCTCATCTATAAATAGGCAATAGATAGATAGTTGAGGACCAGCTTGAGGGAGAAGATGATGTCTGCTTCCTAGGTGTTAGACTGGACGGGAATCTAAATTGGGGAGAACATATAAAATTTTTGGAATCAAAATTAGCAAAAGGGATTTTTGTAATTAGAAGATTAAATAAAATAGGCAACATCCCACTCCTCAGGACAGTGTATTTTAGCCTCATTGAGTCACACATTTCCTACTCTGTGATATTGTGAGGTGCAGCCAAGACACACATGAACAAAATCTTTACTTGGCAAAAGAAAGCAATTAGGGCCATGTTAAGACTGCCACCCCGAACAAGTTGCAGAGAGGCGTTTATCAATCTGGGAATCTTGACAGTACCTTGCCTTTATATTTTCGAAGCAGTTACATATATCAAACAACAAGATCTCCATATTCAAATACCAATACATAACTATAACACCAGAAACAATAGATTTTTCTCTCAACAACACAGGCTGAAACTTTTTGAACATCAACCAAAATACAGTGGCAAAAAACTTTTTCAAGCTCTCCCAAATCATTTAAAAAATATAAATAAAATAGAAAAATTTAAACTGGAACTAAAAAAATATCTTAAAGCCAAATGTTTTTATGACTTGGAGGCCTACCTGTCACCCACTAACAATGCCTGACCATAATATCCCGGAAAAAAAACCCCGTAACCTACTAACATTTAATACCAAGCTAATTTACCTAGCCTAAGATTTGGTGATCCTAGCCTATGGGACACCTTGACGCCTTCAGTGCCTCAGAAATGACGGCCTACGAAGAAGAGGATATGTATGTATGTATGTATGTATGCTAGGGTAATTACATAGGATAATATCGAAAGGTCCTCACATTAAATATGAGTAAAGGTATTAAGCAAGATAGAGATAATGGCAAAAAATATAACCTAATAAAACTTAGGCCTAATTGCTGTAGCAGACTGTAAAGTTTTAGCATACATCCTAGTAAATTAATGAAGTACCAGGCTCAGGGTTCTTTAACTGAGGTTAGCCTACTTGCTCAATAACCAATTATGCAAAAATGCCAACATTGGGCAACGAGGCAAAAATGTTAGATCCCGCATGGCTGAAGCCGGATCGCAGTTAAATGTCAATTGAAATGGTAAGGCCTATTTGGTTGGTTGAGCTCACCGGTTTATAGCCATAACTCAGTCCTAACATGCTCGACTGTGTAAAGGAATTATAAGTTCAAAATCGTTACCAACAGTGGACTGCAGCCTGACTTTTCAGCATAACTTTCTTAAAATCAGCTAAAAGATGTCAGGTTTTCTGTTGTTTAGTAATTAAGATGAAAAACTTATTTTGTTTTTAAAATGCATCCCAAACTGTAAAATAATGTAACCTAGAGCCTACCTCTTTTTGGGAACTGCACTTTTTATAACCTGAGGAAATGATTCACATTTATGATCTTCACTAGCCGATGTGGGGTTTAAAGCTGGTTGTCCTCTTCCTGATAAATGTCTTGAAATGACTTTTAACCTCTCTTCTGCAGTGTTTGGCATGGTTGCAGTGAGATAATGCCTACACCTACCCTTCAAAGTATGTTTGTTACAAGAAAACTATTCCACAGCAAGTGTATATTTTAAACTGCCTGATAAAATTACAATGAAACTTAGAATATATGTAATCTTCGAGTTAAGTACCGACTAATCATTAACCACACTTAACGCGGCTTTAGACACCACTCCTAAAGCCAAACACAAGACAAGACAGAATTATCCAATCTTTAACCAAACTAAACACAAACAACAATCCAATTCATTTTCTTCTCACCCATCGGTTTACCAACCAAGAACAGACGCCCATCGTATCGGTAATCAGGTGACTGGCTGGCTGACACTCTCTTGCAAGGGTACCACAACTACGAGTTTATTTTTTACATTCAGAGGGCATTAATATTATACTTTATACGTAATTTCGAACAAAGAAAATTAATTGGTCTTTGGCGAGTCCTAGTGGATCTAAAAAAATATTTGCGATCAGAGTTTTCAACTTCGAAGTCCTTATCTATCTATATTGCTTCTGACTATAAACTGTTGTAATGGCAATAAAATGAATTTTAATTTGAATTTGAATACCTTCCCAGTAACCTTTACCCAAATTTACTCTTTTGGAATAACCCTACGAGTTCATCTCAACTAAATTTAACCGGCCGGACGAATTAACCCTAAAAATGCGATGTTAGCAGCACTGAATTGTTACTTTTCGCTGTTTTAGCGAATTTCCCCTATAGGGTAGAGAAGCTGTTACCGTAGTAGAGCGAGTGCACCAGTGAATGGCCGGTCTCTTTTGGCTGAATAACTGTCAAAAAATTGGAAAATCAGCTGACAACAATGAATAAGAATAATTCAGCTGAGAATGTAGATCATAGCTAGTAAATGACCGATCTTGTTCTAGTAAATGACCGCTAAGTTTTTCACCGGTCATTCACTGGTTTTTGCCCTAGCGACGTTCATATTTATAACCGTCCTTAATAATAATTAATTATAACATGTAGAGGAATAAAATTTATTTTTAATTTTAGAATACCATATTCAATATTATTTAATTGCAACACATTTTTGAAATAATAATCAAATAAAGAATTGATGTAAATCCAGGTAAGCCTTGCAGGGATAGTTGCTATAGCAGGAAACATCAACATCGAAGATAGTGGGACAGTCAATATTAAATTAGATTAAAAAGTATTTTCAATTCCAACAATTTTAACCAATGAAAGATTGTTGTTGAATAATATTCCAAGGCTGGTTTTACGCTTGTTTTTAATTAGCTAGCCGAAAGAATATGCTTAATACCGGGCTTTCTAGGCAAAACGGTCATTCACTCGGGGGTGGTCATTCACTGGTGCACCCACCCTACTCATTGTAAGACCTAAGCCCGAGACCATGATAACTTTTCGTTTTCGGGCAAAACGTTTTTTTCCCAGAAGCAAAAAACGCTATTCGTTCATTTTCATATATATGTGTGTGTGTGTCTTTAAGCACGATAACTCGTGTAAAAATGGTCCGATAGTAAAATTTGGCACGGACGTGTAAAGTAGTAATTATTCGGACGAGTTCGTAAACCAGTCCAATCGGACTACCGGAAGGAGGGTAAAAGGGAAAAACCCCCCAAAAACGGTTTTTAATTTTTTTTACAAATAAAAATAAAAATAATCCAATTTTTGTTATCACCACTGAATTTAGCTCAAAAAAGCAAACAATTTAGTATCTTAAATCACTGCTCTATGTCCATTGGTTACTGAGATATTGAAAGTGGTAAACGCAGTACGTTATCCCAATGTTAACCTTATGGGAAATAAGTAAAATTCTATAACTCGCTTATTTCTCAAAATATCTTGATAAAATTTGGTAAATTGCTTCTTCTAGTTCAGATCTACTAAATATTGAATTAAAACCACACAGTTTTAATATACCTTTAGCAGCAAACCTGCATCCTCATTCCCCATGTTATTCTTATGGAGCTTACCAAAACATGTCAAATCTCGCTATGTTGGATTGAAATATGCTGTTTTGCATTTGAAATTCGCTGAGTATGCAGGTCTGCTTTAACGGGGGTATTTCGTCATTGTTCGCTAGCGACATGTTAATAAAACCTAATTCCACAGCCCCACGTCAAGTATAGTAGACATGCGAAACTTCCCCACAGCCCAACGTCAGCCATAGTCCCTAGGAGACGCACGGGTCGATCCCAGTTATGACCGATGTCAACAGTTGACTTGTTATTTATTATTATTCTATTGTTATTGTTATTGTTATTGCTATTGTTGACGTGGGCACACTGTTATTATTGCGTTTTACTTCTTATTGGTCTGCTTTTTCGTCTTAGTTTGAGTTTGTCGGTCCACAGGAGTATCCCCAGAATAAAATGACTTTTTCCGTGCAGTTAGCGTTGATCATGCATATCTAGGCATCTGTGGACGGTGTTTCTAAACGGTTTCACAAGTACTAATCACTACTGCTAATCACTACTAACTAATCACTACTGCTAAGTACTAGTTAAATCTATCTCTATAGTAATCTTACGGTTTTGAAACGGAATCTTAGCATTACAAAGTACAACGTTAATTTTATTAATTCACCAACATCTTTTATTTTTTATTTTTTTTATTTTGTGCATATCAACGCCACTGGCATTTTTTAACGTTTTGATCGGGAACGGTCCAAACCCGGGTCTTGTTACTATCTAAAGGCGACCTTTTGTTAGATAGCATCATTAATTCATAGCCCAATGACAAATGGCAACTGGACCCAGTTTCGATCCTGACCAGGGGCGGACTGGGAAGAAATTTTGGCCCGGGCATTTATATGGCGTACCGGCCCACATTTCTATCTACACCGGCCCACTCAGGGGGGCTTTGGAGAGGGCCGGCGACAGAATTTCCGGCTTGGCAAAAGTGGTGACCTTTTTTTTTAGCTCACACGTGTGGCCTCTTTATTGTCTTTCAGTACCTTTTTCTCTGTTCCCGGACCCCAGGAGCCCCAGTATGCATTACTCGGGGGGGAGTTGGTTCTGCGGCCGGCCCCCAAGCGGCCCAGCAGCCCCTGGAGGTGGCGGCCCACCGGGCATTTGCCCGGATGCCCTTATGGCCAGTCCGGGTCTGATCCTGACTGGAATCGAACTGTCGACCCTCAGGTTATGAGGTGAGCGCTATATCCACTCGGCTATCCAGTCAATTTAGAAACGGTCCCCAGTCATAGAGTAATAATGAACTTCGTAAAGAGATGGCACTCCCATGTTAACTCGGTGGTAAGGAGACAGCAGCGCTATCTGAATAATGTGCAACGAACTAAAAAGATCGATGCGATATATCGATGGTCATCGATGCGACATATCGATCGTCGTCGATGCGACATATCGATCGTCGTCGTCTGCTTTGCTTATATTTTCGTTTTCTTGTTTTGTTTGCTAGACTTTCAATTTTAATGACTTTACCGGTTTGTTTAGATTAAGTGCGTTTGCCGCTAGTGCAAGTTGTTTCGCAAAATACTGTACTGAGTGATTCTTATTGTGCTTAAAGCGATTGATAAAAAATAAATACGTAGATCTTTACATAAAAGCACTTAATAAAAATTAACTTAGTTGATTTTTATTAAGTGCTTTTATGTAAACATCTACGTATTTATTTTCCATCAATAGCTTCAAGCACAACATGAATCACGCAGTACAGTATTTCACGAAACGACTTACACTAGAACAACTTTCTGCAAACGTACTTTAGGTATTTTCCCACACTCAAATAATTAATTCCAACTCGTTATGGTTGTGTACACGTCGCGTCGTGACAGAAAATCAGGGGAAACGGAACGGGAAGCAGATCGTTATCGTAGTTCTGATTGGCTGAATCAGTGAAGAAGAAGAAAGTCATGTTTTTACAACGCCATCTGAATAAATTGCATCGAACTAACCCGCTCCAATCAAGCTTACCACTTGGCTCCATTTAAGTGTCAGACCGGTGCCCCAGTCGTCCAGTGTGTCCTAGAGGTAGAAAGCGTAGGAAGTTTTTGAAACTGGTAGAATTTCTGCCTGGTATCTTAACCATATCTTAACCTCTTCAAGATGAGAAGTCAAACAATAAATAAAGAAAGTCAAACGTGAAAAACTGAGAAATTAATTACAAAAAAAGAGATCAAAATGTTTAAACTTCACTGAGCCTCACCGCCTCACTGTTAAGGGGGTAGTTCTAAACGTATTTCACAATATACTAGCTACAAGCTACAAGCAATCTCCGTTGTATCTTTATAGTGAATTGTAAACAAACCCCATTTAGAAACACTCCCCCTGAAATCACAACAGCTGGCCTTTATTTGTTTGTTTCTGGTCTTCAAAACACGTCACGATTTGTTTACATTTTTAACCGATAACCTGAGTAGATAATATTGTACCTCTCTTCTATTATTCTCTTCCACTCTACAGTCTACAGACTTAGGGAACGCTGAGCTAGAGTATAACTCTAGCTCGTTAGGGAACTGTGTTGGAACTGTTCACTGTTCGCGATGGACTGTTAGATAAAGATAACCTCTTTGTAAATGTGTTTAAATGTTGAAGTTGAAATCAAATCCTGTACCTAATTCAGATTGAGGTTAGTAGTGAGTACTAACGTAGATCAAGTACTTTCTCAATACTTATTAATTGTACTGATTTTTTATTTAAATCTACTATTCTGTTTTATTGCCTAACTATGTATGTAGTAAATTTGTCTTGTATTTTTGCAACTAAGCCCACTACTAATGATAGCAGGAAACTTCCAAATTCAATCTTAATTCCTGACTTAGAAAAACTGCATAAGTACCTGGAAGATACTTTTGGTTTAACTGCCGACAGCTACTACATTGTCTCTAATGGGAAGAAGTTCAGTCGATCTCAGGAAAAACTTAACGGTAATTGCCCAACATTGCATGTTAGACCAAGAATCTTAGGCGGTAAAGGTGGTTTTGGGTCCATGTTACGTGCTATTGGTGCTCAAATAGAGAAGACAACAAACAGAGAAGCTTGTAGAGATTTGAGTGGGCGAAGATTGCGGGACATCAATGAGGAACAGAGACTTAAAAATTGGATAGCCCAGCAAGCAGATCGAGAAAGAGAAGCAGCGGAACGCAAGAAGAAAAAGCTAGAGCGTTTGTGTCAAGAACCCAAGCATGATTTTGAAGATAATCAGTATGAGGAGAGTAGATCTAACATGACGGAAGTAATGAGTAGTTCTGTCGAACAAGGATTTAAAGCAAGCACAAGTGGAACAACTAATAACCTAAAACGCAAAAGTAACAAGAGTAAAAGTAAAGCAGTTGCCAAGAAGAAAAAGAAAACCTTATGGATTGATGCTGAAGAAAGTGGTAGTAGTTCAGAGAACAGCAATGACAGCGGAAATGAATGTGAAATTGGAAGTAATAAAGAGACTGTAGCCCAGACTGGTGACCCATCCTTAAACAGGATAGAAGATGGCATAGTATCATAAGTAGGCCTAACGATTGTAATCATTTTCTTACTGTGTCTTGTGTGCAAGGAACTCTGAAAGTTAGGCATATATCCTAAGTAAATTTTCAGAGGTAGTTTTATAATAATAATCACAATCACAGGTTAATAAATGTATATTTTTCTTATGTTTTTTTTTATTTCTAGATGAACTAACCTATCCTGGCTTATTGAGAAAGAGTGCTGAATGACATATGGGGAGGGGATACAGTTCTGCATATGATTAACAATCAATTACCTATGATAAATAATCAATTAGGCTAACAGGTTTCGAGATATTTTTAGCCTTAAAAACTAATTTCAGATAAGTGCAAAATATAGATGTTATTCTGTACAAAAATAGGTCTTGCTTCTGTCAAAAAACTATGGCTGGGAGATCAATGATCGATGTGTTAAAAGTGTATGTTTAGATCCAAGGAGTGCATTTAAATCTTCGTCCTGAGAGTTTGCAGACACTGTAGATATGAAATCTTAAGATGACACATAAAGGTAAGAACCGAATGAGACAGTAGGCCTACCACTATAATCCTGGAAACCAAACAAGGCTACATCACATTTAATAAGTGATTACACTTGGCGCATTATATCTTGACCCTTGGCCTAGTCCATTGCTGGAGCTGTAAGATGATGTTTATTGTCAATGATTTTGAACAACAAACAATGAAAAAACAAATTTCTACAAATATCAACTGTATCTTGTTTACAAATGACAATTAAGATATACACAGACAGCTGTTGGAAAATGCTAACACGTCAGGCTAATACTACTTTGCGTAACAGCTGTAGTCTTCTGATGAGTTTTATTCCACTCCAGTTGCTTCAGGTGTAAAGGGTTCCCAAGGGTCAAGATATAATGCGCCAAGTGTAAGTGATAAGTGATTAATAAACTTAAATATCTTCAGTTCGAAGTCCTTCTTTGGTGACGTTACATCATCATAGAGGCTCTCAAGCATGTATAAAGGGCACTTATGGCAATTCACTTTCTTCGAGTACTTAAATCTATCACACCACGAGTATAATCTGATGGATTTTATGTTCATAAGCCCTAAATTTTCAATCTGCATAAATTGAATTACCTACTAGGCCCTACAGATCAAAATTGTCATTAAGTTAGTAAATTTTGAATCAATATTTTTTATTAATGAGACTCTAAAGGTACGGTAAGCATTTTTTACCTTTTATTAGACGATCAGATGAATTATGGAAATTTTGATACGGTTATGTTTACCCTACCCCTCAAAGCTATACCTAGGCCCCCTAATCATATCCATTTTCCTCTGGTGATTAAAATAATTATCTGTCTAAACAATGTTGTCATACACCTATTATGAAAACAGTTGCGATGGCTTCAATAATGAATAAAGCTGTGTAGCTTAATGTGTTTCAATTTATCAAAGGCTATGAATAAATGATTCTATATAACAAAAGGTCGCCGTTACATAGTAACAAGACCCAGGTTTGGACCGTTAATGATCAAAACGTTAAAAAATGCCACTGGCGTTTAAATACACAAAATAGCCTACACAAATAAAAGACAATACTAAGGCTATAAAGGCCAGCAAAGTATGACTGTGGATCTACATTTTACTATTTCTTGCCCCGATCAAGTCTGAAACATATTAATCAATCAGAATTGGTATTCTTTCTGAACCCAGATTAATTTGAAGCAAATGTTCTGCACATTACATTTTCATGAAACAGAGCCAATCTTTATTAAAACAAATTCTTAGGATTTACAGCTAACTAACAAGACTAAAATATTGACCGCAGTTCATTTAAGTTTGAAGTTGATTTCTTGAATAATTAATTAGGTAGGCTAGGCCTAGTACCAAAGTTATAACATAGACCTTGGCTCATATTTTGGTTTTTTAAAGTCTTCATGTCTCGGGTTGTTACGCCTTTCTTTCTTTGTCAATAAAGGCTATGTCAAATCTTTAACTTATGTAAGACTGAATTTCTTACTTTGAAATCCGTCAAACAGCTCAAAAATTAACATGTACTTATTAATTCAAGACATGTTTCGAAACAATATCTTCAGCTGGGAGTGAGTGAAGTTCATAATCCATCAATTGGCTTCATCAATAAATTAGCCTATAAAACAAAAAAAACACCCCTGTTGCAGCAGACCTGCATATTCAGCGAATTTCTAATGCAAAAGAGGATATTTCAATCCAAAATAGCGAGATTTTACACATTTTTGTAAGCTCCATAAGAACAATATGGGGAATAATTATGCAGGTTTGCTGCAACAGGTAGGTTAAAACTGGGTGGTTTTAATTCATTATTTAGAAGATCTGAACTAGAAGAAGCCATATACCAAGTTTCATTGAGATATGTTGAGGAATAAGCGAAATATAGAATTTTACTTATTTCCCATAAGTTTAACATTGGGACAACGTACTGTGTTTACCACTTTCAATATCTCGGTAACCAGTGGACATGGAGCAGTGGTTCAAGATACTAAATTGCTTGTTTTTTTGAGCTGAATTCAATGGTGCTAACGAAAATTGGATTATTTTTATTTTTCTATGTAAAAAACTCAAAAAACCCATTTTTGGGGGGGTTTATCCCCCTTTACCCCCTCTTCCGGTGGTCCAAATGGGCTGGTTTGTGAACTCGTCCGAATAATTACCACTTTACACGTCCATGCCAAATTTCATTAAGATCGGACCATTTTTGCGCGAGTTATCGTGCTTAAAGACACACATATATATATATATATATATATATATATATACTTGGCGCATTATATCTTGACCCTTGGCCTAGTCCATTGCTGGAGCTGTCAGATATTGTTTACTGTCAATTATATTGGATAACAAACAATGAAAAAACTAATTTCTACAAAAATCAACTGTATTTTGTTTACAAATGACAACTAAGATATATACTGACAGCTGTTGGAAAATGCTAACACGTCAGGCTAGTACAACTTTACATATCAGCTGTGGTCTCCTAATGAATTTCACTCAACTCCAATTGCTTCAGGTGTAAAGGGTTCCCAAGGGTCAAGATATAATGCACCAAGTATATATATATATATATATATATATATATATATATATATATATATATGTATGTATGAAAATGAAGGCATGGTGTTTTTTGCTTCTGTGGGCCCCAAAACGAAAAGTTATCATGGTCTCGGGCTTAGGTCTTACCATGAGTACTACGGTAACAGCTTCTTCCCTATAGCGGAAATTCGCTAAAACACAAAACTTTCATACATACACAGGAACATGAAGACATTTAAAAAATTGTTAAAACCGAACAGGCCTATTGCAATAATAACCAAAGATCACGACACGCCGATGGTAGTAGACAGACTGAGGCTCATTTCATTAGCCATCAGGTGTGTTTCGGTTATCAGAGGAGCAAAGGTTAACAGTTTTTAACAGTTTTAGCGAATTTCCCCTATAGGGAAGAAGCTATTACCGTAGGTCTCATGGTAAGACCTAAGCCCGAGACCATGAAAACTTTTTGTTTTGGGGCCCCCAGAAGCAAAAACACTATTCGTTAAAATTTGTTTATATATATATATCGATGGCTAAACTCCAACACCACGTATCTCAAAATTTGCCTGTTTTTAGATAAGTAGTGAATGAGAAACTATGGCCAATTCTACACTTGATTCTAACAACACTTATGTTAAATAATACTGGGAAAAGTGTTTAAAATAGGTATATTTGTTACACGTATCTTGGTAGTTGGCAGAAATGAATTCTAACACCACGTATCATGAATTGTTTACATTGAAAACATGAGGCAAGATTAACCAGCTGTTTCATTTCAGGTAATTGTTTTTAATTTTAAATATTGTAAACCAGTTAAGTTAATTGATTTTTATCATTAGATGTATAATTTAGAGTTTTAAAGCATTCATTTAACCTAGATTTGTTGTTTACTATAGAAAAATTGCTTGTGAAATAAACTTTCAAGATACGTGTTGTTACAGTTTAGTTTGAATTCTTCCAGGTCCAAGATACGTGTAGTTACATTAATACCTACTACCTAGCATTTGAATCATAAATGAACCTAATAGTGAAGATAGACTCTATCCCCAAATCCTTTTGCCCAATAAGTCTCTCCTCATGATGAGGACCTCATCTCTGCTGAATACCCTGGAGAGACTGATCGAAAGACACCTCATAAAGGGAGTGCGTTCCGACACTCCTCTTCACCGCAGTCAACATGCATCCCAGCCAGGAAAATCCTGTAAATCCGCTCTGCACAAACTGATCTGCAGGGTCGAGGATAGCCTGGCCTGCAAAGAAATTGCCCTATGCACCTACATGGACATTGAGGGGGCATTTGACAATGTAATATTTTCAGCCATTGTGTGGGGAGTGCGCGAGCGCGGACTCGAACCTGCTTTCTGTGAGTGGATTGAGTCGATGCTCTGCTCCAAACGCACCAAAGCTGAACTCATTGGAAGCTCTCTGGTGATTTCTCCCACGAGGGGTTGTCCGCAGGGAAGTGTTCTCTCACCTTTACTGTGGAACTTTGTGGTTGATGGTCTTCAAGAGCTCTCCCACCAAGGCTGCTTTGCCAAGGGATATGCTGATGACATTATCCTTATGGTGCTAGGGCAATTCACTAGCACAGTTGCCTTATTGGAGCACGGCTCCCTTATTGGAGGCTCATCCGGTTTTGGAGTGTATGGTAGAGCTACTGGCACAGCGATTTCAGCATGTCTTGGGGCTTACTGCACCATATTTCAAGCAGAAATCCATGGCATCCTGGTATGCGCCAAGATAGGCCTAGCCAGGGGCCTTCAACGCACATTGTGATCCTCTCAGACAGTCAGGCTTCCCTCAAGGCACTGGACTCAAATGAGATCACCTCAAAACTCATGTGGGCGTGCTTTAATGCTCTGTTTGATTTGGACAAGCAAAATTATGTGCTTCTTGGTTGGGTACCAAGCGACGCAGGCATTGGAGGCAACGAGAGTGCAGACAAACTAGCCAAATCGGAAGCGAACATGCCTTTCTATGGCCCTGAGCTATGCTGTGGCATCAGCAAAGCTATCACCCATTTGTCATTGATAACTGGGCTAAGGAACTGCAACGCCTTCGATGGTGCAACTATTCTGGCCAATCATTAGGCAAAAAGCTGCTTCCTGAAACCTCTGCTCGGTTTACCAGTTGTCTGCTGAGTCTGGGCAGGAGTCAGGTAAAGTGGGTAATTGCTTTGATCACTGGGCACAGCAATTTCAGGAAACATCTCTTCACTCTTGGTATCACCCATGATGATCCAGAGTGTAGACTCTGCGGCAGCTCTGTCGAGACTGCAAGTCACATCATCTTGTATTGTGAGAGACTGGGGGTAAGGAGAAGAGCCCTCTTTGCGTCTCCAACAACCAGGTGACAATCCAGATGCTAGTATTAGGAAAAAGCTCTTAAGCCTAGTTGAAGGTACAGTTATAGGGCTGCCAATCTATAGCAGCTTATGGGTGCACAATAAGCTTCGGTTGGCGTGCTGAGACCTTGGAATCTATAACCTGCATTCCAATCAATCAATCAATGAATTTCATCTAAAATGGTGTAAAATGACCTATGATACTGCCAAGTGATCCTAGAATTGGTAACAATTATAGGATCACTTGGCAGTATCACAGGTAATTTTATACCATTTTAGATAATTAAAAGTGATTCAGAGGCTACTCCACAATGAAAATTAATTTCATCCCAGAGAATTAGTATCTCTTTTATGACTCCCTTCCATACAAGAAATAATTTTGTGAGGACATTGCAGGTGTTAGAGGACACTTAAAAATTTCCCATTAGCTTCTTGTTTCCCATTACAAAAGAAGATACCGGTTGATGTAGATGTAACTGTTTAGTAACAATTTTATAAAAGGCTGCCTTTTTACAGTTTTGTATGCCTTTTAGTTAATTCATTGTGACCTTTTCATTTTAGGCAATGTAGTTTTATTATTGACTTACCCTCTATAAACAACACTTATCTCAGACCCAACTTTAGGTCAACTCCACGTATCTTAGAAAATTGCCCATATTTCACAGTAAAAACTTATTTTTATCACATCAACATTTTAAATAAACAAACAAAAGAGTTTTATAGTTTTACGTTTTTTTATTTTTTTATTTCTTTTGTTTTTAAAAAAATTGGAATGTTTTTTGGCTCTCCTGAAAAGTTGCATTTTTTTAGATACGTGGTGTTGGAGTTTAGCCAACGATATATATATATATATATGTGTGTGTGTGTGTGTCTTTAAGCACGATAGCGCTCGCAAAAATGGTCCGATCGGAATGAAATTTGGCACAGGGGTGTAAAGTAGTAATTATTCGGATGAGTTTGAAAACCAGCCCAATCGGACCACTGGAAGGGGGGGTAAAAGGGGGATAAACCCCCACAAAAATGGGTTTTTTGGGGTTTTCACATAGAAAAATAAAAATAATCCAATTTTGGTTAGCACCATTGAATTTGGCTAAAAAAAAAAACAATTAGATATCTTCAACCATTGCTCTATGCCCATTGGTTACCGAGATCACTTCATCTGTGCCGAGATACTGAAAGTGGTAAACACAGTACGTTGTCCCAATGTTAACCTTATGGAGAACAAGTAAAATTCTATACTGTATCTCGCTTATTTCTCAACATATCTTAATAAAACTTGGTTTATGGCTTCATCTAGATGAGATTTAATGTATTTTAGTCTAAAATCACAGCAATTTCCATTTTTCTGGCGGCAAACCTGCATACTCATTCCCCATGTTATCCTTAAGGGCAATAAAAAAATCCATATCTTCATTATTTCTGAACATATTTTGATAAAAATTGGTATATGGCTTCTTATAGTTAAGATCTACTAAATATTGAAATTAAACTATCTAACACGCCTGTAGCAGCAAACCTGCATTCTCATTCCCCATGTTATTCTTAAAGAGATTATGAAAACATGTCATTATCTCGCTACATTTGATGGAAGTATTTTTTTGACATTTGAAATTCGCTGAGTATGCAGGTCTGCTGCAACGGGGGTATTTTTAATGTCTTTGTGTTTGTTTGTATGCATGACAGTTTTGTGTTTGTGTTTTATAATGTATTGATGAAGCCAATTGGTGGATTATGAAATTCACTCACACCCAGCTGAAGTTGACACTATTCTGTCGAAACATGTCCTGAATTAATACATGTTAGGCCTACCTAATTTTTGAGCTGTTTGACGGATTTCAAAGTAAGTAATTCAGTCTTACATTAATCACATGCTCAGGGGCTATAAGCATGGATAATAACTTAAACTTATATTTACATGTTATCTTCAGTTACAAATGGACAGTCTGCTCCCGGAGTTGGCAGCGAAGGTCGCTTGGTTCCTTACACCTCGAGACCTGGCCGCCTGCTGCGCCGTGTCTGTCCACTGGCGAGAGGTCTTCGGTACCAACCAGGTACTCGTACGAAATGAATTGCAGATAATTTGACCGGTACTTTGGTATTATATGGAGTTCACTATTTTTAGAGAGATTTTTTACTGGATACCAAAATTGATTACTACATAATTGGAAAGATCATGCTTTAATAAATTGACTTACTCTCCAAATTGGACATAATTATGATGAGCGGTCTTTGTGTTCTGCTACTTAGAAGGCAGCGATACTGGCGAGGCCAAATTGAGTTGAACCCGTCACCGCTGCCGCTAGCGACTTCACCCAATCGCCACCCTTACACAGCGCGCTGCTTACATAACATCATAAATATGTCAGTAGAACTTTCTTCGTTTCGTTATGAATCAAATGATACCAGATGAGTCTTAGTTTCGACCGTGAAATGCCCTTCAAGCAGGCAAGGTCAGGTCGTTGACTGGAGCGCACACATCACCTATCAAAGTGATTTGGCAGGTATCGTTCGATTCGTAACAAAACGAAGAAAGTCCTGTTAACATATTTTGTTAACGAGGAAAGTCCTGGCACTGATTTTGTACAGTAGCCAGCACTCTTAGAAATAGTGTAGTAAAGGATAGAGAAAATATGAGGAATGATTTCAAAAATATGCTAGATATTAGTTTTGTACAAAATCAGTGCGGAAGTTCTTTGTTTCTTTATCCTACTGATAAATTAGAAATTAAAAGAATTATAAACTCTCTCGACAATTGCAAGGCCCCTGGTTATGATAATATAACTCCCGTTTTAGTCAAAAATGTTGCAGATAACATTGTAGGGCATCTAGAATATTTAATCAATAAAAGCATGAATACGGGTGAATTTCCGAAAGACTTAAAACATGCCATTGTAATTCCGTTATACAAGAAATCAGACCGCTTATCTGCAAACAATTATAGACCGATAGCATTGTTATCGATTTTTTCTAAGATAGTAGAGAAAATAATAAAAGAAAGACTTGTTTTTGAACACCAAAAATTACTTTAGCGTGCGCCAATTTGGTTTTAGAAGTAAACTGAGCACAGAAGATGCATTATTAAATTTCATGGAAGAGGTTTACGGTGGTATCAATGACGGAATGTACTGCGCCGGACTTTTTGTTGACGTAATGAAAGCGTTCGACACGGTCAACCACTCTGTGCTCCTGTCGAGTTTGTACGACGCGGGGGTGCGTGGCGTGGCACATCAGTGGTTCGCTAGTTACCTGACGGGACGCTATCAGTGTACCAAAGTTGAGGGGCAACTAAGCGAGTCAGCGGAAGTGCTGCACGGCATCCCGCAAGGTTAGTTTTTTTCCGGTCCGCTGTTTTTAATTTATGTAATGGAAATTTTAAGGGAAACTTAGTATCATATGCCGATGATACGGCTTTAATTTATAGGGCTGCTTCTGTGAATGAATTAAAAAATAATCTTCAATACGATATCAACTTATTAAGGTACTGGTTTACTAATAACTTCATGATTATGAGTCCTAAAACAAAATATATGATTTTAGCGAATTTCCCCCATAGGGAAGAAGCTATTACCGTAGGTCTCATGGTAAGACCTAAGCCCGAGACCATGTTAACTTTTCGTTTTGGGGCCACCAGAAGCAGAAAACACCATTCGTTCGAATTTATATATATATATATATATATATATATATTTAAATAAACAAAAAGACCGACTTACAAATTAATCGTGTAATATTTCGGTTTCCACCATCTTCAGACACTTTACAAAATAATAACCTAAAATTAAAATTAAAATTAAAAATAAATATTTTGTATACACTCATCTTCAACACACGACATCAAGAGAACAAAACATATGATCACCAAAATATTTATTTTTAATTTTAATTTCAATTTTAGGTTATTACTTTGTAAAGTGTCTGAAGATGGTGTAAACAGAAATATTACACGATTAATTTGTAAGTCGGTCTTTTTGTTTATTTAAAAAAAATATATATATATGTGTCTGTGAGCACGATAGCGGCCGTAAAAATGGTCTGATCTTAATGAAATTTGGTACAGACATGTAAAGTGGTAATCCCTCGGACGAGTTCGTAAACCAGCCCGATCGGACCACCGGAAGGGGGTGTAAAGGGGGATAAACCCTTCCAAAAATGGGTTTTTTGGGTTTGTTACATAGGAAAATAAAATTTATCGAATTTTTGTTGGCACCATTGAATTCAGCTCAAAAAAACAAACAATTTAGTATGTTGAATCACTGCTCTATGTCCATTGGTTACCGAGATATTGAAAGTGGTAAACACAGTATGTTGTCCCAATGTTAACCTTATGGGGAATAAGTAAAATTCTATATCTCGCTTATTTCTCAACATATCTTGATAAAACTTGGTAAATAGCTTCTTCTAGTTCAGATCTACTAAATATTGAATTAAAACCACCCAGTTTTGATAAACCTGTAGCAGCAAACCTGCATACTCATTCCCCATGTTATTCTGATGGAGCTTACCAAAACATGTCAAATCTTGCTATGTTTGATTGAAATATGTTGTTTTGCATTTGAAATTCGCTGAGTATGCAGGTCTGCTGCAACGGGGGTATTTACATTACAAAAACAATGTGTACTCTCTTCTGTAAAATACCATGAAATTTCGTGCATTACTCCCAATTGCACATGCCCAGAAATAGAGCAAGTCGAAGTGATAAAATAGGCTACTTAGGATTGAATGTAGACTCAAAATTAACTTGGAAGCATCATATAGATTATGTAAAAACAAAATTATTAAAGTACATCAGAATAATGTTTATGTTGAAGCAGCTTTGTAAAACTGAGTTAATGAGAACAGTTTACTATGCACTAGTAAATTCAAAATTAGAATATGGTTTAGCGCTATGGGGCGGATGTTATTACACTAATATAAAACCACTTATTATACTTCAAAAATGTTTTATAAGAATCACGTGTAAAAGACCCCGGCTTATACACACAGACGCTTTATTTAAAAATTTAAAAGTCTTAACACTTCGTAATTTGTATGTTTTCAAAGTTTTAAAGATTTTTTTCTACGAAGCGAGAATCAATTTGATGACGGTAAACCAAGAGTACTAAGAAATATCAACGCCCCAGTACCCAAGCACAATTTAACAATATACTAAAAGTTTTATTCATACCTAGCACAAAAATTTTTTAATAGTCTGCCGCGAGATTTACAAATAATAAAGATAAAAAATAAATACCTCAAGGAGTTAAAGGGGTTTTTACTGGACAGCGACGCGTACACATTGTTTTTCTAATATGGAATAGAATAAATTAAATATGTATCTCCTTTTAATTCTATGCTTAAAATACAATTAAATGTAAAATTAGTCTATGGATCATTGTGCCCAATTTTGATTAATTAATTAAAATATTAAATAGTTGCAGTGCAACTGGGTGATATTTTTTTAATGATTGAGTAGGCCGACCCTCCACTCAAAGCTCTGTAAATTAGTTCTAAGATGACCTATGTCCCGAACAGGTTTTTAACTTAGGGACAAAGAGATATTGATCTATAATGTAGTTTTAAAAAGTGTCTAAGGAATATAATTTATTTTATGTTTTATTTCATGTTATGTTCTATAAGTAAGAACTGTTTATGTAAAAAATTATTAAGTTAAGTTAATGTAGTGTCCATTTCTATATTCCTTTACTGTATGTGTTACAGATCAGTAAAAATATATTTCATTTCATATAGCCTAAATGACAACCCAACCTAATATAACCGCCGCAGCGCGCTGTATAAGTGTGGCATCCATATAATACCCAAGTACCTCATATTCTTTACCAATCGGATAGCTTTGTGACTAC
Organism: Flexamia atlantica; assembly: GCA_035578135.1. Classification (NCBI taxonomy): domain Eukaryota; kingdom Metazoa; phylum Arthropoda; class Insecta; order Hemiptera; family Cicadellidae; genus Flexamia; species Flexamia atlantica. The sequence continues at coordinate 21,074,558 of JAQJVK010000013.1, read as the reverse complement.
AAAAAGACCTAAAAAACCGAGTGTAGGGTCGTATTCAACATTTGTGCGTCTCCAGCTCTAATATTTTATTTTTCCACCCTTACGTCCTTAGTTTTAGGTGAAGGTGATCGTCGTTAGGTCGTTGAAGGTGATCTGTAATTTTTCCTAAAGAATTATGTTATATGTCACTTGTCAGAAAATCTAACCACAATCTTACACCCGTTTTACAATTGTAAAAGGTTCCCCGGATTAAAAAGATTAGTCTGTGATAAGGGGTTTGCCATTTTGGCACTGCATCTTTGTTAATTATTGCGAGGAGATATATGCAGATTGTATCCTAAAAAATACAAATTGTGATCATAAAGTCACAAATTGTGGAATTGTTTGAAAAATAAATTAAACTGACATCTAATTGGGTTTCAGGTGTGGAAACGGCTGTGTGATCTGGAAATGGAGGAGCACCTGAGAACGACCCCTTGCATTGTCGAACCCGTGTTCTCAGTGTACTCGGCAGAAGATTCTACCCTCACCCCCCTCAGTCGATGGAGACTAGCCTTCCTGAGGGAACAACATTTGTGGAGCAACTGGCAGAAAGATAACTTCAAACACATCTTTCATCAAGTGGAGGGAAAAAAGGAATCTTTGGAGCAATTTATAACAAACGACTTCATAGTGAGCTTTCAATCTAAATCACTGCAACTCTGGGATGTAAGGCCAGTACCTCCGGTCAGGGTGGGTAGTCTTGAATTTGAAAATGAAATGCATTATACTCCCACCGTGTTTAGTAATGGTTATGTAATTCTAAAAAGTGGACACTACCTTGATGTGAAAATCTATAAGGTAGATTTAATGGAAAGTACAATATTGTGGAAACACCAGTTTCTTTTCAACAGGATCACTCAAACTCCTGAATTGGTTTGTGCCAATACCCGTGTGTCTAGTGAAATATCTTGGGTTAATTTTGTTGTCATCATTAAAGAAAATTTTTGCCTCGGATATTTTTGTTTTGATTCATACTATAACTCATTTTATGTATGGGATTTGGAAAGTGGAGTTCAACTAAAACAAGAATCTCTTCCGACAAGTCTTTTAGAAGGTGGTTTTTGTGTAGTTAGTTCCGAGACATGTGACGAAGTGCTTGTTCTTGTTCCTCTTCCTGACGATTCAGAGCCTTCAGAACGACCTATTGCTAACTTACAATGTCGAGTTTATGATGTAAAAAATCTGATTTTTTTGCCTTTTTCACAAACCTGTTCAGTTTTTCCTGAATTATTGTCAGGCTCGATGCAATATTTTGAGCAGTGTGCCATTACCAAGAATTTTGTGGCACTAAGTGATTGTGATAGTTATGATGTAAAATCCATTCGAATTTTTAACTACCGAACTGACCAACAAATGTACATGTTAGAAGCAAATTCGGGTGTACATGTATTATCAGAGGGTTGTTTTATATTTAAATACCAGAAATATTCTGCAGAGAGACAACCTGTAGAAGAGAGAGGCCAAGAGAGGTTGTGTGCAGTTTTCTGTTCCACAGCTGATATTGTTGAGGATGTAACAGGATTTGATGTTAAAGATTTCGAAGTCACTGGGGATCGACTTGTTACAGTTTATCCGTCCAATGAAATCTGGAGAATAAACAGATTCAGTTCATTTAAGACACGTGCAAGGTTTTATGGATTTCAAGTTAACAGAGTTAACAAAGCTTGTACAAAAGTATTAAGATATGTTGATCTTGACCGTAATCTCATGATAGGAATATACAACTTTTGGTAGTTGATTTAACTTGCTCACTGGGTTTGCCCTTAACTGATTAATCGTGGCACCAACTCCTTGTGTGAGTCGGCTAAAACTGATGATCATTCTCCGGTGCTTTTCCCATATTACTGTTATTTTTCATGAGATCAGAATAAAATGTATAACCCTAAATTAGATATTTTTTACAGAATGAAATTCTATTAATACCTCTGAACAAATTACCACGTCAGTTATTTTACTTCAGTAAAAGGTTACTTGTTTATAAGCCTATGCTATGTGAGTAACATGTTACTTGCCCTACCCAGTTTGTTTCTATTAATCTATTAAGTATTCCTATGTTTTTCATAATTTTGAGAATAAAATACACTCATTTGTATATAAATAGCATTGGATATCATATGTAAACTGCCAGCCGCATAGCGAGTAACTGGTTACTATTGATGCACACAGGCTATAACAAGGCACAAAGAACCCATTACTCATGACACAGGTATATAGGAAAGGGTAGAATTGAAACCCAGTGAAGTTTTTAAACAGGATGTTAAAACACTGTAAGGATTAGTTATAATTGAGGAATTAAGACATTTTTCTTGTTTGAATATTTTTAACATTGCTGGACAAATAAAAAAAAATTAATGTTACATTATTCAATATTTTCTATGTTTTTTTCATATACCAGAAAAAAATTTGATGAAAAACTTGGAATTACATTAACTTCAATGTATCGAGTTTTGGTTTTCATTTGCCCTTTCTAGATTTATTTTATTTATAGTACAGTAGAGTCCCACAAACCCGGACTAATGTGGACCGAATGGTGTCTGGGTTTGTGAAATTTCCGAGTTATCGGGAAATGAGTAAAAATAAGAAAAAATAAGAATAGTTTCTGTTATTTCTATAAGAAATCATTTATTTATTGCATAGTAAAAAATACAAAAACTACACTATCAGTTACAAAAAAACTTAAAGAAGAACCAAAACTGATTTACATGTGTCAAACCGTGTTCTGACCTTGAATCTCAGTGCACTTTATTGCTCTGGTAGGCTTTCCGAGTTATCCAGAATTCCGGGTTTGCGGGACTCTACTATACCGTGGGGCGAAACAGAACTTTTCCCAACTAATTCATACCCATGTAACAACATTAAAATTTAAAATATTTTAAACATTTTTAAAATAGAGAGAATTCTAAATATCAGAGGTTATAGATCTGAATTTTGGAAAAACACATGTCACATTAAACAAAGGTCTAATCACAACACTCTTTTCAGTGGAATCAGAATTCATTTATCTTATTGAATTAAAGTGGCGGCCTTATTTTCAGAACAACAAAACATTTTTTGGTCTGTTTAAAAGTTCTTTATCCGTGTAAATTCAGTTTTCATTTTTTGTTATACGACATGCCAAAAGTTTTTTACGATACACTTAATTTTTTATGTTGGTAGCCCTTTTAAGTACCAAAAGCCATCTTCTTCCTAACTGCTTCATCACTGGAAGTAATGATGAAAAACATATTGTTACCAGATGTATAAAAGGCGAAGATGGATTTCCACAAAGAGGGAGTTTAAAACTTGACTGTACGGTCTGATGAAAGCTTGAACAAGCTACTTATTATCATACAAAAATAAAAATAATGGAGTATAACGTGAAATCAATGGTTGATTGTAAAGATATCGATTCATTTTATTTGAATAGAAAACTACCCTTACTTAAAGAAAAACAACCTTTATACCTCCCTTTGTAATCTTGTACAAGGGATTTTAAATGTACAAGGTATTGCCAATGTTTTATAGAAAGACTTTACGTTGTTATGTATAAGGCTGTCATATTACACATTTTATCCTTAAACATTAAAGTTAAATTTACTTATAAACACATCAGTAATAGTTTTCAAAAGTTTTTAGGTGAAAATTTATCCACGTATTGTGAATAATATTTTTAGTATGTAAGAAAACTATAAAATAGCTCACACAATCAAAGTTTGTGATTTAATTAATTTTAAGAATGAACTTCAGTTGTTTGTTTTTTCATGTAGGAAACTCGGGGTAGTTTGAAAGAAAACACCCAAAAATAAGTTATATTTTATTAGTTTTTGTTGGGTGCGAAGTGTTAAAAGTAACCACTTAAGGCGATAGGCAACGTTTCTGAAAAAAGAAGAAAAAGAATAAAGGTTAGAGAAGAAAGAGTAAGTATGAAAATGAACAAGTTAACAGAGAAGGGTTAGTTTTCAATGAGTACAATAAGATGATGAAACATGCTCATTACCACTGAAGCATGAAACACCCCCCCACACTGCTTACTTGCTACCACGTGCAAGGTTCCAAGCCCTTTTTTAAGCCTTACTTTAAGTTTAGACCTTGACATTTTCTTCGAGCAAAAATTTCCTTTGATTTTGCAAGAAAGACACTTTATCTGGAATGTGGTTCAAGTTCAAACCCAACCGCCTTGTATTCGCAGCCAAATTTTTAACTTTGTGACCTTTTCAACGGAATTCCAAGACATGGTCAAACATGACTGGACGTGCACTTTGTGACCCCTAGAATTTCTATGAATTCTCTAAAGGAAAATAAAGAAGGCAACAGGCATAAGGACTGTTCTTTGAAGAAGTATAATAAGTCAGTGAAATGTTTTGTACATTTTTGTATATTTTTGTAAGTTTCTAAATGCTAATCTGATTTTCTTTGGGTAATCCAGATGATTACTATCGTTTTCTTAAACTGAATAAGACCTAAGGATTTTCAACACAGAAAATCTGTAAAAGTTCATGATTGCACGAATCAACCTCCTTAAAACATTAAAAAATTATTAAAAAAGGAAATCTGAACAAATAAAGAAACGACATATAAAAAATATGTATTCTTTACAAAGTAAAACAAAGATACACAAGATCTGAAACTATTACATAATGAAGAACAAATAGATTTATAAACAGCTTTCTCTCAGACTAGAATAGATCAATAAAAAGCTATCAACATGATCATGGTAAAAATAACAATACAATTTAATATACATTACCAAACTAATTTTTTATCCACAACCAATGTATCTAAATATCTTGCATGGTATCTCTTATAAAATCTGTTAAAATACTGAAAGGAATATTTTATATTTTGTGAGAAGACTTCCATGCACAGACTATCACCACGTTGAATAAAACGATCGTTTAAGACTACAAAGAATGGAAGACGAACTATTCTAATGAGAAAACCAATCTCAGCAGAATACAAGGCTAGAAACTAGAAACCATGTTATCGTAAAAAGAAATCATGCCAATTACAACTTTGAGGTCGAATGATAATAAATTAAAAAAAGTTACTACTATGACACAAAAAAGGAATAATCATTATTCTTGAATTTGTTTGTTATTGAGCTAAGACCCTCGATTAATGCATTAAAAACCTTATGAAATCTATATGTGACACACATTTTTTTAAAGTAACATGCATTATTTTAGACAGATGTGAAAGGTAGAATCAAATTACTGAAAACATTTTTTCAGAAAACTCAAAAAATAGGCTAAGTTTTTTAATAACGCCTTTTAACAATTTTTATAAAATACATTGAATTTTAAAAATGACTTTAGCGTACTGAAATTGATTAAAATTATTTGTTAGCAATAGATGAAAGTCAAAAGAATTTTTTTCTAAGCAAGCAATGTCCACTGTATTTCTAAAAATATTTCAACCACTTTCAAAATGGTACTATGAAACCCTTTATTGATTCTCAAGGACACAACAACATAACACTTTCCAAAATCATGCAAGTGGTATGATTTTTTTATCAAGGCTCTTACATTATATAATATAAACAATGTACAGAACAAATAAAAATATCTCTAAGTTCCAATTCTTTTTCTGCCCTCACAAAATTTCTTTTTAAGCTAGCGGTAACATGGAATGATTTCGAAATAACTAAATCTTCTACTCCTATGTACAATATCTACACGAAGAAATGAAAAAGTACAGGTAGAGTCCAATACCGTGGCGTAGGTGTCTAGAAGCCTGGTGCTAAAATTTACATTAGTCTCAATGGCGGACAGTGTCACATAATTTGATTTGACCTATTCACTCCCTAGAGTGTGAGAAGGCAAGGTCGATCAGACGGAAAATCTCAATAAAATTTTGAATCACAAGCATGGAAAATTTTCTTACTTTACATTAAATTTTCCAAATACAAACAGTTTTCAAACAGCTGATTACACATTCAGGTTCGTCTTTTGACATAGAACTCGAGATCGTTCATATATTAGAATTGTTTAAGAAGAGCAGCAGACTTACCTACCTAAATGAAGTATATTTATAACGATAAGCACAAAAATATGACAAAGGGGAATAATTAGGTGCCACTTGCACCATTCTCAACCAGGAAAGTCAACTAAGTTACTTCCTGGTTAAGAATGGTGCTAGTGGTACAAAAATATTCCACTTTTGTTATATTTTGTGTCATATCACTTGAATATATACTTCATTCAGGTAAGCCTAACAATCCTTACTCCACATTCTATTGTAGTTATTCTATTGTAATTTTACAACCAGTAAAACTCGTACATTGCAACAAATTCTGTTATCTACAGTTTCATCACATTTTCATAAGCTCCTTTGACAGTTAAACCAACTTATTCCTTCATCTCTTCCATCCTGTAGGTGAGACGACTAGTGAAGTTCTTGTGCAAACAAACCCAAATCAAATAAACAAATAAAACCGATCGTATTAAAATTGATTTCCGACCGGATGTAAGATTTCTTGCCATGAGCGCTTTGACCCTTCCTTTAAAGTTTAAGTAAAAAAACTTGGCCCGGTCTAACAATATTGTAAAATTACAAGAGAATCGTTGATTTTAGCATTGGGCTGACAGACATCGTTATCTGACCACGTTATCTGACTCGGGCTGTACACAGACACGAGAACATTAACTAGCTTTGCCTTTACAGTCCGAATCAAACAATTTGGCCCAATCCTTCCATGACACGAATGTTTATTTCAGTACTTAACTGATGTTATGGCTTAGGCCATGTTATCTGACTCTGACTGTACACTGTACAGACAGATACAACTAAGTTTGTCTTTACTGTCTGAATCAAAATACTCGGCCCACTCCACCTGTAAGAATAATATTAACGGCCTGGGCCATGTTATCTGATTTGGACTGTACAGAGACACAAGAAAATTTAACTAAATTAGCCTTTACAGCCTGAGCCCAACAACTTGGCCCAGCCCGCCCCTAAGACTGCGCTGACAGACGACCTAGGCCATGTTATCTGACTGTACACTGTACACGGACGGGGAAGGACATTAACTGACTTTGTCGCCCAGGTCGTAGCCCGGCTCCTCGCTGAGAGACGAGTGTTTGGAGCGGAAGTGGGTCGGCGTCGACGTCCCCGACCCGGGGTTGCCGTTGGGCTTCAGGTTCGTCAGACTCTCGGGGCTCACGTAGTTCGGGCCTGCAACAAGAAATGATATGATTAATGATTAGTAATGACTCTCGATAATCTGACACTGAAGGATTTGTACATCTTTGAATTAATGTGTTTCATCAAATCCAATCCAGATCTTTTTTCAAAAAACCAAATTACACATACATACCAGCTAAGGCATGACATCCTTCACTACCCAGTCCACCGCCTAACCCTCTATGAAAAGGGAGCCTATTACTCTGCATTGAAGGTGTTCAATGGGCTCCCTGAACCAATCAAACAAGAGCACGATTCAAAGAGGTTTAGGCATTCCCTGAGGAACCATCTCAAGAGTCAGGCGTACTACTCTGTGAAAGAGTTCCTTTCAAATAACTCTTAAAATGAAATTTTGAGTATGTAGAAAGTTGTCTACATTATTTGTAAATTGTTGTTTATTTTAATTACTTATAATTAGGACATAATAATTTTGACAAGTCATATTTTTACTTAGCCTATAGCTTAAAAATGTAAACCAATGTGACACTTGTAAATAAATAAGGATAATATGGGTGGCTGTCAGAATACCTAGATTGTCGGTTTACTGAAAATAATGCAAAAACATAACCTGTTGAGAAAAGTCAGTTTAAGGTGTTCATTATGTATCTGTATAACGATTTGGTATGTTAACCAAGATGTATAATGCAAATCAAAAGTTATTTAATACATCCTACATCCGGCATCTTCACCAGGATCTGTAGGACCAAGAATCGTCAAATTTCTTCCTTCGATCTTCTCGAAAGGGCATGTTTCAAGTGTTCATTTCAATACTACTTGCATGAAAAAAAATTGTTTTGACACTTGAAAAGAGATTTTTTGATCCTCATTTATTCAAGAAATCCAAATTATATTAAAGCTCAGATAAAAATACTAGTCTCAATTATGTGACAAATTAATATTACAGTATTAAAATAACAAAGATATCTGATCCTAAACAACAATAAGTTCACCTTTAATCAGCTGAAGCAGTGAGTCGTCAAAGCGGAAGAACGTGCCGAGAGCGGAATCGAAGCCAAGAGCTGTCAACATCGCCTCCTCCCCCCACCTCCAGAAGTAAACCGGCTGTTTTCGTGCAGCCAAGTCTTCCGTTAGCACTTTCATACCCTGGAACATTTTAGTATTGATAACATGACTCGTTGAAGACAGTGTACTTTTGAGAAGGGGCTCAAAATTAGCACCAAAATTTACCCTGGATTTAAAGAATGTCAGTTTTCAGCCAATATTTTCAAGTGAAATTTTGGTTCTTTGTCTGAAATTCATTGTTAGTGCTGGTGAATCGATGTTTAGGTTTTAATTTTTGCAGATATCCAGTCTTTGCTACGTTCTTGATTCTCATGAATAGTTGGTAGAATAGAGTACGTACAGAAATTATAGGCTTTCTTATAATATGTGTGGTCAGCCAGCCACTGGGACTTATACTATTACGTAACTGTGCTTCTCTTTCCCTTGAGGGGCAAGGCTAGTCAGACTAGATCATTCGGAGCTTCATTTGCCTGGTGGCTACCAATATTGTGGTCCAGGAACAAGACTGAAAGAAAGGATGAGCTGTGGTGACCCTGGACTAAGTAGTCGATCCTGCTCACAAAATGTGTAAAAATACTGAGCTCCATTTGCCTGGCTGTAAGATGTAATGTAATGGTCCTGAAAGAAAGGTTGTACCATGGTGACCCTAGAACAAACTAGATCATGCTTCCTTGTCTGAGCCATGTTATTTGCCTCGACCTATAACCTACCTTGGCCATGGTTAGGTACTTCTTCTAACCGTCGACGGGAACACCAAGCTTTCTCGAGTGTAACCAACATTTTGAGCTTGCAGTATGGTACCTCATGTGTTAGACAGCACCCTCAACGATTATGACCTAATCCGCCCATATTTTTGACCTATGTACAAGCTTCGCAAAACAACTTAGCGGGTGGTTGAAAAACAGCCGGATGGGTTTTTTAACAAGTATCAAATGGGAGTTTGCTCACTTTTCTAAAAACACTATTTACCTTCTGTTAACAACTGACATAATTCTTCTGAATCAGATGACTATTTAAGCTGACTAGTAGTGAAATCTCATATGCCAAGTTGTTTTGCGAGGCTTATTGTGATAGATGTGTTACCTATCGAGCTTTGTTTGCCTGGCTATTGATATTGTGGTCCAGGAACAAGGCTGAAAGGAAGGTAGAGCCATGGAGACCCTGGAATAAATAAACTAGATCAAGCTACCTTGAGCATGTTTGAGTCTGACACTAATGAAGGGACATCAAGCCCCTCAGAGTTTGTAAACGCATTGCATCTCCTACAATAAAATTAGCTGAGCCATGTCATTTGCCTCGACCTATAACTAACCTTGGCCATGGTGGAGTCGATTCTGCTCACATGGAAGCCGTCGACAACCACGATGGCGTTCACCTCGCGCATGTTACACGTCTCCACGATGACCTGCCGCAGATACTCGGTCGCCGGGAACACGAGCGACTCTCGCGGCGTGACCAGCAGCACGTCCTCGCCTCCCACCTGTACAAATTGTCAGGGAATGGAGTAAAAAGTCAAATAATTTTTATGTCAGACTACACATAAACATTTGTATTCTGAGCCATATTGTCGGCTGGAAAGTTAATCTCTAATAATATAACAGGTTACTAACCTTGATTCACAGTAATCGTTATTTGGTTACTCAGAATTTCAGCCTTCAAAGTGAATTAAAACCTCTTTAAAACCCAAGATCATGTTCGGGCCCTGGATGGAATAGTGGATTCTAGGGGAGACTCTCAACTACAACATGGAGGGCTTCTAAGTGTTCCCTGCCTGGGGGCCGTGGAGGATCAACCAGGTTAGACAAGGTCGGAGTGTGAGTTGTCCCTAGGGGATCAACCAGGTTAGACAAGGTTGGAGCGTGAGTTGTCCCTAGGGGATCAACCAGGTTAGACAAGGTTTGAGCCTGAGTTGTCCCTGGGGGATCAACCAGGTTAGACAAGGTTAGAGCGTGAGTTGTCCCTAGGGGATCAACCAGGTTAGACAAGGTTTGAGCCTGAGTTGTCCCTGGGGGATCAACCAGGTTAGACAAGGTTGGAGCGTGAGTTGTCCCTAGGGGATCAACCAAGTTAGACAAGGTCGGAGCGTGAGTTGTCCCTGAGGGATCAACCAGGTTAGACAAGGTCGGAGCGTGAGTTGACCCTAGGGGATCAACCAGGTTAGACAAGGTCGGAGCGTGAGTTGTCCCTGGGGGATCAACCAGGTTAGACAAGGTTAGAGACAAGGTGAGTTGTCCCAGGAGGAGTAAGAAGGGAGTTCAGTAATAAGCCTCATTTCTTCACAAAGCCAGCTGAAGAGCAAATCAGCTTATGACAGACAATATTAAAATTATATTGGCAGCACTTTTCCCTAATATTTGAAAATGAATCTGTAAAAACTGACCATAAATGAATCTAATAATGATTTATAGGTATTTTTGGCAGTGTGTAAACACTGCTGAAGTGTTCACATACTGCAAATAGAATTTTGCTATTGGTCTGTCTTCTCTGGTGGGCTCTTTAGCTGGCAACGTGAAAATGGCCCTATAAGTTGGAATGGTTCTCGCTTGCTTAAGAAGCGAGAATGACTGACCACATCATACCTTTCCCGTCGCAGCCGATCCCTTCCTTCCTTAAGCTGCACAACATCCCAGAGGAACTTGCCTATTTGGTAAAGCTGGGGATTTGATTCCTTAAAATCTAACAATCTAACATCTAACAACCTCACCATGACCCACTGCAGGGTAACGCTTGGCCTCGCCGTGCTGTAGAGTATCAGTAACAGATTGGTCGAGATCCCAATGATCATTCCGAGCTCCAGTCCGAGGAGGAGACAGGCTGTGAACGTGACTAGGAATGGGAGCAGGTCCATCTCTGCAACAACAAAAGACCGGTTAATTTACCTGTCCAATCGTAAGGCCAGGAGGATTGGCCACAATGTGGTCAGCAGCAGTGGGAATTGATTTCGCTCGGTTCCGACGGTCGGACGGCTAGCTCTACTGGCTAAGCCCCACTCCGTATCAGCTTGGCATTCATCATAGCGGCTTGATCCTGACAGCTCAGTATTGTTTTCAAGCTCGGAAGCTTGGAATTGTCTTCATCGAAAACCTGAAATGTTATGGCAGGGGATTTTTACGATTTGATGTTGCAAGCCTGCTGATCATTTGGTTAAATAACTCCTCAATGGGTGTCAAAACTCTACAGGCATCATGCAAAATTCAGAAAACAAATAAAAACATATATTATCGGCAAGTCCTGCTGGACAACCGAGCATTTGTTGGATTTCATATTGGCCAGCACTGCTGGCCGTCTGATTGCATGTGACAACTGCTGTTGAAAAAACTGACTTTCGCAAGCAAATGGTGGCGGCCAGTGGAGCTGGCCACACGATCGCTAAGGAATAGTGGCAAATATCTAATCCAATCGCTAAGTCTTCGGTGATCCTAAAAAATAGGTGACTTGTCATACTATTTTTTAGGGAGGTGTCTTGCTGCCTCAACGAACTCTCTTAGGACGCCCATTCCTCCGATTTTGGGATTATTGGTACCAAAAATACTAGTTACCGTATAGCTGAATAAAAGTTTTTCGCTTAAACTGACATTTTCTTTCATTCTTGTGATACCTTTGTAGTTTCTATACTTTTTATATTTAATGTTACTGGAAATCACATTTATCAAAGGTAACTTTCATTTAAGTTCAATTGGCATTGAAATGTCTGCAATGTCATGTGGTTCGTCAGCGGAATTTAGGGTTACTTGTCAAGATCAGGCAATTGCATGATTAGTGTACACTTCATACAATCCGCAAATGAAGTCAAAACACTCTACAAGACCCTAGAACTCACCCAAAGGTCAATTTTTTTCATAACTCTCCTGGGTGAAGGCCCTATCAAAAACTAATTTTGTCAAAAAGACTAAATTTGAGACTCACTTTTCGTCCGCCAGAGCAACTCCACGGCCTCGTACTCGACCATGTAGATCATGGCGCAGATGATGAGTCCGGAGAGAGACGCTTTCGGGATGAAGAAGAAGGCATCAGTCAGGAACCCGCATGACAGCAGGATCATTATTCCTGAAAAACACGTTTTGTTGTAAATACATTTCTGATACGTTTCAGTCATGTTTTAAATACGTTTCAACTACGTCTAAGAAAGTTTAAAAATATATTTTAAATAAGTTCAGGATATTTTTATTTACGTTTCAAATAAGTTTAATTCTCAGTTTTCCTCTCACAACACCACCTAAATTCCTGATCAGTTTACCGTTAAATCCCCAAACTATTCATTTAATTTCTCTCAAAATGGGATTTTTCAAATTAAAATAAAAACCATTTGATTGAATATAATTGGTTCAAACAATTATTTCATTTGTTTTCATTTTGACTATTTGAGTTAATTGATTACATGTTTCCTGATACTTACTAACTGAAAAAATAATAAATTTATTAAATAAAGGATAGGGCATTTGCCAGGAATTTTTAGGGAATTGATAGGAAAGCAGGCTTACCTTTAAATAAGTCCACAGAACACATAAAGTTCACAAAAAGTTTGGAAATTTTCGTGGTCACTGACCACTTTATCAACCACTAGAGAAATGGCAGTTGCAATTTGAAATTTTGAGTCTATTCACACACTTGATCAGGGTTGCCAACACATGCTATGAAACTGATGTTTTACTGGTGCATATATATACAAAAATGTTCACTACTTATGAATAATTCACTGACTTTCCTAAATGTATAAAACATATTTACACACATATATACACTAAGCCTGCTAGGTGAGGGATGGGGACTATCTTAAGTTGAGGTTTGGTGGGTTTCTGGAGTGGGTGAACCATTGGTAGCTTAATTCCCATCTTCTTAGTTCTGAGGGGTTGCAGGTTGGAGGTAATTGTTTTATTATTTTGGAAGTGAAGCAGCTATTGAAATCGGATTTGGAGTGTGAAGAAGCATGATTGACTACTGGTTTGTCTTTATAGTTATTTTTTACGTCTTGTCGATGGCCGTTCATTCTAGTACGAAACTGGTTCTTAGTTAGGCCTATATATTGGGCTGGGCATTCATTACATTGTAGCTGATATATTACATTGCTGGTGCTGCAGGTGTTATGGCCTTGAATTTTGAAGACTTCATTTGTGGAGTTACTAGAAAAACTTGTGGTAACCTGAGTGCTGGGTTGATGGGACACATTTTGCATCTAGGTGTGTTGCAGGGGAAAGAGCCGTTCGGGGGTTTGTCTTTGGTAGCTGTCATCGGATCTGGTAACTTTGGATGAACTAGAATCTTTTTGATATTAGGTGGTTGGCGAAATGTGGTGGTTGGGGGGGTTTTCAGGAAATCTTTTGTGTGTGGTGAAGCTTGAAGAATTTTGAACCCGTCCTTTAGAATAGAGTTGAGGGATTGTAGGCCATGGTGGTATTCAGTGACTAGGTTTAGGTTTTGAGATGACTTCGGTTTCTTTGGTGGGGGGTTGTTTGATTGGGCTAATCTGATTTGGTTTTCAACTAAGTTCTTTGGATAGCCTCTGTCAATGAATGCATTAGAGATTTTTGAGTTGAATTTGGTGAGTTCTTCTTCTGTTGAACAGATCCGTTTGGCTCGGATGGCTTGGCTGTACGGGATAGATCTTTTGGTATTGGCTGGGTGGCAACTATCAAAATGTAAGTACTGTAGATTGTTAGTGGGTTTGATGTGAATTCCTGTGGTAATGAGTCCATTTTCTAATTTAACTTGTACATCTAAAAATGTTATTTCTGAAGGTGAGGTGTTGTTGGTAAACTGTAGAATGCTGAAATTTTCTAGGTTCTTGAGGAAATTGTTGAGGGATTCTGTTCCAGATGTCCAGATTAGATGTCATCTATAAAGCGGAACCAGCACTCAGGTTGTGTATCTTGCTGTCGGAGAAAGGCTTGTTCGAGGCGACCCATGTAGAGGTTGGCATATGATGGTGCCATTCTTGTTCCCATCGCTGTACCTTTAGTTTGGATATAGTTTTTGCCCTCAAATTGAAAATTGTTTTTCTCCAGAATGAATTTGGCCATGTTAATTAGAAAAGAAGTGGACGGAAGTGTGTTTTTCGGTCGTTGATCAAGAAAGTATTCCAAAGCTGCTAGGCCATGTGCGTGGGGAATACTGGTGTACAGTGAGGTTACATCCACAGTTACTAGAATGGCATCAGGTGGCAAAGGTGTGGGAATCGTTTGAAGTCGCTCTAGGAAGTGATTGGTATCTTTTACATGGGATGGTAGTTCTTTCACTATAGGTTGAAGATGAGAATCAAGAAAGGCAGAAATTCTTTCGGTTATTGAGTTGCAGCTGGCAACAATCGGTCTGCCTGGAGGGGGTAAAACGTTTTTGTGGACTTTTGGCAGTATGTAGAATTGGGGTGTGTTTGGTTCTTTATTGATTAGTAGGTCCAGTGTAGCAGTTGAAATGTTTTGAAGTGGAGCTTAGTGGAGCTTCTTGCTCTAGCCACTGACTTAGTTCCTCATTGAACTCCTCATCTACATGGGTCGCCTCGAACAAGCCTTTCTCCGACAGCAAGATACACAACCTGAGTGCTGGTTCCGCTTTATAGATGACATCTAATCTGGACATCTGGAACAGAATCCCTCAACAATTTCCTCAAGAACCTAGAAAATTTCAGCATTCTACAGTTTACCAACAACACCTCACCTTCAGAAATAACATTTTTAGATGTACAAGTTAAATTAGAAAATGGACTCATTACCACAGGAATTCACATCAAACCCACTAACAATCTACAGTACTTACATTTTGATAGTTGCCACCCAGCCAATACCAAAAGATCTATCCCGTACAGCCAAGCCATCCGAGCCAAACGGATCTGTTCAACAGAAGAAGAACTCACCAAATTCAACTCAAAAATCTCTAATGCATTCATTGACAGAGGCTATCCAAAGAACTTAGTTGAAAACCAAATCAGATTAGCCCAATCAAACAACCCCCCACCAAAGAAACCGAAGTCATCTCAAAACCTAAACCTAGTCACTGAATACCACCATGGCCTACAATCCCTCAACTCTATTCTAAAGGACGGGTTCAAAATTCTTCAAGCTTCACCACACACAAAAGATTTCCTGAAAACCCCCCCAACCACCACATTTCGCCAACCACCTAATATCAAAAAGATTCTAGTTCATCCAAAGTTACCAGATCCGATGACAGCTACCAAAGACACACCCCCGAACGGCTCTTTCCCCTGCAACACACCTAGATGCAAACGTGTCCCATCAACCCCCCCACCACAAGTTTTTCTAGTAACTCCACAAATGAAGTCTTCAAAATTCAAGGCCATAACACCTGCAGCACCAGCAATGTAATATATCAGCTACAATGTAAAGAATGCCCAGCCCAATATATAGGCCTAACTAAGAACCAGTTTCGTACTAGAATGAACGGCCATCGACAAGACGTAAAAAATAACTATAAAGACAAACCAGTAGTCAATCATGCTTCTTCACACTCCAAATCCGATTTCAATAGCTGCTTCACTTCCAAAATAATAAAACAATTACCTCCAACCTGCAACCCCTCAGAACTAAGAAGATGGGAATTAAGCTACCAATGGTTCACCCACTCCAGAAACCCACCAAACCTCAACTTAAGATAGTCCCCATCCCTCATCTAGCAGGCTTAGTGTATATATGTGTGTAAATATGTTTTATACATTTAGAAAAGTCAGTGAATTATTCATAAGTAGTGAACATTTTTGTATATATATGCACCAGTAAAACATCAGTTTCATAGCATGTGTTGGCAACCCTGATCAAGTGTGTGAATAGACTCAAAATTTCAAATTGCAACTGCCATTTCTCTAGTGGTTGATAAAGTGGTCAGTGACCACGAAAATTTCCAAACTTTTTGTGAACTTTATGTGTTCTGTGGACTTATTTAAAGGTAAGCCTGCTTTCCTATCAATTCCCTAAAAATTTATTAAATAAACTTTATAAGACTAAAATTATACAAAATACAAAAAGTAAAATAATTGGAATTAAACCCAATGTAAAATAAACTTTATAAGACTAAAATTATATAAAATACAAAAAGAAAAATTGATGTGATTCCCTTGTTAATTTTCTATATATTTAAAACACAAGAATGTTTTAATATACTTTTTAGTGTAGCATTTACCACAATATTCAAAACAATATTTTCCTTTGCTTATGTAGAGTATACTCAAAACGAAAATAAATCCTTTGGAAACCCACTAAGTACGCAGGTCTGCTGCCATGGGGGTAATTATACTTGAAAGTCAAACATAAGAGTAAGTGACGGGTGACATAAACGGCTTTTGCTGGCCTAATGATTTCTTTTTTTTTTCAATCAGGTACATTCCTAAATAACACCAGAACATTCTTGGTTCTTCTACTTCAAGTTTCTTGCAGATGTAATAATTTTATTTTTAGGCCTTTCAAAAATTTAAAAATTTCCAAACGATGCCAAAGGCTACAATTTTTATCTTGATTGGAAACCATGCAATTTTTATCATTAAAGCTTGTCACCTTTGTGTTAAATGCCTCAGTAATACGCTACAAAGATCGTACCTGTAAACACTCCGCCGAAAGCGGTTTTGACACCGGACGCGTTGTTGACGGCCGTTCTCGTGAAAGACCCAGTCGTAGGCATGGAGCTGAAGAAAGACCCGAGGATGTTGGACACGCCGAGAGCGACCATCTCCTGCGACGCGTCCACTGTCTTCCCCTTGGCTGCGGCAGAACAACTTTTCATTAAAACGCTGTGAAAATGGCAGTTTTCATTACATGTGTTTCAGGCCTAAAGAAGTTCTTTTTCGCCCTAGGGAGGAAAAGAATCAGCTGATGTCAAAGAAGTCGGCTGTTCATTTATAATGTACTAAAACTGCAAACGTGCGTACGTCAGTGTCGATGGTGAGCTATCGATTACATCAAGAGCGGTTATCGGTTATTATCAACTGTAAATCATTGTTGCATTGTTACTGGTTTAATCGATTTGTGCAGCTTGCTCACTTCACCCAACGATAGTTCAATGCACAGTTAATTGTTCATTGTTGTCAGTCTAGCCTAACACAAACGAGACGGACAATCGGCTGATTGTTTTAAATAGCAAGAACTAGATGAAAGCCACTTTGGTGATATTTTAAAAGGTAAACTAGTTTTTTAAAGGCAACATTTTTTATGAACTATGTAGTTACCGTTTTGTATCGATGCAGTATAACGAAAAAATTGTTTTTTACTCGGTCATTTTTCGACCTCTGCTAACAACTTCGGTCTTAAAACTTGACCTCGTACAAAAAGCATCACGTTAAGCCCTACTAATGAAATATACCATTTTACTTAAGATTTTCACTTTGCATAAAACAAGTTTTTGAGTAAAAAATAACTTATTTCTAATCTCTTCTAATTTAATTTGTTTTACAACTAAGAAGCAGTTGCTAAGAACAAGAAAAATCTGAATGGGTAGTATTTACAATCACAGCTGTAAAAAATATTATCCGTGAAGACAGATTTTCAGCACAGCACCACACCCTCATTTCCCCACTACTCACTGACAACTTTGGCGATATGTTACGAAACCTTCACGTGTCCACTACTCACCAAAAGCCTTAGCGATGGAAACGCTCTCCAGGATCGCGACCAACGGTATGACGATGATCCCGGACCCCAACCGGGTGACCATCTCCGGCAGGTAGACCGTCCGGTTGCCTTCCTGCGTGGAGAATGGTGGGATGTTGAACGGGGGGAACCCTGACGCAACGTCACCTGCGACAAGACATGAGGATAACATTTTTTTCTTCCACTCTGGAAAGTAGGTAAAATAGCCCATCCGCCAAGTTACGTAACGAGGCTGAAGTAAATTGCCGTAGCACAAAATGCGGGCCCCCTTCGCCACTCGCTCCAGTGAGCAAAGCAACGAGCAGGGGTCTCCAGCCTCTTTGTGACATCGATAGCACTGATGTCCAGGCCCCGCCTTGAGGCGGCTAAGGGGAGGCATACAGAAGTACCTGTAAGTCTCCCTGGGCATACCGTAAATGCACACCTCGGTAAGTGAAACCATGCAGGATCAAAGAAAAGAGGAGAGGTGGGCGAGATTATCCCAGAAACGAAAAAATACTGCGAGCTAGGACCCAAAGGAAAGAAGAAAGATCTTGGCTCTGGAAGACTGAGAGAAGATGAGCCTCACATCTTGGCTCAGGAAACCGGGGCCATTACGCACCTGAACAACCGAAAGCCGACTGCCCCTGGGGGGATGAGTACAACATGACACAGATGTCTCTGTCACTCATTCATTAGGGAATGAAAGGATTTTTTTTTTGTACGGGGATTTGGAAGCCTGGGTTTCCCCACCCCACAAGAAAATCCTATGAAGGTACCTCAGCCATTATTATTTTTTTTTATTTATTTGAATTTATATCAAACAATTTCTTGACAATCACGCAAGTGAGCTTCAGTATTTATAGTTGTAATTGATCTGAAACGAGTCACAAAGGTAACAATAACTGATTTTACATCTAAAGATTGCAGTTCCAGTGATTTGGTGGGTTTTGGTTTTTAAAACAAGGGGTCAAGGCTTCAGAAGTTAATAATTATGATTATTTTGAGTTACCCGGTAACATCCAAAGCAAGCTGCTGAAAAGATTCGGATTCAAATACCTAATATGTACTAAGACAAAAAAAGAATACTTGGGAAGAATCCATGTTTGTCATTATTATTCCAGTTATCAACTATAATGTGGTCTACTAGTTGACTGAAATAAGCCATTGTCTTTTTTAGATTTTTTAAACTTTTTCAATAGGCTATAAATTTACTAATTCTACAAGTTGACAAATTTTTCAACTAATTCAGTTGGCCTGCTGCTAGCTTAACCTACAAGCAGAAAATTGTTAATTACTATTGCAAACAACATAAAAGGGGAAAATATACGTTGCATCGCACCTGTGTTCAGAAAATTTCCGATGCTTAAAAAATAATTCAGGTGAAGCCTCTCATCAAAAATTTTGAGTGTGTCCATAAACAAGCAAACTTAAATATTCTGCAAAAAAATAACATGTGAGGAAGAGGAGAATACAAGCTTTTGAATTGCAGAAATATAAAACTGAGGATTTTAGTTTTTGGCCTAAGCAATTAGACCTTTTTAAACAAGTCTCACAAAGACAATGGTCAATGAATTTCAATCGATAACTTATAGTAATAAAAGACGTCTACAAATTCATTGGAAAACCCCTAAAAACTTATTCAGAAATAATCTTCTTATAATATCACTCCTTTTCCAGATTCCACTAGAATCTAGAATCACTCTTGTTTACAAAAATCGTCACAAAACATTGTTTATGCAATTGACAGGCCATTTACCCTCGATGAACCGAAACCTGATAAAATGTTGTGGCATGATGTAACAATTAATCATCAAAAGCAAACCTTCTGATCCCGACTAATGGCTGGCTTGCATATCTTTTAAAAGTGTAAAATTATCATTTTGTTTCAAGTACAGTATAAAATAATAAAATTGGTTTATAAACATGATAAGTCAAAATAAATTACAAAAAAATAGGAAATTTTATTATTGCTAATCTAATAGTATTAATAATTTCTTAAATGAGTTCACTCATTGTATTATTAATTTAGTTGAATTAACATTTCAACCTGAAAATGCATCCATCCTTTAAAAAGCTAGATACAATTTTGAAACAAGTAAAAAAGCGAAATGCAATTTTGAAAGATATGTATTGGTTACATTTTAAATACTTATAACACTCAGAATTTCGGTAAGTAGAGACATGGGCATATTTAATGTACAGGTCGCATTAAATACTTGGCCCAGTCCAACCTTTGATAATTTTAGCAGTGGACTTGGAGATAGTCTGGGCCACGTTATTTGACTCGGAATATAGATGTCAAGACGGGACTGATTTATCTCTTTATTGAAATCTGTATTTCTTCTGCATAGCAGGTTCATTCGCAGAGAAGCTACCCACAGGTCGCTTTCTTATGGCAGAAGTGTTGCGCCTAACAACCCAACGCCCAGGAAGTCAAATAACGGAGAAAATAATACACATCTGGGTTCCCCCTTCTCCCACGACTACTCTAAATCTCCACCCGAAAACCACTGGGCACAAAATTTAAAAATACCTCTGCTCATTTTTCCCTTGTGGTTTACTCACAATATAAATAAAAAAAGCCGTTTATTGCTATTACAAAAGACACATTACAAGCATACAGGTTAATACACAAGAAGGTTAAGAGTCTATTACTGGAGGTAACTCACAATAATATTTTTACGACACTCAGATTTTGTCAGGTTGGCAATATAAGGGGGAGTGATTTTGTTCTTTGCATTACCGGCCAAAAATCGAACAACCCAGAAATGGGAGTCAGACCATTGATCTAACATAAAAACGACATTCAATTGGTTTAATCGTGTTCTCTTACAATTCTAAGAGATAAGCAAAAAAATATCAAGATTATAAAACTACTAAGCATTTCTATAATGTTTTAAGAACTTATTCCAATCTAAAGTCTATCTTATAAAATTCAAACCCTTTTTTAATTGGAGTTCAAAAGAACGGTAATTCATGACTGATTACTTCATTACTCCCCTTCATCTTGCCAACCTGCTTTTCATCAACAAATGCATTGTAGCGGTGCCTCCATTAACAGACTTTAACCTCCTTACTTATACAGGGTGTATTTTTTTTATGCAACCCATTTTTAAAATTAAATAATGCACATGTTATCTTTGCATTTTCTACAATCTATTATTTAAGTTTGACCACATTTAGCTAACATTATGTGTTAAAACAATCGGCCATTGACATTTATACAAAGTTGTGTTCTCTCCATCAAATTCCTGAACATGTTTTGCAAAGTAACTCTTTGAATTTCTTGTATTAAATTTGATATGTTTGTTTTGAGGTGCTGAATATCTTGTGAATTGTTTTCGTAGGCCTTACATTTTATGTATGCCAAAAGAAAATAATGTAATGGGGTCAAATCCAGGGATCTAGGGGAAATAATCATTCACTGATAAAATAAAGTTTTGGGTTGCGTTTAAAAAAAGACACCCTATACTTTGGACAATTTCAAAATCAGGATCAGAGCATAACAAAGTTGTTAAAGTCGTCGGCATATAGAATAGATAAATGAGGAACGTTACAGTACATATCGTTTACAAATATTAGATATAAAAAGGTCCAAGAATGGAGCCTTGCGGGACGCCTGCACAAGCATCAAGATGAGCAGAACCAACATTATTTAGGACAACCTTTTGTTTTTATCCAGACAAGTAAGATTGATAAAATACAATTCCTCATCTGTAATACCACAAAAATATAGCTTGTCAATTTCCATACTATATATCACATGAGAGGCAATCAAAATCCTTTGTTAAGTCAATTACACTAGCTGCTACAAAGTATTTGCTTCCAAAACCTTTGAAAATAAGGTTATCAATATGGCCAAAAGAAATCAACAAATGCCGCTTTTTCACCAACAAATGCATTCTAGCGGTACCTCCATTATCATACTCTAACCTCCTTACTTAAACAAGGAAACGACAACGTTTAGAGAGGAAACAAACGCACCGGTCAGCTGGAAAGGGTAGAACCCGTTCTGGTAGAAGACGAAGGCGAGAACAGAACCGGCGATGACGACGACAGCGTTCCTGGCGACATTGAGCAACCAGATCGACCGCTTCACACCACCGGGCCAGGCACAGCCGGCCGTCTGCTCTTTGAAACACTGCAACATTGACAACAATTAAATAAAGCCCACTAAAGTAAAAGAATTTATTGATGATATGAACGAAGTCAAGTGAATCTATGTACAAGGTATGTTCTGAAAGTAAATTCCGTTTGGAAGTAAAAAAATTCTTAATGCATTTACAACATTATTATTGTTCTGTACTTAGTGATATGAACAATCTACAGTGTATTTTAATGTAGTATATTCAGTTTTATTAATTTCATGAACTATAATCAAGTGCAAGCATTTACAATAAGTTACACCCATTATGGTATTTTTGTTCTCCTTAGACTAATTACAGTTATTCAAATCCACAATGTTGGCAACACTGTCCCAGTTCGCATTATCGTTCTAGGCAGTTACTCCCGGTTACTTCACTTCTTATCATGTCCAATTTCCAATTCAGTTAGACGCATTGCCGGACTTTCTCTTTACAAGCAATAATTGGGTATTATTTAAACTCCGAAAACTAAAGTGTGATCGTTCCGTATTACGACTCGCGTCGGTCGTGGGGATGAACCTCTGCCGGTGTCGGTGTGATCTACAGATCTACAGGACTTCGCTTCACTTCCAGCATCGTCGGGGGCCCCCAGCAACTCTTCGCTCAGCTCAACAGATTCTATGCTTCCTGAATCCTGGATGAAGATGGGAACGGTTGTGAGTGACTTTTCTTTATTAGTATACAATATTCATTTCTAATGATCATTTCTTTAAAGTTACAGATTAACTAGGCAGTCCAATCAAAGTTTCGTTTGTTTGAATTTATTGCTTTACGAAACAATTATTATATGCATCTTAAAGAGCGTACCTTAAACTACTTTTCTACATAGTTCCCACAATATTTAGGCACTTGTCATATCTAGGGAGAAGCTTTTCAATTTGTGCTGAAAAGAATTCTGCCGCCTGTGCATACAGCCACCCGCTGACGCCATCTTCAAGTTCATCGTCATTCACAAACCGACAAAGGTTACAATGGTGTACAGAAGAGTTCGTGAAATTTATGGGAAACATTCAGAAAGATCAGGAATTTTGGATTCCCTTTTTTCCAAACTGTAAATATGGTTGCATTAATGTCCACGATGAAGAGAGGAGTGGCCAATCTGTCGTTACTGACGATCTTGTTGCCAAAATCAACAATACAGTTCGGGAAAAAAGGAAATTCAAAATTACTGATCCCTATGACTGTTTCCCACAAATTTCACAAACTCTTCTGTACACCACTGTAACCATTGTAACAATTCTCAATTACTCATCACCACCTACCTTAATGGCTATGAGGGTGACCAACGTGGCCAGTCCGAGTATCGTGTCGCCGAGCCGCAGGTTCTGGATGTTGGTGACGAAGTGCGTCACACACTCGACGAACCCGTCGGGACTGCCCTTGAGGCCGAACAGGTTCTTCAGCTGGGAGACGAGGATGGTGACAGCCGCGGCCGAGGTGAATCCACACGTCACCGGCATCGAGATGAACTCCACGAGAAAACCTGCGGGAAGTTCGGGACTTTGAAAAGAATTATATATGTTTTCCATAAAACATGTAAGTATTAAGAACAGAAGTTAACCTAGCCTAACCAAACAAAACTTGGAGAGACGTTTGAACCTTGATTAGTGTGGAATATGTATAAAAATTAAGCACAGAACCTAACCTAACATAACATACCAATTATACATCCCACTGAAATCACTGAGGCTGGTGCACTACTTTGTACTGCTTTGACTGAACTGAACTTTTAATTCAACTGATGAATCGGCATGGTTAGTCTAACTATTTTTTTGTTTATTACAACTAATGTTTCATTTATGAACCACATTAAAATATATTTAATAACAAA
This sequence comes from Flexamia atlantica, assembly GCA_035578135.1. Lineage (NCBI taxonomy): Eukaryota > Metazoa > Arthropoda > Insecta > Hemiptera > Cicadellidae > Flexamia > Flexamia atlantica. The sequence goes on along the minus strand of JAQJVK010000013.1, from coordinate 21,050,805 downwards.
AATCAAGGTACCAGGTCCAATATTTTTGCCTGTTTAAAATCTTATTAAAGTGATTTGTTGATTCCAAAAATATTTGAATCTTCTTAAATTACTATTAAGAGAAAAGTATTGCAATTTTCTCAGAGTAAAAATATTCATCAACATCAGCTACCTATTTTTTTTCAAAAAATTCATTTCAGCGATTTCTCCGATAAGAATACCATAAGAATGTCACTTTGAATTTCACTTGCGAAAAGTTTTTAGCAATTTTTATTGGAAAACCAAATTCCTCAACCCTATTTTACTGCAAAGCATTTAATGCACAAGCACAACAAACAAAGAAAAACATCAGAGCCATGTTAGATGAAGCTGACTGTGTTGCTTTAGGTTAGGTTAAAGCATTTTAAGGTTAGGTTGACTTAGTTTAGCTGTAAAAAAAATTAAATCATCAACAAACTAAAATCAAGCTTTATCGATCTAAACTCACCGAGCCGCACAAAGCGGAACAAATCATAAGAAGCCTTACTAAAATATATAAAGTTGTCTGTATACATTTCAGGTTAGGTTAGGTAAGGTTAGGCTAGGTTATAGGTTATTTTTAGCTATAACAAAATTAAAACCCTCAACAAACTAACATCACGATTTATCCAGCACTCGATCTAAACTCACTGGTTCGATCTAAACCCCCTGTTTTTACTTATGGTTATTGTTTACTATTCACTTTTCACCTGCAAGTATATCTTTTAATATTGAGATATGTTACTCAGAATGTGTTTATAAGAAGAAATAAACTTAAAATAAATGTCGGAAACACTATTTTATGACACTAGGATAGGTTGGGTTGGGTTAGGTTTGATTAGATAAGGTTAGTCTAGGTAAGGTAAGGTTAGGATATGTTAGGTTGGATAAAATAAGCAGGTTAGGTAAGGTACGGTTAGGATGGGTTTGATTACGTTAGGATAGTTGTGAAAGCCAGAATAGTTAAAACCAAAGTAACTATAGTTAAATTCTGTGAATTCTCACAGTAAATTAGTTTATATGGGTATATAGAGTTGAGTTAACCTAACCTAGCCCTCCCTCACCTTACCTTATCTATCCTAACCTAGCCAATAAATTAGTTTATATGGGTTATAAATTGTGGATAGTTATGAGCGATGGCTTGTGGGCACGGTGTTCCATAGTGGGGATTAACGTCCGCACTATTGAGTACTTGTTTATGGGACCGCCCTCATAATTAGGCCAGTTCATGAATTGTAAACTATACAAAATTGTGGTTCGGATCCCAGGTTAAAATGTAGGTCCCTTAGTTTCCATTGGCTGTCGGGCTATTAATTAACAGTCCTGTCTAAGGAACATGTTGGCCTTAGTCAGTAAAACGACTACAAGATCGCGCCACAAACATCTTACATCATCCTTCACTCATAAAAATCTTAAATATGCAGCCAGTGCTACGTCCCGGTCTTAAGAGGTATTAAAGGTATGAAAGGTAGAGCTAACCTGACCTAACCTTATCTATCCTAACCTAACCTAACCAGTAAATTAGTTTAAACGAGTACTCATATAGAGTTAACCTAACCTATCCTATCCTAGCCTAGTGTCCCAAAATATTGTGTCCAGCATTTATTTTATGTTTATTCCTTCTTACAAACACATTCCGAGTAACATATCTCAATATTAAAAAAATTTCAGGTGACGAGTGAATAGCAAATAATTACCTTATCAATGATAAGGAATTTTTGCAAAAAATTCAAAACACAGACTCACCGAGCCGTAGGAAGCCGAACAGCAGTATTATACATCCCGTGGTGAAGCAGAGCAGCACGGCATAGTCAGGGCCGGCATTGGCTACATACTCGTGACTGAGTAGAGCCATGATGGCCGTTGGGCCGATGGTGATGTCCTTCGTCGAGCCGAGCACGGCATACACGAAACACCCGACGAACCCCGAGTAGAGGCCGTACTGCGGGAGAAAACTGTTATTATTTTATTATTTTTAGTTAAGGTTCTTTTGGATTGGATTAAGTTAGATTAGGCTAAGTTGGGTTAGGTTAAGTTAGATTGGGTCAGGTTAAGCTAGATTAGGCTAGGCTGACAGGTTAGGTTGTATTGTGCTAGGTAAAGTTAGGTTAGGTTAGGTTATGTTATGTTAAGTTATATCAGGTTAGGTTGGGTTTGGTTAAGTTCGATTAGGCTAGTCTGTTAGGTTAGGTTGTATTAGGTTAGGTATAAGTAGGAGAGCACATGGTGTTGTCCTTGGTGGAGCCTTGGGTGGCATACATGAAACACCTGACGAAACCCGAGTAGAGCCATCCTGCTGGGAAAAATTTTATTTTTAGGTAAGGTTATTTTGCGTTGGGTTAAGCTAGATTAGGCTAGGCTAGGATAGGTTATGTTACGTTGTATTAGGTTAGTTTGGGTTGGGTTAAGCTAGATTAGGCTAGGCTGTTAGGTTAGGTTGTATTAAGTTAGGTACATGTAGGAGAGCCCATGGTGATATCCTTGGTGGAGCTTAGGACGGCGTAGAGGAAACAGCCGATGAACCCCGAGTAGAGGCCATACTGCAGGAGAAACACTTTTATTATACGTTTTAAATTATCTTTTCTGTTGGGGTGAATAAGGTTATGATGGATTAAGCTAGATTAGGCTAGGCTAGGTTAGGTTACGTTAGGTTGTATTAGGGTTGTATTAGGGTTGTGCTAGGTTATGTTGGGTTGGGTTAAGCTAGATTAGGCTAGACTGTTAGGTTAGGTTAAGTAAACACCCGACAAAACCCAAAAAGAAGCCGTACTGCAGGAGAAAATGCTTATAAAGTTACCGGGGAAGATCTGCTGGTTAGTTGAGGTTATGTGAGGTTGGGTTGGGTTAAGCCAGATTGAAATAGGCTATTTTGCATTGGGTTAAGCTAGATTACGCCTGACTAGGTTAGGTTATGTTAAGTTGTACTAGGTTAGGTTGGGTTGGATTAAGCTAGATTATGCTAGGCTAAGTTAGGTTTATTAGGTAAGATAGATGTAGGAAAGCCCATGATGATGTCCTTGGTGGAGCCCAGGATGGCATATGCAAAACACCCGACGAAACCCGAGCAGAGGCTGAGAAAACTTTTATTATTTTTTAAATATTTAATTTAAGCCGCAGGAAGCCGAACAGCAGTATGAAGCAGCCTGTGGTGAGGCACAGCTGCACGGCGTAGTCCGTGCCGGCGTTGGCCACATACTGTGACTGAGCAGCGCCATGATGGCCGTCGGGCCGATGGTGATGTCCTTCGTCGAGCCGAGCACCACGTACACCCGACGAACCCCGAGTAGAGGCCATACTGCGGGAGACAATTTAAATTTATTTATATCTTTAGGTAAGGTTATTTTGCATTGGGTTAAGCTAGATTAGGCTAGGCTAGGATAGGTTACGTTAAATTGTATTAGGTTAGGTTGGGTTGGGTTGGGTTAGGTTCGATTAGGCTAGGCTGTTAGGTTAGGTTGTATTAGGTTAGGTACATATAGGAGAGCCTATGGTGATATCCTTAGTGGAGCATAGGACGGCATAGACGAAGCAACCGACAAAACCGGAGTAGAGGCTGTACTGCAAGGGACAATTTTTTTTTTTATTATATTAAAAAAAAATGCACGGCGTAGTCCGGGCCGGCGTTGGCCACATACTGTGACTGAGCAGCGCCATGATGGCCGTCGGGCCGATGGTGATGTCCTTCATCGAGCCGAGCACCACGTACACCCGACGAACCCCGAGTAGAGGCCATACTGCGGGAGACAATTTATATTTATTTATATCTTTAGGTAAGGTTATTTTGCATTGGGTGAAGCTAGACTAGGCTAGGCTAGGTTAGGTTACCTTAAGTTGTATTAGGTTAGTTTGGGTTGGGTTAGGTTCGATTAGGCTAGTCTGTTAGTTTAGGTTGGTTGGGTGAGGTTGGATTAGGCTAGGCTAGGCTGTCAGATTAGGTTGCATTAGAGCCCATGGTGATGTCCTTGGTGGAGCCTAGGATGGCATACACAAAACACCCATCGAAACCCAAGTAGGGGCCATACTGTGAGAGAAAATTTATCACTTTATTTTTTTCGTTGGGTTAGGTAAGGTTATTTATCATTGGGTTAACCTAGATAAGGCTTGACTAGGTTAGGTTACGTTAAGTTTTATTAGGTTAGGTTGGTTTGGGTTAAGCTAGATTAGACTAGGCTGTTAGGTTATATTACGTTAGGTACATGTAGGAGAGCATATGGTGTTGTCCTTTATGGAGCCTAGGGCGGCATACATGAAACACCCAACGAACCCTGAGTAGAGGCCGTACTATGAAAGAGAACACTTATAAAGTTATCTGGGAAGAGTTGCTGGTTAGTTGAGCTTAGGTTAGGTTTTTGGCATTAAGGGAGATTAGGCTACACTAGGTTTGGTTATGTTAGGTTGTAATAGGTTATGTTGGGTGGGTTAAGCTACATTAAGTTAATCCTTTAAACCCTTGAAAAGTTACCAGGGTGGAGCAAGTGGTTAGATAAAGTGGGGTGTGAGGTTGGGTTGGGCATAGATTAGGCTAGGGTAAGTTAGGGTAGATTGTGTTAGATCAGGTACTGCTGGGTTAGTTTAGGGTTTTAGTAAAGATAGAATAGATTGCTATTCTGGTAGAGAGGCATACAATCCATTAACCTGGATGGAACACTATAGTCAGCTCTCTGATTTGTTCTATGATGGCTGTCGGACCAATAGTTGGGTCCTCGGTCCAATAGTTGGGACCAATAGTTGGGCGACCAATAGTTGAGTCGCGGGGGGGTCAAGCCTAGCCCCGCGTACGCCCAAAGAAACCAGAGAAGGGGCCGTACTGTGGAAGAAGCACTTTTAAATTGCCTTTTCCATTAGGTAAGGTTTTGTTGGGTTGAGCTAGACTAGGCTAGGCTAGGTTAGGTTACATTAAGTTGTGTTGGGTTAAAATAAGCAAGACTGAGTTTGGTTAGATTGTATTAAGTTAGGGACATGTGGAAAAGCTTATTGTGGCAAAAAATTTTTGTAGTGGAAAGGGCCAGTGGTTACATGAGGTTGGGTTAGGTTATGTTGGTTATCTTTATTCGAAGTGTTTTTCTTGTTTACAGCCTTAAAATAATCCCAAAAATTATGAGATTTAAACTCATGATCTCTGGTTTTTATGGTGCTCTGTATTTTAAAAAGGCTGAATATATTATAACGTTGTCTCTGGGTGTGAGTTAGAGGGAAATGTTTTGTGTTGTCCTTGTGTCTCAAGCTGTTAGTCTACAATCTGTTGTCGACAGCTTAAAAGACTCGCCCTAAATAGAGAAGAGAGACTATATAGGCCTAATTATTTATTATATAGGCCTATGTGCTATGTGCTTACATTTACAATAACTCTGCATATTAGGGTCAAAATATGAAAAGGGTACAATCACTGTCCCTTCATAAAAAAATAATGTAGCCTACTGTAATTATTGCTAAAAATGTTTTATTTTGGAAGTTTAGGTCTTAATCTTATTGTCTATGCTGTTTAAATCATGAATTAAGAAGAGGTTGGGGCAAAATACTGAGAAAAAACTGGCCAAAGAAGTGACGGTCACGTGTCCCCAATCCCAGTTTTACAGCTAAAGATACGTTTTAAACAAGTTCACCAATCAAATAGGTGAAAATAAAACCCACGTTTATATTGTCGGATACAGGGAGATAATCAAATAGCGCTTATTATGATATTATTACGACGCCGAGCTCGGTTAAAAGTCGTGTCCCCACCTTAAGCAGTAGCGTCGGTAGTGTAGTCTGTTTCTCATCGTACAGCGACACTAGCGCTAGTAGCAGCCGACAACGAGTTTAATTCAGGAGTATCATGGCGGCGAGCAATGACGGATGTCGGAGTTCGTCGTGTGAAATGAATTTGGACGTGGAGGAAAATAGTTTTGTTCATTTAAATTGCCGTGTCTCATTTTTTTATGTAGCATCGGTACATGATTTATTCTTAATCAAAAGTAAATCGCTATCCATCGTAATAGTTTAATTCGTGCGTAATACGGCCCGGTTTCAAATGCCGATTCGTCACTAGCGATTGCGTTCGCCATTTTGAGGTTAGCAGACACAACAAGCGAAATTGTAGCGTTGGTCTGGGAAGCGGCGGTCGCGAATTTTGGTTAATTTAACGTGAGATCTGCTACATTTTGTGACCGGTTTTTCCATTTGACTGATATACCTTATATTCTTAATGTTGATGATTTTGTTTTATTACGGCCGATGTTATTAATACTTAATAGTAAAATGAATTAGTAAACAATGTGTTAGTTATGAAAATAATGATGCAGGGTTGCCACCAACAAGGAAAATCGAATTGTGCGGGCATTTTTCGTTCCAGAAGCAATTTTTTACAACTGTTATACATTCTTTTATTTAATCTGAAAATGAAATTAGCTGATAGAAATTCTTTATATTCTTTTCATAGCTTATTCTTTTTAGGAGTATTTGCCCTTGTTTCTTTTTTTACGGTATAAATTTTTAAAATAATGAAAAAGGTATTTTAATGTATATTTAAAATCAAATTTGGGTGAAAGTTTTTGATTGATTGTTTTTAAGTTTGTATTAGGCCTATATGCTTTAGATTAATTTATTAAGTCAATATCTTTTTTGTCGTTCGTCACCTAACCTTTGTTTAAAATGTTTGATACATAAAAAATTTAACATGTCCAACATTAAAACAATATTTTTTTTAAATGCTTCTAATTTTTTTTTAAATTAAGTTACTTAATTAAAATACAGTATATCTTAATAATATTTTTTGAAATTTAACTTGTGAGTAGCATTTTTAAATTATGACAAATAATTGTTAATGAAAAGATTTTTAATTCCGTTTGGTCATCTGTTTTTGCTGCAGTTTAAAAAGCAATTTAATACATTTTTAAAAATATAATGATTTTAATGTGTTTGAACTTATTCTAAGAATAGCTAAACGGGTTTTCTTTCTTTTTTAATTTTATTTTTGTGCTCTAAACTATAACTTATTCAGGCCTAAGCCTATTTTTAGAAATTTGTAATGAAGCCTTCATTTAATCGTTGAAACGTTTTGATACACAACCACATTAAACATACCGTGATCATTTAAATGTAATTTTGAAGAATTTCAAAATAATTTTTCATGACTAAGTAATAACAATGAATGATTTTGGAAATAGAACATCCTATACATTATAAGTCATTAAAAATATTTTGTATTATGCACCTAATGATTCAGTTAAGGTTATTTTAACACTATTGTATTGTCTTGTAATTACTGAAAAAGGCCTATATTAGAAATCAAATTCTTCCTATTTCAGACTATGAAAGGAACAGATGAAGATTTTATATTTTAAAAAAATTAAACAACAAACATGTAATGGAAGTCATATCCATGTAACTGAGGTCACGCGTTGTAGCAGAATGTCACATTTAAAATTTTTTATTTAAAAATATGTATGGTCAAAATATATATAAATGCTTATATTTTTTCAATTAAGTACAGTTTCAAGTTGGTACACAATAATTTTCATGACAATGGAATGGAGTAAACACATTGTGAGGTTAAAAAACCTGACCAAAACTTGTATTTATAGGTGAATTACATCTTTTCTAAGCTATTATTAAGATATAGGTCAATCAAAAGTAAGAGGGCTGTAATATATTTAAAAACAGTATATGTGAGCAACAAAAAATATGAAATACAATGGGTTTTCCCTTTTATTTCATTATGTAATATTGATTTTCTGCGTGTGACCTCTATTACGAAAAATGGGAGTTTCCGATATAAAACTGCCTCTCCCATTGACATACGTGGGTAATGGTGCTTTCTTTATGTTTTCTCTTATTCTATAGGGTTCAAAGTATTTAAAAATGTTCCTAACTGTCATTTAGATACCAAGTAATAACTTTTTAGTTTTTTCCTACTTTGCAATTGTACCCTTTTCAGATTTTGACCCATTATTATTTTTCTCACCTTGGGAGGCAGTCCCGCCACCACAGCGTACGCGATGCCCTGCGGAATCGCTGTCAGACCGACCGTCATTCCCGCAATGAAATCTCGCATCAGCCATGTCAACGAGTATTTCGGCAACCATTGTAGAATGGGGAAGAATCGTCTGAGCGGTGTGCCGGTCGCAGTGAGGTTGGCAAGGGAAACTGATGCTCGAGTCTACATTTGACACTCTTATATCTGTGAAAACATAATATTCAGATTCAGAATAGGCCTAGACTATGTATTTTCCAAATAGCATACATTATTTTTGTACAACTTCATTTCAATCCAAGAATACACCCCATCATTAATCTTAAACCTAACCACATAAGAACCTAACCTAAGCCTATAGAGGCCAGACAACAATAGTGGCACTGACCTGTTCAGCAAGTTAGGGCCACCAGAAACGGAAAAAATAAGTAAGTATAAAGTTGTAAAAGTTGTATCCTTGAGAAAATTGATAAAACCAAACCAAACTTACCACATCCTTCAAACTCCTTGGATATGCCCAATAATCTACTTGTATCACTAGAGTCTAAGAAATCACTACTATGCCCAACACTAGCTGTCGAAACGCATGAATATGTCCTTCTTACCTCCCCTGCCGACATTTTACGTAACGAAAAATGAAATTCGTTTTTAGTTTATGCTACCTCATACAAACTATTTTATTTACACGACTCCAGACTAAAATCCAAGAGAACAAGTCTTATTCGGTTATGTTTGTTGTGATGTGTTTGTTATTGTTTACGATTGCCAGGTGATTTTTCTTTATTTACAGCTGATATATCACAAAAGTGCAGTGTTGCCAACGCTATTTTGCCCTGAACGATTTAATGAATCACCCTAAACAATTAATTCTTGATAGTAGCATTAACTTGTATTTAAAGTCAGTGATTGCAGAACATAATTTATTCTTTATATAATCACCCTACGATCAATAAAACTATATGAAGTCAAAAAATTTATTCCACCAATTTACCATTTATTTATGCTCTAAATCATGTTTTAATATTTTTAAGTTTATAAAAAGTTACGGACAGTCCCAAAATTTCCGTAACTTTTCTGGGGGTTGCTGACGATCCCATGCCCATTTGGGTCTACGGGGGCGGGGGAATGAAAACACGTAAGGCACACACTTATCACGTAGGCAAGGAGGTTCCGATGTTCCGAACACGTTACAGGAGAGGGTGGGGGATTGAAGGCTGTACAAAACACCCTAAGGATGATTTTATTTATGGCGTTACTTAACTGAAAATTCTCAAAAATTAATTTAATAAATTACATATTTTGTCTATTTTTCAGTAAATAGTAGGTATTTTAATGTAAGGGGAACGGATATATTAGCAAAGTAAAGCGCCACGGAGTCACTTCACTTCACTTTTTGAGAGGGACTAACTAGTGACTTCGTTACAAGATGGAAGGGGGTATGAAAAGGTCAATTTTAGCGTTACGTAATTTATGAATATCTCCTCACCTGACATTTTAGCGAATTTCCCCTATAGGGAAGAAGCTATTACCGTAGGTCTCATGGTAAGACCTAAGCCCGAGACCATGTTAACTTTTCGTTTTGGGGCCCCCAGAAGCAAAAAACACCATTCGTTCAAATTTGTATATATATATATATATATATATATATATATATGTCTGTAAGCACGATAGCGCTCGCAAAAATGGTCCGATCGGAATGAAATTTGGCACAGGGGTGTAAAGTAGTAATTATTCGGATGAGTTCGAAAACCAGCCCGATCGGACCACTGGGAGGGGGGGGGGGTAAAGGGGGATAAACCAAACCCCCCCAAAAATGGGTTTTTTGGGGTTTTCACATAGTAAAATAAAAATAATCCAATTTTGGTTAGCACCATTGAATTCAGCTCAAAAAAACAAACAATTTGATATTTTCAACCATTGCTCTATGCCCATTGGTTACCGAGATACTGAAAGTGGTAAACACAGTACGTTGTCCCAATGTTAACCTTATGGAGAATAAGTAAAATTCTATGTCTCGCTTATTTCTCAACATATCTTAATAAAACTTTGTTTGTGGCTTCATCTAGATGAGATTTAATGTATTTTAGTCTAAAATCACCGCAATTTCCATTTTTGTGGCGGCAAACCTGCATACTCATTCCCCATGTTATTCTTATGGAGATTACGAAAACACGTCATTATCTCACTACATTGGATGGAAGTATTTTTTTGACATTTGAAATTCGCTGAGTATGCAGGTCTGCTGCAACGGGGGTATTTTATCTTAGTGTCCAGTGATTTTTATTTAATGTGCAGTGAGACAAGAATGGCACAAATGAAATATAGCAATGAAAGTTCAAACGTTGTGTCTTGCACACAATACAATATAATATGTAGCGTTGGACTGGGCATAAAGTTTAAATAACTCAACTATAGCAGTTTTCGCGGATGAATAAATTAAACGATAATGTATCAAGAACAGTTGTTTCAACAATAATTATGTTTTGGAATGGGAACAAAATTACAACTACTTCGACAACATTGGTATAGGACTACAGCTTGACTTTAAGCAAATAAAGTCTTGAGATACTGTAAAGTTAAATCAAAATTACCCTTTCTTTAATTTGTTTAGCTCTTTATTTTTATTTTCTATCCAACATAAAAATATATGGAAAACTGATTGATTTTAGCGAATTTCCCCTATAGGGAAGAAGCTATTACCGTAGGTCTCATGGTAAGACCTAAGCTCGGAACCACTATAACTTTTCGTTTTGGGGCCCCCAGAAGCAAAAAACACTATTCGTTCGAATTTGTATATATATATATATCTATATATATATATATATATATATGTGTGTGTCTGTAAGCACGATAGCGGCCGCAAAAGTGGTCCGATTTATGAAATTTGGTACGGGCGTGTAAAGTAGTAATTATTCGGATGAGTTCGTGAACCAGCCCAATCGGGCCATCGGAAGGGGGGGTAAAGGGGGATAAACCCCTTCAAAAATAGGTTTTTTGAGTTTTTTACATAGAAAAATAAAATTTATCGAATTTTTGTTGGCACTATTGAATTCAGCTCAAAAAAACAAACAATTTAGTATTTTGAATCATTGCTCTATGTCCATTGGTTACCGAGATACAGATCTATTCAGCCAGGAAGTCTTGTAGGGGCGGAAGTGCGAGAGAGATGGAGAATACCCCCTCCACTGTTTTTCCTTCATCGGTTGTGTACAGTCAACCTAAAATCCCACATGGCCCATGACAATATTACAAATATTGTTGCAAACAAAGAATCATATGTTTTGACAAATGAGTTATTTCGAAATTTGACTATACTGAGACTCGCGGTAGGGGAAATCATCACTGCGCATGTGCATCCCACAGGACTTCTGGGCTGAACAGATCTGTATTGAAAGTGGTAAACACAGTCCGTTGTCCCAATGTTAACCTTATGGGAAATAAGTAAAATTCTATGTCTCGGTTATTTCTCAACATATCTTGATAAAACTTGGTAAATAGTTCAGATCTCTTCTAGTTCAGATCTACTAAATATTGAATCAAAACCACCCAGTTTTAATATACCCGTAGCAGCAAACCTGCATACTCATTCCCATGTTATTCTTATGGAGCTTACCAAAGCATGTCAAATCTCGCTATGTTGGACTGAGATATGTTGTTTTGCATTTGAAATTCGCTGAGTATGCAGGTCTGCTGCAACGGGGGTATTTTGTATATACAGTACTGAGATTCAAGGTTTCTTATCAGTGAGGCCGCGTCACATTGGTCGAATTAACTCGGCCCAGTTGCTAGGATCAACTGATTCCTACACTTTAGAATTGCCAACTCGCCCGCCACTCGACTCGCACATTCGTCAAGACCGGTTTTCGGTTTACATTGGTCGAGTTGACGGTCGAGTCTAAATCGCCTGTCTAGCTCGCCCGCCTACTCGACCGATGTGACGATCTGTATGTGATTCACACTTTTTGCTGTTACATAACAGTTTATTTACTTCGATCGAGAGGTTTTTGTGCAACCACTCAAGAGTTTGATCCAGTCTGCTTTCAAATTCTTTCAATCATATTAATTACAAGCGTCTTATTGGTGCAATCTACAGTTTTTATACGATGTCGCATACCATTGCTGGAAACCTGTTTGGTGAAACATTTTTGCTATTTCATGCACCTCGGCTAATTCGCTAAAAGGCCTGATTATGATCGGATCGGTTCGATCAACGTGTCAAAATTGAAAGGGTGTCAATTTCGCAAAGTTGAACCCTCATCTTTTAAAATAATAAATTAACTAACTTAATTTTTTAGGGGTTTTAGATTTTTTTAACTTAGAGTTTTATCAATTCCCATTCATAATTTTATTTTAAGTAAACATAAAATTACAAAAATGTTTTACAAAAATAACTTTTGATTAAAAATTAAGACACAGGAAAAATATAGTTTTCGTAACTTTACAATCTGTTTTTTAAATTAATAAGTAAACAAGGCTTTCTTTACCTGAGTACTAATCATATATTAAATTTTTTCTTTATTTTCCAAATATGTATGGTTAACTGTGGTATGAATAAAGTAAGTATAGTGACGTTCTAATTTATTTTGAGATTTTAATCTGAACCACATTTTATGACAAAATGAATGGTAAACATGTTAAGAGTCTCTTTCGAATCGGCTAACTTGTGATTTTTGCTTTACTTTCTACCGGAAATATAAAAATTTCAATGAATAATGCCAAGATATCTTATCTTGGACAGCGCAAAGCGTCCGAAATGAGCAAAACAACCCTTGACCTTTATAATGAACTGATGCTATTGTTAACTGATACAGTCGATTAAATAACTTAAGGCTAATGATTATGTTTTTGCTGACTGATAATAACTGTTCATTCTTAAAACTTAGCAAATTTCAAACAAGAGTAAAAAGATTGGCAAATTTTCCAATAATAATTTGGGATTTTTTTGATGATTTTGATGTTATGTAAATGATTTACTCTAACACTTAATGTCGCTTATAACGCTCTTAAAAATTTGTCAACTATTTTGATTTCTTCTCGGTGTCGATCTTCCTTATGAAGGTTTCTGAGCCAGAAGCCAGAGAATTTGGGCATTTTCATTGTTTAGAGTCTTGCTACATGATTAAATTTAACTACATAACATTTAACGACTGGGACGGTGTGGCGTGTCCTGTAGTCCAGCTACATGGAAGTCACGAATTGAGGGTATAGTTATGAGCGATGGCTTGTGGACGCGGTGTTCCATAGTGGGGATTATAACGCCCGCACTATTGAGTACTACGTTCATACCGTCCTCATAATTAGCCCAGTTCGTAAAACTGTGAACCAGGCGAAATTGTGGTTCGGATCCCACATTGAAATGTAGGTTCCTTAGTTGCTATTGGCTGTTTCTATTAATTAACAGTCCTGCCTAAGGAACGTTTCGGCCTTAAATAGTAACAAAACTACAAGATCGCACCACAATCATCCTACACTCATCCTTCGCTCATATTCGCCTTAAAATACCCCTTACTGGTGGTCGGCGTATGATAGTTGTGTGCAAGTGTCACATGAGAGTATTCAGTAGTTTTTTATGTTGTGAGTACAAACAAAACAAATTATTTAAAAAATATAAACTTAAAATACCAATATTGTAAATGTTGGACCGTTCGTTATCAATAGCAACACTGTTATCATTCACCCACTGACCTTCTAATATAACTCCAATTAGTGTAATCGCTGCAATTCTACAATTGGGGTGATGACAGTTCTGTACAGAATTACGAGGAAAGCACGGTAATGTGTTAAAGGAAACAGAATGCCAGCCAGAATTTGTCTGAATTTAACTAGAACCATTAAATTATCAAGATTGTAGTGAGGCATCAACTAACTGTTTAAGAAAAATGCGCCTCAAGAAATTAGGGTAGTGCAACATCTTTATTAGAAAAGTCGTTTAAATATTATGTCACGTAATTTACGACCTTTTGAGACCCCTTTACGTCTACGTCACGCAAGATAATTCGACTGAAGCGTGACGATTAGCGAAATCTGTGCCTCGTACACAGAACAATAACCCTGCTCTTACCTTCCAAGGCAATTTTGTTTTCAGAGAAAGTAGAGATCTTAACCACACGGTTTACTGAGATGCAAATGAACAATTACCAAAGATTGTCAGAGGTTATGACGTAATTGGAGCTTCGTGCGGAAGGCGCTAGCGCTCACGGCGGAGCCGCGGCGGTTCGGGGAACTAACACGGCCTTACCGGAACTTCCGGGAACTTCACGAGAGTTTACGAGCGATCAGGTGTTCGCTCTGTGTTAAGTAGCAGGCGCGTAGTTAAAATATTATTTGAAAAATTATTGATTTTGAAAATATTAGGATAAATTTCTTTGTTTATTAGAATCACCTCATTGGAATTCATCAAGAATATGCAATAAGTTATGCTACAGTTTAGTGCACTAAGCACAGGCCTACGTTCAATAGTCATTTTGGCAAAAAAATATAGTATTAGGTTATCACTTAGCCTTATACCGTGGAAGATTCTTAGTAAAAAATCTACGAAACTCATAATTACAGTCTTTATTAAGCTATTACCAAAATTCGAATAATGTCAGAGTTAATAATAATAACAGGATAATCATCACGTAATAAGTAGGCCTAACTCTAATTTTAATTTTGTTTCATAACATCGCTTCCCGAGGCAAACATAAATACACAATCCCATCACTAATTCATAATTATTGTAAATCTTTTTATATAAAACAACAACAAAAGTAGGTTGTTTTGCTTCGAATATAAGTTGTGGAATAATTTGTCCACAATTTTATCGAAAGTTTTTATAAATTCATACCGGCTTCTTATTAACCATTTAGGTTCGATATTTTACGATTCAGATAATTAGGTGCGTAAAAAATTTGCTGGCCGAAAATTGTCAGTTGTTAAGAGCAGGACACGCCCTTAAAAACCTTGTTAAGCTTAACCAAAGCCAATGTCATTAGCTAGTGTTCTAAAAATAACACCACTCGGCGTTAATTATGGTCCTAAAGAGTCATGTATTTTCGTGATGATTCCTTATAATTAAGGGAAATGCCTCCATCTATAGGGGTTTTCAAATATTTTGACATTTTTCAGAAGTTGCATTTTTTATTCCAAATTTAGTCCTGAATATGTATCTAAAGTTCCATTTGATTTGGAAAATTATTTCAGGTATTTTAGCAATGAAATTGAAAAATTGCGGCGCTCAGCGATTTCGGTGATCTTTAAGTATGTGTGTGGAGTGTAGTGAAAACTTTAAACGGCGTTTCCTAAAACTATGCTTTCCATCAACTGCATTTACGTAAGTTTCAATAACTTTGTAACTAATACGATGAGACAGGCTTCCGTGGTCTAAGCACACATAAGACGAGTCCATGGTTTCGGGTGTCGACCACGATGGTGACGAGGTAGATATGGTTGCCGACTGAATGAGTGTTAGTGCGCCTCGAGAATGGACAGCTGTATCGCGTCCGAAACGTCGGCTACCATATCTACCTCGTCACCATCGTGGTCGTCACCCGAAACCATGGATTCGTCTTATGTGAACTCTGTAACTACTTATTATTTTCTAATGAAATTTTAATCAGATGTTCTTGATAGTTTTTAGAAGATTTGTGTGTATATAGAACAGTGTGCCATTATTTTTCCATATAAATTTCATCGTTTTATATTGAGAATCTGTTTTTTTCGTAAAATTTTTCATCCCATTGTAAAAAGTTTACTACCTCTGCAATTTTTGTGTTACCATAGTTTCAATACACAAAAATGTTCATTGTTATATGTGGGAAGTACAGGTCGCTCATTATATCTCCGGCTATGACCACTACACTACTAACCGTGTCATATGATATTTTTAACATATGATATTGGTAAACACAACATTTGACAAGCAGCGGTGTTTTAGAAAATGTTTTCAGAAAAGTACCCCCTCTCCCCCCGCACCATACAGTCAGCTAACTCAGTCATAGCCGGAGATATAATGCGCGAACTGTAAAGTTTTTTTTAATTATGTTGGAAAACAAAAAAGTTATTCAAAATTGAAAATATTAAAATATATTATAAAAATTGTTAAAATTACCCCAAAGTCACCCAAAATATATTTGGATAACATTTTTGTTTATATAAATCCTCTAATTTGGTCAAGTATAAACAGAATAAACCCACAAAAATCATTAAAAATAAAATATAAAAAAGTCTTAGAAGGAGGCGTATCCACTTAAGTCTAATTTTATTTTATTTTATTTTATTTTATTTACATGCTTTGATACAGTATGAATACCAATTACATCAAAGCAGTTCATTATAATCTAAAGTTCACTGCGGGGTTTCCTAAGCTTACTACAACGTCTTATAAATTAATTAGAAATACGACAATAGAGCAACAAAAAAGCCAATAAATATTAATAATAAATAATAAATAAATAACATCAATAATATTAATAGCATGCGCGCATGCCACTAAAAATAAAAGAGAGTTGACTATGTAATTGTATAATTAGTAATAAATAAACTAGTGACTAGAGGAATAACAACTAACCAAATCTTCATGATAAAAATGCATAACGAATTAATAAATAGAATACACAGGTCGAGTCAAATGAGATGGCCCAGTCCGCCCATTAGACTAAAGTTAGTTTTAGCATCAGACTATGTCATTTGACTCGGACTATACATAAATACCACACCGAACCAAAGCACTTAAGAATAACCTGTTAAGGCCGACAAAACTTTGAAAAGAGCCTGCCTACAGTTGCATTTTTGGCCCATTCTAAAACCCAAGGGCATTTTGTAAAACCGTTTAAGAATGATCATTTATGGCCTAAGAGGAACCTAAATGCCAAATTTCCGGATGTCTTGCGGTTTTGGAAAGACCAAGAGATCGATTGGTAGAAGGCTCTTTTGTAAGTTGTCAACCTATATACCCAGCGACATTACATGGACATGCTTGAACTTTATTTGATCTCATACTTTTCGGGGTTTTCTCTCTTGTATTGGAATTGTTTTGCATCGAGTGATATATTTTATCAGCTTATCGACGTGGCGTATAGCAGACAGTAAACGCTAAATATGCTGGAGTGAAAATTCACTCTTTTTGAGAGTCTTTTCCATGAAACGATGAAAAGTGAGCCACCCCAAAAATAGTGAACATTTACTCTATTAAAGTCATCTGGTGGCAACCACTAAGGTGCACGGCTGGCCTAAGGAGGGCGCGAAAATGACAAAAAATACAGAAGTAAAAATAAACAATAAGCCAGTAAATTAATAAGAATTATGGACTGGTAAAAACGACTTGTTTTACGAATAATATAGTAAATTTACAAACTATAGAAAATATTAGTATCTTTGTGCAGTATGTTGCTTTTGGTGCAGTCTATAAAGAATGTGTGGAACCTCTATGTTTTAATTTATTCCAAATGTCATTTATTATAAACATCTGTTTTGATTATTGTTTAATTTAGTAATTTGTAAATATTATGATTTTTTTCTTAACACATAAAATTTGGGTAAGAAAAGACGGCCGAGATAATCCTCAGACTTCGAGGCGGGACTGTTGCTCATCGGGTTACCTAATGAAGAGACCTATACGGCCAGTCGGGGGGACGTAGGGTTCACGACGCCGCGGAGGGCCGCCTGGCGCGTGGGGAGCTTCGAACTGTTGGCATCTCGTGTACGATCGCGTGCTCCTCGATGTTATCGTCTTCTCCTTCGGAGATGTCCGTCTCGTCCATGTCCATGGAGCTGCCGTGCAGAGCGACTATAGAGGAACTGGAGGCTACTGAGCCTCCCTCGTCCTCAGCGGCAGCGGGCTCAGCCGCGATCACAGGTCCAGCAGCCAGTTGTTGAAGATGTTGGTTCGACTTCCGGCGACTGCTCCAGAGGGTCCATACTAGAAGCACGCCGATGCACGCCTTGGATTCAAGGATTTATTTTGTAATTTGTTCCGAATGAAAACAATGAATTTGAGACGAAATTGAACTCACTTCACGGAATAGTTCATTAATCCAAGGCGTGTTTGTGGCAGTGCATCGGCGTGCTTCTGGTCTGGATCCTCTGGAACAATCACCGGAAGTCGAACCAGCATCGTCAACAACTGGCTGCTGGACCTGTGATCGCGGCTGAGCCCGCTGCCGCTGAGGACGAGGGAGGCTCCGTGGCCTCCAGTTCCTCTCTGGTCGCCCTGCATGGCAGCTCCGTGGACTTGGACGAGACGGACATCTCCGAGGGAGAAGACGACAACATCGAGGAGCACGCGATCGTACACGAGATGCCAACTGTGCGAAGCTCGCCACGCGCCAGGCGGCCCTCCGCGGCGTCGTGAACCCTACGTCCCCCCGACTGGCCGTATAGGTCTCTTCATTAGGTGCACCCGATGAGCAACAGTCCCGCCTCGAAGTCTGAGGATTATCTCGTCGTCTTTTATTACTCAAATTTTATGTGTTCAGAAAAAATCATAATATTTACAAATTACAAAATTATATTCGGTCCAGTTCAAGCTGGCCGGTGGACCCAGGAATACCTGAGGCCACCCCTATAATCCCTCGCCACGTCCGGCGGGGCTGTCCGCTGCCTAGGCGATGAGTCACCTACTGGCTGTGTTTATACAGTGGTGTAACTTTTTAACAGAATAATAATTCAACATTTTTAAAAGCATATTTGAAATCTAAAAAGTCATGAATAGTAATATAAAATTCGACACAGTATTATAACATTTGATCTAATTATGACAATATTTATAAACGAACAAATCTGGTAATAAGTCCGGTTCTGGGTGACTGGGTTTTAATAACTAGGTCGAATCTTATATCACTTTTCATAACTTTCTTAGTAGATTTAAAATATGCTTTTAAATTATTATTCTGTTGAAAAAGTGTACCATTGTATAAACACAGCCAGTAGGTGACTCATCGCCTAGGCAGCGGACATACCCGCCGGACGTGGCGAGGGATTACAGGGGTGGCCTCAGGTATTCCTGGGTCCACCGGCCAACTTGAACTGGACAGAATATAAACGTGCTGCTATGCATGCACGTCGCGTCACGTCACGTCGCGTCCACTTACGGCCAATTTGACGATACCGGAGAGGGTGCTATACATATTCGCATCGATTCGCATTTTCTAGTTTTTAAGAGCCAAATGGCCGAGTGGACGTCGGTGTAAGCTATACATACACGTCACGTCACGTCACGTCGCGTCGTGACCCAATTCGGCCGATTCGGCCGTGTATGCTCATCAGATGAGCATTCGAGTCGGGCCATGCCGTGACGTGACGTGTAGTACATGTATAGCCGGTTCCATCTGATTACACAGGTTTCATTCACTTTGAAAATGGACGCGACGTGACGTGACGTAACGTGACGTGTATGTATAGCAGCACCTTAAACAATAACATCAAAACAGATGTTAACAACAAATGACATTTGGAATAAATCAAAACATAGAAGTTCCACAAATGTAGGCCTATTTTTCAAATATAACACCGGTCAGGTTTTTATGCCAACCGGAAACTGCCGTGATCGATGTATTATCGATGTAACGATGTATCGAGTCAAAAATATCGATATACACATTAAATATTACTTTAATCTATCTGCATCCTATGACACTTCGATTTTATGCCACCTGCGCAGCTTTGTAGCCAATTCCTTCACCTCGATATATCGAACTCTCATTCGATCACTTTTACTCACATCCTAATGGAGGAAATGTCGCGATTTACGTCAATATCCTATATATATCCGGTTGGGAGAAAATGCGATTCGTATCGCCTTCTAAGTGCGTTCGTTCTACCTTCCTCCGGGTTCCGGTGTTGATTTGAAACGACAGTGATTTTGTCTCCAGTGATTTATCTTCATTGTGTGACAGGACTGGTAGCTTAGTGGCCGATAACACTTATAACACACTACATATTAGTTAGATTAAAACAATTATTTGGTTTAAAAGCTCGTGACGATTATAGCAAAAAAATTAACGATGAATTTTGATGTTTCACTTTGCAATATCGGTTCTAAGCCTGGTTCTTGTTGATTAAGATTTCCTATTTCTAGCAGTATTTTACGTAGTGTTGTTTAAACACTACAAGCGAAAGAAAAGTAAAAAAATAATAAGAAGAACCTGGTAGACCGAGCCTTGCTCGGTGTTTTTCATGTTTACCAGTTCATCCAGTTACTATAAAATATTCCAATGTCATAAAATTGATAAATAGAAACCTTTTTTACTACTCCATGGACTCTTCATCCCACTCGCTGTATTTTCCCTTGATGGCTGTGGATTCCAAACAGCTGCTATAATTACTTCATTTGTTACACTTTCCTTGTTTATTTTCGTTGCCATCACGGCAGCCCATAACGCCAATGTTAAAATTTTACAACTTTTAAATTCGATTAATTACATTAATAGATTTTATCCGGCCAAGTAATCTGCATAAAAGAAGTTTTTGAGTTATAAATTACTTATTTCCAGACTTTGAAGGAAATACTCGGAGCCGTTTTTGAGATCGTTGTGCAAGCAAGATCGGTGGGTTGTAGCATACAAGAACGGACGGACGATAACATTGCTCATATAAGAGTATGGGATTAAAAATCCTTCGCAATCAGGAATTTTAAAAATACAAAAAAACAACAACAACTCTTCCTCACTCTGTGGGCCTACAGTAGATTAAAATTATCCACAAACAATTTCATGATCCCGGATCACAATCTACTTTATCCCTATCATATTTAGCCGTCCCCTTCGGATGAGTCACGGGAAGTTCTATTCCCCTATTAGCAAGAGAGTGCGGCTGGAGCTATAACGCTTTAAGGCCCGAACCGCACTCTCCGGCTGACAGTGGTATAGAGTCCCCTCGAACACTGTGATTAGGACCTCCCTTATCTTCGGCTCCATTAATAACCTATATTAGTGAAAGTTTCAAACGGTCGCATTAAAGTTTTTGTTTGACATTTTATCATTGACTTTAAATCAGGAGTCTCCTGATTTAAAGTCAACTAGTGGCATGAAGGGGCTAAAAGCGCCTAATGAGGGATAATTCAAACAATCCTTATTTATTATAGTACAAAATACCTTCATAGAAAACTAAATCCACCTTATATTGATATCTAGCCTACCACATGGTTTTCAATCAAGTATCAGCATCACATGTTTTATGTAAACAAAGCAGACGTTTTTAGATCCCAATGCTTTTTAAATAGCAGATATTTTACGTTATTTCTCGTTTTCTGGTGAATTTCAAACAATTTTATTATTTTTCCCGCCAACACGGAATAGAGACCTTTAATTTGAGACCCCTCCCATCTTTCTACGACTTGTCAGACGCCCACAATTTTGACGCAAAGAATCGCCTTACGAAATTAAATATATACTAGAGGCTTGAAGGGGCTAATAGCCCCTAAGCATAATCCTTCTTTAATTTAGTACAAAATAACTTCTTAGAAAATAGGGTTTTGGATCCAAAAAATTATGATTATAGCTAGCATTTGGTTTTAAGTAAACAAAACATACCTTTTTATATCCCAATGGTTTTGGAATGACAGCTATTTTACATTATTTCTCATTTTATAGTAAGCTTAAAGCAATTTCAGTATTTTTCCCGAGTCCCTGGGATGGAGACCTTCAATTTCAGCCCCCTCCCATCATCCTACGACCTTCCAAACGCCCACAGTTTCGGTGCAAAAATGTTCTTTACGTTATTATATATATCATTTGATATTAAATAATAAACTAAACAAACGTACTTAACTTTTTAAAATTTTATATTATGAAAAAGCTCAAACCCTTGATTATTATAAAATCAGAAAAATCTTAAATTTCAAATATTTTTTGTTATAGCACATTGAACGTGCATAGTTTGCTGCATTTTGAAAAAAATCCCACATGTCAACATCTACCATATGGCTTTGAATCAAGCATTAGCACCATATGTTTAATGTAAACAAAGCAGACGTTTTTCAATCCCATTGCATTTTAAATGGAAGATATTTTTCGTCATTTCTCGTTTTCTGGTATATTTGGACATAATCTGCTATTTTTCCCGACCCCCTGGGACTGAGACCTTTCATTTGAGCCATCTCCCATCATCCTACGAGCTGTAGAACTCTCACAATTTTGATTTTAAAAAATCGCTTACAGAATTAGTAATATAGATAGATTGATATATATACACTAATGGCTTGAAGGGGCTAAAAGCCCCTAATGAGGGAAAATTCAAACATTTGTTATAGTGCAAAATACCTTCAAAGCGAACTGAATCTACCTTATATCGATATCTAGCCAACCACATGGTTTTCAATCAGGTATCAGCATCACATATCTTATTTAAACCAAACAGACGTTTTTAGATCACAATGCTTTTTAAATGGCAGATATTTTACGTTACTTCTCGTTTTCTGGTGAATTTCAAGCAATTTTGTTATTTTTCCCGCCATCACGGAATAGATACCTTTAATTTGAGCCCTCTCCCATATTTCTGCGACGTACCAGACGCCCACAATTTTGACGCAAAGAATCGCCTTACGAAATTAAATATATGATATATATATATATACCAGAGGCTTGAAGGGGCTAATAGCCCCTGAGCATAATCCTTCTTTACTATAGTACAAAATACCTTCTCAGAAAATAGGCTTTTGGATCCACAAAATTTGGATTATATCTAGCATTTGGTTTTAAGTAAACAAAGCAGACCTTTTTACATCCCAATGGTTTTTAAATGACAGGTACTTTACGTTATTTCTCATTTATGAAATCAGTATTTTCCCCCGAGTGCCTGGGATGGAAACCTTCAATTTCAGCCCCCTCCCATCATCCTGCGACTTTCCAAACGCCCACAATTTCGGCGCAAAAATGTCCCTTACGTTATCATATATATATGGAGAGATAGATAGATCATTTGGTATTAAATCTGCATCGTTATAAGATAAACTAAACAAACGTACTCAACTTTTTATAATTTTAAATTATAAAAAATCAAACCCTTAATTGTTATAAAATCAGAAATCTTAAATTTAAAATTTGTTTGTTATAGTACGTTGAACGTGCATAGTTAGCTGCATTTTGAAAAAAAATCCCACATGTCAACATCTACCATATGGCTTTGAATCAAGCATTAGCACCACATGTTTAATGTAAACAAAGCAGAGGTTTTTCAATCCCGATGCATTTTAAATGGAAGATGTTTTTCGTTATTTCTCATTTTCTGGTAGATTTAGACATAATCTGATATTTTTCCCGACCCCCTGGGACCAAGACCTTTTATTTGAGCCCTCTCCCATCATCCTGCGAGCTGTCAAACTCTCACAATTTTGATTGAAAAAAAAATCGCTTACAGAATTAATAATATAGAAGAATAGAGAATAGATACTAGAGGCTTGAAGGGGCTAATAGCCCCTAAGCATAATCCTTCTTTAATTTAGTACAAAATAACTTCTTAGAAAATAGGGTTTTGGATCCAAAAAATTATGATTATAGCTAGCATTTGGTTTTAAGTAAACAAAACATACCTTTTTATATCCCAATGGTTTTGGAATGACAGCTATTTTACATTATTTCTCATTTTATAGTAAGCTTAAAGCAATTTCAGTATTTTTCCCGAGTCCCTGGGATGGAGACCTTCAATTTCAGCCCCCTCCCATCATCCTACGACCTTCCAAACGCCCACAGTTTCGGTGCAAAAATGTTCTTTACGTTATTATATATATCATTTGATATTAAATAATAAACTAAACAAACATACTTAACTTTTTAAAATTTTATATTATGAAAAAGCTCAAACCCTTGATTATTATAAAATCAGAAAAATCTTAAATTTCAAATATTTTTTGTTATAGCACATTGAACGTGCATAGTTTGCTGCATTTTGAAAAAAATCCCACATGTCAACATCTACCATATGGCTTTGAATCAAGCATTAGCACCATATGTTTAATGTAAACAAAGCAGACGTTTTTCAATCCCATTGCATTTTAAATGGAAGATATTTTTCGTCATTTCTCGTTTTCTGGTATATTTGGACATAATCTGCTATTTTTCCCGACCCCCTGGGACTGAGACCTTTCATTTGAGCCATCTCCCATCATCCTACGAGCTGTAGAACTCTCACAATTTTGATTTTAAAAAATCGCTTACAGAATTAGTAATATAGATAGATTGATATATATACACTAATGGCTTGAAGGGGCTAAAAGCCCCTAATGAGGGAAAATTCAAACATTTGTTATAGTGCAAAATACCTTCAAAGCGAACTGAATCTACCTTATATCGATATCTAGCCAACCACATGGTTTTCAATCAGGTATCAGCATCACATATCTTATTTAAACCAAACAGACGTTTTTAGATCACAATGCTTTTTAAATGGCAGATATTTTACGTTACTTCTCGTTTTCTGGTGAATTTCAAGCAATTTTGTTATTTTTCCCGCCATCACGGAATAGATACCTTTAATTTGAGCCCTCTCCCATATTTCTGCGACGTACCAGACGCCCACAATTTTGACGCAAAGAATCGCCTTACGAAATTAAATATATGATATATATATATATATACCAGAGGCTTGAAGGGGCTAATAGCCCCTGAGCATAATCCTTCTTTACTATAGAACAAAATGCCTTCTTAGAAAATAGGCTTTTGTGTCCAGCGGCCGCAAAAATGGTCCGATCTTTATGAAATTTGGTACGGACATGTAAAGTGGTAATCAATTGGACGAGTTCGTGAACCAGCCCGATCGGACCACCGGAAGGGGGGGTAAAGGGGGATAACCCCCCCCCAAAAATGGGTTTTTTGAGTTTTTTACATAGAGAAATAAAATTTATCAAATTTTTGTGGGCACCATTGAATTCAGCTCAAAAAAACAAATAATTTAGTATTTTGAATCACTGCTCTATGCCCATTGGTTATCGAGATATTGAAAGTGGTAAACACAGTACGTTGTCCCAATGTTAACCTTATGGGAAATAAGTAAAATTCTATATCTCGCTTATTTCTCAACATATCTTGATAAAACTTGGTAAATGGCTTCTTCTAGTTCAGATCTACTAAATATTGAATTAAAACCATCCAGTTTTAATATACCTGTAGCAGCAAACCTGCATACTCATTTCCCATGTTATTCTTATGGAGCTTAACAAAACATGTCAAATCTTACTATGTTTGCTTGAAATACGTTGTTTTGCATTTGAAATTCGCTGAGTATGCAGGTCTGCTGCAACGGGGGTATTATAATTTAAATAATGAAAAAAACTGAAACCCTTGATTGTTATAAAATCAGAAAATCTTAAATTTAAAATATTTATGTTATAGTACTTTGAACCTGCATAGTTAGCTGCATTTTGAAATAAATCCCACATGTCAACATCCACCATATGACTTTGAATCAAGCATTAGCACCACATGTTTAATCTAAACAAAGCAGACGTTTTTCAATCCCGATGCATTTTAAATGGAAGATATTTTTCGTTATTTAACATTTTCTGGTATATTTGGACATAATCTGCTATTTTTCCCGACCCCCTGGGACCAAGACCTTTAATTTGAGCACTCTCCCATCATTCTGCGAGCTGTCAAACTCTCACAATTTTGATTGAAAAAAAAATCGCTTATAGAATTAGTAATATAGATAGAAGATATGATATGATATGATGATTTTATTTAAAAACTTTCGATGGGTTTTGTATGGATTAAGAAATATCACGTGATGTCCATAATATCTGCAATCAAGTTTTAAACCATGCATTTTCTATATTTTATAATTTTTTGATCCATTAAAATTAAATTTTAAGTTTCATTATTTTTTGTTAACGTCTGTAGGCCTACGCTAACGCTTTTTCATGTGAACATTTTTTATTATTTAACTTGTTTGCCTTAGCTTATACATTTTAGAGTTACTCCTGTAATAAGGCTTTGGCTGCTGGGGTGGAAATTAACTGCAGGATTGCTATTTTATTAAAGCATGAATTTATGTAAAATATATATTAATTTTATTTTAAAGAATTATCTTGCATGTATCTGTATTTCGCATGTAATGATTTATTCCTGCAATAAACTATTGTTCATATATTTATTTAACACAATAATTGGTTAAGATTTACAAATAATCACCAGTTACTTCAACTTTGTCTCGTGTCGCCTGAAGGATTTTCATCACCATCTCGACTCATAATCTACGTTGTATAACCAGTCTTGGTCTGTTTTAGCCCTAACTTGACAATCATCCGCATACAGTTTTGCAAATACCTGTTCGCTAAAATTAATAATGTAGAAGATATGTGAATACAAAGACAGTTACTGTGTTTAGCAGAATGATGATTGCAAAATTAATTGAATCTGCAATTTGTATTGCCTACTAGTGGACTCGCGCTGCTCAGCGTAAAAACAAAACAAATAAAAACAAATGCATCAGCTGTTCAGCTATTTTCTTTATGTATGTGCCCCTGAAGAAAAAGTTATAAAAAAATAATATTTTCCATAGAAATTCCTCACCGGAACCTATTATTCGAGTATAGGGTTAATGGTTGACCGAAAATGGTTTTCCCAAAAGTTCTGGGTGATTTGGGCATTAAATATAGATGTAAATTTTCGTTTTTTGCGAATATCTAAATTTTTAGATTGCTTCCAAATTTTTTAACACATACCCATCTAGAGCTTTTAGTAAATCTGATCGTCTTATTAATCCTTATTTTGTCTGATTGTACATTTTGTTTTCTACAAAGATCTACGCCGATCTCATTGTAAACCTTAATTAAAACGGTCCAGTACTGTATATAGGAGTTTAGTAAAAAAACCTACCGTATTAAATACAGACAGTCTATAGAATATAGTTAATCCACTATCTGTATAGAGACTGTGGAAGAGTTGCATGAACAATGCACCAAAACAACTGCCGGTTTGTTTGGACGATAAACAGATATGAACAACTGGAAATTACCACGCTCGGATCACAAAAGAATTAAATCGACAAAACCTTAAATTATCACGTTTTCCAAACGTGAGAGCGCGTTGAAACGTTTAACGTGTTTATCGCTGTACTTGGCATCATCTAATCAAACGTTTCGATATCATTTACAATTCGAGTCAAACGAGGTGGCCCAGGCCACCGGTCTGACACTTAAATAGAGCCAAGTGGTAAGCTTATTGGAGTGGGTTAGTTCGAAGCACTTTAGTTAGATGTCGTTGTAAAATCATGGTTTTCTTCTTCTTCACTGAATCAGCCAATCAAAACCACGATAACGATCTGCTAACTTCCTATTCCGTTTCCCCTGATTTTCTGTCACGACGCGACGTGTACACAACCATAACGAGTTGGAATTAATTTGAGTGTGGGAAAATACCTAAAGTACGTTTGCAGAAAGTTGTTCTAGTGTAAGTTTTCGCGAAATAGGCCTACTGTACTGCGTGATTCATATTGTGCTTCAAGCTATTCATGGAAAATAAATACCTAGATGTTTACATAAAAGCACTTAATAAAATTTAACTAAGTTAATTTTTATTAAGTGCTTTTATGTAAACATCTACGTATTTATTTTCCATCAATCGCTTTAAGCACAATAAGAATCACTCAATACAATATTTCGCTAAACAACTTGCACTAGCGGCAAACGTACTTAATCTAAACAAATCGGTAAAGTCATTAAAATTGAAAGTCTAGCAAACAAAACAAGAAAACGAAAATATAAACAAAGCAGACGACGACGATCGATATGTCGCATCGACGACGATCGATATGTCGCATCGACGACCATCGATATATCGCATCGAACTTTTTAGTTCGTAGCACTTTTATCAGATAGCGCTGCTGTTCCCTTACCACTGAGTTAACATGGAAGTGCCAACTCTTTACTAAGTTCATTATTACTCTATGCCCAGGCCGTCCATAAGCCCAATGTTAAATAATCTCTTTGTTTGGAATTCATTATTGGTGATGGTGAGTTTATGGTTTTATTTTGATTTTGGCGCTTATTTGCCATCACTGATTAGTATTTTATTTATTATAGTATATTCATACTATTGTATTAAGTTAATATTTTACAATGACATAATCACATAAAAATATTTTCAGAATTAATTTGACGGACTCAGATAAACGATCAGTGGTGTAAACAACTGAATTGAAAAAAAATGGCTTGCACGATTTCGGAATAATTTAGTCTAACATGAAGTCTATTTCAGTAAAGAGTAATCAACTTGTTGGGCAAGTAAAATTTAAGTTAGCCTATCTCACTTTGAACACGTTTCACCATGATAAGTGGATCAGGCTGCATTAGTCAACTGTTGGCCGAGCTTGAACAAATGTAATTAAATAAACTAAAAGGTGTGATGCTATTCAGCTTTAATTCAATGATTGGAGTTCCAGTAATAACATTCGGCTTTGCTGATAATTTACTTCCGTGAACTTCATTAGTTTTATCATTATGACTTTACAACTGAAAGGAAAATGCTCATGCTTATGGATGGTTTGAAGCCAGAAATTGAGCACTGGCGAAATTATTTCGCCACTCGTCACCAGAGATTGCGCCAGGAGTCCTATGATTTCAGGCTAAAGATTTTTATCCCTGAAATGGGACATTTTCGCTTCTTCTGGGCTAAAATATAGTGCAGGGTTATAAAAGGGATTTTATTTTAAAAATGTCAAATCTGTGAGTGCAAAAGAGAGGATAAAAAAGTATTTTTAATTTCTTTCATACCAAGATTCTCTATACCAGAAAGTGCTAATTTTTGTAGCACATATGATCAAATGTTTGGCTTCAAACTTTAACTTTGCTTTGACTATCTATTTTTTATAATCAATGGTTTCATTTTAAATTTCCAATGGAAAATTACAAAACGTTTAAAAGGGCCTAAGGGCCTTTTTTGAACTTAAGTCAAATTTTCATAAATTGTGTTTTCTGCCAAACTTCCACGCCGAATCAAACCCTTACCAACGACACCTAAATTATAAAATCGGTGAAGAACTGAAGAAGCAGTCTTTATCAAAAAAGATTAACGTATTAATGAGAAAAAGATTTTGAGTGGAAGTGAAAATATTATGGAAGTCAGATTATTTGTTTTTTAAATGTATGCCTATTACTTTTGGTTTTTATTTTCAACTATAATCAATTGTCTGTACTGTAAGTGCTGTTTGTCTGTACACACGACTGACACGGGCGCCACGTTCCCGAACCGACATCGAAGAGTGATAGGCCTAGAAGGAAAGTTTTGCCAAGGTGCTAATTTATTCCTGCTAATATCCAAGGACCAAGAAAAGATAAGGTGTTTTGGCACGGAGATATTGGTTAGAATCTTAACATAAACTGTGCACTACAAAAATAAATGTACAAAAAATCTATTTGAACTAATGATGGTATTCTTTGGAAAGTGCATGTGATTACTCTTTGGTTAAGTATTATTAGTAGTTTTTATTAATTAATCTGTTATTACCTACAAAATTATTTACAGTAATTCTTTTTTTTTTATTTTAAGGTACCGGCGCTTGTACTAATACTTTTATTCAACAAATATATTTTGTACAATTTTTTTAAATCACTTGGTCTGAATCTTGAGACTACTCAAAAATGCCATCATTTAGTTCTTAACACAGAGGTATAACTTATAACTTAATACAGTTGAGGTATAACTTAAGGTCATCGACGCCGTTCAATGCTTTTACGATTTTCACGAACCAATTTTAAATATTTAAAAAATCCTATTACATTTAATGAGCAATTTTTTCATATTTATATACCTACTTTTTCTACGATTGTAGCCTATATATACATTTTTTAAACAGCTCTAAAATTATTATTCCCCTGAATAATTATTTTCTTTTGTTCATATTTATACTTGAATTTGCTGTAAAAACACATTTTTCGAAAAGGGAAATTGAAAGTTACAAACCTTTAACAAAGTGCCTTATACAAGTGGGTTGCCAAGTTGGATACGGAATGACATAAAAAGTGTAAATAGCTGATCATAATAAAATGGAAATGTGGAAAAGAACATAGAGATTGGCTAATTTGCATCGAGTACAAGCTGCACTAGGGGTTCATAACTACCAAGCTGAGCTCGTTCATCCAATATTTGTTATTAACCAAAATTTAATTTGCATACTATTACATACTGTCATCCCATCGCATGTTAGCCACATACAATGATTGAAAATTGTATCTTGGTAAACACTTGGTAGATTGGGTTGTATTTGGTAATTTTGCAAACAATTATTAATCATTATCGATTATAATTAATGGCATAGATAACTGTTAAAAAGTAAACTGTTAATTTTTTATTTAACTAAACCATTGTTGATTTCCAGTCGCAAGTCATTATTCATTATAGCCTAGGCTCCATTACTGAAAATGGCGACATAAACAGTTAGGTATTTAAGCCAAGCAGGCCTGTGAATTACAGATGAGTGTAGAGTACAGATAATTACAGTATACAGAACGTATTACAGAACACACTGTAATTATCAATGATTATGGTTCAATCGAGCTCAACACCGTACTTGCTAAACTATTTTTGTTTTATTTTTTTCTAATAAAATGTACTATTCTTCCTAATATTGTTGAATTGAAAATAAAACAGTCCGAAAAAATTTTAAAAGCCATTTTAATCCCGCGACTCAAATATATAAAAAAAACTTATTTGAACTAATGATGGTATTCTTTGGAAAGTGTGGTTACTCCAATTAATGAATTGCGATACCAAGAACAAATTGCAATAGAAAAGAATTAGGCTTACGGCATAGTGACATAAAAAGTATTGAAATAGAAATAAAAAACATATTATTTCGCAATGAAAAATTGATGGGTTTATTGCAAGAAATGGTTTTAATAGTAAAACATTGTCATATTAAAGCACTGTATAAAACTAATTTTTCCACGAAAATCTATATTCAAAAATATAAAATTAAAAAAAAATAAAAAACCAAACGCTACCTTTTTTATTGGTCGGAACCTTTTCAACCACAACTTCCGTGATACACCCACAATGTTTATTGTTATTAGAATTCCTCTCACTCAGCGGAATAACAGTCTCCATGGCGACACAGCTGACCGCGGCGGCAGGAAGCGCGGGACTGAGCGAACAGCTGACCGGCAACAATGCTACCAACTGTCGTTGTTCCGGCAAGAAATTATCGTATTCTATAACATCGTGCATTGTTATTGTTGTCGCTGTTAACCTAAAAACGAGTCGTAGGATGATTGGGAGATTGCTAATCGGTCGTTCAGAGGTTGGAGTCATGGTGGAAGGAATTGTAAGGTGTGCTACTCAGCTGGACGAGTTTTGAACCGTTCTGCGCATGTCGATCAGCTGTTGCGTCATGACGTCATCTGGGGGTCAACGGCAATGTCAAAAACATGGCGAGAGATTTGACAAACGCGACGTGCGCTGCTTCGAATTTGAATTGTGACCAAATTAAAACTTCCATCTCGTTGACCGAGTGCATTTTTCAAAGTAAATTAAATTCTCTATCGATTGGTGTTATTTGGTTTTAGGAATAGTCTTTTTTATTCATAATTATAGACGATCAAAGGTAGAGGAGTTATCCTTAGGTATGAAAATGCCACCACTCCAATTATGTTTTTTTGAAAAAATAGGAAGCTATTCCCTAAAAAAAACTATTTATTCTTGTTTCTCAAGAGTTGCTCGTAATATCAATGCAATATTTGACCATTTTTATTGAAAAATACATCAAAACACAATTTTAAGTGCAATTAGTTTTGAATGAAATTAAATACTACATACTACTTTACTAAGATTAGGCCATCAGCAAATTAAAACTAAGGCGATATAAATATTTGTTTGTATTTCATCTTACAATTGGACTCTCAATATATTTTTCGCTTGCTTTAGGATGTTTGTGAGTGAAGAAAACAATAATTATCCTTAGGACAATTTTCGGAAAATAGGCCTATGGGCTCTTTCACACGAGGCCACTAGTGGCCGCCACCGGTGGCCGCCACCGGTTACCAGCCCGGGTAACTGCAGTTGACGGTACAGGCAACTAGCAGGCCACTCCACCAATAGCCACCACCGATTTAGTCGAGAAAATGCTGATGAGTAATAAACAACTCATTCTTCTCGCATCACCAATCAAGAAAAGAAGGCGGAGATGCAGGTGGATATGTTCCATGTTCATCCAGTACTAACGAATAGGAAGGACAATGGCCTTTATTACACGTTGTATGACGAACTATGTGCCGCCAGAAATAGTTTATTTGGAACTATTTCCGAATGTTCCTGTTCCTTTTTTCCACTTTTACTTTCTCCCCCCTATACATAGTATTTGGGGAAAGTATTGTTTTCGTCAAAATTTTCGAATTTGAGTTGTTAGTGGAAATATTCGTTTTAGTTCTCCCTGAATCCAAAACGTGGTTTTCGGAGTGGTGCCTGTCTGTCCATGTGTGTGGAATCCACACGGTGGATGTGCGGATGAATGTAAACAAAGCTTGAGACGACACCAGTGGCCCAATTTTCATGAAATTAGGCATGTAGGTATAAAGCCATGATATCTCCAGGCGAATCCAAATTTCTCAAAAACGGCTTTAATGAATTTGATAAAAATTTTATGGTTTTTAGAGCTTAGGATGACAAATAAAATGACACAACTCGCATGGCTGTATCAATTCAGGTTTAGAAGATAATATGGGAAGTGTTAAAAAATTCATATTTTTCAAATTTCACAAAATATGGAACTACTAAAGAAAATATACTTGAAACCATTAGATTTGACTTGAAAAACTAAATAATTCAGTATTTTGAATTATTAGTCTATGTCAACTGGTTGCGGGGATAATTGATATTTTTGTTTGGCGGTAAACGCAGTACGTTGTCTAATGTATTTGCGGAGTGATTGTACATTAATTTTATTTTATTGCAGATTTTCTTACTTTAAGGGAGAAAGTATTGTTTCAGTTTTCTGATACCATTTATTTTATTTTTTTTCTTCTGTTCACTCATTAAAATAATAAAATAAACAATTAAAACTCGTTTAGAAAAATCATTTCTCAACTGTACCTGCCTCCGCACGTGAACTGCTTGAGTTTACCCCAAAAAACAGG
Organism: Flexamia atlantica; assembly: GCA_035578135.1. Classification (NCBI taxonomy): domain Eukaryota; kingdom Metazoa; phylum Arthropoda; class Insecta; order Hemiptera; family Cicadellidae; genus Flexamia; species Flexamia atlantica. The sequence continues at coordinate 21,017,818 of JAQJVK010000013.1, read as the reverse complement.
TAATGCGCGCGCTTTCGTAGTCGGGAGTGGCGGCCACCGGTGGCTACGTCTGAAAGCTCCCATTTCATTCAATGCCCCGCGACGAGTTGCCGCCACCGCGGTGGCCGACTCGCAGTTGCGCGAGTCGGCCACTGCTCGGCCACTGTGACCCGTCGGGCAACCGCAGTGGCCGCGTCTGAAGGCCTCCATTTATAACAATGTTTAAGCTGTGGCGGGCAACCGGTGGCGACCACTAGTGGCCTCGTGTGAAAGGGGCCTATAACTAGTCGCGCATACTTAATTATATTTTTGTCTGTTATAATCGAATTAAAACAATGAAAAGTGGAGGATTGTATCGTCCATTGAATTCTCAAACTTTTAATACTACATTGAGAAATATTTAAATGGTTTATGTCTCCAAATAATTAAACATACTCAAGCTAAATAATGAAAAATTAAAGTTCCTAGTTCCTTTAACAAATAAGTTTAAAACTGACTTTTGTATAGGATGCTAGAAAACAAACATATCCTCTTTTTCAGGAAACCTTTTTTGCCAAAAATATTACAACATAACCTTTCCTGAATAAGTTATATTTATTACTAGAAGAAAGCTCTTGATTGTTTGCTTATAAATTAATAAGCCTATAGTAAGTTTAAGTGAATTTCTAAATTCACCAAGAATTAAATTTTAAAATAGTATCAAAATATTATCTATATAATAATAAAGTCCTATATATTCTAGTTTCTGTTCAAAAAGTTTCAAATGATGTTGAATGGATGGATTAAGAACTCTATTTCTAGTATTATAGCTATGGGTGTGGGCTGTTGCAAGATTATACTTGCAATTTATAGCTTGCCAGCCTAGCTATTTGTTAATACTTGATCTGGAGCCTACGAAAGCTAGCTTGATTGAGGCTTCATCATGCTGTGGATAAGTTGTAATTTACACAAAAACTTACCTAATTAGTCAAAATTCCAGTTACTCCACTCATGCATAGTCACTGATTGCTAGATCAATCCTAAGCAATAAGATATCCTGAGAAAATGTTGCAAAGGTTCAAATCTGGACACAGCTACCATCTATTAATAGGCTATTAATTAATAATCCTGCGAATGAATCAGTTGATTTATCATTATATCCATATTTACCTTAAAATATCCCTACTGGTTTTTAGGAGTTTAATGCAATGCATTCAATCCTCTCATTGTTTTTAAGGAGATTCTGTGAAATGCTGTTTAGGTCTGACGTAGCCTTCTTAGTATATGTCTGACAGCCTACTTAGTATAGGGCTGAAGTAGCCTACTTAGCATAAGTCTGATGTAGCCTTCTTATAGTGAGGGTCTGTTGTAGCCTACTTAGTATAGGGCTGAATTAGCCTACTTAGTATAAGTCTGTTGTAGCCTTCTTATAGTGAGGGTCTGTTGTAGCCTACTTAGCATAGGGCTGAAGTAGCCTACTTAGCATAAGTCTGATGTAGCCTACTTATAGTGAGGGTCTGTTTTAGCCTACTTAGTATAGGTCTGAAGTAGCCTACTTAGTATAAGTCTGATCTAGCCTACTTAGTGTAGGTCTGTTGTAGCCTACTTAGTAGCAACGATTTTTTTGATATGACCTGATTATCAGTATCACAAGTAAAAAATGTGAAACCCGTTTTTGCATTTTCATAATGAAATGCAAGAAAAATAGCCCTAACTCAAATGTTAAGTCCATATTTCAAAATTAATCGAGATAAAATCATGTAAATAAATATTCCCATTAAAAGTAGGTCCATTTTAAAAACATTTACTGATTTCATTGGTTGTAATTTCATTACGATACACGGGCAATATGGACGATTTAAAAGTCTCAGTGTCTGATTTCGTAATAAACTTAGTTTAGTCGGTAACGATGCTTATTGATATTTTACCGGACCTGGGTTAAAATCTTCCTGTCAACTGCCGCATTTTGTATGACTTTTTAAAGTCAAATCATTTATGATCTAAGAACAAGTAAGCTTATTTATCTTAGTAGCGAGAACTTTACCAGTAGAGACCCCAGAATGTTTCGGGGGGGGGGAGGGGATATCGTTGATTTGCGTCCACATTTCACCTATTTTGACATGATATTCAACACATTTTAGGGTTTTGATGAAGTTGAGGGGTATATTCCGCTATCTCTCCCCCCAAATTTAACTGACTGAACCATCACTGCTAACACACATCAGCCAACACACACTTCAAAATTCGCTTAACTTAGCATTAAAAGCTCAAGCATTTTTAGGTGAGGCAGTCCTTTACTTTTTATTGCTTTCATTCGATTTATAACGGACGTAAATGTAATTATAATGCGCGACTTGGTATACTTTTTGAAAACTTTCCTTGTTTGCCTTACACATAAATATTTTAAACCTAGCGAAAAAAATGTATTGAAAGTCGTCCGAGTGCATGTATGTTAAGATACAGATAAATATCCTAAAGCTAGCGAAAAAATAATTGAAAGTGAGTGAACATGTTAAAATACAAGAATAATATATTTATTTTGCCACTTATTGTATTTTTGTCGTCAGCCTAATTTTAGTAAACTGGTATTTAATTGCATTAAAAAAGAATTGCTTTTAAATTTTAATTTGATGTATATTTTTGGATAAAAATTGTTAAATTTATCATTAATATTACGAGCACCTCTTAAGAAACAAGAATGCATAGTTTTTTAAAGGAAAAACTTACTATTTTTCCAAAAAACGTAATTGGAGTGATGGCATTTTCAAAACGAAGGATAACTCTTCTATTTTCAGTCGTCTATAATGATTAATAAACAAAACTGAACGAAAAATAAATTATACCAATCGATAGAGAATTTAATTTACTTTGAAATGTGCTCTCGGTAAACGAGATGGAAGTTTTGGTTTGGCCACAATTTAAATTCGAAGCAGCGCGCGTCGAGTTCTCCCAATCTCTTCCATGTTTTTGTCGTAGCTGTTGACCCCCAGATGACGTCATGACAACAGCTGTCCCGACAATCAGCTGACACTGGATGCGCAGTAGCACACCTTTCTTATTCCACCAAGGGTTGGAGTCATTGTCGCACTGCTTTCTACCTGCGTTTGGATTGTTGTTATTGTTGGGAGAAAGATAATGGAATAATAGATGTATATGTTGAGCCTAAATCTATATTACTTATTTCATACGCTGGGTTATTTTGTAATCAAGAACCTTCGTAGAGTTCTGGACTGATTTTAATAACTTAGATGTCGTTGGATAAAGCTCGGCGTGAATTTTGAAGATAAAGGTAAATAAATTTATAAAGGTATTTCAAAAGGGAGGAGCCCTGTAGACGCTAGATGCCCTTAAAGTTTGTAGTTGTCAATAACATTTATAGTGGAATATAAATTTCGAGGAACAGCTGATTAAAATAAACATTGTTTTATCAATAGAATGAACGAAAATTTAAAAAAATCCACCAGTTCACTAGTCATTAAATGAGGATGGGAGAATGTCATGAAAATTTTGTTCAACCAATGTATTCCTTGTTTGGTACCTACATTGGCCAAATTATTTATAAACTTTCTTCTTATTTTCTGAGTTAGCAACTTGGATCTATTCATTCCTCATGTCGGAAAATAAGACTACTTCCGCAATGCAGGTGTTGGAAAAATGAACAGGTCGAGACAAAAAATGTGGCTCAAGCGTCCTTAAGCCAAATGCTAAAATTAACATTAGTCTTACCGGCGTACTCTTGAGACATGTCATTTGATTCTACCTTTATTTCAAACCTTCAACCATTGAATATATGATGCTACAACTTCAAAACAATTTAATTGCACTTCTACGATTACAGATTAAATATACAGCATCTATAAGACTATATACCCAGGATGGAAACGACAGTTGCGGTAAGACGTAAACATTGGTTCTGTTGTAAGGTCTCACTACATATATGGTATATAATAATAGTAGTCTAGTTATAATTGGCTACTTATACATGGATTATATTGTAGAAAGATCGTCGAAAGATACCTGAAATAAGGATGGTCATTATAGGACGAGGATTGTTAAAGAAACTAAAGGTCATTGACGTTAAAAGTTGGGGAAAGCCTACAGTCCGAGTCGAATACCGTGGCGCGGCCGTCCGCAAGCCCAATGCTAAAATTACCAGTCTTATGGGCGGACTTGGCCACGTGATTTGAGACGGACTATACTTTAATGAGTGGATCAGAGAGCCTGTTGTTAATGACTAAATGCCCAGTTTACCAACTTAAAAACTCTAGTTTACTTATGCCAAGAAAAAAGTTAGGTCTATTTTAAATTATTGCTAGTCTCAAATTTATCTCCAAATTTCAAATTTTCGTGTGGAAACCTTTAACTTTCGAAAAATAACTATAGAAGCCTATCATATTTTTAGAAGTAATTAATATTTTATATTATTGTATATAAATCACAAAACTTACAAACTATTGTCATGATATTCCTACTGCAAAGTTTGGCAACATTGATTTTGATAAACCCTGATACAAAACCTACTTTTATTTCATAATATTTATCAGTTTTCCTGTTTTTTTGCCAAAATCTAATTGATTTATCGCGAAAAGATAAGATTCCCTCACCATTCATGTATTTTCCATTCATAAAACTCGATATCTAAATTATAAGTTTCTTCTAATCCGTGAAACTAATAATTCTTATATTGTGCTTCCGGCTTCAATAATTATATACATATTTTGAAATAACAATTAATATTTTTACAATAAACAACAATAGACAAATATAAAAAATAATGAAAACTCAAAAATTAAAATTCTTCAAACTTTTATACAGAATTTTGTGAAATTTGGAATATTACATTGTAGTAGTAGAGTTAACATTGTTTTATCAAGAATGATCGAAAATTTTAAAAAATTCTCCAGTCCCCTAGTCATTAAAAATGAGAATGGGAGAATGTCATGATTTTGCTAGGTTCTTAAAGAAGAAAAGATTGAACAACTTTGTTCATAGTTCATTGAATAATGTCGTCAATGTTAAGAAAATACAAAGATAAATAAAGCACATTAAGATTGCTCTACATTTGTTCTCTATGAACAAATATTTACAACAATATATTAAACAAAGTAAATATTATATAAGCAATATTAGTATACACAGCTTAATTGGTGCAGTTTAATATATTTAACATTAATGTTTATAATAAATATTAAAGTAAAAAATTAAATACTTTATTTTAATTGTATACGGATCTCACATTAATAAACGTTAAAAAATATTGGAAACTAAAAAAATATCTTGTTGTGATCTAAGCAAAACTAAAAAAAAAATCAGAAACATGAAATTTGTCTCTACGGTTTTAGATTACGAAAAAACCTTTAAAAACGTCTTTAACATAAATATATATTTTTATGGCAGCATAACCAATTTAATTTTAAAGGGTATAAAAACGCTCTATCAGGGAAGAATCTTGAACCCAATGTATGATAAAAAATTTGCATAGTATGAGTAACAATAGCGGAAAAACAGCTGATTAAAAAGCGCAAGAAATCAGCTGTGAAATTGGCCGACCTTCAATGCTCACCATGTTATGCAACTGGACAAAACCTGCGGTTTGTATGCGGTCGGGTGTAAAGATTCGTATCGGTTATATAACAATATGTTCCTATAAAATATAAAAAATCGGTTCATATTTAAAATCGAATTAACTTGCAGAAAATTTCCAATAATTGTGACAAGTGTAATCAAAATATAATTATTATATTTTTAGTGCACTTGTAATCAAATATAAAATCAAATACTTTTTTTATAAAAAATTTAATACCGTACATGAAATATAGGCCCCCCTATTATTTATTTTCATTTGAATTGCATTATTATTTTATTTGTCTTTATTTCAAATGTGTTTTAAATTTTAGTTATAATTTTTTATGAGAGAGTTTTTTTAGGGAAGGCCAATTTCAATAGTTCTCCTCCCACAGAATAGTTAAAATATTGGGTTTGTAGGGCGGTGTTAAATATATAAACACAGTTTTGTGCTTGTTAGAGGTTAAAATAATGGTGTAAAGAGAACTTTCTACTCTTAGGTAATCCCATGAAATAATTATGCCACAGGACTGTTAGAACGACAACAATCCAAACCTTCGCGCTAAACTGGGGAAAGCATTTATGTTTAACGACTGTGCCTTGATTTTTGTTGTGTATAACCTCAAGTAACGGCCTATTTTTGTCCCTAACACCCCCTGCGGCTATGATGGGATATTGGAAAGTTCCCCCGTGGGTGTTTAAAGCTTCAGTGTTTACTTATCAGAAAGATAAAAATAGGCAAATATCCTATTACATATTCAGCTTGTGGGATACTTAAGAGCCATTTCAAATAATAGGAACTTAGATGGCTATGGATGTAGGCCAACGTAGCATTATAATATTCATTGTTGGTTAAAGTATATACAAAAGAGTTTTTACTTATCAATTTTATAACTCTGAAATATTTTATAGTAATTGGATGAACTGATAATATGAAATAATACCGGGTAAGTCTCGGTCAACCAGGTAGGCCTACATACATGTCTGTTTCTTGCCAATCAGAAAAAGGAAGGTCAGTAATCGATACATCTGATTTAAAGTCAGTAGACGATTCTCACTTCCGGTCTAGGTTCCAACTTCCGTTTCCGTCGTAGGTTGTGATTGTTGAGTTGCAAAGAGGTGCACGCTTAAACTCTTGTAAATGTGTCGCTTTTTTGCAAATAGGCCTTATGTGTCACTATTTTGAAATAAGATAAAACATGCAGCAATTAATTCACAAGTGTCGTCAGATTTGAATAATATCGTTATCTTCCAGTGCAGCAAGGTCGCGCAGTGTGACCTTGACCCTGTTATCAATCAAGGTCGCGCAGTCGACTGACCTCCGTTAAGGTCACTGAAAAGGTTTGCCAAGTCTGCAACACCTATCGTTATGGTGGTAGTTCACTATCATCTATCAAGGGCGAGCTGCTTTTTTTAAGTGACCGGTGGAATGTTATAGTCAGGGTGCCAACCCATTGTAAGTTACGATGACCTGGAATTTTGGGTGGACAGCGATTTTTTTGCTGATTCTGGCTCAGTTTTTTGCGCTAATTACGAATCTGCCGGGTGCAACTTTGGCACCCTTGGGCAAACGCCGCCATATTGGAAAAATGGCGGCAAAGAGGTTTTTCAATGTTAACACGATAGAATCCGTAAAAATGGTCCGATCTCAACGAAAATCGGTACAGACATGTAAAATGGTAATCCCCTATTCAATTTGACAAACCAACTCGATAAGACCATCGGAAGTGGGGGTTAAGGGGAATAAACCCCCTTAAAAAGGGGTTTTTTGGTTTTTTCACATGGCAAAATTAAAATAATCAAAATATCGTTTCCACCATTGAATTTAGCTTAAAAAAAACTAACAATTTGGTATTTTTAATCATTGCTCTATGTCCATTGGTTGCCGAGGTATTGAAAGCGGAAAAACCGTACACCGTCCCTATGTTATCCTTATGGGGAAAATGTAAAATTCTATGTCTCGCTTACTTCTCAATATATCTGAATAAAACTTGGTGTGTTGCATCATCTAGTTGAGATGTACTTGATTATGGCCTTAAGTACTCTATTTTTACATTCACACTGCAGCAAACCTACGTACTCATTCCCCATGCTATCCTTATGGGAAATAAATAAAATACTAAAACCTCCATATTTTTCGACATATCTCGATCAAACTTAGAATATAGCCTCTTCTATTTGAGTTATACTGGGATAGTGACTAAAAAACACCCAATATTTACAAACATGCAGTAGCGGACCTGCATACTCATTCCCCATGTTATTCTTATGAAGAAAATAAAAATATGTCATATACCGTTTATGTTGCGTTTAAATATTATTTTAAGTGTTTTAAATTCCCTAGGTATGTAGATCTGCTGCAATGGGGTTATTTACGATGTCTAACAATTTCATTAATTTCCAAAGCTCTTGAGTAAAAATATAATTGTAATTCCCAAAAATTTATTTCAGCCAGAAGCTGTTCCCAAAATTTAACTTAAATTTCGGGACCGCCGAGTCCGACCTTATTTATTTTTAAACTCGGTCCTCAAACACAACATTTATTGCTTTGATTAGCAGTACTTACCAAACACAACATAATTGAAGCTTACACTCACTAAGCCTGGCCCCCCATACGAATAAAATAATTTTGTTTACCTTCCCTTCGCTTTAAAAGGGAACGCGCCAAAGTCGAACAGTGCCAAAGTCGGACAGCACCAACTCGTGACTGTTTTTCCGTCCTGAGTTGGCGCTGTCCGACTTTGACGTTTCTGTGCAAAAATGAATCAGTCCGGGTTTGGCACCTGACGCTCCCAACGAATCGGGACTGTTTCAAAACAGTCCTGAGTTGGCGCTGTCCGACTTTGACGTTCCTGTGCAAAAAAGAAACAGTCCGGGTTTTGCACCTGACGCTCCCGACGAATCGGGACTGTTTTAAAATAGTCCGGGTTTGGCGCCTCGCGCAAAAACTAAACTAATCACTTTTGGCCACATCCCGATTTAGTCATCGACTGTACTCTCCGCCATATTAGCCACACCCCCAAATTCTATTGGTTGTTTTATGAGAACCCCGCTCCTCCGTCGAGGGACATTTGAAACAGAACAGCTGGATGCGATTACACGATATTTTCTTAACTGTGGTGAACGTCCTCGTGATTTTCCTTGTTTATGAAGTAGCAGTTTTTTAATCGCGTTCGTACAATGAGTCATTTAATATAGGCCTATTTAGGTACTTTAGTAAATCACATTGGATGCAAATATTTGAATGGGCACCTACTTATTTTATGGACTATGCTATTATAGATATATTTTATAAATATATTTTACGTTTGCCCTTTTGGATTTTATAAATTGCCAAACATACAGTCTAGAACCATACATTCTAACAGACAATACTTGACTGTTAACAAAAAGGCTTTAAATATTTACATATTTATAAATTCAAAACATAAATTTGGAACTTATGTGGTCCATAAAGGACTAATGTGTTTATACAGTGTGTAAAAAAAGTCCGTCCCCCCTCTTTGATTTTTTTATTTTTAAGACAAACAAATAACCTTTGGGGAATGATGCTAACTCAACCCAAATTATTTTTTACGTTAACAAAAATTTTGAGTGTCTCCCAAAAGTGGGAGATTTTAGGGGCAACTCAAAATTTGCAAATGCAAACCCCTTTTAAGTGACCTCTCATTTTAAAGAGTTTTCAAAAAATAGATGAATGGTGAAAGTTGGAGGTCTCTAACGTGTTTCTATCCAAATTGACAGCTTGTCAAAGTTTTGAATACAACACATCCTCAAAACCTGGCGTCTAGGACGTTCGGAGTTTTAATTCACCTTTGGTATTTTATCTTTCACAATTTTATTAAATGAAAAAGTGGTCTCTTTGGTGATATTTAAAATTTTGAGTGTACCCAAAATGGGGATTTTGTGGGCAACTCAAAATTTTCAAGTGCAAACCCCTTTCGAGTGACCCCTCAATTTAAATAGCTTTAAAAAATAGGTCAATGGTGGAGGTTGGAGGACGCTAACGTGTTTTATCAAAATTGGCAGCTTGTCAAAGTTTTGAATACGACTCCTTGAAAATTTTACAAGGTGCCAATTTTGATTGAAACACGTTAGCGACCTCCAACCTCCTCCATTCGCCTATTTTTTTAAAGCTCTTTAAAATGAGGGGTCACTCGAAAGGGGTTTGCACCTGGAAATTTTGAGTTGCCCACAAAATCCCCATTTTAGTCGGACACTAAAAAGTTTAAATATCATGAAAGAGACCACCTTTTAATTGAATAAAATTAAAAAATAACCCCATTGCAGCAGATCTACATATCTAGGGAATTTAAAATACTTAAAATAATATTTAAACGCAACATAAACGGTATATGACATATTTTTATTTTCTTTATAAGAATAACATGGGGAATGAGTATGCAGGTCTGCTACTGCATGTTTGTAAATATTGGGTGTTTTCAGTCACTATCCCAGTATAACTCAAATAGAAGAGGCTATATTCTAAGTTTGATCGAGATATGTCGAAAAATATGGAGGTTTTAGTATTTTATTTATTTCTCATAAGGATAGCATGGGGAATGAGTACGTAGGTTTGCTGCAGTGTGAATGTAAAAATAGAGTACTTAAGGCCATAATCAAGTACATCTCAACTAGATGAAGCAACACACCAAGTTTTATTCATATATATTGAGAAGTAAGCGAGATATAGAATTTTACATTTTCCCCATAAGGATAACATAGGGACGGTGTACGGTTTTTCCGCTTTCAATATATCGGCAACCAATGGACGTAGAGCAATGATTAAAAATACCAAATTCTTAGTTTTTTAAGCTAAATTCAATGGTGGAAACGATATTTTGATTATTTTAATTTTGCCATGTGAAAAAAACAAAAAAAAACCTTTTTAAGGGGGTTTATTCCCCTTAACCCCCACTTCCGGTGGTCTTATCGAGCTGGTTTGTTAAATTGAATAGGGGATTACCATTTTACATGTCTGTACCGATTTTCGTTGAGATCGGACCATTTTTACGGATTCTATCGTGTTAACATTGAAAAACCTCTTTGCCGCCATTTTTCCAATATGGCGGCGTTTGCCCAAGGGTGCGAAAGTTGCACTCGGCAGATTCGTAATCAGCGCAAAAAACTGAGTCAGAATCAGTTAAAAAACCTTTGTCCACCCCAATTTCCAGGTCCTCCTTGCTGGCGCCCTGACTATTAGTGGAAAGCCCCTGATCGACGACGTCGCCACCAGCGAGCAAAGAAAAAATTTTCTGTTCTCGCTGGTCACCACCATCTCAGGGGGCACTGCTTTTTGGGGCAGAGGAGCTTCCACAGGTCACATAAATCTCTGGTACGGAGAAATCCATTGAAGTATTTTTCCACAACTTCCACAATTTCTTTAAACAAAACATTTAAGAATTGGAAATACAAGTAAAACCGTGTTTACTGTTTACACAAACGAGTGAACAAAAAAAGAACAATATATAATTGAGTTTTTTTCTTATCTTTTCACTCGTGTCTGTTCACACGATTTTGCTTAAAATTGTAATTCGTATTTACGTTTTGTTAAAAAAAATTGTCAACATTTGTCGAAAATTCAATTGAAATAATGATTCTCTCGAAAGTTTCTTAGCAACAGTCAGCAACTGTAATAAATAAATAATTGTTGGTTTCGTATTGAAGTTGTTGTTTCTCAGGCAACTTCCGACAGCAATCAGTTTAATCAGAAAAGAAAAAAAAAGTTTATGAGCTTATAACTCCGAACTCATACCACAGTCTAGGAGAAAATTAGACTATTTTATTTATTTATATTTTGTGCCCATACCATTTGGATAATATTAAGGGAACGCTGGGTTTACATCTATTTGAAAAAAGTAAAAATCTTTACAACTTTACTTTTTTTACTTTCTTTTACTATAAACCTTGACTAAATATATGCAAATCAAGGCATATTTTTCAACCTCATTCAGACGATCTTAGGATCGTTGAAAAATGCGATTGGTTTTCTACCAATTACAGTTTTTTAGTTATTTTATTGCCGTCCGTATCGGTCAGATGACTCGCAATCAAAGAATGTCGGGTTTCGCCCATAACAAGGTCACTGACACGGGACTTTGGTTTGCTTCTGATAAAAGGGAGATCAATGGGAAATTCGGAATTCGGAGCGAAATTTCATCATTCGAATTTTCCATTAATTTGTAGCTTTAATTTTTAATATTCCAGGCAACGCATACTCAAAAAAAGGTATAGAGGGAAATGCATGGAACACAAGTTTTGACTTTGCAGCATTGTTTTTACTGGTTAGGAGGAGAACATATAAAAAGTCCTCGTCCGCGTAGCTCTTGAGCGGGGGGAGGGAGGGGGTCTAGAGGTACCACCTTTTGGTTTTTCCTAAATATACCTATATTTAACACCGTCAACTTCTGATAATCCCTATTACATTTGGAAATCAACCGTCATTTGGTTCGACTTACTGTATACCGTTGTTATTTTCTGCGTTATAATATTCTGCACATAATTGATTTTCCGCTCACGCACAAATTATACCGGCCAAAATCGAACTGTGCGTGATCCAATTCGATACATCGACATCGTAACTGGAGTATTAATCAACCTTCGACTTTGATTTTTCGGTTTTGTTTCGTTAATTTCAGACCTCGTCCTCATTAATGGTTGTAAACTGTTTAAGTACGCAACGCGCGGGATTATTCCCTTCATAAATAAATAATAATACCATTGGAGAGCTTTTCATACATCGTTAGTGTAGCTAAGTAGCCTAAAGCCATCTTAGAAAACATTGCCCTATTTACGTCTTTTCATTTGTTTGGATCCTGTGTAAAACAAAGGATCGTATGATTCCTTCATTCATTCGACATACAAATACGTTAATTTTTTTACTAAAATTTTATCATGATACAAAAAACATTGTACAGAGGACTTGAAATATAATTTTGCCCGTATAATCTGTTAGAATTCCAAATCATACTATTTTTTGTTCCACTACAGTAAATAATTGTCTTCTGTTAGCGAATTTCTCCTATAGGGAAGAAGCTGTTACCAGAGGTCTCATGGTAAGACCTAAGCCCGAGACCATAATAACTTTTCGCTTTGAGGTCCCCAGATGCCATGATGCCAAAAACACAATTCGTTCATTTTCATTCATTAATCATTCATTCTTAATAAGACAGGTACCTCATGGAGGACGTTACCCATTAATAAATAGATCTATATATCTATATGTACACAATGTAAATGTGTCTTCGAGCATGATAACTTGGGTAAAAATGGTCCGATTTAAATGAAATTTGACAGAGACAAGTAAAGTAGTAAATATTCGGACGAGTTTGAAAACCAGCCCGATTGGCCGTAAAAGTGGTCCGATATTTATGCAATTTGGTATACACGTGTACAAAGTGGTAATCAATTGGACGAGTTCGTAAACCAGCCTGTCGGACTGCCAGCAAGTGGGGTAAAGGGGGATGAACCCCTCCACAAATGAGTTTTTGGGATTTTTACTTATAAAAAAGAAAATGATCAAATTGTGGTTTAGAATATTTAATTCATCTTGAAAACACAAATAATTTTTACTTACCTTAAGGGAAATAAATAAAATTCTTTAACTTTCTTATTTTTCTCAACAAATCTGAATAAAACATTGTATATGCGCTTCATCTATATCTACTGGATTATTGCAAAAAATATCTTAATTTTACATTTCCATGACACCAAACCTGCATATTCATTATTTGAACGCAAGCGATTCTTTTGTCAATATCGCAAGCGCTTTTGTTTACTACATTAACAGATCGATAAAACGAATTTTAGATTTTCCAGAAGTTATGAATAATTCTATGCGCGGAAATTCAACGCACGTGCAAAGGTCAGGAGTCATTATCAGAGCCAAAGCGTGGCGCAGAGTAAAAAAATATAGCATATAAAATTACTCCTTCAAGCGCCATTGGGTCAGTAAAACTGGATTGTTTCCTGTACAGACCGAGAAAAGTAACTTGGCCCAGTCCGCCAACAAGTCGCCGTTTCCATTCTATGCATAATCTTTTACATATATTTTGAACAATAATTTCTTGATTAGCATGATACGTGTTGTTGTATTCACTGGATGTAAATAAAAAACGTCTTACAACACTTTCTTACTTCTATAGGAATTACAAACAGATTCAAGAAGCACGGATGCAACAAATTTGGCACTGCTGGAATGTACAAAATTACGTGCAATGTGTGATAAATTTGATATAGGACAAACAGTCAATTTCGTAAAAAGATACAAGAACCATATATCAGCCTGGAAAAACAAGAAACCGGAAAGATCTATGTTAGAAGATGGAGACATAATATGGGAAATATAGAAGAAAATCTCAAGATAATGAAATGTTGTAAAAAGGGAACTTTGACTCAGTGGTACGTTCAAAAACATGTTTCCAACGGAACTTCCGGCAGCCAATAGGATAAAAGGACGGACGCCATGATGGATCTGCCAGTCTCTCATTGGGCTTGATGGTGATTGGTGTGACCGATCGAAATCGATCGCCATTTTCCACCATTTTTATATATTTATCATCTTCTATGTAAATAACGTGTAGGTGAAAAAATATTTTTAAGTGTTAAGACGTTTTTTATTTACATCCAGTATTTTAAACAATTAACTTTAAATATACACAAGCGGTCGTATATATATTAGATATATAGTTATATAAGTAAAGTACAATAATTCATTTGAGGTTGTAAGTTTGAATTAAAGGTAGGATCAGATGAGATGGTTGAGTGCGCCCGTAAGACTAATTTTAGTTTTACCATTGGGCTTGCTGACGGCCTGGTTCACGTTATTTGACACAGACTATACTGCGTTTATCAAAGAACACGTGAGTTATTCCAATAGCCGAAATCTTGACCATACACATATTGGTTGAAAAATGAACAAATAGGCCTACCAAAATAGATTATATAACTTTGATTTAGCACACACACCAACATGTTTTGGGTTTGGTTTTTACAAGAATCCTATTTCGATTACAGAAATTTTTCCTTTATAAGACAATAAATTTTCACTTCAGGATTAAATAAAACATATGGTAGGAAATTGACGGTTCTAATCTTTCATAAAGGGATCGTGCAAATCCACAGGAAGGTGCCCCTTCCAACGCCGAACTTCGATTTTTTCAATAAAGTAGGCTTCACAGTAGAAGAAGCTAAGAATATTTCACTGTTCATAGAGTGCCAAAAAGCCAACTTTCAACAAAGCAATATTAAATGCACGGAAAAGAGCGACACAAGATATTTTGAGTATTAATAATTTATTTTTCTCTGCAACAAAACTGCAGATAATTGCTAACGCCTGCATTATCAAAACGGCAACCGGGGCTGCACAACTGTACTGTCATAGAGAAGTATAGAAATGCAGGGACATGATCAATATCTATCGTTTTATTTTGTATAATTTGATATAATAACATATGTACTTGACAAATTATAAGAAACTTTGCACGAGCTAAAACTTCCTACAAGCAATTTTAGCTGCGAAAAATGTCGGTGCAATAATTGAGCTATCAGACAAAATCAAAAAGCAATCAGAACTTTTTATACTAGGAAAGTTCGTCAGTAAAAATCTATGAACAGCTTTACCAAAATGGTAAAGCTGAACTGAGCTGAGCGGTTGAGATTATTTTTAGCGATAATCGGAAAAGAAAACGTTACATTAAGTGTTTCATAGTGCCTTCAATCGTCCAGAAGTACAACCTCAACATATCAGTGAAGAGAAATGCATTTAGCGAAAACAGGCGTTTGTTTTCGCGCAAATGCAAAAAGTATTCATACTTATTTTTAGGGAACTCATTTTGTATAGTGTTCGAAGCGTTTTTGAGGAAGCCTATTATTATTCAAGTAAAATATGAACATGAAAATATTTAAGAATTATTTTTGAAATGGAGATCGAGGCCTGCCTGTCCAAACTAAGAATTATTACTTATGCGTTTTAATGAAAATCTTTTTTTATAATTTTTAATATTGTTGAGTTAGTTCCACAATAATAAAGCAAAGCTAAAATATTAATTTATTACTCAAGACTGCTTTAAATTCTCATTGAATAAGTTGTTGTTCATGAAAAAATCCAAAGAAAACACTTTAATGAAAGTTTGTTTTTAAATTTAACTTTAGAGGCTTCGGAAGAGTGATTTTTGAATGCATTAATAGGTACAGTATGAAGAGTGTGTATTATATTGACAGACATCCTATTCTATTTCTATTATTTTCAAATTAACAATTAAATAACCATTTAAATTCAAGTAAATCTTGAAACAAATAAGAATTGGTAAAATAAAAACAGAAATAGATTGAAACAAGGCTTAGAATAAGGTAAAACAAAACTATAACAGAAAATTATTATATGCATGAATCCAAAATATCAAAGTTTTTTTAATAAAAGATCATTGATTAGTTTGTTTTAGGCTGTTTCAAAAATTCAGCTATAAAAAAGGTGGAAAACGGTCCACCCGCAGACCTGAGGCCTATGTGGGGGGGAAGGGATAAATACAAGGTTAAAAGAGGCCACCATCCTCTTTTTTCAAAAAAAGATCAAATATTACTTTATCTTCCGAAAAAAATTATATTGGACGCTTCCTATCCAACTTTTATGCCACAAAGCATAACTAAAATATGCCTTTATCACACATTAATGTAATTAAGGAAAAGAGGAATAAAATGAAATTCACAATAACTCTATAAAACTTTTAAAATAAAAAACTAAATACTTCTTTTAATTAGAATCAAAAGTATAGCTTTTAAAACTATGTAATTTTTGCTTGAAGGAGGGGGTTAGCTGAAAACACTAGTATGATTTTGAGGAGGTGGTCCAAAAATAGCGAAAAACTGACAATGCAATTTTATGGATGCCTGAAAGCGGCTAAACAGGGCAAAAAATGTTATTCTCCATTTTCAACTTAATTTTTAATTCAGTTCTGCATAGCACACATTATTGACACACATTATTGAAACACCTGTGTGGCCTTGCCTGTAAGACTGTCTCAAGTTATGTTTTATAGAGACAGAAAAACTCATGATAAATAAAAAAAATCTATTCACGTTTTTGGTAAGTACAGACCAAATGACATCCAATTCTATATATCTTTTTGTATATCTGACTATTTTCGCTAAACCTTTTGTATTCTTAAAATAATAAGCAACAATAATGCTAATTCAATACAATAATACATTTTTTATAAAATGTTATTTAATTAATTACCTACCACTTAGTTCGATGGGAGACAGCTGTTTCAAAGATAGAGACCGAACCATTTTAACTGAACTGAGAGAACGCGGGAGTAACCAAAACAGCTGATTCCGGCGTGCGAAGAAATCTCAACTCACTAATGAAAAATCACCGCGCTTGCGCAAAGAGATAACACCCCAGTCTCAATTGTGCCATAGAGATAAAAATGTGCTATTGATCATATATGACAATAAATGAATTAGACGTTATCTTTATGACTTTAAAGCTTATAATCACTTCTACTGCTTGTTACTCGAGATGAAATTTTGCTTCTATTGCAAGTCTAAAGGTTAAAACCTCAATTTTCATGTCAAAATATTTAGTGTTTGTCAGAGGCGGATTTGGAGGGCTACACAGGGGTAGTAGGCCGGCCGGCGGCGGGATTTCCGGCTCGGCAAAAGTGGTGACCTTTTTTTTTACTCACACGTGTGCTTTTTCACCCCATTGTGGTACTTTTGGACCGTTTTTACCTGTTCCGCCCCGTAAGCAAGGCTATTCCTACGATTTCAGAGGGGTTGTGACTTCTCTCTCTAATTTGCCGCCCCCCCCAAATTCTGCCACCCTGGGCTATAGCCCTTTAAGCCCATATGTAAATCCACCCCTGGTGTTTGTTGTATTCCCCCATTTGATTAGAGATGTCCTAATTTTCTGCGAATTAATCTTACATATCTTTAGAGTCTGTAAATAATTGTATAGTATTTTTCATTAATTATTTTAACTTTTTTAAAGAAAACGTAAAAAATTCAGCTATAATAATTACTAATTCTTGATTTCTGTCGTTTGATGATACCCTAAACATGTTAATGAATATACTTATAGTTCCAATGTGTGAGATTGCAAGAAAAGATGCAATAGTAATCTACAGTCAATTCCATATTTACTTTTCAGTACAGGCACAAAGTCAATGCTAATAGCCATAAAATATCATAATAAAATTATCAGCCAATTGTAACACAATTTCGTTACACTCGGTGTCACGTTCACCTTCCTGAAAGATTATAATTCTAATACTTCTGCTGAGTTTAATTAAATAACTTCTTGATTAGCATGATACGTGTTGTTTTATGTACTGGATTCAAATAAAAGACGTCTTTCAACACATAAAATAAGAACTTTTCTTACCAAGAAAAACTTAATAGGATAACCACATGGGTAAAGAAGGAGAAACAAGGAAATTTGCAGTATTCAACTTCACGGGAGAAAATATACAAAAGGTAGCAAACAGATTCAAGAAATATGGGGTCAATATAGCCTTCAAAACCCAAAACACCATGAGTAAAATATTAAATCCCAAAATTGAGGATTGCAACAGGTTCGACACACCCACAGTATATAAGATCAATTGCAGCGACTGTGATAATTTTTAAATTGGACAAACTGTTAATTGTATCAAGAGATTTAAGAATCACATATCAGCTTGGAAAACAACAAACCAGAAAGATCGAATGTCGCAAAACACCTTTTAGAAAGTGGCCACAAAATAGGAAAAATTGAAGAATCACTAGATATCCTCAAGAATTGTAAGAAAGGAAATATTATGAATGCATGGGAAAAAATATTTATTTTTAAAGAAAAATGTAAGGAAAGAGACAAATCAGTGTACGAACAAGTAAACTTCGACTCAAGCGGAACTTACAGAAACCTGTTTTCGTTACAACTTACTGCGACCAATAGGATATAAGGAGGGCCGCCATCTTGATCCTGCCAGTCTCTCATTGGGCCTGATGATGGTTGGTGCGACCAACCGAAATCGATCGCCATCTTGTATGTATATTTACGTCTTGTATATAAGTACAGTATAAGTGTAAATATATTTTAAGTGTTGTAAGACGTCTTTTGTTTGTATCCAGTGAGTTTAATTGTTTACCATATCCGTAGCGCGTGATAGAAATCATCAGCTGGTTATTATATTATTTGACTACAACTTAAATTGCCATTTGAAATACATGGCTTATGGCACTGCCATAATGAAAGGTGGACTTGGAACTGAGATTTAGTTTGATCTTATTATATCAATATTTTATAACTTTATATTTTTATTGCTCGAAGACAATACAAGTTCTGCGTAGCATGTGTCATATCAATAATTTATACTGGTTAAAATTTGTTAAGGAAAAAATAATCAAGGAAATCCATTGAAAACTCTGTATCTAATAAAAAGTTTGGCAAAGTTCAACAACTGATAAATGGGTTTACAACCCGGCAACCACTTGCATCGATAAGTAGGTACTTGACCAAAAATGGAGCCTTGAATGATTCATGTGCCAACACAATTTGATTTCTCTAATTTCTCAGTAAATATCAAAACAAGTAGATACATTTTGTGACTTGAGGTGCTCAAGCTAGTTTGTAAGGGGGGAAAGCTCAAAATAATTAAATTCATAACATAAAACAAGACCATTTGGTTGACAAAGTTTAGCATAGGAAAAACAACTCAAAACTCAATACTTTTTACAAAAAGACTCAAATTTATTATATAATTTTTGGAAATTTTAAGTATATATTTGCCAGGAAATTAAGGGGGGGCTCCAACTTAAGACCAAATTGATTAGTTATTTGGTATTAATACCTCCCCCATCCCTATAACTAGGAGAACAAAATTAGACGGGTTAGTGAGTGTGCTGCTGACGAAATTACTGTCTTACTGCTGAAAAAATTACAGACTGCTGCGAATCAAATTATTTAACTTTGTTTGGGTGGAAATCAATCGAACAATTTTATGTTTAAGTAAAAACACTTTTACACCGCTAAATGTCATGAAAAACACAGTTTTCACGGTTTAACAAAAAATTTGATTTACTCTTATCAGCTGAGTTTAGCAGATGATTTGAAAAGTTTGCAGTTTTTGCTGCCCACCTAATTTTTTGCTCCCGATTATAGCACTTCTGTTATACCTACATAAAAACTGTGTCATGCAATACATTATATTGCACTGTTTATTCTGACCTATCTCAGTTTGACTCATGGATCTAAACAACGGCTTTAGTTATTCTGGAACATATAACAATGGATGAGGAGCTAGCTTTTTGTCAACTAATTGTTTTACAACTGTATTTTAAGACCTTAATCTTAATCCACCACTCTTTGAAAGTAGTTAAAGATTAAAAACTGCCAAGTTTCCTTGAGGAGTGATATTTCTGAATTCAGGTTTTGACCCATATTTTAAAAAGATTGATGTAAGTTTCTAACTTTAAATATTACAATTTTTAATAAAGGGAATTAGTAAAAAAAAGGATTGAAAAACATTTGGCCGAATTGAAACCGATAGTAGGGATGGCTAGTTATATCAATGTAAAACTAGAGGCATAGGTGATAGTTAAAATGGTTTGACCTAATGCAGACTTCCGTTTTTACTCAATTTATCTTCCCAGTCAGGATTTCAAAGTGGGTAACTGCTGGGGTTACTAAACTTCATTCTGCGTACAGTTAAGGGTTATTATACAGTATTTTTACATTGATTTAAATTGCAATCAGACTAAACAACATACCATCATCATCACTATCTTTCTCCATTTCCTTTTGGCGTTGAATTTTCGCCAAAAACGCGGTGTCAATCAACATCGGAAGTCGAGATTGAAATTCGAAACCTTTTCTTAAAACACACGACACTACAACACTTTGTGAACGAGGAACTTTGTCAATACAAACAGACCATCGTAAAAACTGAGAGGTAATAAAACGCTACTCGATCGACAAATTAATCAATCGTTGATTAAGGGATTGACGCTACTCAGATAAGGGGGTAGCCTGATAAGAGGTATTAAACTCTAGATAAATGAGTAGCAAGGTCAAATCTAAATTGCATCAGTTGATGGATAATCAATTAACTACTCAATCTTGTAAATAAACAAGTGATTGGTTCATAACCGGTTATTGAATGTAATATCTCTTTGTGAGATTGATCGGCCTTTGATGGATAAACGAATGAGAGTAGAGTACTATGTCAGTGTCATTGGGTCAGACTTATTTTAATGTGAGATGTTATGTCTGTAAAAACATCGTAGGACATTCCTCATCGTCGCTTAAGAAGTGATTATATTTATGTCGGTTCTTCCAAATTTTCAGGAGAGCCAAAAAACCAAATTGCTCACAAGAGTTGTGAGAGCTCATGTATTTCATTGTTTTTTTTTTTTTTTTAATACAATGATGTCTCTTCAAAATCATTGCAATAAAATATCAGAAAAAAGAGGTCTCACATAGACATTTTATTGAGCTCCCACTGCAAAAAGTAACACTGCAATTAAAACTAAGGCCTCAGTGGTAACACTAAAATCAATTGTATATAAGGTATGCAAAATGAATGAATGAATAGATGTTTAAACTCATTTCGCTCATGCCACAGTTGGCATTTGAAATGTATGCTTTATATATGTATTTTGATTGAATAAAGATATTTTTAACTTGAAATACATTTTTGCAAGATACGAGTTCTCACAAGCAAGAAGCAAGAGTTTTTTCTGCATCCAGTGATGAAAAGATCTCAAAAATGATAAATCTGACTTACGAGGTATCACTTTTCAAGAGATGACATACCACATTCAACAAGAAACTGTATGATTAAAAAAACTCACGTTAATTTACTCTGTTGTTTTAATGTTGCATACAATTTTATGATTCTGTAGGTGTATAGCCCTAGCCATAGGCACAAATATCAATCATTGCAATTAATGCTTAAAAGTATTGATTATTTTATTTTACTGTGATGAGTTTCCTCTTCTTTTTGCTTTACGCTTTATACCTTCCACATGCACATGTGAAGGCTCTTAAGATTTGTAAAATTAGGAATACAAATAGAACCTCTTTTTAAAATACAAAACAAATATTGTTTGGAAACGTCCCCAAATTTACAAGTGAGCTAATCTTGTGTCAAATATTGGTTATTTTATTCGAAGATGATCCATCTGATAAATCGGCCGAAAATAATGTGGCCAAACAAAAAAAAAAAAATGCATGAAAATTAAGAGCTGACTTCACAATTGAGCCATTGTATCAGCATGATAAAATTTTGGTTAAATAATTTTAGAACATGCTGAAGGATCCAAAGCATATTATGTAAGCCCCTGTCTATCCAGCTAAGAATCCTGGCCTACTTGCTTATAAATTTTTAAACAAACAATCAATCACTAGCAACTTCTTTTATAAACCATAATGCCAAAGCAATAGCTACAGCACAAGCCTATAATCCATATCAAAAGGCAGATTTTTGGTTCTTATTTTTGTAAGAACAAATCAAATACCCCCGAGGGTGATTTTAATTCAATATTTAGTAGATCTTAAGTAGAAGAAGCCATTTACCAAGTTTTATCATGATAGGTTGAGAAATAATGAAGATATAGATTTTTTATTTCCCACAAAGATAACATGGGGAATAAGTATGCAGACTTTCCGTCACAAAAATTAAAATTTTGGGGATTTTAGACTTAACTACATTAGATCTCATCTAGATGAAGCAACAAACCAAGTTTTTATTAAGTTATGTTGAGAAATAAGCTAGATATAGAATTTTACTTATTTCCCATAAGGTTAACATTGGGACAACGTAATGTGTTTACCACATTATTATCTCGGTAACCAATTGACATAGAGCAACGATTCAAGATACTAAATTGTTTGTTTTTTCAAGCTGAATCCATAGTGCTAACCAAAATTTAATTATTTTATATATGTGAAAAACCAAAAAAAAACCTTTTTTGGGAGGGTTTATCCCCCTTTACACCCCTTCTGGTGGTCCGATCGGGCTGGTTTTTTGACTCGTCTGAATAACTACTATACTCTACATGCCATTGCCAAATTTCATTCCGATCGGACCATTTTTGCGAGCACTATCATGCTTACAGACAGATATAGATATGAAGTTAGTTGATTGGTTAGGACTGTTATAATAATTATTAATAAAAACATATTTTAACAAAACACCCTTATTTGTGCACATTTTTCATTATAATTTTGTTGACAGTAAAATTTTTTGAACGTCAAGAAAATTATAATAAAAAATGTGGATAAATAAGGGTGTTTTGTTAAAAAATGTTTTTATTAATAATATATAGATATAAATACAGGACACTCCCGATTATCCGAGGTCGTCGGGACCGAGGCTGCCTCGGATACCGAGAATCTCCGATAATACAGAGGCTGCTTAATTTTGAGGTTTGAAAGTTACAAGACCACAATAGGAAGTTTTTTTCTGGTACAGCTGGTGACTTTTAAGCTGGCACTTGACCGTTCGATACTCAGTCGTTACTAGCCTAGTTCAAAAACATTATGTTCCGTCAGGCGGGTTGCGGCAACGTCCTCGCGACCAGCATGAAGGCGTTCATCAGCAGAAATGTTTGCAGTCCGGCCTTTTTCTTATACCTCCAACACTCCCCACTCACCCCCGCGCCTATACTGTCCGCGTGAGGCCCAAGTGCCAGCTTACAAGTCACCAGCTGTAAAATACTTGTTTTAGGGTATCTGGGCCAGTAAAACAAGTTTATAGTCAAAAAATTATTTGAATGCAATACTAATAATTAAAAACACCTATGAGTAACAAAATAAACTTCGTCAATGAAAGTTGTCTTTCATCATATTATCTTGTCTACATTCGCACGCATGATTGTTTATGGTGGGAGTTTACTATTATACTGGAAAGCTCAGTATCGCAGGGTGAATCTAGGCCAATACGAATGTGATTGAACTGGTACGATGTACTCGTTTCTTGTCATTCTCATAAGGCCACATGCGGCAAATAGTTCGCCAATATTTGCATGGGCAAGTCAAACTAACCATTGTTCGAAAAACAGTGAACTCTCACCTTGCATCCAGCAGAAGACAACTTAGTCAGTTCCTCCACTAATGATTTTCATTCAAAATATAAATTTAAGTTATTGGTAATATTTGTATCGTAAAATAATAGGCCCTACTTCGAATGTTTATTTAAATTATAAACTTGAATTAAAGAATAAAATAACAAAAAATTACAGATAATGTATATTTACTTTACCAAAACCAATGACAATCACGTTATTATTATGTTTCGACCGAACGTAAAAATATTATATTCTTTAGCTTAGAACGACCTCAGATAATCCGGAGTCTCGGATAACCGGGGCTCGGATAATCGGGAGTGTACTGTATAGAAATTTGAACGAATATTGTTTTTTGCTTCTTGGGGGCCCAAAACGGAAAGTTATCATTGTCTTGGGTTTAGGTCCTACCATGAGACCTACGGTAATAGCTTCTTCCTATAGGCGAAATTCGATTATAAGATGCATTTTCCCGATATCTTAATATGCAACACTTGCAGCTGCAATGTTATCGTCTGCTAACCCGTGTCAAGTGTGGAGGCTGTTATCACTTCAATCCCTGCCGCTATCAGCTGATGTAATGTAAGCACAAGTTTACCATTGACACCGATACTAGGCTACAGACCACATTATAGGCCGCATCTAGCGAAGCTAATCCCTGGATCCCGCATGATTTTAGGGCATATTCATTCCCGGGATTCTTAGGCTCAATCCCAGGATTTTCGGGATTATCAGATTTACGTGTAAAATCGATGTTGATTAGGTTCCCATCAGTTTTACCTACGAACCCCAAAAAAGGGGTTCGCTTGGGTTAACTAAGCGAACCTTATCAAATTATGTTTTCAATCAAGTAACCAATGGTTTGATATGTTATTGCAGTCTTTATAATCTCTCTAAGTGATGGTTTTCAGTTGGTATTTTCAAGCTTTGAAAAATTGTGCAAAAAGATTTTAATTTGTTTCTGATTCAGTGTATTAAAATTTTTATTAAGTTTCTTTTCGATGCTATTATAACTATTTAAATAATTTTTGTTGTAGTTTCTTTACATCTTTCCGAGCGAAGTTTGTCTTTTAGTTCTAATATTATTTTACCAAGTAAACAAATCTATTCATATTTTGCTTACGACTTCCTTTAACTTATGTTTAAATTAAGATGTCTATAATTATTTTGCATATTTTATTGCCATATATCTGATAATGTTTTCCGCCTTGACCCGTCTTTTCCGTCTTTATTCTTCAGTGTTCCATGATTAAGTCTACCATATTTT
Organism: Flexamia atlantica; assembly: GCA_035578135.1. Classification (NCBI taxonomy): domain Eukaryota; kingdom Metazoa; phylum Arthropoda; class Insecta; order Hemiptera; family Cicadellidae; genus Flexamia; species Flexamia atlantica. Next base: position 20,992,980 of record JAQJVK010000013.1, on the reverse strand, counting down.
AGTTCCTTACACTTTAAAGCCATGATAAATGCGGAGCTGGCTCAGAGTGGGGCTCGGCCAGTAGAGCTGGCCGTCCGACCGTCAGAACCAAGCCATACCGAAATAAATTCCGAGTGGCTGGTGACTGCGTTGTGGCCACTCCTGCCAGCCTTACAAAAGCAAAGGGTTAATTATTCTCCAACAAACAACAAACAACTTGGGAATCCAAGAAATAATCACAACAAATTATAAATACTATATTTATTATTTTTTCATGGGATACAGTAAATGAAGTATAGTATAACTAAAACAGCCGATCAAATATACGTCTCAATCCTTAATCACAGCCTAACACATTCAGACACATTAAGTATTTAATATTTAATATAATTGTTACCAAGATTCATCAATAAGAAATATATATACACATAATTCTCTATTATGATACAGTGATGTACAACTGGTTTCAAAATGAATCTGCTGGATTAACAAGTGTTAAGAAATATGTAAATAAGATGTATAAAAAAAAATCAGTATATTTACATTAAACTATGAAAAAGTGTGGTTATGTATTGTCTACTCAGAATACCTGACAAGACTAGCTGTTCTGTGCTTGTTTTAATGGGGGTTTCGCTAATTTCCAGTTATTTTCCAGCCCTACAAGGGATGAAAAGAATCTGAACGAAAATTTCTAACAAAATAGGAATGAACTTCATCCTGAAACATCCTTAGAACAAGATAAAAGCCACATAAAAGGAATCACTTATCAGTTGATTCAGCAGTTAGGCAGGCTTTAGCCATTATGAAGTAGCTGTAATAGATAAATGTTTACTTTTTTACTTATGATGAATTGAATCTTTATAAAAGTATGTATAAAAAAAGACCCAGCTTTTTAAAGCCTTCTGACATAATACATTGTTTAGTAACTAGAGTGAAAAAGCTACTTAAGTTTACGATAAAATGTTTGTTTCATACTTGTGGTAACTACAAGATGCATTTTTAACATTCATGTGCGATTTTTTTTACTATGCATTTTAAATCTTACTTTATTTATTTAAGTCTGAAATCCAAAATATATTTGTTACACCATACACAGATTCATAATTCATTAAGTATCTTAACTTACTGGTAAATGAAATAAATGTATTATGATTATTATAATACTATATGATGTACTGAAAAAAGTTAAAAGAATATCCCAAATGGAGGTAGACTTGTTACTATGATTGATAGCTGCTTAAAAAATTTCAGCAGTGTTAAAAAAAGGTACATGAAACAGAAACATAATGTGTATTGTATTATGTTATTGTCTTATTATTACAAAAAAGCAATCAAAACATGTTGACTTAGACAAAAAAATAAAAAGTTTTTAGCTCATTTAAGTTATAGAAAATAGGCCAAAGTAAAAGTTAAAAAAAAAACACAAAAATCAAAGATGAAGCTTTATACAAAATGTTTTGTTTCAATATCAAAGCGGAGATAAGCTCAAGTGAAGGTGAGCTCATTTGAAATAAAATATTTTGTAGTAAAAATTGCATGTGTTATTCAAATGAAATGACGGTATATAATATAAGGAAAGATTAGGTATTAATAACAAAGACCAAGAAAAAGGTTTACAGTCAATTCTACAGTATTTTTAAAAATAAATTAAGACTAAAAGTAATATCCAGTGTTATTCATATTTTCAATCACTAAAAATAATAATAACTAACAATATTTACAAATTTAAGCTCTTTCACTACCCTAACGAATAAAAAACATATCCCGCACAAAAGGGAAAATTTTTACTGAAATTTTAAACTTTATAATCATTATTTTAGATGTATACAAAGTTGCTTGATTGTTCAGATAAAGCTTTTGTCAGCTGCCAAATATTATGCGCAGATTAATGTTTTGGGCAACTAAAAGGACATAGAATTCTGACTTACACTTTAGATCCAATAGTTTTTGTAGATCCAATAATTGCTTATAATATTTGAATAATCCTATTGAATAGTGCTATTTCAGAAGCAAAATTTTGAGCTGTTTTACCGACAAACCTTGCCGGCGCTTTCACAATGTCAGTATCTGTTCTGAGAGTTCTCTAGGCGGCTGTAGTTGTTTCTGAAACAAAAAAATTCCTTATTTCCATAATGTCCGCATTGTTAATATTTACATTTATAATAAGAACAAACTACTAAACTACTAACAACTAAAAGACACACTCTGTCAGCAGCTTAACATGTTCGCTGTGAGCCACCCAATGGCGGGGGATTGCGAAGTGCGGGCGGTGCGAGGCAGTGGATCAGCGAACTCGATTTATTTCCGCCCGACTAAACGCAAAACACCAGCGGCGATGGTACTGCGTAACCACGAGAGTGGATGTAGTTCACTGGAACGCCCACTAATAGCAGCACTGCTTGGAGTGCACCAGTCCGCTTGTATAGCCAAAATGTGGGGGAAAATCCCAGAAAACGGGACAAAATGGTTGGTTTCATAACATTGCCAGGGGAGGAATGTTTCAGGGAAATTTGTTAACAACCTACAACAAAATAAAGCCCACATTCATAGCTACATGCTGGCAACAAATCATTGTTCCCTGGCGCCACACTGGTGCACATTGAAGCGGTAAAGTTTGTGTGTTGTGTGTAAGGGCAGACCCGTAGTGAATGCTGCGGGAACAACTGCTACTACGGGTATACCCGTACTACACAGCAAACATGTCAAAAGTTTCACTTATTTATGTTTTTAAATGGTATGCTATAGTAGAATTAATACAACTAGGAAGCGGGAGAGGGAGGAAAATTTCACTTAACTTTCACCAGCAACAGACAAGGTCCCTCAAGTAAACAAACTAAATTCAACGAGTATAGTTCGCAAGGACCCACCAAGTATATCATTGTCTGGAGCATTTTTTTGCCACGACATCGTTTCACACTGGATGACTCAACTGGTTTGTTATTGTTTTTACCTTGTTATAAAAGTTTATTTACTGTCCGCTAGATAGAAACACTGAGACTAATGAATTTTCAGGGATTTCAGAATTCCTCAAGTTGTTCCATCTGCCTTTGTGGGGTTGAACTGTCATTGGCGAAGTATATAAATTACCCTCCCTCTCCCGCTTCATAGTAATTATTTTAAGAGAAACTCATTCATAGTGAACAAATTATATATTTTATAAAACACTGAAAATGGACTACTGAATGTAAACAACAACAATAATAACAATAATTTATATCACATGATTCTAAAACATGTGCTATATTAAACATCTCCCTCTTCAGCTTCTTATCTCACACTTTCTCTCCTCTTTATACAATTTTCATTTCTTCTTTTTATCCCCTTGTCTTTGATTTCGACTAGATATGACCTTGGCTGTTTGAGCTTTTGTACAATCATCCCTTCATCCCACTGTTTGTTTAGTGTATCTTGAACCCATACTTTCTCTCCAACAGCAAAGTTTTCTTCATTTTTTAATGCAGTTTTGTCATAGTGCGACTTTTGTTCTTTTTGTGTCTCGAGCATTTTCTCATAAACATTTTCATCAACTAACTTTGGTCTTAATAATTCTTCTCTCATAGGAATCTTACTCCTTAATGTTCTGCTGTTAAGCAGCTGAGATGGTGACACTTCAAGATTGGATACAGGACTATTTCTGTAATTAAGTAAATATAACTCTAGATCTTGTTTTGTTTCTTGACATTTTTTCAACATTTCCTTGACTATTCCAACTGATTTTTCAGCCAGTCCATTTGATTTAGGATAGTACGGACTTATGGTAATAATCTGCATATCCCACTCATGTGCAAACTGTTTAAATTCTTGACTGTTAAATGGTACATTATCAGCAATCACCGTTTTAGGGATCCCAAATCTTGAAAAAACTTCTTTAAGCTTGGATATTATCACACCGCTTCTTTTGTCACTGATTTTTAAAGCTTCAATCCATCGAGAATAGTAGTCGACAATCACTAAATAGTAGCTTTTATGAAATTCAGCAATGTCCACTCCGATTTTATTGAATGGAATGCTTGGGATTTCATGATTTATCATTGGACTTTTGGTTTTAGACTTCCCAAATTTTTGACAAATCTTACATGTTGATACAACATTTGTTACATCAGATGCTATTCCTGGCCAATAGAACAACTGTTTCATTTTCTTCAAGATTTTAGACGATCCTAGATGGGTTTCATGTAAAACATCTAGAACAAATTTCCGCAAACTTTTTGGAACGATCAATCTGTCGCCATAGTATATTAAATCATCATTAGCTTGCAGTTCTTGCCTAATATTAAAAAAATGCTTAGGTTCGCCTTCAAGGAAACTTGGATCTGGCCAACCTTGATGAAGATACTCATTAATCAATGTTAGAGTTTCATCGGTTTTAGTTTTGGTTTGAAACAGTTTCAATCTAGGTTCATCTTCAGTTATTTCATGAGCTTCGACAGTGTGAATGTAATCATCCATGAGCACATCTTTAGTTTCTGGCGTTTTGATTCCACATCTTGACATGAAGACAGCGATGAACATGTATTTTCCAGGTAGATATTTGATTTTCAGTTGATAATCAATTAATTTGAGTTTCAACCTTTTGAGCCTGTTGTTTGGAATCTTACTAAGTGGTTTTACCGCAATTGAAACTAGTGGTAAATGGTCTGTAAACACAACAACATTTTGGTGACCATAAATGTAAGTGTGTAGTTTATTAATTGCAAAACAAATGGCCAAAAACTCTTTTTCTATCTGAGCATAATCTTGTTCTGTACTTCATTGATCTTGATCCAAAATGTACTGGTTTGTTGTTCTGGAGCATGCAAAAGCCAATGGCATCCTTGGAAGCATCACATTGAATTTCCACCGGTAAATCTGGGTTGAATGGTGCAAGAACCTGTGAGCTGCAAATTATTTTCTTCAAATCTTCAAACACTTTTGTATGACTTTCAGTCCAGTTCCACTCAACATTCTTTTTTAATAGCTCTCTAAGTGGAGCGGTGATTTCAGACAGTTTCGGAATAAAACTTCTCAAATAATTTACCATACCAAGCATTCTCTGTAATTCAATTTTATTGCCTGGTTTAACTAACTTGTTAATACTATCAACTTTGTCGGGATCAGGTGACATGCCTTCTTTTGAAAATCGTACACCTAGGTACTTCACTTCACTTTTGCAGTACTGAAATTTATTGAAATTAAACTTTATGTTGTATTGCCGTGCTCGGTCAAAAACCTTTTTAAGGATTTCATCGTTTTCTTCTTTAGAGGTGCTTGCAATGCATAAATCATCAAAATAAACTGATACTCCTGGTATATCTTCAAAGTATTTACTTACAAGCCTTTGAAACATTTCTGGCATACAGGAGAGTCCAAAAGGAGCTCGCAAAAATTTGTATGTACCAAAAACAGTTGCAAATGAACATAAGTTACTTGACTCTTCATCTAAACGTACATGGTAAAACCCATCTTTCAAATCTAGAATGGAGAAGTGAGTTTTGTTTACTAGTTTTGGAGCAATTTCATTTAATGTTGGAATTGTGAATTTCTCTTGTACGATATGTTTATTCAACTCAATAGGATCTATGCAAATCCTCAAAGAACCATTAGGTTTTTCCACTACTACAACATTACTTACCCAATCGACTGGTTCCTCTACAGGTTTTATTATTCCCCTTTCCACAAGAGAATCTAGAGTCTCCTTAAATTTGTCTTTAATTTTCAAAGGTAATCTTCTTGCAGTACTGATGGTTGGTTTTGCTCCCTCTTTAAGTTTTATTTTGCACTTATCAGGAAAACAACCCAACCCTTCAAAAACATCTTTATTTTTCTCAAATACATTTAGTTTCTCCTTTTCCAGGTAGAATTCGTTCTCTTCACTACTTACCATGTCAATACGTTTCAGCAAATTGAGTTTAACACAGGTCTCAAGACCTAATATTGGCACTGTATTTTCATTTTTTACTATCAAAAAGCTAGCTATATCAATTTTGTTTTCTGTCTCGATTTGTCCATCAATGACACCAAAAGGTTTAATAGAAAACCCCCCAAATGATTGCAAAGTTATATTGCAAGGTCTCACTTTACAATTAATTTTGAGGTCCTTGAAATAATGATATGGTAAAACATTAACATCGGCCCCACTGTCAAGTTTGAATCTTATCTGTTTCCCTTCAAGCAAAAGTGTTTTGTGCCAAGCGTTTTTGTTCTTTAAAGAATCAACTATGTAGAGACTATTAATATCTGGACCATCACAAGGTTTTCCTTTTACTGTTGGCTCATAGTTACTTTTATTTAATAAATCATTACAATGTTTGTAACCAAGAAACTTTTGAGATGTCTTGCAAACATTTGCAAAATGATTTGGCTTACCACATTTCTTGCAAGTTTTTCCCAAAGCTGGACACAAATGAACCCCATTATGGAAACCACCACATCTATAACAATTTTTTGTCTTATTTGGACTTACCTTTGACATGCTTTTGAGACCTTGTTGTGCAGTTGATACACCCTCATTAGCTGATACATCTTTACTGAATGATTCAACATTAAACTTCTCATGAACAATGTTACTATTACTATTGATGATTTGCATATTTTTCCCAGCAAGCTCAGATGCTTTACAAAAGTTCAAAACTTTGTCAAAACTTGTGTCTTCTCGTAAAAGTTTTTCTTGCAATTCTTTGTTACTGACTCCTAGAACTATTAGCGCTTTTAGGATTTTTTCTTCCTGACCTTCAAACTTACAGGGCTTTATCAAGTGTCTTAGGGTCGCATAAAATGATTCAAAGTTTTCATCGGGTAATTGTCTCCTAGAAAATAGAGTATGAATGATCATGGTCATGTTCTGTTTCGGCGTACAATGTTTTTCCAACGTTTCCATCACATATTCCACACTTTCAATTACAGATTCATTTTTTATGGAATTGTACAGTTTCAGTCCATCTGAACCTAATAAATTCTTCAGCCTTGCTAATTGAACTTCTTTACTTTCCTTTGTAGTTTTTGTGGCAACAAAATAAATGTCAATTTCTTCCTTAAACTGCTTGAAGTTATCCGCAACATTGCCTGTTAGGTTAAGAGGTTCTGGTTTGTTGAACTCCATTTTCGTTTTGTATTTTGTTGTAATAAGGTATATTTTTAAATCACTTCAAACTATTTATTTTGTATTAATCATTATTTTTACTTCTTTATTCGACTGCACCATAATTATTTTAAGAGAAACTCATTCATAGTGAACAAATTATATATTTTATAAAACACTGAAAATGGACTACTGAATGTAAACAACAACAATAATAACAATAATTTATATCACATGATTCTAAAACATGTGCTATATTAAACACATAGTTGTATTATTCCTATTATAAATTTTGTGTGTGTGTGTGTGTGTGTGTGTGTGTGTGTGTGTGTGTGTGCTCTTACTAATGTGGCGATATGAGATCCGCCATATGTATGCACAACGGCACAGTGAGATCCGTTGGCGCACTGAGATCCGGGGGGGTGGATCTCGTTTCGCCAAAGCCTCTGATTGGTCATCCTGAGGTTGTAAGGATCACGGAAATAGCCGAATCACCTCGAAACAATTCGAAGGTGGACGGATCTCACTTAGCTTGATTTTTCCATAGAGTGCGTGTGTATGTAGTTCTGAAAACTGGCACCACGTCGCGCTAGCGTCGACTACGCACACCGGTCATACACACCCAGACGGTCGTTCTGAGATCCCTTCTGACCTTGTACAAATCCACCAATAAAGAACGATCTGTAATCCATCTTCGCGGGACGCGAAGCAGCCATTCCTTTATACCAGTTGCCAGTTCAGGATGATTTGTACACCACCTTTTCACTTGGTAAAAAATCTATCCAACACTGTGGATGAAAATGGCCGCCCACTCAAAATGAAATACTACCCGATAACGTTTTGGGGTGGTTTGGGATTGATATTTGAATAAATGTGGAAATAACTCACCGTACATAATTTATGCCATTTATTTATATCTTCATCGGCTAGCAGCCGCTTACTAAGAGTAGAGTCGTTTTATATTTAGCTATTACATTTTTTTAACATAAATTTAATTGTCTTTTAAAAGAAACCTGTTTAGCATTGTAATTTACTAATAAAAAATTATTGGTTTATTACTGGGATAATGCATATCAGTTGGTGATGTTTTTACACTTCAAAAACCTTGTTATAAAATACTTTAAAAACGTTTTTAAATCTTTCACTTTTTATTAACTTGTCCTAAACCTCTTTTTCACCAAACTACGACAAAATCACCTGTTTTACAAACGTCAAACTCGGACCGAAACACACTGTTTGCCACCACAGGACCGAAAACGTTTGGGGCCCTAGGGCCGAAAGTCAGCTGATCGTTTATTTGCTTGAAACAACGTCAGAACATCACATAATTATACGGCGTTCAAGACAGGATAGTTGCGATCATATGATTTTCATAGCTGTGTTTTGTTTTCAAGTGAGTCAACTAATAATCAGTTTTTTTTATTATTTGGGGTATATTTCGTTGTGTAGTGTGGTAAAAAATAGCGTTCGCACCTCGGCCGAAAGGGTTTTGCAGCTCTCGATCGTTTCAAATTCTCGACATCGTCTCGAATTTGAAACACGATCTCGAGCCTATAAAACCTCATTTTCGGCCCTTGTTGCGAAATATACTAATTAACAGAAAGTCAGTTTTATTTCAAGAAGTAGCCTTTATGCTATAATGTTAAACAAATTGTACTTTTTTATTTCTACTTTTTTTGTGTTCATAAGTGACAACTGTAAACGTTGTGTATCTTTATTAAAACTTATCCACATAATTGATTTATTTTTTCCTTGTCTTAACTCATAACCATGAAAAAGGAGTGTTTTTAATAGCTGAAGTAAGTAACATGATTAAAATTACGAAATATATATCTTTCATTGACTATTGATTTTTTACGCTATTCAATTGTTTGTAAATTTGGTAAATAAACATTATATAATTTTATAAGAACGTAATGGGCCTATAACTTAAAATTATGATTGGCTAAAACACTAGCCCAGCAAAAATGCTGTGGGGCACGCCTATATACGGTCCTTTTTAAGTCCTTTAGGAAAGTGGGGGGGGGACTTATCACATCCATGACAGGTATTGGGGGCTCATTAAACCAATTATAGGTGCTGGGGCCTCATCACACCCATGATAGGTGCTGGGGATGGGGCATGGGCGGATCTGGGGGGGGGGCTGTGGGGGCTGCAGCCCCCCCCCCCTTTAGGATAAGACATAATTTAGTAAAGATGTACGGTAGGGATGGTCGGGTCCCGAAATTTCGGGAAATTTTCGGGAAAATTAAATTCCCGATTTTCGATTTACTTCGGGAAATTTTCGGGACGGGATCGTTTTAGCGATCGCAACTAAACAGCGGGTTGAGCTTCGCAAGACTCGTGATCGGCCGCGGAAAACCATCTCGCGTATTTTCCGATCGCGAATAAACGGTAAATCCAGTTTTGCGAAACTCACGATACTCACGATCGTCCGTTAAAATCTATCGTGCGTATTTGCCGATCGTAAATAAACGGCAAATAAATGCGGCCTTGCAAATCTCTTGATTGGCCGTGAAAACCATCGCGCGTATTTGCCTGTCGTGGATGAAGGGCAAAAATAGATTTTTGCTCTTCGCGAGCGGCCGCGAAATACGCTAGCGCGTATCTGTCGATCGCGGATTAACGGCCGAACTAGCTTTACGAAACTCGCGATCGGCCGTAAAAAAATTATCTCGCGTATTTGCCGATCGAGAATAAACGGCAAATATAGCTTTACGAAATTCGCGAACGGCCGCGTTATTGCCGATCGCGGATTAACGGTCGATGTTGCTTTACGAAACTCGCAATCGCCGTGAAAAACGATCGCGCGTATTTACCGATCGCTGATAAACGGCAAATTTGGAATTGCTAACTTGCAATTAATTGTAGTCTAAGAGCCAGTGGCTGACTGACGACACATATTTTAAGAAAGCCTACAATTTTCTCATTTACTCTATTCTAGCTACCGTTCATGAAAATGAGGCCCATTAAGCCCACTTGCGGTAGGTTCGGGCTCACCCATGGGTCAAAAGGGTGACAATTTGACATGAAACGAACATATTTTAAGAATGCTGCCGTTTTGATATGTCACAGTATACACTTAGGGTAACTCGAAAACGGAAACGGCAGACGTCTACCGCGGTTGTGACGTCACGGCAGACGCTATGAAAATGGCCAAAAAATCAATTTTTTTCTGACATAGCTTAAGAAAGATGACACTTTGATATGTCAAAATACACCACTATATTAATATGCAAACGGATATGGCAGACGTTTACCATGGTTGTGACGTCACGGCAGACGTTTAAAAATTTAACATAGTATAATGTAAAAGTATATGGCCATAATCTTGAAATTATGCTAGATAATAACATGTGACTACCGTTGGTCATTATTGAGACATCTCCAGCTGATTTTGACAAAATAAAACTTTCGGCCGCCATCTTGGATCCGCCATATTGAAATAAGAGACGCTATTTCAGATGTAAAGATAGTGTTGTGACCCATCATTTAGAACTAGTTTTTAACGCTGAACTCAATGCTACAACTAGTTTTCAACAACAATATTTATTTCTTTATATATTGCCATTTTTTTGAGGTTATATACAAAAAAATTGCAATAACTCAAAAGTAAAAGGTCATAATTGAATTTGGGTAGCAGCATTGAATTCAACGTAAAAAACTAGTTCTAAATGATGGGTCACAACACTATTTTTATATCTGAAATAGCGTCTCTTATTTCAATGGCGGATTCAAGATGGCGGCCGAAAGTTTTTTTTGTCAAAACCAGCTGGAGATGTCTCAATAATGACCAACGGTAGTCACATGTTATTATCTAGCACAATTTCAAGATTATGGCCATATACTTTTACATTATACTATGTTAAATTTTTAAACGTCTGCCGTGACGTCACAACCATGGTAAACGTCTGCCATATCCGTTTTCATATTAAAATAGTGGTGTATTTTGACATATCAAAGTGTCATCTTTCTTAAGCTATGTCAGAAAAAAAATTGATTTTTTTGGCCATTTTCAAAGCGTCTGCCGTGACGTCACAACCGCGGTAGACGTCTGCCGTTTCCGTTTTCGAGTTACCCTTAGTGTATACTGTGACATATCAAAACGGCAGCCTTCTTAAAATATGTTCGTTTCATGTCAAATTGTCACCCCTTTGACCCATGGGTGAGCCCGAACCTACCGCAAATGGGCTTAACAGGCCCCATTTTCATGAATGGTAGGTAGAATAGAGTAAATGAGAAAATTATAGGCTTTCTTAAAATATGTGTCGTCAGCCAGCCACTGGCTCTTAGACTATTGGGTTTAGGTATTCACTGATAGCGGTTAATGGACAGATATAGGCTAACTTGCTATAAGGTGTGACAGTGATGATTGTTCATATTGTCGGCCACATTGGTCTGCTACAATTTGTGGTTTCGCCCATTGATTCAATTGTCTAAACTAATTCAGATGTCTTTGAATCCCAGCCGAAAGTATGATTATTTTTCATAGATGTGTAAAAAAAGTTTAGACAGTTGACAAAAGTAAAGACTTTTCTGAGATTAATATTTATTATCAAATACGTTCAAAATGTGGAAGTTTGAATAAAATATTTTGGATTTCATTATGTTTTTTAACCCAGTGACAAGACCTGTATTAAAGATTTTTTTACCTTGATTTGCCTCTGAAGGCTACATATCATCACAAGACCTTCAGGAAAATCAAGGTAAAAATCTGTTGGATTTTATGTTATGTTGATGAAATATATTTAAATCCATTAGCTTTCTACAATATTTTCAGGTGTGATTCTCAGGGTTTTAAATAGCGTAAAATAGAGGTTTTTAAGCATTTAAAATGTAAATGCTTGTGTCCCCAGACCCCCCAAATTGGTCTCCAGCCCCCCCCCCTTTTCAACCGGCTGGATCCGCCCATGGATAGGGCCTCATCACACCCATGATGGTTGCTGGGGCTGGGGTCTCATCACACCCATGATAGGTGCTGGGGCTGGGGCCTCATCACAACCATGATAGGTGCTGGGGATGGGGCCTCATCACACCCATGATAGGTGCTGGAGCTGGGGCCTCATCACACCCATGATAGGTGCTGGGGCTGGGGCCTCATCACACCCATGATAGGTGCTGGGGCTGGGGCCTCATCACACCCATGATAGGTGCTGGGGCTGGGGCCTCATCACACCCATGATAGGTGCTGGGGCTAGGGCCTCATCACACCCATGATAGGTGCTGGGGCTGGGGCCTCATCACACCCATGATAGGTGCTGGGGCTGGGACCTCATCACACCCACGATAGGGTTTGGGCCTCATCACTGGTCCCAGAAATAAATCTTAAAACACTCATTCTTATTTTTAAGTCATTTGTTTTTAATTAATCATCCAATAATCTAAGGAAATGATTCTATGAATTAATTAAGTAAAAAATCTAATTGTGGTTTTCCTTATTTTATTGACTACTTAGTAGTGTTTTCCAATAATAAAAACGTTGTAGAATAGTTTTTCCTTAAGTATTGTATTTTAAATTTTCTATATAATTGAGTTTTCACAACTTTATTTAATTAAAAGACGTACTGATTACAATTAATTTTTATACTGAATATGATTATATATAAACCACATTGGAACTGCTCAAAGTGCTGAGTGTGATATGGCAGTTGGAGCGAAAGGCTGCATATTCAGCGAACGGTCCTGTGACCTAGGAGTCCTCCCAACCCAGCCAAAAATTGTAAAAAAAGCTCTCACGCGGACCCATATAGACGCCCCATGAGGTAAGGGAAAATTTTTAATTCAATATAGTTGTAACGGGAAATGTCCAAACTACTAGAATTGCTATTTGATATTTCGATAACTTAAATAGTTTTGTTTCTATAATCAATTTTAAATAGTCAACCTTTGACAATAATATAGGTATCGTGTTTTATGACCTTTAAAAAAATAAAAAAGCAATTCCAGTATTTTAAAGTATTATTTATTTAAATAATATCGCATAGTATGGAAATGTAAAAAAATAAGGGCGCTAAATAGGTCCGCGCGAAACCCTACATCACAAAATGTGCACTGATTTGTTCCTAAAGTCGCCGCTAGTGTCGCAGATAAACGAAAACTGGCGTGCATAGGGATGAAGCTTGGCGGGATGTGCCGAACGGCTCTAAACTCGTTCCTCTGAATTGCACACCTGACACTTCCAACATGGTAAGCAATGGCAATGTCAAACAAAGTCCATTTAGATTGGAAAACCGCCGGATCTCAGTTCGACTGTGACATTTTATAAGCAGTGTACGGGAGCCAGTTTCAAGGTTAAGGCGGATCTCACTTCGACTTTCATACCGGATCTCACTTGGTATGTGAAAAATCATATTCTTATCTTTAACATAATCAGAAATTGTTTATGATAAGCAGGTATTAGAGACTTCCAATTGAAAAAGTATCACGTGTTTTCTTTGAAAAACCACTCCTTCGGCCGGATCTCGGACAGCTGGAATTTTATATGGATCTCGTTTCGACCTATTTTCACGTATGTGTGTGTGTGTGTGTGTGTATGATGTGTGTTGTGTTTTGTACTGTGTTTTTGTACTGTGTTTATTGTAATCTGTTGTTCTTTGAAATTTCCAATCCCTTGCAAAATATTATAGACAAATATAAAAATTAAGGGGCGTCCTGGCTTCTTCCCTGGAGTCTGACCTTTATAAATTATATTTCCTGCGAAACTTCACACCAAGCTCTTTCCAGCGACATCTAAATCATTAAAATCAGTCCAGAACTGTAGAAGGAGTCGATCACAAAAAACCCCTGTGTATTAAATGAGTTTAATAGATAACTGTACAAAGCAGGCAAGTACATCAATTAAATCTTGCTGAACTTCATCAACAAACACTGACTTTTAAGTACATTAGGATAGCCACCTCTTTAAAACTTGATGTTTTATGTAGCATATTAGATAAAGCTTGTCGTCGAAGTGACGAATAAGTTGATTATAAATTATTGAGACCGTGTTTTAGTTTTAAGTTTTTTAATTCATTTACACCAGTTTTCACTACATTTCATAACAAAACATAATATAATAATTTCTTAGCAACCAATAAATCCATAGTAAATTGATCGGCCTTGAAATGCAGTTACCATTTCCTAGTTTTACTTTTGCGGTTCTTACGTTTCCATCATTACTTTTTACTAAGTCATATATTTTTCCCAGTCTCCACATTTCCCTGGGAAAGTCACCACTGACATGCACTATGTCTCCAACGGAAGGAAACTTTTTTGCTAAGATTTTACTTTGTTTTATGTTGGTTTGAGTTCTTTCTCTCAAACTTAGGAGGTAGTTATCCTTCCACATTTTCCAAAAGTTACTCAAAGTATTGTTTCCTTTTCTCCACATATCTAGAAGATGTATCTTGGTTCCACGTATCGTTTGAGGAATGGAGACTAAGTTTTGGTCTTCTGCGTAGGAATTACTATATATGAAACCATTCATCCCATGGAACTTGAGAAAGTGACCGGGAGTGATGATGTTGTCATTCAAGCTGTCATCGTTAGAAGAAACGTACACTAAGGGCTGAGAGTTAATTACTGCTTCAATCTCAACCATGACTGTATCAAGTTGAGATTTAGTCAAAGTTAGTGTACCAAGACCTTTCCTGAGGCATCTCTTGACGAGAGATATTAATCTCTCATAAAACCCACCCATCCAGGGAGCAAGTTCTGGGATGAAAGTAAACTTTATGTTGTTTTCTTTTGTATAGGATAACACTTCGCTGGTTTCGTGGGGATTAAGTTTAAGATTTCCCAAAAATGAAGCTGTTGTTTTGAATTGAGTGGCATTGTCAAGGTAAACTTTCATCGGTTTACCTCTTCTTCCAATGAATCTTCTAAGGCATAGTAAAAATTCTTCTGAAGTCAAGTCGTTGACAACCTCCAAGTGAACAGCTCTTGTGACCAGACACGTAAATATGCAACCATACACTTTTGAAATTAGTTTTTTGGAGCCCTGAAATGATTTTACGTAGAGAGGTCCAAAGTAGTCTAATCCAGTATTTTGAAAGGGTACGCTTTCCGTAATTCGTTCCGCAGGTAGAGGAGGCATTTGAGGTAGTCTATAAGGACCACCCTCATACTTCCTACAGGCCAAACACTTTTGTATAACTTTATACACTTCTGATCTTCCATGGATTATCCAGTAAATTTTTCGCAGTTCCGATAGGGTGTGTTGGACTCCTACATGATAAAGTTTGCAGTGACACTCTTGTATAACCAGGTGAGGAAAGGCATTATTTTTTGGTAGAAGTGTCGGGAATTTACAATTTTCATCGATGTCTGCATTTGACATCATCAGCTGTTTAGAATTTGAACACCAACACCTGAGATTCATATTAATATCAGAGAATAAAGTTGAGGCTGTTTTAAAGAGTAACGTTGTTTCTTCTTCTGTGTCACAACCCGTAACCATATTGTCGACATAAAAAGACGATTTCAGCTTAGCAGTAAGATTATCACATTCAGAATGTGATAAGTGGTGCATAATCGTAGCACTAAGTAGAAATGGACTAGATATTACCCCGAATGGGACCCTACAAAGCCTATAAATTTCAATGTTATCTTTAGTAGCTGCTGAAAATGGATCTTTCAGCCACAAAATTTTAGTTACATCCCTATCTGGGTTTTGTAAACTTATTTGTATGAACGCCTTCTCTATATCCGCTGTGAGTCCGACAGCATTAATTCGAAACCTAAGTAACAAGCTGCACAAGTTTTCCAAAATGACTGGTCCACGGTAAAGACAGTCATTTAGACTATTATTATTACTCATCCTAGTTTTGGCTGAAGCATCGTAAACTATTCACACGACACGATGAAACTTTCACCAGGTTTGTATCAACTAGGTACAAACCTGGTGAAAGTTTCATCGTGTCACCTGTCACGATATCGAAATAATAATCGTTCCCGATTAACAGGTCGATTTCAGTAGAAATCAATTGCCCGTCAGCTAATTTTAAGTTTGGAAAACATGATTTTATTTCATCAATATTTATTGCGTGTGAAGAAGGTACCTTTCCAGTGATATGAGGAACTACGCTCTGCTACCATGTCGTCGAAGTGACGAATAAGTTGATTATAAATTATTGAGACCGTGTTTTAGTTTTAAGTTTTTTAATTCATTTACACCAGTTTTCACTACATTTCATAACAAAACATAATATAATAATTTCTTAGCAACCAATAAATCCAACCATCAGCTGTTGTGTTATGTAAAAAATGAACAGATAAACACACCACTGAAATCAATCAAAGAGGAATTTAAACCTGAAAAGTATTCAAGCCCAAACCAAACATAAGGAGAAATTCACACGAGAAAAGCTTTCTCACCTAATCCACACTTTCTGAGCAAAAATAAAACACCATTGTAATCAAAGAATCAGATATACACACTAAAAAAGCTTTCTCACACAATCCGGATTTCTGTACCAAGAGAAAACACACTGCTGTAATCAAAGAAGAAAAAATTCACACCAGTAAAGCTTTTCCGCCCAATCTGAATTCCCTTAGCAAAAAAAACACACCATAAAAATCAAAAAGAAAAACCAACCAGAAAAGCTTTCTCACCCAATCCAAATTTCCTAAGCAAAAGAAAAATACACCATTGTAATCAAAGAAGAAATTCACACGAGAAGAGCTTTTTTGCCCTACTCAAACCTCCTAAGCAAAGGAAGAACACACATTGAAAACAAAGGAGAAGAAATTCGAACCCGAAAAGCAAAATAACATACAGAACCCAAGCTGCAACACCCATCTCACCCTTTAGTTCTGAGTATGCGAAGATTCCAAAGTAACAGTCGAAGCAGTATTTGTCGAGCTGATAGAATCAGAATCATCAGAAGAGGTTTGATCAGAGTTAGTATTTTCCTTTTTCACATTCTTTTCATCGACTGATTTCTGGGAATTTTCATCGAGAGCTCTTCTTTTTGAGGAGTCAGTCTCACGTGAGACACCTCCCTGATTTTCATTATCAGAGTTCGATCGAGAATCTTTTCTTTCCGGGGTTTGCGTATCTTTGTCGAGACATTTCGAAACTTTGCCACCGCCCAGTTTTGTACTGTTCTCTAAGATTGCTAGAGGATCGTCAGAGCGGTTGCTGAAATACATGGTGGATTCAATTAATTCTTGTAAAACTATTGCAGGAATTAACCCTCGAGCGGGCGCTTCACTGGTAAAACGGCAGCAGGCCAATCGTCGTTTTTTCTCCGCAACACTAAATCGCACAATTTTAACACATTTTACTTGTTTTATAAAGAAATATTGTATTTAAATGTTGATAAACTTCATTAGGAATCACATTGCAACTTTGTTACGATTAATTGTTCAACTTAATGGGTGTAATAATTCAATTCAACGCAGTAAGTAATTTTCTGGTATTTCTGGCCCTCCGCAAACTGACACGGCATCACTATATTGCAAATAACAAGGTAACAAGGGGGTATGGGGAGGTATAAATAGCCTTAGGGGATTTCTGGAATGAGGCGCCTGGTACAGAGCCGGACACGACTGCCGACATCCATTATGCCTGTTTATTTCAATTAAAAAAAAAACAAATGCGGAGGAAAACTCCGTATGCGCCCGCTCGAGGGTTAAGGATGCTAAAAGGACACAACTGGTTCTTCCAAAGACCAGTGGATGGAAAAACTCAAAGTTACGAGGTTTTTTTCACACAAAAACCTTTGGCAAAGAGTTTGTTACAATTGTTTGAGCTGATGTTATTAATTTTCCAATTACATTTTTTGTAATGTACCAGCTCATCTTAAAGAATCGGAATAAAAGTTAGAGATCTCAACTTGTGAGAAGACACACTCACACAGTGATGTGAATAAAATGTAAAATTTACTTGGACATATTTTACAAGTGAATTCTTAGCTCCTGGGTGAATAAAATGCAAGCATTTAATCTACTTTAGTTATTTACTTAGGGTTCGGTGTGAATCAATCTAAACACCGATTGATTAAGGTAGCAAGTTAGAAAACTTAAAAATACAGACTTACCAAGAAATATGAAACATATTCCACCACTTATAAGTAGTGACAGGTGAAGAGTTAAGCGTTCTAAGAAAGATTCAGTAGATTACATCACTAGTTAATTTTACTACAATGTAAAGTTATTTATTGAAGAGGTGGCGCTCAGCTAAAGATGATGTTATGTTTGCATTTTCGGAGTAATTCTGGTTTTAGAAGTAACGTAGTTTTCATTAGATTTTGAAATGCATTAAATTTACTTAAATATAAAAATAGACATTTGAGTTTGTATTGAACAGTGAAAATAAGAGAGCATATGAGTAATTTCTTCACAGATAATATTTATGAATTTAAAGGGAATGAATGTAATTATAATTGTAAATTGTGAAGTAAAAGTAATATAGCAATGGATAAGATTTTATTGAATAGCATTTGCATTATATATAAAAACGTCTATAGATTAATTGGTGCAATTTTATGTACAGTACCCATCATATAAAACAATCTGTACTTTGATGTCTCTTCCTTAGATGGGATGAAATATGTCCTCATAAATTAAATGTTAAGTGGTTATAAGACGAAAAACCTACACTAGGCACCACTAAATTTATTGTCACCGATAAAACTTACAGTGTCTTCCCAAAAGACACTGATAAAAAATATAATAGTCCAGGCGGTATCTGTTAAAAAAAGCACATGGTGGGTAAATCGTACAGTTTCCGAGATTTTTGTGTTAATGGCTTCGGAATATCATTAAAAAACAAAATTTCACTATGCGTACAAATATAAACCTGTGCAAAATTTTTTATCGAGGGAAATATTAAAAATTAAACAAAAATATCCACGTTTTTCGTCTGTTTTTTTAGGATATCTCTAAAACTGTTCACTTTAGACAAAAATAAATGACATCAAACGTTTTGTTATAAAATTCTACATTGAAAAAAGTTATTTTTAATTTAGTTTTTCCTACAAAAAGTGCATTTTTTAATTGAAAAATGTAAAAAAATAGTAAAAAATAATCTAAAAATTTACGTTTTTCGCAATTTTGTTGGGACACGACGACTCAACCAATGACCTTCAAACTGTTCACAGTAAATGTTTGTATTATAAAAAATAATTACACCAAGATTCATAAAAATCAGCCTAATATCTTCAGCACAATAGTCATCTAATAATCGTACTGCCAAAAGATTAAACAATTTTCAAATCCATCTAAACCGCAAAGCACGATCCGCAGATACATGAAAATTGGACCAAATATAAAGGAAAAGTAGATCTTTCAGATAAATCTTAAAATATTGAAATCGGTTCACTAGGAGAGCCTAGGCAGGTGTTTAAATGTAGTATTATTTTGGCAATTTCTAGCAATTTCATTAATTTGCATTATTTTCTATTAAAGTATATTTTTAAGACTAAAAATAATTTATTTTAGGCCTGAGTGGCCTAACATCGAGACTGACCTTCATTTGTCAAAGTTCGGCCCCCAAAACCGC
Source organism: Flexamia atlantica (assembly GCA_035578135.1). NCBI lineage: Eukaryota > Metazoa > Arthropoda > Insecta > Hemiptera > Cicadellidae > Flexamia > Flexamia atlantica. The sequence continues at coordinate 20,973,460 of JAQJVK010000013.1, read as the reverse complement.
AAGGGGCGGCTTTTATTAGCAGTGCTCGTACAACGCGATCGAACTGACATTCGCATGCATGAAGCTCGGCCCCCAATTACATAAATCCCTAATGCCTATCTTCCCTTCGCCAAGCTCGGTCCCCCAAATTATACATGTTGCCCTCTTTAAATAATACTCATCCCCTATCATTGGACTTTTTTTTATACGAAGATAAATTACCAAGTGAAAAGGTCCACTTCAGTTTCCTGTGGCCTTCTCTCATAACCGGAAGGTCCTTCTTGTCCACTTTTTATGTCTGTATGCGGAAGTCGCTCTTTGTAAGATTTCTATAGCCTTGGTTTTACTTAAGCCAACACGAACAGACTCCCACTGGATTTTAAGGATTAGACGTTCAGAATTCTGTAAAATGTAATGTAATTTAAAGAGAGTATTTTAACAAAAAATGTTATTTTACTATGGAAAAAAGATTATTTGATTTATTGTGAAAGGGCTACCACTGACGTAAAAGTACATTCTAAGCATGCGTGTCTGTTATTGTGTGTGTCCTGTGCGCAAATGCATGATATGTGGGACGGTGATCATCATATTAAGATGGTGAGACTATGCATGTAAGTAAAAAAAGGTCATGTTTGCTGGTAAGAAAACCTTTCTTCCTAATATGTATTTTATACCTTTTATCCTTTTTTTCAGTTAAGATTAAAAAATGTCAAGGTGAACAATTTTTTACACGAGTGTAAATGGTTTGATTAAGATGAGGACTATTTCTATTTCCCTGAATACTTGCTACAGACTCTGTAGGGAGATATTTTAGTCACTGAAGACTTTTGTTTTCAATAGTGTGTATTTTACTAAATAAATAATTATAATTCTTGTAGTTGTCTACGTAGAGCTCAAAATAGCAGTTTTCATTACAAGGAGCGACTTTATCATACTGTGAAAATAAGCTTTTAGTCGTTAAAATTCTTCTCTTAAAAGATTTTTGACGTTAGAATGCAATTTACAATGTTTACATTTCTGTTGTTTACAAACAACACTTTTAATCTTACAAAGAGCGACTTCCGCATACAGACATAAAAAGTGGACAAGAAGGACCTTCCGGTTATGAGAGAAGGCCACAGGAAACTGAAGTGGACCTTTTCACTTGGTAATTTATCTTCGTATAAAAAAAAGTCCAATGATAGGGGATGAGTATTATTTAAAGAGGGCAACATGTATAATTTGGGGGACCGAGCTTGGCGAAGGGAAGATAGGCATTAGGGATTTATGTAATTGGGGGCCGAGCTTCATGCATGCGAATGTCAGTTCGATCGCGTTGTACGAGCACTGCTAATAAAAGCCGCCCCTTGCGTTTTGGGGGCCGAGCTTTGACAAATGAAGGTCAGACTCGATGTTAAGGCCACTCAGGCCTGAAATAAATGTTTTTGAGGTTAAAAAATATACTTTAATAGAAAATTATGCAAATTAATGAAATTGCTAGAAACTGCCAAAAATAATACTATATTTAAACACCTGCCTAGGCTCTTTTAGTGAACCGATTTTAATATTTTAAGATTTATTTGAAAGATCTACTTTTCCTTTATATTTGGTCCAAATTTAATGTATCTGCGGATCGTGCTTTGCGGTTTAGATGGATATGAAAAGTTTTTAATATTTTGGCAATACGATTATTAGATGACTATTGTGCTGAATATATTAGGCTGATTTTTATGAAACTTTGTGTAATTATTTTTTATAATACAAACATTTACTGTGAAAAGTTTGAAGGTCATTGGTTGAGTCGTCGTGTCCCAACAAAATCGCGAAAAACGTAAATTTTTAGATTATTTTTTACTATTTTTTTTACATTTTTCGATTAAAAAATGCACTTTTTGTAGGAAAAACTAGATTGAAAATAACTTTTTTCAATGTAGAATTTTATTACAAAACGTTTGGTGTCATTTATTTTTGTCTAAAGTGAATAGTTTTGGAGATACCCTCAAAAAACAGGCAAAAAACGTGGATATTTTTGTTTAATTTTTAATATTTCCCTCGATAAAAAATTTTGCACAGGTTTATATTTGTACGCATAGTGAAATTTTGTTTTTTAATGATATTCCGAAGCCATTAACACAAAAATCTCGGAGACTGTATGATTTACCCAAGTCAAAACATATACCGCCTGGTCTATAACACAAACTGTCACAGAATGCTGTGTGTAAGGTACATAGTGACTTATATAGTTACTGAATCCTGTTGTACTTAAGAATTAATGCCTCGACGAGTACAGACTTGACGAGATACTACTAACTGCTCTCAGGGACTTCCTAAGGTTTACTGCTACCAACAGCAAAAACATTAAAAACGATAAAACAAAAATACGATTACACTAAGGACACACACAGTGACTTACAAAGTCACTTAGAGTACTTAGAGTTACCGTACTACTAGTCTCAGCGAGTGTGCTAACAATACTACCAACTGCTCTCAGGGACTTCTCAAGATTCACTGTTACCAACAACAAAAACATAAAACACAATTACACCATGGACAGTAACACACAGCGACTTACGTAGTCACTGAATACTGCTGTACTTAAAGTTAATGTACTACTCAGTTCTAGTCTCAGCGAGTGTACTTTTGATGGGGATATACTTGATAATGATTTTTGGGCTTCACCCACCTTTGTAATCCTGTGCAGGCTCCGAAGTCGGTTTGGTTTCCGAAGTTGGTTGGTTTTAAACACAAACAGTTATTTAACGAATCGGGGCCCAGCACAGTATATTCTACGTCTCACGGATAAATTTTAACTATCTGCTTCCTCAGGAAATTAATTACTTTGCAGTCTAGATGTTCAGCCGCGTATCCGCTCCGACCGATGTACCGCGACTCTGTGGGACTTTGGGCTTCTGAGTCGCATTAAGTCAGTCAGAGCGGCAACGCGGCCGAACATTTAGGCTGCAAAGTAATTAATTTCCTGAGGAAGCGGATTGTAAACATTTATCTGTAAAACGTAGAAAATACTGTGCGGGGCCCCGATTCGTTAAATAACTGTTTGTGTTCTGTTGTTTAACTGTTTTTGTGTAACCAACCGACTTTGGAGCCTGCACAGGATTACAAAGGTGGGTGAAGCTCAAAAAATCATTATCATGCACTAACAATACTACCAACTGTTCTCAGGGACTTCTCAAGTTCCACTGCTACAAACAGAAACATTAAAAACGAGGGCAGTACAAAAAACATTAAAATGATTGAACAAAAATACGATTACATCACGGAGAGTCACACACAGTGACTTACGTAGTCACTGAATGCTGCCGTACTTAGAGTTAACGTACTGGTCAGGTCTGTTGACGTAGTTGTTGAGTGCGGACTTCAGTCGTTGCCCGAAGGTCATATACTCGAGGTCACTGGCTTGGCCGAAATCGAAATCCGCCACTTCTATCGTGTACCTGGAAAAAATTATGGGTTAGATTTTTGTTTCGAGCAAACTTAGGTAAGGAACAATTACAAGTGCGCGTATTTAGTCAGTTTACAGTGAGTTCATAATGTATTTACTAAAAATTTTAGATATGATTACCTCAAAGAGAGTAAGAGTGAGTTGGTCTCTCAGAAGAAAAAAAGATGCCTGCCAGCCGCTGTATAGATAGATTTTCTGGCCACTATATAGCCAATAGATACGACGGCCATGAAAAGAGCGAGAGGTTTGTCGGCCAAAATGCGACCGACAAGTTGGGAAGGACAGAGGACAGTGGTTAGAAAGGAGGACATGTCCAAAAACGGACGTCTGGTCACCCTAGGTAGGGCCTGCACACTGAGTGAGCCTAGGAGCCCAAAAACCCTAAATCTGGCCCTGTGACCATTTGGGTTGTGGTTACCCACGTGACCAGTTGTGTTGTTATTGGTTACATGACGAACTGAATTATTAGCTCGTGACCAGATGCACTGTCATTGGTCACGTGTTGTCACATGACCAGTTTGTGTTGTTGTAAGTCATGTGACTAGCTGCGTTAATAGTCTAGTGACAGGTTGCATTGTAGTTGTGACCACTGATTTGTCGCGTAACCAGTTGTGTTGTTATTAGTCACATGACCAATTAAACTGCTACTGCTCTTGGTCATGTAACCAGTTGCATTGTTGTTACCCATGTGACTAGTAGTGTTGTTATTAGTCACGTAACCTTTTGCACTGCTCTTGGTCACATGACCAGTTGCGCTGCTCTTGGTCACATGGCGAGTTGTGTTGCTCTTGGTCAAGTGACCGGTTGCGTTGTTGTTACCCATGTCACCAGTAGTGTTGTTATTAATCACGCGACCAGTTGCACTGCTCTTAGTCACATGATCAGTTGCACTGCTCTTAGTCACATGACCAGTTGCGCTGCTCTCGGTCACATGACCAGTTGTACTGCTCTTGGTCATGTGACCAGTTGCACTGCTCTTAGTCACATGGCCAGTTGTGCTGCTCTCGGTCACGTGACCAGTTGCACTGCTCTTGGTCACATGACCAGTTGTACTGCTCTCGGTCACGTGACCAGTTGCGTTGTTGATACCCATATGACCAGTGTTGTTAGTCATGTGACCAGTCGCCGGTGTCGTCGGTTACCTGTGGCGGCTCTGCATGTAGTAGGCGGCCCCAAAGATGACCAGGATGACGGCTATCCCCGAGCAGACGACGGGCACCACGATCACCGACAGCTGCGGGTGTTTCTTCACTGCAAAACAAACAATGTGTGAGAAAAACTTCTAAAGATGTATATCAATTCATTAATACGTTTTGTCATCTCAGGGTGTCTACTGACATATAAATTTTTTAATTCCAGTATATTTCCAGTGTTATCCAGCGTCAAGTAAAATTGTTGTCAAAATTCCAGTATCACTCGCTAACTATTTGTCTAACTAAGGTGCACCATTAATACATTTTTTATTAATATGAATGATGTTTAATGTCTAAATTAAATAACTGATTTACAGTATTGACAAATAAGATAAATAATATAATAAAAACTTGTCAATGAAAAAACGTATTTGTTTGATTTTGTATGAGGGCATCCCAACTCCCCTTATGGCCCTACGTTCCTAACACTTTAATATCCAAATAATTAATACAAAATTACAAGTACAAATTAAAAGTAACAGTTTGCAAAAAAAAGTAATAATCGATAATAAAATAAAATACAAAACTGATAATTTTTAAACACACTCAGCTTTACATTCCTTCTCCTGACTGACATATTCCTAGAAGTAGAGTTTACAGTAAATACATAATTAAAGTTAAATGTTATTCTTAACATGGCGAGAAAAAAATGACGTTAGCAAAATGACGTTTCACGTTATGTTAAAACATTGTGTTGTTTCACTTTTATACTAATAAAATTGTTTTATACTCAGTTTTATTTTTGTTTATGTTGGCATTCCTACATCCCTAAACTTTTCTTCCACAGTAGAAGAGCAGTCCGTCGGGAGAACATCTCAAACTCAGGTCGTTTGGAAGGTAAAACTTTTTAAAATGCTTAATGGTAAGTAAAAATGTAAAATAAGGCTACATCATGATTTTATTTAAAGAATATACATTATTATAAGTTCCAACCATGAAAAAACTAAATTTCGGAGTTCTACTTTCAACGCATGATCACTTGAAACTAGGTTATTGTCGCTTAGAACGTTTTACATGGGACCCCTTCAATTAAGGTGATGTAAATTGGAGGGTGATGTAAATAACTCGCTCGTACCTTCGTAAACGTTAACTCCCACACGAGTTACGTTCCTGGACACCTGGTTGCTGATAATGATCACCACCGTGTAGATACCCGGGTTGTGGATGTAACGCGGCAATGTCACCTGGCAATCTGGAACAAATAATATCGTAAGTACAGTACACCTCAGATTATCCAGACCCCACAGTATCCGGATCCTGGATGATCTGGACCGGTCCATCTAAGAAATTAAAAAATTAAAATCACAGCAAAAATATAATTTTAGCGAGTTCACAAGTGAAATGCGCCTTATAAAAAAAGTAAATTGCAAATGCCAAGTAAAATGCAAATGCAATACATTACTGTACGCATTTGGAATCACAATAAATAATTGAAGGAGTCGCATTGCCTAAACAGTACACAATAGCATTTTTGTGAACATAGTTTTTTGGTTTGCTACTTGGGGCGCTAGCAATAATCAACGAAATCGTAGCCTACGGCAATTTTGCGAATTAGTTTATTGTTGTCACTTTAGGCTATGTGTTTATAGTTGTGAACTCTGTGTGAACTGATATTGAATTTCAAAATGAGTGGTTGTAAAAGGAAAAAAGTGGTTTTAATTTTAGAGCAGAAACTGAATGCTGTCAAAAAGCTTGAAACAGGAGAATCGGGTAAATAATTAGCTAAGGAACTGAGTGTTGGGACAAGTACGGTAAGTGACTGGAAGAAGAATCGAGCACAGTTAGAAAAATATGGTATGCAGAAAGACTGAAAGACTATAATGTTCTACAGTCTTGATATGCCTTTTGCAGCATCAATTTAGCAGGGGCTAAGGTACGCGATCACTATTTAGGCGATATTGTAATGACCTCGGATTATCCAAATTTTTTGTTATCTCGAACGGTCTTCCACCGCATTAATCCGGATAGTCCAAGGTGTATTGTATTGTAAAAGTTACGTAAAACTATGGTACCTGCACTTCGATACAATTCCCTCTTATTAAGGCTGATCAGATTCACAGATTTTTAGCTTATGAAACAATGTGAAAGTGTTGAAGATAAAGCCAGAACAATTCTCATAAATGAAAGTTAGTGACGAGACGATTCTGAATCTCGAAATTCAAAACTGCCGGATCTCCAGAAAAGTGTCAGTTTTGCGATTCGATGAGCAAGTTTCAACAAACTGCAAGACTGATGCAATTGATAACAAGCTTCATAGGCCACCAACAACGATGATTATTGTTGGCCGCAGATTAAAGACCTTATATATCTACTGCGAAATTAAGATGAGATTTGTAAAAAAACGTTGCTTTGGGTTTTGTCAAACAAATTTATTTGATCCTTGACATCTAAAATCTCTTGTATAAGCAATTAAATGTTAATTTAGATGTATCTGTGAAATACCTACGGATACAATATTTAGGATTACTTCAATGCCATAGAGCTTATAATCTCATTCCGAGGCTGCATGCAGCCTCCGTCTCTAATATTTTCTTGATATAAAAAAGGTCCTAACAACATAGAGCAATAATGAGGTTGTTATTGTGGGAGGGAGTGTCAGGACGACTGTGTAATTGTCTATTGATTTTGTTGTTTTCTACAACAACATTGTAAATAATCATCAACATAGTGACAAAACAAAATAGGAGCTTAACAAAACTAGCTTATGTAATTGGAAAAGTAGCGGAAATTTACTTTTTAACTTAATCTGTTTCAATGACTAAGGATTTAATAGATATCCAATCAGTGGCGGCTCATGAATAGGAGCACAAGAGCATGTGAACCCCCAATGAAAAATCATAAATAATATACCACAATGCTTCTATACTAACCCAAAACAAAACAGACTATCCCAAATAATTTAAAATGACAGTAACATGAGTAACAGTGAGGAGCGAGAGTCACTTGACGACACATCCCCTAGTGCTAAACAGGTCCGACTGACTCGGAGCGGCACCATCACCCACCTGTGATGAGAGTCTCGTGTGTGCAAGTCTTGTTGCCATTACCCACCTGTGAACAGAAGAGCTGACAGCCTGCTCATCGGTCCATAGCCTACGTGCGGTGTTGCTAATAGTGCCAGGAAGTGCGGTGTGTAAGGAAGTGCCAGTGGATGGGAAGTGAACATCGAAGGAGCTGGGAACTAATGGAAGGAAACATACAGTTAAGGAGGATACTGCGAGCACCATCAGGTGTGGTAGCAGTAATGCCCTTAGACTGAATTGAAGGACTTTTTGGAAAGTGGTCAGCTTCATCAGCGGCCACTGGGAATTCCACGGACACCTACATCAGGTGGGAATTGTGTTGATAACTTACTGTTATGTGTAGGAAGTGCGGTGAGGAGGAAGGAAGCAGCTATTTGAGTGCCACGTGCTATTTGAGTGCCCAGCCCTACAAGGTCTGCGCACTAGACTCCTTGGCCTACCAATGAGTGACCTAGGGGAAGAACAGGTAACCATCGTCAAGAGGATCTCAAGGTTTGTTAAGGACCTGGGATTTGACAGAGAATGAGGACCTGTGTCTGAGAGTGCATAATAAGCTTATTTAGCTGCATTGCAATGCCATGGTTAAGCGAAGCCTGGCCTTCTTAAAAAAAGTCTCGTCGCCATTACCCACCCGTGATGAGAGTCTCGTGTGTGCAAGTCTCGTTGCCCGTGACGTTGTACTCGCCGACAAACACCATGAGGCAGTAGAGGAAGGGCGCCGATCCGTTACACGATACGGAGAGGTTCAAGATGTCCCCGTGCTGCAGCCAGTTGTTGCCGATGACCGAGACGCCCGACACCGGCGCTGCAACGAGAACAAGAATAATACTTTTTTGTTCATTTTGTAAAAAAAAAAATAGTGTTTCATATTTATTTATAGAAAATAATTACCTAACAATTAGCCATTTATATTTGTTGCAAGTGCAATGCATTTGTATAGATCTTTTTGTAACTATAGATTAAAACCTTTCTAGGCAAATATCCAAGCTTCAAAGTTTATAACAATTGAGACTGAAATGTTAGTAAAGAATTCTGTAAGAACCAATTTTGTTTTAATGGCAAAGTCATGTGCAATAAATTCATAGCTAACTTTGGAAACGGTATTTTAGACAAAGAAATGCCTCATTTTAAAATGGAGATCAAAATGACATCGTACTTACAATGTTAGAACTTAACTGATTTCTAACAAGTTTCTTTGTTATTTAGCCAAACAATTTTTTGTTAGTTATGTTTAAATTTTAAATTTGTTCTATTTTGTAAATTTGTTGATATTACACTGATTTAAAGTTTTCTGTTATTATTTCTCTATTTAAATTTTATCATATGTTAAATTTTGATGTTAATTTGATCTCATACTTTTATGGTATTAAGTATGTAAGTGGAGTGAATATTGCTCAGGACTGCCTAATTTGAAAGACTTATTTTGTTTCATTTTTTCTAAATTTCCTCCCCGTGAGCTTTTAAGCTTTTGGAGATATAATTGTAAAACATGTTATGTTCTGAAAATAAAGAGTTCGTCTATTGTCTATTATTGTGAAAACATAAATGAAAAGCTCTCTCCAGTGATGTAGTAAATGACAAAATGTTAACTTTTCAGGAGAGAGAAAAAATGGAATAACGTAATATTGTAGAGTTTCAAGTTTGAATAGTGTTATATGTTTGGAATACAGCATAACAAGCCGATCTTTGAAATTTTACAAAAAAAACATCAAGTAGTTTGAATGTTATTTAAATGAACATGATGAAAATTAGGGCAAAAATGTAGGAAATGACAATCATTCACTGCGTCATTGCATGGAGTGGCACTTGATACGTTATTGCATTGAAAAAAAATTTGAGTAAGAACAATTAATACATAAAAAACATGACTTTCCCAAAATACTTGATAAATCACATTAACGACCATTTTAAAACAAGTTTACAACAAAACAAAAAATATTTCCTGCTTTCAAAACCTTCACACTTATTTCTAAAAACACAGCTCAATGTTTCCCCCACCTTTCACGTCCACTTTGGTCGAGAAGTACCCATAAGTCTTCTTGGGGTCAGGCGGGATGATAGAAGTGTTGAGACAAACGTACGGCAAGATCGGTATCTCCGACACGTTCGTCCCCAACTTCAGGTTCGGCTGTACCAGGGCCGTCACGTTGGTGCTGGGCTTCGCCGTGGTCTAGGGACGGCCGAATGTATTAGTATTAGGTTTTTGTATTAGACATGTAAAAGTAACCGATTTCCAAAGTAACTAATACAGTAGACGCCCACTAGTTCGGCTTCGGTTGGATCGGCCGCCGGATGGTCCGGCCGGTCCTAGGAGGGTGACTAATATCCGTCATATTGCTACGCCGAACCGCGGGGGAATGACTTTCGACAGGTCATCCTGAATGTTTACTTTCCAGCCGACTATTTATGTCAGTTTAGTTTACGGGCAAGCTTGTAATTGATAGACATACTTGATCTCAACTAACAATCGATATTGTTTTATTTTTTTTATAAAAAGAGGGTAGCGGCCTCTTTTTAGCTTGCATTTGCCCCCCGACATAGGCCTCAGGCCTGTGCGTAGAAGTTATCAAGCATATCCAAGGAGTGGGCCGTTACAGTACAAGGATGAACAGTACTGCTAAAAGTATGCGGCATCAACGGGACTCAATCCTGCGATGCTGCCACCACAGAACCGGGGCCGAGTGTGCTACCAACTGCGCCACCGACTCACATTGTTATCCTTTTAATATAAGTTCTGTACAGTAAGATTTGATCTGGGATTTTGTTTTCATAACAAAAGAAAATAACAGATTTCTTTTAATTTGTATAGGTTATGATTCAAGTAATACATGTAAATTAATTTGATCAAATACATTTTTGGAGTGTTTATACAGTACGTAATGAGTTTTTCTGTACACTTTATACCCTCAGTACGGTATCGGTAAAAAAACGTGCCGATGAGTGACACAATGTGACAGTTCAAGATAGAGACGTCAAAATAGTTTTTTTGGCAGTTAAACATTGTAAACATAATTAAATAACGTGTTTTGTTGATTTTTAAGCAAAGGTAATGAATTTAATAGTGTTATTTTACATTTTGATAGTACATTCGGATAGTCCGGCCATTTTGAAGTCCGGCCGGTGGTCCGGTCCCAAATTGGCCGAGCTAGAGGGTGTCTACTGTATTAGATATATGTGACCCGAAAAGGGAAAAGGGACCTTATCTTCCCAGACAAAATTTTACAGGACAGCAAGTTTTAGAGAATAGGGTCTAAAAAACACATTTTATGATATTTATTGTTTCTTACTATGTTTCCAAACAATATTTCATCCATCGATCACATAGTACAATAGATGGAGCACTAGAAACCGCGAAGTGAAGCCTAAATTTGCTTCTAGTCCCTAAACATGGAAAAAACAAAGTACGTAAAAAATTACAAATATAGTATCAAATTATAAGTCTGAATCTCAGTATCACTATAGTACCAAATATAGGCTTACAGGTAGTTTACACATCGTAAACACTGATAACCTAGAAGCTTGTCCTGACATTTTTTGAAAGAAGCTGCCACCACGGAATACACCTGTAACGTTCCTTTGATATGTAAACTGCTTCTATACCATTTATGTGGTACCATAGTAATTATTGTGAGATTCAGACCTTTAATTTGATACCAGATTTGTATTTTTTTAGTCGACGATATTTTTATAAATAACACTTTAGGATTGACTTTGTTTTTATGCAGGCGCCGCACGGATAAACTCTCCCACAGTAACTAAGTTATCGACCAAACTACATCAGCTAATTTTTTCAAAAAATATGATTTGAAAAATTCAACTCTAGCAACAATTTCCACCGTTTTTTATTTTGCCTGACCAAAAAATAAAAAAAGTAGTAGCCGGCTACTTTTTTCATGTCATGTTTTAAAGTTGAATAAAAACTAGTGATTTTATATAATTTTTTTAATATAAAAAAAATTATTTTGGAAATATGATTGATACCATTATGGTTCCAAACTAAAGGACTCTTCACATGCAAAATTTCAACCTTAAGCCTCAACGCTAAATGGTATAAACTAAGACTTATTTGAAACAAGAGCACTGTCAGATTACACAGTTTTAAGCGCCGTTTTATGTTTCTATATCTAGACAATATGGCGGCCCAGGCCTCACTTGCTGTAATGCAAGTAAGATAGCTATGCTCCGTCTATTCTACTATGTGGTCCCTGATTTCATCCACCTTACACCTGGATTTATCTTTTAAAATGGCTCAATTATTTTTTGAAACCCTTGCAATCTGGAAAAGGGGACCTTGACTTACAGATATTAGGTTTTTTTCAACTAATATTTCTTTGTAACTAATATGGAAGTAACTAATATCACAAAATATCCAATACGGCGCATCCCTACCGTGGTCGTGGTGGTAGTGGTGATGGGGGCGACGGCTGTCGTGGTGGGTGGCGCCACTGTGGTAGTGGTCGGAGCCGGGGTGGTGGTGGGGGGTGGGGGTAGCGGCTCGAAGGACGCCACAACCAGCGCTTCTACGTGCCTGAAAGAAATATGACCGTTTGCTTTAAATATTACACGAGACGAAAAAAATATTTATTTATTAATTACGTTAAACTTTAAATTATTCATGAAAATATGATGCGGAAAGTAGTAATTATTTGTAAAAAATATAAACGACAATATAAACATCATTTGGGGCATAACTACTGTGAACACAACATGCATGAAATATGTAAGGCTTTGTAGCTTAAAAAACTATCATTACAAGAAATCAAGGTAGGATAGGGGAATCAGCAGGCTTACCTGGTGGTTAAAGCAGCTGAAGAGCACACACAAAAAAAAAAAAAACACAAAACGTAATCAAAATTAATTTTCAAAGCCACTGGCTCCTTCTTCAGATTGTAGGGAGTAGTGTACAATGAACCCCTAACAATCTGAAGAAGGAGTCAGTGGCTTTGAAAATTCATTTTGATTACGTTTTGTGTTTTTTTTGTGTGTGCTCTTCAGCTGCTTTAACCACCAGGTAAGCCTGCTGATTCCCCTGTCCTACAGTTCGCGCATTATATCTCCGGCTATGATCACTACGCTACTCCAGCTATGATCACTACGCTACTAACAGTATCATATGATATTTTAAACATATGATTTTGGTAAACACTGCGTTTGACACACAGCGGGACTGTAGAACAATGTTTTCAGAAAAGTACCCCCTCTCCCCCCGCCTTGCAACCAGCTGACTCTATCATAGCCGGAGATATAATGCGCGAACTGTACTCTGATTTCTTACAACTCAGGCCTAGAGCCCTAAACACTAAAATGATATAAACTATCATTACAATTTCTGATGAGTGTCATATACAGTATCATCGTAAAATATGAATGCCAGGATTTTAAAAACACGTTGAAGCGAGGCCTCTCATCCTAAAAGAATAATTTATTCATTTTTAAACTGTATTGAGACAGTTTTGTTGGATGGAGGGCTTAGAGCGGCTGCGTGACCTTGACATGCGCAACACCACCTACGCCGAGTCGGCGTAAATTGGCACTTGGCATGAAATTGGCTACAGATTTGATGTCTGCCGGGCAACAAATAGAGCACACATTGAAACTAACTAAGGTACAAAAAAAACTTCTTTTTCCCCTTTACATTTTCATTACAAAATGAATAAAATATCATCAATAATTTTTTTGTGATATTTAATTGCGATCCTGGCATTCTATTTAGATGACCCTGTATTTTTTCTTAAATCACTCCCACAAGAATTGTCAATACAATACTGTCCATTTCCTGCCGATCAAGTCTGGTTGAGTTGTCGTGTTGATAAGAATATATCAACACCTTCCCTCAACAGAATATTCCAGTTGAAAGGATGTTATTTATGCGCAATGCAGTCCGGTTAAACAAATGTCCGATTAAAGGGTGTGCAGATAAGAGGGCGTCTACTGTGCTTCAAAGTCAAAGTCAAACATTCTTTATTCAATGAAATGTACAAGTACATAGAATAATGTCTTACATTTTAACTTAATCTATAGAGGTACTCAAAATTTTAAATTCAAAATATTAAATAATAAATTAGACTCTTGTGTTTTCTTTATTGCTCCAACATCAAATGAGTAAGGTGAGAGCTGCAAAGATATTCTTTTAATTGTTTCTGAAATTATATAAATTTTTTTTACTAAAAAATATTCAGGCAAATGAAATAAAAATTTACTACCTATGAAATGAGTTTTTTTTAGAAAATTGTAATCAGTGTTGCTCCACCCTCCTGTGGACCCTCATGCTGTACTGATGACTATTCACAGTTGGAGTTAGGTTTGTTTGATGTAAATTATTGTTTCAAAAGTATATAAGCCATATAGGCCTATTGTTAAAATACCATTATCTGAGAAATACTGTTTTACTCAAACAGTTTTTTAATTAAAAATAATTCTTACAGCTTTTTTTTTGTAGCAATAGTAAACTGTCCAAATTGTTTTTGGTTATAGCTCCATAAACGCTTACGCCATATGCCAATTTAAAGGAATCAATGCAAAATAATTTTCTTAAGGTATTGATATTAGAAACTTCAGCCATCTGTTGCAAAGCATACACACCTGATGAAACTTTTTTATCAATGAAATCAATGTATTCGTCCTAACTTAAATTACATACATATCAAAAGCCCTGTTGAGAATTTTCCATTCAGTTGTAAACTTACTTGGTCTGGTCAGCATCGTTGGTGTAGTTGTAGTTGAACGACAGGTCCGAAGTGGCACCGTAGTAGATGCAGTTGACGAACCAGTACGCGACGACCGAAGTCGCGGATGAGAGAAACTCTCGGTCCGTCTCTTTGAAGTAGATGTGGTGGGAGACTTCGGACGCGGAGCTGACGTAGTCCTCCGTGACCGTGCGGTTGTTCTGGGTCATGTTCATCCCCCCGTTCAGCAGCGCTAAAAAAGAAGTTGATGAATAAAAAAATATACCGCAAAAGATTATGAACGGTAAAAACAGTACTTGCGTGAATGAATGAATGAATGAATATAGAGATTTATTTAGTGCAGTCAACATATTAAGTCGACCACACCTGTACTTAATGTGTAGAGCCGTCTATCCACAGTAATTATTGTATAGGTAACTAGCAGTTGCCCGTGGATAAAAATTTCAGCTGATCTTACTTCTGCTCTTTGAAATGTCAAATTATAGAATTCTCAGCTGTTTACATTTCGGTATGTTTACATCCTTATAAAATATAAACATTGAAGCTAAGGACATTCACGGGACGTAGCCCGAGGGGATTTTAAGGAATTGAATAGGACTATATGTTTCCCAGGTTCAAGATCTACCTCTGTGTGAAATTTCAACCCAGTCGGTTCAGTATTTTTTGAGTTTACTTATCCCATACATACCCACATACAGAAACCACCTCTTTTTTATAATAGTATGGATTAATTATTGTGTACTCACAACAATGTGATTCCCCTCTGCTGCCAAGTCTTCGCGCTGTACCCCTCCCCTCAACAGACAGTTGATGGAGAATAAATGCTTGTATCTAACCTACCAGGCAGAATATATGTGGCGGATGGCAGTGGTGCGAAAGGTATTTTACAAACTTTCAGCAACTTTGTTCAGCTTTAGAAGGGACAGTAAACCAGCCAGAAATAAAAATTTGCAGTAATTTAATAATTTCATCATTAAACAGTTTTGTTTTCATACAGTTGTGTTGTTTTTTTAAATATTCACTATATTTACAACAAAGTACAGGTGTGGACAGAGTAACATGCAATTACTGTAAATTCATGAAGGCAGGCCTGCATAAACAAAACAAGAAAACTTAAGCTGGGTCCTCCGTAACCCTTCATTCCTCCAATCAGCAGGGCTGAAAATGTCAATGGAAAAAATTATCAAAAAAGTTTATGAAAAACATTAGGTACCATAATTTAATAATTGTTTAAGACCGGGACGCAGCATGGACTGCAGTCATATTCAGGTTAAAAGATGCATCTTTTAACCTGAATATGAATGAAGAATGAGTGTGGGATGTTTGTGGCGCAATCTTGTGGTCTTGTTACTGACCAAGATATTAGATGTATCAAAACTAACTTGATTAACTTTAATCAAGAACTCCATGGATTTCACATTAGCTCGGGAAATAATCAGAACGTAATCCGTTTTAAACAATTGTTCTGAGAACACTGTAGGCCCTATATTAATACTGAAAATTTACAGACAAGATTGTGGAAGTCTCATCTTGTTTCATTAATTCAAAAATAGCCAAATGAATCTATACAGGAATTAAGGAATCATATCCAATCGAAACCTAAAAATCGATATTTTTGACCTGGTTCAACTAAAATGCCCATTCTGTAAAATTTACTCCAGCGACTTGAAGTACCTTTTCATTTTTTTCACTTTCTCACACACTCTTTAAAAAATATTGAACAGAAAATAATTAATCGTTTGGAGGGGACTTGATTGTTCAACGTACTCACCCGTCAAGTCGAAATATATCCTCTTGCTGCCGATATTCCAGTAGAATATAGTCCAACGATATATCTCCACCTGTACCTCGTAAGTGCCGGGACTGTAACTGTCCTTGTCGTATGACACATTCCAGTAGGCTATGGTGAAGTCTCCGTCCAGCTGGGAACAGTTAAAATAAGAATAAATGAAACACGTACGACGTACATAAATAAAATGCCATTACCAAAGCAAACGTTTTCTGAGTAGGTAGTCTACTATTTTTTAAGCTGACACAGCTTACAACTACGTCAAGCACAAGAATAATTAGTGTAAAAGCAATACAATGTAGAAAACTTTAAGAAAACAAAATCAAAAGGTCATACATTAAAAAGTTATTTTAATTTAGTTTTAAAAGTCAGTAAACCAGTTTGGCATACTTAAGGAGGGACAGGGTTAACATGGCGGGTGCAATGTATATTTTTTATCTGTACCTGTAAACAGAAAGTTCAATAATTAGACTAAAAAGTGGAATTGTATTTTATGACTTTTAATCATAAAAAATGATCATATAATTTAAAACATGTAAACCTAAAAATAAACATACCTACAACAGATTACCAATCGGTTTGTAGGTAAATTACAATCTTTGTAACTAGGCCTACTGCAAAAGCCTGCAGTTGGTACCAAAGGTACAAATACCAAAGGTACTGGTACCAAGAATTGAGAACTGATTTTTCATGTATCGGTACCGAGAATCGATTCCCGATTCCTACTCGAACCAAAACATCCCTAATTTCGAATGCGACCGAATGTAATCGGCTAATTTACCGTTTTCGTGTGCTGGGGAATAGCGTTGTCTCTAAAGTGGAATTGGAAGGTCCCGGCTGGCCGACGGCCATTGTCGTCGGTGATTTGGGCTCGGAAGGTGACGGTTCCACCCACGACAACCGGCGCATTGCTGGTCAGACTCACTCGCCACCCGACCGCTGCAACAGAGATCCAGGTTGAGAAAAAGTACAGTTACAAGCCCGACACAAGCTGATTTCAACAATGGAAGTTATATCGTCTTTAGTAATCAGGGTACAAGGGCAGAAAACCAGGAGATGACCTGAAACAGTTGGGCCAAGTTTAGGCCCCCTACTGTAAGCCTACCTAGGCTGAAAACACAATCTAGGTTATGAATTTTTGGTTCTTTGGTATTATACGGAGGCCACTATTTTTAGAGAGGCTTTTTTTATTGGATACCAATAATAACTACATAATTGGAGAGAACATACTTTAATTGACTTACTGTCCAAATTTGACATAATTATGATGATCAGACTTTGTGTTCTGCCTCCCAGAAGGCAGCAATGTCGGCGAGGTAAAGCATCACCGCCGCTAGCGGCAACACCCAATCGCCATCCTTATACAGCACGCTGCGGCGGTTATGTTATGTTAGGTTACCATAAATATGTTAGTAGGACTTTCCTCGTTTCGTTACAAATCAAACGATACTGGATAAGTCATACTTTAGCCCGCCAAATCCTGCAGACAAGTGATGCACACACTCCGTCAACAACCTGACAGGCCTACTTGGATGGGATTTGGCGGGTGAAGGTATGACTCATCTGGTATTGTTCGATTCGTAACGAAACGAGGAAAGTCCTACTAACATATTTATGATAACATATCCTAACATAACCGACGCAGCGCGCTGTATAAGGGTGGCCTCCGTATAATACCAAAGTACCGAATTTTTTTCTGGAATATTCTAGATGTATCAATACTCAATTAGAGACCGTCACAGCACAGGCTGCTTATTTAACCCGAATATGAATAAAGGATGATTATGGGTTTATTAGTGACATAGGCCTAGTGATTCATTTTGTTGGATTATTAATCAGGAACTTAGATAGCCTGCATCGTATTGGTCTACTGTTTTATTAATCCATGATAATATATAGGCCTAACTTAATTGTTGGAAGAATTTCATAGTACACAAGACGGCAGATTGATGTGATATAAATTGTTGGCCTAAATGCTATGATACATTGGTATAAAGGCTATAGTTCCACAGAAGGTGCACACTTCGCCTCACTATCTAGGGAACTCGGTGGGAATCGGGATTATCAGGTGGGGAACTATTGATAGTCAAACTTCTCATACGAACGAAATGTTGATTTTCACTATCGATTATTCACCAAATTATATCACATTACTATCTAGGAGATTCGGTGGGAACCGGGGTTGTTGGGTGGAGAAGAATAGATTGTCAACGACTTGGCCCGGCAGCAAAATTCCTACACTGGGAATTTGGCCAGACTACAAACTTCCTTTCTCTAAAAGCTTGGCGGTGCTGCAGCCGCGGCACCTATAAAAGGCTGCAGCAGACACCCACAGTCACTGTGCAGACACCTGTCAAAGGCTGTGCAGACATTTGGCACATTGGCGCCACTCAGGGCCTCACCGAAACAGGTACCACCAAATAAACGGGCACTAGTAAAAGTAACACTTTTTTACATAGGCTAATTATTTGCTTTTTAGGGCGCGGTGATTATTTCCTTTGTTTTCAAATGATGTTAGCAATCTTGGCGGAGTAAACAAAGGGTAACACATTACAGGGCCAGCACAGTGTAACCCGATAACTGTTGAAATCAATATATCGATATGTAAAATCTATAGAGCTATCAATATATCTTTCGTATGAGGTGTTTGACTATCGATAGTTCCCCACCCAACAACTCTGATTCCCACCGGGTCCCCTGGATAGTCAGGCGAAGCCTGTACCTTCTGCGGAACTTGTACTGGTATAAATTTTGATATGGATTTCTTATAGCTAGGTCTAATGGGCTTAATGGTTTGTTTAAGAACTTTTTTGGTTACTGGTAGTTTAACAATACACCTCGTATCATACTGATGCCACAATCCAGATCCAATAAAGGCCTAGCTTCTTGAAAAAAAAACCGTCATAGGGCCTAGATACATTAGATACATTGGTTGAAATGGCGACCTACCCAGGTAGGTATTTTAAGCCAAGTATGAATGACAGGTGAGTGACGGATGATTGTGGCGCGATCTTATAGTCTTGTTACTGACTAAGGCCGACATATTCCTTAGACAGGACTGTTAATTAATAGCCCAACAGCCAATGGCAACTAAGGGACCTACATTTTAACGTGGGATCCGAACCACGATTTCGCCTCGGTTAACAATTTACGAACTGGTCTAATTATGAGGATGGTCCCATGGACGAGTACTCAATAGTGCGGACATTAATCCCCACTAAGGAACATCGCGTCCACAAGCCATCGCTCATAACTATCCACAATTCAGCTACCTCCAAGTAGCTGGATTACAGGACACGCCACCGTCCCTAGGTCCGGTGGTTGAAATAATTACGGTACCAAAAATCATGGAATCTAATAAAGTGAAGTAATATCTAAAGATGATATCATGGACTGACAAAACAGGCTAAAGGAATGCTATTCCTCGCATGAGATGCGAGATATCAAACCTTAGTATTAAAAATATTGTGACACTAACTTATCAATATTTCACAATTGGAATGACAAGCCTAGTCAGTTTTCTTAACCTAAGAAGCTCAGATTCCTGCCATTTCCCCCACATTAATAGAGGTTACAATAGGTGTGGGACGGATTTTAAAGTGTGGCCAAAAAAACAGCCTACAATCACTTTGTTTCATAGGCCTACCATAAAGCTGAACTGACAAATATTCCAACCAACCAACTACCACTTAACCTGTGGTTGAAGTAATCTTGTTAATGTACTTAAACAGTAAATCACACACCTGAAGATGCAATACTGAAAAGAAACACGAAGTGCACATTCATGATCATCGCTGCAGTTTGGTTCACATTTTCACTATAATTTGAAGAATTGACATTTGTGCTGCTATGAAGAGGATCTAAATTATATCACGAAACTTCAAGGGAGATTTTGTAACATCAAGGCTGTTAGATCTTTCACCCAGGAAAGGGAACTAAAAGCTCGGATGAAATGTTTTCAACGCTAAAGGCAACTATGACATGACAGCTTGACGTACGACATCATCAACATCACAGAAGACGCAGAGAACAGCTGGCTGAAATCCTTTAACAAGAAAATAGAAGATGGTTGAAACTTTTTTCCTTTTTGAAACCAGTGCAACCAATACAAAAAGTTCGTGTTAATTTTGAATAGGTGTTTCCATATTGTCAAAATTGAGATTTGCAAAAAAATTATAAGTTGGTTGTCATTCTTTAGTCTCCTTCCACCTTGGTATACTGATGACGTGATGACATAGCAAACGTAAACAGAAGAACTATAGTTCTTCATCTGTGACAAAGTAAACGTTTTGAATCTGAATAAGGCCGCACAACAAATATCTGAACGTCAATTTATAGTAACTAGAGATCGCCAGTGGTCGAAAATTCGACCAATTTTCAAAGTGAAAAATAGGGTTAGCTATAATTTTCAAGCGAAATGATCCCCGCATATACCAATGCGTTTCTAAATACATTTCATATAGTACATTGTTTCCACGTAAACACATAATATAATCAAACTGGGGGCCAAAAACAAAAGAGAAAGACTCAATCCTTGATTAAATATTCACTTCACTTCTGGCTTATGGCATGGTTTTTAGTAATTAGTATTTTATTAAGATAATGACTATTTTATTAAGATTCCATGTTTATTTTTTAAGATTGATTATTGGATCAGAGGAAAGTAAAACTTCAGTCATCAAATCAGTTTATCCTGTACACCCCTTACCACAGTTCTCTCCCTCCCTCCATTAATTCCTTCCCTCACTCTCTACTTCCCTTCCTTCCTACCTTCTTTCCACTTTTCCCTCCTTTTCTCCTTTATTCTCTTTTTACCATCTCTCCTCCCTTCTTTCCTACCATTTGGAACTTTTTCCTTCCTTCTCTCTCTTCCTATTATTATCACTAAAATGTAATTTATAGTTTACCCATTAACAGTGTGTGTGTGTGTGTGTGTGTGTGTGTGTGTGTGTGTGTGTGTGTGTGTGTGTGTGTGTGTGTGTGTGTGTGTGTGTGTGTGTCTGTTAACACGATAGCGGCCGTAAATATGGTCCGATCTTAATGAAATTTGGTACAGACGTGTAAAGTGGTAATCACTCGGACGAGTTCGTGAACCAGCCCGATCGGACCACCGGAAGGGGGGGTAAAGGGGGATAAACCCCCCAAAATGGGTTTTTTTGAGTTTTTCACATAGAAAAATAAAATTTGTCAAATTTTTATTGGCACCATTGAATTCAGCTCAAAAAAACAAACAATTTAGTAGTTTTAATCATTGCTCTATGTCCATTGGTTACCGAGATATTGAAAGTGGTAAACACAGTACGTTGTCTCAATGTTAACCTTATGGGAAATAAGTAAAATTCTATATCTCGCTTATTTCTCAACATATCTTTATAAAACTTGGTAAATGACTTCTTCTACTTCAGATCTACTAAATATTGAATTAAAACCAACCAGTTTAAACATACCTGTAGCAGCAAACCTGCATACTCATTCCCCTTGTTATTCTTATGGAGCTTTCAAAAACATGTCAAATCCTGCTATGCTGGATTGAAATATGTTGTTTTACACTTGAAATTCGCTGAGTATGCAGGTCTGCTGCAACGGGGGTATTTTTAGGTGTAGTGATGGGCAATTCGTGAATGAGTCGTTCAATTTGATCGACTCATGGAGTGAATCATTAATGAATCATGATTCTTCGTGCGAATCAAACGAATAACATCTGGAATTTTATTCCCTTAATTCGCAAAACAAAACTGGGCGCAAACGCCAGTTTTGTTTCAGATTGGCTATTAATTAATTAAAGCAAATAACACATGTTTTCGTTATTGACTGTGAAGCTTCTGGGTTGTGTCTGTTTTTTTTAATTTTTTATATCATCTAGGCCAAAGACATATTAACTAAAAATAGTGGCTTGATAATGAGGAGAACAGTCTACGCAACTCAACTCTTGAACTACTGTTATTGGTTCATATATTTGTAATTTAATTCTGTGGTTTGAGTCTTCTAGTTTACACTCAGGTCGCTTTTATTTCAAGTCGGTTCTTATTTCAAGTCGAAAATTTAAATAATATATTTTGAATTTGGAAACAGCATACATAATTTGATTCAGAATACTCTGAGGTCAAAATACAAAAAACACACATTTATTCAAGAAAAACGGATTAAATATTCCTTTTATACTACTCGCAAATTATTATATGAATCAAACAATCGATTCAAATTCCGATTCTTTGAAATTGAGTGATTCAAATGTTTCGATTCACTGATATGAATCGAACTGCCCGTCACTAGCGTTGTGTGTATGAATTTGGGTATTTATCAAGCCGAGGTCAAAGCTTAGGTGAAAGCTAATGACGTTCGACTTTTCAAAGAAGAAGAACTTATCACGATCGGTTAAACATTTGGTGTCAGGTGTGCGGTTCAATAATAAGAGCACATAATTATTAAGGCCTTTAGTACACTCCATTAAATTACATGTGAGATTCTATTTATGATAATTACAATAACCAATGTTAATTTAAATAACAGGCACTAATTAGCAAGCGGTCTATGGAAAACAGTTGTCCAAACAAGACTATGACTTTAGATTACTGTTTACTTAACAACTTATTTTAAAAATCAATAGAAACTTATTTTCCAAAGTTGCGTTCCAGGCCGCGACGGTGGCGCGTTCTCTCGGCGCCTGGAAGAATGACGTAGACCGGCGCGGCGCCGGCGTGCCGTACTGCACGCTAATTTTTATCCAAAGTAAATAAATAAATTCGTGTGTCTTGCGCATTTCTAAAAGTGTCTTAATGCAACTTGGATAATCATCTGGTTAAGATATTCCAGGGCATTGCCTAAAGCCTAAACTAGGCTTGGTCTTAAGATAATTTCAACTTTTCATATTATGCATGTGAAAATGAGTTCATAATCCTATACTCTTATATGAGCAATGTTATCGTCCGGCCGTGCGTGCTTGCTTGTATGCTTGCACATTTATCTCAAAAACGGCTCCGAGGATTTCTTTCAAAGTCTGGAAATAAGTAATTTATGACTCAAAAACGTCTTTTACGCAGATTACTTGGCCAGAGAAAATCTAATAACGTAATAAATCGAATTTTAAAGTTGTAAAATTTTAACATTGGCCTTATGGGTTGCCGTGATAGCAACGAAAATAAACAAGGAAAGTGTAAACAAATGAAGTAATAATAACAGCTGTTTGGAATCTACAGCTATCAAGGGAAAATATAGCAGGTGGGATGAAGAGTCCATGGAGCAATAAAAAAGGTTTATATTGATACATTTTATGACATTGAGATATTTTATAGTAACTGGATGAACTGGTAAACATGAAATAACACCGAGCAAGGCTCGGTCCACCAGGTACTACAGTATTAAAAAAAGTTACATCATGACAAGTGATCTTCATGGATCGCAATTCAGTAATTTAATTGTATATCTTAAGGCTCTGAGGGAGTCAATATTGAACACGCCACTGTGGAATTCTATTGGACCTAGGGAATCCAATCCCGGGATCCCGCATGATTTTAGGGCATATTCAATCCCGGGTTATCCCGGGATTTTTGGGATTGTCAAATTTATGTATAATAAACGATATCAGGAAACTGACACATACTTTCTCCCTTCAAGTCATTTAAAACCAGAAAACATATATAGTGAAATAAAACAAATTAACAATTAATTATCACACAAATATATACCAAATGTTATCAAAATCGGTAAGTAAATATCGGAGATATCTGTTTTTAAGTATTTGCCATAAGAATAACATTGGACAACGTACTGCGTTTACCGCCGAACTAAAATATCAATTATCTCCGCAACCAGTTGACGTAAACTAATGATTCAAATACCAGATTATTTCGTTTTTCAAGTCAAATGTAATGGTTGTAAGTATATTTTCTTTAGAAGTCACAGATTTTGTGAAATTTTAAAAATATGAATTTTTTAACACTTAAACCCCTATAACTTCTGAACCTGAATTTTTACAGACATGCGGGTGGTGTCATTTTGTTTGTCATCTTAAGCACTAAAAACTATGAAATTTATTATTGTACCAAAAAAACCGTGGTATCTCGTTAGAGCCGTTTTTGGGAGATTTGGATTTTTGTCATTTTTTATGGGGTTTATGGGGTAAATACCCTTAAAAATCAAAAATTCAAAAAAAATGAAAAATACGCCTGGAGATACCACGGCTTTATAGCCATATGCCAAATTTCATAAAAATCGGACCACTGGTGTCGTCTCTAGCTTTGTTTACATCCACACACAAACACACACACACACACACACACACACACACACAGACAGACACCACGCCAAAAACCACTTTCTTGGATTCAGGGAGCACTAAAACGAATATATCCACTAACAACTCAAACTCGAAAATTTTGACGAAAACAATACTTTCTCCATACACTATGTATAGGGGGGAGAAAGTAAAAACGATGTTGATTACGTCCCATCATCAGATTTCACTACGTGTATAAATAACTAAGAGAACCTTGTCAAATGACGGTTTCAATCAAGTAAACAATGGTTTGATGTGTTATTGCAGTTTTTACATAAATGTAGATTAAGCTTTGAAAAATTGTACAAAAAATTGATTTATTTCTGATTCAGTAGGCCTGTATTGAAATTGTTATTAAGTACGATTGTTATTAATTACGATGCTCTTATAATTATTTTAATAATTTTTGTAGTACCTTCTTTTGTTCTATTTTACTTTACATCCTTCCAAGCGAAATTTTATTTTGGTTCTATTATTATCTAACCAAGTAAATAAATCTAATCATATTTTGCATACGACTTTCTTTAACTTGTGTTTAAATCAAAATTTCCATGATTATTTTGCATACTTTATTATTGTTGTATATCTAATAACGAGTTCCGTTTTGACCTTACCTCTTTATTTTTCTGTGTTCCATGATGAAATCGATCATATTTTAATTTCTTAAACAGTTGTAATTTTTGTTATTTTGAAAATTTTGAACGTTCACAGCTTTAAACTAAAAATAAAACTGATTAATGTATTCATGGATAATTCATGATTCATGCATGAGTCGTGTATAATTACGATACCATGATATATATGCGACTTTATAATATTTTTTTAAATATCGGTAAATACTAAAAGTATTCAATTGGTTGATTGGTCATCCCTACTTGGTCTCGGGATCCCGGGATTAACGTTCTCAATCCCGTAATCCCGGGATTGAAAATATCAGCTGGGCTTGGATTCGCTAAGGACCCCTTGTTGTAGTTGTGCCTTCACCTCCTGGCAGGCTATACTCGCGACACAACTGCGCTACTGATCTGCATTTGGTTTTTTAAAGGAACCATTCAAATAACATGGAGTGTGGAAACATAAATTGTGGAATTTTAGTTATTGATCAGTTACCGAAAGGTAACGAAACTATATAAGATATAATGCCTAAGTAGAAAATACGTAAACAAAGTTGTTCATTTCTTTCTACTCATAGGAGTCGAACGATGTTCATGTTCGTTTAGCCAATTTACGATTCTGGGCAAATGTTTTTGTCAGTGTAGTTGGCCCCGATTGGTCTAAAGTCTAAAAGATATTCCCTTCTCTACGGTAAAATGATCTGAATTTTGAGATATAAATTTGAATTATGATTGAGCAATTTAAACTGAAATGTTATTATTTCAATGATTTACAACTTTAAATATTTTAATTTACTTTTCTGAATTTTCTTAACGAACACCCGAGAACGAACGCGACTATACGGTTGCTGTGAGCATTGTCGAACAAGGCCAAACCACCGGTCTGACACTTAAATGGAGCTTACTTGAACTAGAACTTACTTGAACTTAGTTGTCTCGTCCAGTTGTAACTTAGTGTCTCGATGGACGCGTCAAGAGTGCCCAAAGGATGGGTCACTAGGCTATGGTTGGGGGGGGGGGGATTTGTCTATTGCAGATGGTTAGGATATGTTGCTGTAAAATCTTCTATTTTGTAGGGACACAATGTGATGAGGTAGTTCTTTAATTGTGATTTGAATCTTGAGATATTGTCTATGTTTTGAATGGTGTCTGGAAGGATCTGTAGGAATTTGAGACCTGTGTAATTTGGTTTTCTTTCATACAGCGGCAATTTATGATATTCAGCAAAGTGATTTTTATGTCTCGTATTGTAGTATTGGAGCCAAGTGGTAAGCTTATTGGAGCGGATTAGTTCGAAGCACTTTACTTAGATGTCGTTGTAAAAACATAGTTTTCTTCTTCTTCACTGAATCAGCCAATCAAAACCACGATAACGATCTGCTAACTTCCTATTCCGTTTCCCCTGTTTTCTGTCACGACGTTTACACAACCAAAACGAGTTAGAATTAATTTGAGTGTGGGAAAATACCTTAAGTACGTTTGCCACCAGTGCAAGTTTGTTTCGCGAAATACTGTACTGCGTGATTCTATAGTGCTTAAAGCGATTTATAGAAAATAAATACGTAGATGTTTACGTAAAAGCACTTAATAAATTGTTATTAAGTGTCTTTATGTAAACTACGAATTTATTTTCTATCAATCGCTTTAAGCACAATATGAATCACTCAGTACAGTATTTTGCGAAACAACTTGCACTAATGGCAAACGTACTCAATCAATTTAATCTAAACAAATCGGTAAAGCCATTAAAATTGAAAGTCTAGCAAACAAAACAAGAAAACGAAAATATAAACAAAGCAGACGACGACGATCAATATGTCGCATTAACCACGATCGATATATCGCATCAACCACGATCGATATATTGCATCGATGATTTTTTTAGTTCGTAGCACTTTTACCAGATAGCGCTGCTGTTCCCTTACCACCGAGTTAACATGGAAGTGCCAACTCTTTACGAAGTTCATTATTACTCTATGGCCAAACAGCTTTCGCTGCCGCTTGCGGCTTGAGACGCATGCAGGCGCCGCGCCGCGCCGCTCAGTGGTCCAAAATACCCAAAACCATGCGCAAAACCCAAAAAATGAAATTGATAATATATCAATGTAATCAACTTAATATTGTTCACCGATAAATAAAGAATTGATTTCATGCGATAAAACCCCTATTGTCTCTTACCTGCGTCCGAGAATTCATTTGAAAGTTTCATGTCAGTTGGCGTGTTTCTTTTGCTGTGTTAAGTTTAATTGATTGTCTCCTTGGAACATAGCTATATACACGGTGTATGGGAGTCTAGGAAATATTATATATTTTTATTTAGTTATTTGGAAGTTAAACAACGTGGTGGATACCCCTAATGTCGGTAAGTAAGAAGTTTTCTTTTTTTTAAGCAACGTATATTTAGTTATTAATATAAAAGGCCAAAAAGTCAATCACGTAATTTGTGCAGACTTTTAAAACGACTTCCACATACTTCCGCCATGAAACTAGTATATTTTTGTACTTTAAGATATCCTTAACAAACGGTAAAAAAATCAGCTGCGACCACCTGCGACCGCAGCGATGACATCAGTTTTAATATTACAATGTCCATTATTAAATTAACTGATATAAGCCTACTAGCCCTGTAAAATTAGACCAATCGAAGGAAAAATGCCGAATAGCTGAAAATTGGCACTGATGTTCGATAGACCCACCTGGACGTCATACTAAAAATCCCCAAGTTTGGGGAGGAATACAGGGTGTTCCAGAAATAAAGCTCTTGCGTTTAAATCTTTACATTTCCTTAATAAAATCCATAACTAGATCACGTAATTTATGCAGACTTTTAAAACAACTTCCACACAATTCCGCCATAAAACTAGTATATTTTTGTACCTTAAGATATCCTTAATAAACGGTAAAAAAATCAGCTGCGACCACTTGCGACCGCAGCGGTGGCATCAGTTTTAATATTACAATGTGCATTATTAAATCAACTGATATAAGCCATTTAATTATGAGTTATTCAGTAGAAACTTGATAAGAGGACTCTCAAGGGAATTATAAAAACAGTTTCGTTATCGAGGGGCTTTTATTATTGAGGTTCGTTTTATAAAGACGTGAAATGTAATAACAATTTCAAGGGATCTTGAAAGGTGCACACATTATATTAACGTTTTTGTGTCATCGAGTGTCTTATTATCGAGGTTCTACTGTATAACAATACCCCAGTTGCAGCAGATCTGCATACTCAGCGAATTTCAAATGCGTATAAACATATCTCAATCCAATATAGCGAGACTTTACTAGCGATATGTGACATGTTTTTGTAATCCCCATAAGAATAACATGGGGAATGAGTATGCAGGTTTGCTGCAACAGGTTTGTTAAAATTTGGTGGTTTTAATTCATTATTTAGTAGATCTGAACTAGAAGAAGCCATATACCAAGTTTTATCGAAATGTATTGAAAAATATAGAGGATATAGATTTAATTTCTCTTAAGGATAATATGGGGAATGAGTATGCAGGTTTGCTGCCACAAAAATCTAAACATTGGGGATTTTAGACTAATGTACATTAGATCTCATCCAGATGAAGCCACAAATCAAGTTTTATTACGCTATGTTGGGAAATAAGCAAGATATAGAATTTTACTTATTTACCATAAGATTAACATGGGGACAATGTACTGTGTTTACCGCTTTCAATATCTCGATAACCTATGGACAGAGAGCAATGATAAAAAATACAGAATTGTTGTTTTCGAGCTAAATTCAATGGTGCTAACAAAAATGATTTTGTTTTTCTATTTAAAAAAAATCAAAGCCCCATTTTTGGGATTTTCCCCCTTTTCCCCCCTTTCGGTAGTCTGATTGGGCTGGAAATTCAAATAAATGGCGTTTTTTTTCTTCTGGGGGCCCCAAAAAGAAATGTTATCATGGTTTCGGGCTTAGTTCTTACGATGACACCTACGGGAAAAGCTTCTTCCCTGTAGGGTAAATTCGCTAATAAATGTCATAAAATTAAGTACTACAAAATACAATAATAGGTAAGTTATAGTGTAAATTATCATTTCACTGTGCCTTTGTAACCTATAACCACCTATAATACACGGAAAAATTATTTAGCATTTAAAGTTTCCTGATAAATAATTTTGCGCGTGTTTTTAGTTTGTCTGGACCACTGTGCGCCGGTAACACTGGCGTGAATGTCGCGTTCACAACTGCTCCTTCTCTCGCATTCGCTCTAGTGCTAGTGTAAACTAGGCATAAGCACTGAGTAATTTTATGGCCTTCTATTATGTAAATAGATTAGACTTTTTTACTTTCTTCCCCCTTAGTATATGGACAAAATATTGTTTTCTTCGAAATTTTCGAATTTGAGATATTGGTGGATATATTCGTTTTAGTGCTCCCTGAATCCAAAAAAGTGGTTTTCTGAGTGGAGCGTCTCTGTCCGTTTATGTGTGTGTGTGAATGTAAACAAAGCTGGAGACGACATTAGTGATCCGATTTTCATGAAATTTGACATGTAGGTATAAAACTATGATATCGGTAGGTATAAACTAGGTGTATATAAAAGTCTATTTTAAAAGCTGGATTTAAAAAATATAAAAGATACCCCTCAGACCTGTTCTTTAATGAAACCCAAGTTTTTTCCTTTCATAAATTGTTTATTAAAGATTTATTGACCTACATTTTTAAATATTTTAATTCAATATTTTCTTTCACTTCACATTCTCATAATACAAGATATGCAAATAAAGTTGGAATTTTAACCATCCAGCAAAAGAGTTGCTTATCTCAGCTGATTGTGGTCGACCTGCAACAAACTGACCGACCTGAACTGACATGAACTTCCTACTTACTGCACTGAATGCACCTTCCCTGCCTGTACACCCACTACCGTTTTTAGAATCATCACCGTTAGTTAGCCCTTCTAATAACAAGATTCTTATTAATTTTTCCAACTCTCTCAATTCCGACCGATTTCTTAGTTCTTAAGTTTAAATCTTGCTCCTTTTCTTAATAACTACAATTTATTTTCAAGTCGAGTCTACGCACAGACCACTAAGGTCCACGTAGGCTCATTTCCATAAGTTATTTATTTTCTTTTTATGAAGCTTCAATTAATTTTAAACATTTTTCATTATTATGTAGTGTTTTTTTAATATGTTTAAATATTTACTTAGCATTACTTGTTATGCTTCATTTATTATAACAAGATATTTATAAGTTTCATTGTAAATATGTTTATTAATATTTTATGGAAATACACTGATTTTGACTTTGACTTTGACTTTGTATTTTTCATTTCTTTTTTGAATTTCTGATCTGTAAGGCTGTTTACCCCATAAAAACCAATAAAGAATGACAAAAATCCAAATTTCTCAAAACTGCTTTAGAGCACTAAAAACCATGAAATTTTTATCGAAATCGTTAGCGATTTCGATAAAAATTTCATGGTTTTTAGTGCTTAAGATGACAAACAAAGCGACACCACTCACAAGTCTTTAAAAATTCAAGTTCAGAAATTATGGGGGTTTAAGTGTTACAAAATTCATATTTTTAAAGTTTCACAAAATATGTAGCTTCTGAAGAAATATACACTTACAACCATCAAAATCGGCTTGAAAAAATAAATAATCCAGTATTTTTAATTATTAGTCTAAGTCAATTGGTTGCGGAGATAATTTATATTTTAGTTTGGCGGTAAACGCAATACATTCTCTGATGTTATTCTTATGGCAAATATTTAAAACCCGATAACTCCGTTGATTACTAACCGACATTTTGTATTTGTTTGTGAGATAATTAATTGTTAATTTGTTTTATTTCATCATAATCATATAAGTTTTCAGGTTTTAAATTACTTTAAGGGAGAAAGTATGTTTCAGTTTCCTGATACCGTGTATTTGCTCTCGGAACGGTACCTTAATTAACACTATTAATAGTATATTTGTAATGTAATTCAATTACCTCTTACGAGGTTTTAAACAGTGAAACAACGTGATTCACACGTCGCTTGGTTCAAAATTTGAACAAGTTAATAACATTAGTTAAATCCGACATGGAAGTGTATTTATGTGTACAAGTTGTTAAAGGTCGGCCGCGAGGCCGCGAGAACAAAACACTATTATTTAACATCACAGACATATTGTAGTATAATGGTTTAAATACCTGTTTATGGCATCCAATGTTGTACTATTGTGCAACTAGTTTCGACTTGATCAACAAATCATCTTCAGGCAAACAAGGATGTTAACACCAATCTGTCATCTTCAGTTGAAGACTGTCGTCAGTTAATAATAAAAAATGAACAATCGGAGACATGACGGACACTACACGAACACTTAAAAAACATAAAACATCAAACAGATTTTTCTACACAGAGACGACGCAACCCGGCGCGGTAGTAGTTGAGTCTAGACTCACTACATGTGAACATATTGTAGCATTTGAAACAATGAATAAGCTAAAAAGATAAACTTTAGAACTATTAAACTGGGAACCAACAAATAAAATTGTGAAAATAATTGCGCTACATAATTTTGTACGATAATATAACAGGCTTATAACCAAGCGAGACCAGAGCAGCCTGGCGGTGGTAGCGGGAACTGTCTGAGCCAGCCGCGGTACCATTGGCAATGCACCTATAGTGTATGTCAGTGTAAAGTTTATATTTATATAGATATTATAGATGCGGTAAACCTCGGATTATCCGGATTAATGTGGCGGAACACCGATCCGGATAACAACAAATCCGGATAATCCGAGGTAATTGCAATATCGCCTACATAGCGATCTCGTACCTTAGCCCCTGTTTAATTGATGCTGCAATCGGCGTATCAAGACAGTACAACCATTGACAATACACCTGTAGAAATAAATTAATAACGACGTAAATATTAATCACAAGACTCTCAAATTGTGATATATTGTTCCCAAGAAAGTCGACTAAAGGTTCTGTACAGGAATATTTTCCCCGATGCCTCTAAGCAGAGTTATCATAAATCAAACACAAAGAATTGACTTTTTTAATTCGTAAATCGTGTTTTTAGTAATATAACTCACAGTATAAACTAAGCGATGTACGCTAAAAATTATTTGAAAACAGTGCTGATAACGAAATTAACTGGCCATTGGAATAAAGTCGGCTGCAAATTTTTAACAGCGTTTATTACGTTTCTACAGCGTTTTAAATAGGAATGATTTTACTGCCGCGCGCTCGCTCCGCCGCCGCCGCGCCGCTCACCTTCTTTCGATAATCAGGGTATATAGCGTTTAGTTTTCAAAATATTGACATGTATCTAATAAAAATCTCAAAAATATGAATTTTTCCAAAGCTAAATTTTATAGCTAAAAACGGGTTGCGGCATTAAATTCGGCGTAAAAAACTAGTTTTAAATGGTGGGTCACAATACCAACTTCATATTTGAAATAACTTACCTCATTTCAAAATGGCGGATCCAAGATGGCGGCCAAAAATTTACATAGGTGAAAGTTAAGTGTAAATCGCTCAACAATGACTGGTGGTGGTTATTCGTCACTATCTAGCATTATTTTATGGTTATGGGCCTATTTTATCAATTTGTAATGTTTAAATTGGTTGATGAAAATAAATAAATTAAAAGTACCCATATCTTGAGAACCAATTGGGATATTAAAAAAACGGATTGCGGCATTGTAATTAGTGAAAAAATCTAATTCGAAATGATGGTCACAACACAACTTTACATTTGAAAGAATTATTTTGGATCCAATATGGCGGATCCAAGATGGCGGCCAAAATTGGGTACCCCCTCAAAATGAAGTATTAACCGGGGGGTGTAAGTAATGTTTGGGGGTGGTGTGGAATTGATATTTGAAAAAAATATAGGAAAATTTAGGGGGAGGGACTATTATGGGACACCCAGTATATATCTATAAATATACAGGGTGTATCCGAAATACACCGAAAAACTTTGGGATATTGTTCCTGAGGTCAAAACAATTAAATAATGTCCGTAAGTATATATCCTATCTCGCTCCGTTTTCCGTCTGTCGGTCTGAACGTGTTTTTTACATTATCAATCATAACTTTTTAACTACTAGAGGTACCAACTTCAAACTTAGTACACATATACTGGCTGATAGGATCTATCTTTGTGCTGAGTATCAAGTTTCTTCTTTGTATCATTTTAAAATGGCGGCCATTTTAATTTTTCAAAGCTTAATAAATCAGAAACTATAAACTTTTATAAAAAATAATAAGAGATAAAAAAAGGTGCGAAATTTAATTTTCTTTAAGAAAATGTACAATTTTAATAGGGTCATAACACTAATAACGGAGAAAATTCAATTTTTATTAAGTTACAACTTGCTAAATTATTAAATTTACCCAAATTTACGGTTAAAACTTCAGAAAATTTTATTTTTATCCGTTATTTGTGTTATGACCTTATTAAAATTGTACGTTTCCTGAATGGAAATTAAATTTTGCACCTTCTTTGTCACCTGTTATTTTTCATGAAATTTGATAGTTCCTGAGTTATTAAGCTTTGAAAAATTAAAACGGCCGCCATTTTGAAATGGTAAAAAGTAGAAACTTGATACTCAGCAAAAAGATAGGTCCTATTAGCCAACATATGTGTACCAATTTTGAAGTTGGTACATCTGGTAGTTAAAAATCTATGATTGATCATGTAAAAAAACGTTCAGACCGACAGACAGAAATCGGAGCGAGATAGGATATATACTTACAGGACATTTTTTATTTGTTTTGACCTCAAGAACAATATCCCAAAGTTTTTCGGTGTATTTCGGATACACCCTGTATATCTATATATATGTGTGTCTGATAGCACGATAGCGGCCGTAAAAATGGTCCGATTTTGATGATATTTGGTACAGACATGTAAAGTGGTAATCGATTGGACGAGTTCGTGAACCAGCCCGATCGGACCACCGGAAGGGGGAGAACGGGTGATAAACCCCCTCAAAAATGGGTTTTTTGAGCGTTTTACATAGGAAAATAAAATTTATCAAATTTTTGTTGGCACCATTGAATTTAGCTCAAAAAACAAACAATTTCGTATTTTGAATCACTGCTCTTTGTCCATTGGTTACCGAGATATTGAAAGTGGTAAACACAGTACGTTGTCCCAATGTTAACCTTATGGGAAATAAGTAAAATTCTATATCTCGTTTATTTCTCAACATATCTTGATAAAACTTGGTAAATGGCTTCTTCTAGTTCAGATCTACTAAATATTTAATTAAAACCAACCATTTAAACATACCTGTAGCAGCAAACCTGCATACTCATTCCCCATGTTAATTTTATGGAGCTTACAAAAACATGTCAAATCTCGCTATGTTAGATTAAAATATATTGTTTTGCATTTGAAATTCGCTGAGTATGCAGGTCTGCTGCAACGGGGGTATTTTCTTATTACATGTGTATTGTCAATGATAACAGTTAAATTTATTTGTAACTGATACTGAGAAAAACCAATGCACGTCATTTATGACTTGATCAAATATTTTGATTTAATTACTTAGTCGCCTCTGAGGAGGCATTAAAAAATTGAAACATCGTGTCACACACGTAATTTCAGTGATTCT
Organism: Flexamia atlantica; assembly: GCA_035578135.1. Taxonomy (NCBI): domain Eukaryota; kingdom Metazoa; phylum Arthropoda; class Insecta; order Hemiptera; family Cicadellidae; genus Flexamia; species Flexamia atlantica. Next base: position 20,938,873 of record JAQJVK010000013.1, on the reverse strand, counting down.
ATCTGAATTGTTATGATTCTTAGTGATCGAGGCGTGACGTGATCGTGAGGTTCCAGTGGCCGGGTCGGCACACTGAGGCTGTTATAGGGATTGTTCCCTCTTCAGCCTTGGACAGGTGGGTTAGGGTAGCGCACAGCTGCAGGACTTTGTAGTTCAATACGAGAATAGTTCAATACGAATGCCTGCAGCTGTGCTGGTGGTTGGTTGGTGATGGTTGGGTGTGGATTTCGGTGGGGTTAGTGTGGGTTGGACAGTGGTGCGTTGTGGTCGAGTGTCACTGTGAGGCGTTTGGTCTGGTGATGTCGGGTGGTTGGGTGTGAGTGAGGATGGGGCGTTGCAGCAGGACTTTGTAGTTTAATACGAGATTAAGTTACATACGAATGCCTGCTGCTACGCTGGTGGTGAGGTTCGGGAGTCGTGTGTGGTTTTGTGTGAGGTGCAGTGATGTGGTGTTAGTCGGTGAGTGGCGACTTGCAAAGGTGGGTGATGGCGGGTGGGTTGGTTAGGGCAGGGTCGCTTCCAAAAAATTTTGGTACGGTCGCAGGCCTACGGCCTGTACCGTACTCCGGTGGTGTTGGTCTGGAGGGTTATGGTGGGGGTTGGGGCAGTTGGGGTGGTTGGGGTGGGGGTGGGTTGTCGAGGGCTTCGAGGTGGTGAAGCGTCAGGCTAGGTCGGTTAGTGAAGGTTGAAAGAAAGGCTGCAGGATGTCTGAGGAGCGGGCTCGGTCGAGGTATTTGGAGTTGTATTGGGTGAGGAAGTCTCGGAGGGGAGGAACAGTGTGGGCGTCGTAGGCAGTTTGGTTTCGGGTCCAGGGAGGGAGATGTGCTGCCAGCCGAAGGGCCGCACGCCTTTCGGTGGCTTCAAAGTTGGAGATGAAGTGATCTGGGGCGGAGAGCAGGAGAGGATGGGCGAAGGTGAGCACGGGACGGATGACGGAGGTGTAAATCCGGGATAGGGTCGTTTGGGAGCAGGGACGGTGGCGGTTGTTCAGGATCCTCATGGCTTTGAGGCGGGATGTGGCTCGTTTTTTGGTTTGACGGAGGTGTGGGAGGAAGGAGAGTTTGGAGTCGAGTGTAACCCCGAGGTAGGTGCAGGATTTCTTCAGAGGAATGCGGACTCGGTTGAGAAGGATGGGATCGGAGTTGTCAAGTTGTATTTCAGTTCAGTTGTAGTTCAGTTCAGTTCAGTTCAGTGGTGTTGTTTTATTCAGTTGTATTTCGATCGGAGTGATAGAGTGATCGAGTTGTATTTCAGTGATCTCTATTCAGAGCAAGCTTAGGAAAACAGTGAGATCTAAATATTGCGAATCAGCATCACAAATATTTGAATTTATTATAAGAAAAATTAATTAAATCAATGGATCTGTTAAGTATTAAAATTAATACAATAATAAATACCCCCGTTGCAGCAGACCTGCATACTCAGCGAATTTCAAGTGCAAAAGAACATATTTCAATCCAACATAGCGAGATTTGACATGTTTTTGTAAGCTCCATAAGAATAACATGGGAAATGAGTATGCAGGTTTGCTGCTACAGGTATGTTTAAACTGGTTGGTTTTAATTCAATAATTAGTAGATCTGAACTAGAAGAAGCCATTTACCAAGTTTTATCAAGATATGTTGAGAAATAAGCGAAATATAGAATTTTACTTATTTCCCATAAGGTTAACATTGAGACAACGTACTGTGTTTACCACTTTCAATATCTCGGTAACCAATGGACATAGAGCAGTGATTCAAATTACAAAATTGTTTATTTTTCTGAGCTGAATTCAATGGTGCCAACAAAAATTTGATAAATTTTATTTTTCCATGTGAAAAACTCAAAAAACCCATTTTTGGGGGGGTTTATCCCCCTTTACCCCCCCTTCCGGTGGTCCGATCGGGCTGGTTTTCGAACTCATCCGAATAATTACTACTTTACACGCCTATGCCAAATTTCATTCCGATCGGACCATTTTTGCGAGCGCTATCGTGCTTACAGACACATATATATATATATATGATTTTTTGATTCAGTGAAAACAAAAATGAAATAGAAGGATTACAAAACATTCCCTACCTTACCAATAGTGTATATACATATGTTAATTTTAAATTTTGTTTACTTTTAATTTTATTTATTTACATTTTATAATTTTACTATCTAACCATCAACTTGACTATGTAACTTTTAAAAAACCTTGATAATGGGCTTAGATCCCGAAACATGTCGGTTGGAAATAAAATCTAACAAAGGGTACTCAGTTCTTGTCATTTATTGCATATTATATATATATATATATATATATATATATATATATATATATATATATATATATAGATAGATAGATAGATATATACCCCCGTTGCAGCAGACCTGCATACTAAGCGAATTTCAAGTGCAAAACAACATATTTCAATCCAACATAGCGAGATTTGACGTATTTTTGTAAGCTCCATAAGAATAACATGGGGAATGAGTATGCAGGTTTGCTGCTACAGGTATGTTTAAACTGGTTGGTTTTAATTCAATATTTAGTAGATTTGAACTAGAAGAAGCCATATACCAAGTTTTATCAAGATATGTTGAGAAATAACCGAGATACAGAATTTTACTTATTTCCCAATAGGTTAACATTGAGACAACGTACTGTGTTTACCATTTTCAATATCTCGGTAACCAGTGGACATAGAGCAGTGATTCAGAATACTAAATTGTTTGTTTTTTCGAGCTGAATTCAATGGTGCTAACAAAAATTGGATCATTTTTATTTTTCTATGTGAAAACCCCAAAAAGCCCATTTTTGGGGGGGTTTATCCCCCTTTACCCCCCTTTCCAATGGTCCGATCGGGCTGGTTTTCGAACTCATCCGAATAATTACTACTTTACACACCTGTGCCAAATTTCATTCCGATCGGACCATTTTTGCGAGCGCTATCGTGCTTACAGACACACACATATATATATATATATATATATATACAAATTTGAACGAATGGTCTTTTTGGTATCTGGGGGCACCAAAATGAAAAGTTATGATGGTCCCGCACTTAAGTCTTACCATGAGACCTACGGTAATAGCTTCTTCCCTATAGGGGAAATTCGCTAAAAATTGCAAACTAATCACATTTTATCAATTTCTTACCATATTACAGCTGGCAAATCATTCAAGCGAACATTCAAGCATTTCACTCTGGCGGAGTGTTATAGAACTAACAGGGACGGCCGCGGTACACAGTATAAAAACACGTCCTGCCTCTCTGGTTGAGTTTTGAAATTCTTGAGTGCGGGAAAGCCGCACGCACTCACCTGCTCAGCCTTACGGCCTACCATACACGTTCAGTTTTACCTTAAAAGGGGGATTCAGTCACGAAAAATATCGCGTTTCTACCTGCTCCTCCTATAAGAGCAATGTTAACTTTCAAATTCGGTACAGCCTCAACCGCTCAAGCAAAATCGTTAATTTTTATCTCAATTGAAAGAACAAAAATAACCTAGCGATTTCAGTGAGCAGAATTTCGCTATCACATTTAGAATAATTTATACAAAATTCCGAAAATCTAATTGTTGACGATTTTTTAACAACCAAACAAAAAACGATATCAAAATGTTGTTTACTGGAATCGCTAGAAAATTGTTTTTTCCTTCAAATGAGCTATAAATCAACGATTATGGATGAGCGGTTGACGCTGTAACGAATTTGAAAGATAACAATGGTCTTATGGGAGAAGATAACAGTGGTCTTATGGGAGAAGCAGGTAGACGCGTGGGACTGGAGCCCGCTCTTAAGGTCGGGATGGACAGTCCAGGACAACGAGTATGGCCACTGACAATACACCTGTAGAGGATAATCAATGGTATGGCTATTCCTCGGGGCAGATCGTTGGCCGAAGGCCGGATGGGAAACATTGAGGCCGGGACTGTGCAGTCCTCAATGTATGCTAACCCTCCAAGACCGTTCACACTCGTGCCCTTTATTTTACAGTTTTACTTCAAGAATAAATGTTTTGAGCCAAACATGAATGTTCTGCAGTCTCTCTATTAACCTAGAGACAACACTGGAATGTTTCTGGGACTACAGGTTAAAGATTTCTACCATAGGAAAATTCGGAATAGAAGAGGTATATTTATTTTTGGTTTTATCAACTGTGACAAGCTAAATGTCGCAACAAATCGCTCTTAATTTTTAGCTTGAAAATTTAAAAAAATCATTGTTGTAACTTTATAATCGAGAATATAACTCACCTCAATGTTTAATTCCATTTAATTTAGTATTTTCAATTTTACTCCAAGTGAGCTAAAATCAGCGTGCAGTACGCGGTTGGTCCTCGTAGTATCTCCAGCCACCGAGAGAATGCGCCACCGTCGCAGCGCTGCAACACATCTTAGAAAGTAAATATTTATCGATTTTTATAGTCATTTTTCATGGACGAACTAAAATAATTTCATAATAATTATTTGAGAAATGTTGCCTTATAGAAACTAGAAAAGCTTATGTGTATTACTCATAGTTACTTTCATAATTGTGGTTATCATAAATCGACTCTCACTTGTTACTCAATGTAGTGAACTTAACCGGTAGTTCATGTAGTAGTTTCTCAATACGATACCTGATGATATTGCATATCTTAGCTGCAACCAATGTAAATTTCATATTGTTTTAAAAGTCGAACGTCATTAGCTTTCACCTAAGCTTTGGCCTCGGCTTGATAAAGAACCACAATCCCAATGGTAAAGGAAACATGGAAACATTGAATACTTTTCATTATCGACTAGTGACCAGCCGATTACTCGCGGACATCGGCTAGTCTGGTCGTCGACACTAGTCGATTAGTCACCGTATCAAACATCGGCTAGTCTGGTCGTCGACACTAGTCGATTAGTCACCGTATCAAACATCGGCCAGTCTTGTCGTTGACACTAGTCGAATGAGCAAACCCGGTAAACATACCTAGTATCTATTCGGTTGGTTAGGTTTCCTACTAGTCGGTTAAAGTGATAAAATATCGAGCAGTTAAAATAATCGACTAGTCAAAATAATCAACTAGCCGACTAGATGACTAACTAGTCGACAAAACCACTAGTCGAATAGTCGACTGACCTATCTCTAATCAAGAATTACAATCGTAATATTAACTATTATTCATAGACTAACTCTATTGGTTATGTAAGTAAGTGATTGTAAGTCCACACAGTTTATATTTCATTCATGGATAATTGGTAGACATCCAAAAGAGTAGGACATTTTTAAGTGAATAGAAAGAGAAGTCTGTGAAAGGTTGCCATAACTCTCAGGGCAAATGTATACGGACACTTTAGGGGACACACAAAAGGCTTGAGGGGTATAAAATAAAGAATGGAAAATTTACAAGTTGTTTTTAGGTAGAATCGTTTATAGACTATTTTAGTTATTAAAATTCAACTTCGTATGGATGAATATTCTGCTCAAGACGTCCGATATCGTGTAGGTTTCGGTGATCTCCGTACGACTTCGTGTCCAACTCGAGTTTTAGGAACAAATTGGCTCGGGTCAACGACTGGAAACTCGACTGGACACTAGTTAGAAGGACAGTGCCATGTTTACTGAATTTGGATTAAAATTATTTGCGAAAAGTCATTTCTATAGGTTATGAAGAATTTCTCAACTCGTTAAAGCTTCATAGAATGCGCCGCACACATTAACTTTGAAAGTTTGCTCAATAACATTGCCCTTAGGAATTTAAACGTAAACACTTCAAAATCCTTCCTACAACCGTACCATACATAACTAATTGTTTATTATAATTAATCTTATTTTTAACTTGGCAAGTGTGAAGGGCAATTTCTTGTGTAACAATAAAAAACTGTGTTTATTTTTAAATTTTATTACAATAAGATATTTTACTATATTGTTAAAAAATTGCAGAAAGTAAAAACTGATTATATTTTTTGAATATAGATACTTAAATGCTTGATACGATTAAAAATTAACCACTTTAAAGAGAGTCGAATAAGTATTCAGGCATGATCGGAGTTTTGACAACAAAATAAACCACAGTGTAGTAGGCCTATACTATTTTACAAGTAAAACAGGAAAACTGGAGGGAGTCCTGAAAAGGCGATCACAACTCACAAATGTGTGCATTTCCTAAATATATCTTCAACCTGAATAACCAGGGCGAAGTACATTAACATCAGAACGTAGGCACCGAATATAGGCCCTACTGCTGCCGGCATTGTCTGAAACGTTTGACAACTTGTTCAGAGAAAATCAGGCGAAAATCAATAGTTACTTACACCATTTTATATTTAAGACCTGGTGGCCCGAGCCTTGCTCGATGGTTGATTAATGATTCAAATTAAAATTCCATAATTTACATTCCCGCCGTATATTATTTTAATAGTCCCTTCAAAAAACTCAAATGCAGATCTGTAGCGCAGTTGTGATGCGGGTATAGCCTGCCAGGATATGAAGGCACTACTATCACAAATAAATAAGTGGTCCAATACAAATTATCCGGTCAAACTTCCTAACTCCACTCGGTGATGTGGATTAGAAAAGTATTCTTATCAACAACTACTTATGAAGGGTTTGAGAAAATAATACAAAGTCAATTTAAAAATGGAAATTGTAACTATTAAATCAAAGTCTAATCCAAACCCGCATAAGGCACATCCAGAGAGTAACAGCTTTAATTTTATATCGAAGTGTGTAGAAAAATTAATGTCTAGAGGTCGATATGCTCTGGACAAAATCCCAGAAATTCTTTTAATACAGTATAGATGATACGGCGGCGGCGTCCGGTCCACGTAGTTCCAACAGACACCGAGAGAATGCGCCACCGTCGTGGTGCTGTGGCGTTTACTGGATTATGAACAATTATCAATTTTTAAAGTTATTTGTTATTGGTACATTAAACATTTATTAAATACCGATTTCGAGAGTAATGTTATGAGGGAATTTTCTGAGTTGATCTGTTTTAGTCAACATATATTATTAATTGTGGTCATGATAAATAGACTCTCACTAGTCAATGGGTGAAGTGTAATGATGGCATGGTTAATTGTAACAATTAACACTGAAGATTATTGCATATAGCACCATGATTTTACGTTTAACAGCATTATTTTAAAAGTCGAACGTCACTAGCTTTCACCTAAGCTTTGACCTCGGCTTGATACACACTAGTGATGCGCAGTTCGATTCTTTTCGGTGAATCGATTCATTTGAATCACTCAGTTCCAAAGAATCGAAAATTGAATCGATTCTCTTGATTCATTTGACTCACTATCCACTGCACTGCTTACCAAATAACGTCGACTTCAATCGGTTTTTATGGAGTATAAAGTGGTTTTTAAATGTTTAATTACAACTAATTAATTTTTACGGTGTCTTAAAACTATTTCTAACCTAAAATTGATTGGTTCAGATGCATTTTTAAACATTAAACCATACTGCTAGGCTGCTAGGTATAAAGTTAATGATAAACTGTTTCCTGTCTCCTTTCTTAACATTCTCTACCTGATACGTGATTCTCCTCTCTCCCTCCCTCACCACCCCCTCACCCTCTGCCCCTTCCTCCCCTCCTTCGTTCCTCGCCCTGACTACTTCCGTTTACGTTTGTAATCTGTGTCCAATAATGCCTTTATTATTATTATTTGAACGAAAGAATGACAATTGTTATTTTTTCTCTCAAAACACATCAATGCCCATTCCTTTGTCCTACAAGTAATTAGACTTAAAACTCAATTGACTGACGCGCAGAGTTATGAACAAAACCAGCGCGTCGTCTGCGGTCTGCGGCATGTTTTAAAACTGATTCGCGCCACGAATCGATTCTTTTGAAAAATGAATCATGATTCATTTGATTCACTCGATGAGTCGTTCAAATTGAACGATTCGTTCGCGAATCGCACATCACTAATACACACCTTTCCAATTACGAGTAATCAACTACTTTTCATTATCGACTAGTGACAAGTCGATTACTTTTGTACATCGATTAGTCTAGTCGTTACACAAGTCGATTAGTCATCGTATAACACATTGACTAGTCTAGTCGATGTAACTAGTAGCACGAGCAAAACCCATTTAAATAACAATATCTAATCGGTTAAGTTGCCGACTAGTCGGTTGAATACGATAAAACATCGACTAGTTAACTGAACGACTAGTTAAAAAAATCGACTAGTGAAATAATCGACTGTACGACCAACTAGTCGATAAAGCCACTTACTAGTCGACAACCCCACCTCTACTTCATTCCAATTACGAGTAAGATATTGACACGGTAGATACGTAAATAATGAAGATATGCTGACACTATAAAGCTCATAAGCTGATTTCACTCTATCCCCCAAAGTTTGGACTCTGAACACACTTGAAGTAGGATAGTGCATAACGTAAACCCGACCAATTCATGGTTTGCCTCCTGGATTGATAATTGACTTAAATTGAAAAGGTTACTATAGGACAATTCCAACATTAACTGTCTCCACAGGGTCTGGAATTGTTCTTGGCCGGCCACGCGAGGTTAAATAAATGTTTTACGTGTTTCGTATCCGTGTGCGTAAGTATAGTATAATATGTGAAATTTTTTAATTGACGAAGATAAGTGTATATAATTAATATGTTTGACGTAAGGATTTTAGAATGGGACATCAATCCCGGAACTAGTCAATCTAAAAAGTGATTATTGGATTGAAAACGCAAGTTTAGTAGCCTATTTATTTTAAGTAAACGCAACCACATCCCAAATCCATCGTCCACCAATTGCAATTGCGTTAATGTCATACTACTGTAACTCAGTTGGGCTCTTCCCCAGAGGCCCAAGCGGTTCTTGACTTGAGCCATTCAATTTGGAAAAATATTCTGAAAAATTAGTACAGTGCTATTAACTTTAAAAAGGAAAAACACCTGGACATAAAAAAAAATTCTAGCCAGCGCCAAATTGCTCAATACACTTACCGCAATACGGAATCAAATGTTACACTGATATGAGCGTCGGGTTTGGGTAAGAGGTTAAACGAAGGGATTTTTTTTTACTTTTTGGCAATCATCTAGAAAACGGTGCGTTTTTGCTAAATTATTATACAGTACTGTGCAAAAATAATCTACATTAAATTTCGAACCAAATTATACCAAATTGGCTGGTTGGTGTAGTGGTTATAGTGCCCGCCTACAACCTTGTAGGTAGCCGGATCGATCCCGAGAAAAGTTGGTAGCTTTTTGAAGGGTTGTTTCTGGAGCCAGCTGCCATTGGTTGTTGGGCTATTAATAAACAATCCTGTCTAAGGAACATGCCAACCTTAGTCAGTAACAAGGCTACAAGATCGCGCCACTATCATCACGATCATCACACTCATCCTTCACTCATATTCAGGGTAACGTCCTCCATGAGGTACCTGTCTTATTAAAGTGATTAAGTGATTAAGTGACCATATATTACCTATCTAATGTGGACGGTTAATTAGTTATTGAAGGGTAAATGTATTTTTACTGTCATTTTATAACAACCTAAAGATACACTAATCATGCTCCATATTGATATTTTCCATTATTTTAAATTACATTTTACTTCTGGGAATCATTACAAGTAAAATTACATGTTATACTTGCTTGGACCTATCTTCCTCAAAAAATGCATTTTAAGCCAAAGTGCGAATTTCCCCCATCGGGAAGAAGCTATTAACGTAGGTCTCATGGTAAGCCAGGGACCATCATAACTTTTCGCTTTGGGGCCCCAGAAGCAAAAATCACCATTTGCGTACAAAATTTTATACATTTATATAATACTAGATGAATGAATGAATGAATGAATGAATGAATGAATGAATGAATGAATGAATGAAAGAAAAGTTTATTCCCATACAAACTTAAGCTACTGACATGAAAAATAACAAAATGCTTGTAAACATAAATCGTTTATAAATAATAAACTAAGATTGGCGAAGTTATACTAAGTTTAAACGAAGATATACCCGCATCTTCGCCTGCTGAAAGGATAAGTAATAATTTTAACCCTGGGGGCTGGTAATTCCACCCTAGATTGAAATGTTCTCTGCTGCCAGCGACCAGTACAGTTAGTTCCCGCGGAGGGTGAAATGCATCCGCTTAGTTGTTAAAGCAGTTGTATTCACATAAGCAATATTAAAGCATGATTTTTTTATTATTGTTATTTACTGTTATCTTTATAAAAGTGTAAAAGTTCATCTTCATATTTTGTTGTAGTTTAACCAATACTAAATACCTAAAATATTCATTTGTAATGTTTAGTTGCTGCTGCATAACATAAAACTGTATTAATAACACTTTTAATTCTTAGATAATTTTAAGATACTTATCTGGTTGAAGTAAACCGACAGCGTGTGCATCACGTTCTTTGAACTGTTTAAAACCTCGTTAGAGGTTACTGAGTAAGCAAACGTACAGCTGTAGGCATGGAGTTCACAAGAAGACTGTTCTAAAGAAAACTGTGTGAATAGAAAAATGTCTAAATAATGTTTTCTACAAGACAATCTCCATTTGCAACAACACAGTAGACAGTGTGGTCCGTTAGTCCACGATAGTTTTAATATTGGTTCCATTCAACCTCAACCAGAGTTCTCACTTTTTTTTCTAAACTGAGTATTAAATCTAATACTCGACCTTTTGATAGTATCGATTGAGTATTAAAACTTGATTGGAATGGTTGAAACCCTCATTTTTACTTTCTCCCCCTATACATAGCATATGGAGAAAGTATTATTTTTGTCAAAATTTTAGAATTTGAGTTATTAGTGGATATATTTGTTTTAGTGCTCCCTGAATCCAAAAAAGAGTGGTTTTCGGAGTGGTGTCTGTCAGTCCGTGTGTGTGAATGTAAACAAAGCTAGAGACGACACCAGTGGTCCGATTTCCATGAAATTTGGCATGTATGTATAAAGCCGTGGTATCTCCAGGCGTATTTTTAATCTTTTTGAATTTTGATTTTTAAGGGCATTTACCCCATAAAACCAATAAAAATGACAAAAATCCGAATTTCTCAAAAATGGCTCCAACGATTTTCATGAAGATTTCATGGTTTTTAGTGCTTAATATGACAAACAAAATGATACTGCCCGCATGTCTGTAAAAATTCAGGTTCAGAAGTTATGAGGGTTTAAATGTTAAAAAATTCATATTTTTAAAAATTTCACAAAATCTTTGACCTCTAAAGAAAATATACTTGCAACCATTAAATTTGACTTGAAAACTAAATAATCTTGTATTTTGAATTATTAGTTTACCTTAACTGGTTGCGGAGATAATTGATATTATAGTTCGGCGGTAAACGCAGTACGTTGTCCAATGTTATTCTTATGGCAAATATTTAAAAACCGATATCTCCGTTATTTACTAACCGATTTTGATCAAATTTGATACATGTTTGTGTGATGATTAATTTTTAATTTGTTTTATTTCTTTATATAAGTTTTTTAATTTTAAATTACTTTAAGGGAGAAAGTATATGTGTCAGTTTCCTGATACCGTTTATTTAATATGGCCAAATTAGCATTTCCCTGGACGGCAATACATTGTTGTCAATAGCTAGTTCATTCTTGGTACTAAATAGGTAGTACTAAATCTAGATTGCGACCCACGCATATTTATGAATCGTCTATCTCACTTTAAACATGTGTTATCGTCTCTCTCGCACACGTTCTTTACTGTCAGCGAGAGTAAAGAAGTCCGCTGAGTCCTGGCCTAATCGAACAATTGCAGGCGCTTGTTACTCGGCGCCTGCAATTTTTCGTTTTTACGTTACCGAAACCTTAGACTAGGGATTCTAGGGAACACCGCGCGGCAACATGCGGACATTGCTGCATGTTGCTCTGGCTCGGGGGACTTCTTTACTGTAAGAATGGTCGGGATTTCCATACGCAAACTATAATTAGATAGATAATCAATTAGCCCTGCACTTCTAAAAAATTAAAAATACAAAATTAAACATTTTTGAGCACTGAGGGAAGTTGTTTCAGTGATTAAGACGTTTATAATAAATGTCCCAATCGATTTATCTTTTTAACCATAAAGCTACGCTATGAACTTATATTTAGCACGTCAGTGTTAAACAGGATAACTTTAATTTAAGCTACAGTATTAGCTTTGCCGGTTCTTTGAAGCGAATAAATTTGAAAATTGGAAAATTAAAGTAATAAGATTGTAATTACTAATCTTTTGCAATTATGAATTTCAAAAATACGCCTCTAACATTTTCCCTTAGTGTCCGAAGTTATGTGTTAAAATTACATGTGTAATTTTTGGGGGTTGCTTTGAGAATCATGGCAACCTTACAAGGATTTCTCTTTCCGATAACTTAAGAGGGTCCGATTCCTTAGTAGTGATGTGCGATACGGCCGAGTTCGCGACACGGCGGTACGATACGTATCGGAGGTGTGTATCGTATCGTCCGTATCGTATAGAAGCACTGTATCGTATCGTTCATATCGTATCGCCCTAAATCGTCGAAAACGATACGTATCGAATCGTATCGACCAAAACAGTTCGACATTAAATAACGGACAACAAAATACTGTAATACCACCGTTGCATACTCAGCAAATTCCAAATGCTTCAATGACTAATTAAAATGGTGCCTCGCAACAAGACTTTTCAACGTACCTATGTCCACAAGTAGCATGCAGAATATTCTCCATAAGAATAACATGGGATATGAGTATGCAGGTGCTGAGGTGCTGCCATTGATATGACAAAATGGGGGTTTTATACCATAATTAGATGTAGGCTCAACTAGATGAAGCCACATACCAAGTTTGATTAAGATGTGTTGAGAAATAAGCGGATTTCCCATAAAAACTATAAAATATCGAAAACATCGTAAAATATCGCCTATTAAATATAAAAAAACAACCTACTTATCAAGAAATGCATTACGTTTTCTTGAGGGGGTTTTGTTGCACTTTAGCGTCCGCAATTATAATCAAATTTCCTCCAGATTATGTGGTGACATGTTCTATGTTCTGTTCGTCCTGTTAATTGGGGGATTAAGATAGAAACATTTTTGCTAACATTATTTGATCAGAATTAAGCACTTCTTAAACTGGGCTATTTAAGACCCACACGAGTTAACTAAATCTCGTTCTGTGAGCATGATTAATTTTCTTTAAAGCCGCTTGTCGAACTCATGTAAGAGAAGCGAGTCGCGACTTTCGATATAATAATAAAAGTAATTTGTGTTTGTCTGCTGTCGTATGATCAAAACGTGTTGAGTTATAAAGAACAATCAAATAATAGTACTAACACTTACATTCTATACGCCCGAGAACCTATGTACCTTTGGCAAGTTTCTTTTAAAAGTCAATAAGTACGGTAATTACATGAACAATTGTCAGTTTAAACTTTTATTTAACAACAACTTATCAATGTTGAAAATATTTGAGGTTTACAAAATAACAATTGCAATACAACTGTTATGAGCTCCAATGAGGACACTATGCTCACCCAGCCTGGCGGTCGAGAGAGGAACTACGTACTGCGCTGCTTTACTGACTTCGTTGTTCCTGGTAGTTCGATGCAAAGCCGCCAGTTTGGATATCGGAAGATAATATCGATATTTATATCGAAGATAATATCGGACCCTAAATATCAATATTCCGATAATATCGGTTCAAAAATATCGAGATATCGGAAAACTATCGATGTATTAGACGAATTTTGTTAAAAATTAATCGAATTCATACGGTATGTATCACAACAGTTAGCAGCACACCTGTGATGTCCATTTGACGTAAAATTATTTATAATTTATACTTTTAAGTAGAAGTTTAGATCAATAACTGTAAAAGAAATTCTTTTACTGTAAAAGATTCTTGTTTCAGGTAGCCTACATAGCCAAGACAATTTTTTGAAATTCTTGTGGATAACCGTATCTTTACAACAAATAATAAAGAAAATTAACTAAAACCCCTTTCTTATAGCTAATAAGTTATCTGTTACAGCTTAGGTCTATAAGATTTATTAAAATGTTGAATTTAAATTTAATTGACAGTTCAATATCCCCACCTTACCATGAGCCTAACATTATCTCACATCGGTAGGCCTTAATTCCAGTTCTAGACACCTCTACCTATACCACCTATCTGCATTGTGGTGACGTCCGACACTACAGTAATCAAATAACATTTTATCACTACTTATAAAATAGTGCAGAAAAAGTTAAACCGTATTTTATTTTTGTATTATTCTTAAAAATTTGCTAATATGAACACTAACAATAACATCGAAATAAAATATGGATATTCCAATAACATCGGAAGTCTGATATCGATATAAAAATAACGATATATTATAAACCAAATATCGATATTTCCGATATATTATATATATATATATATAATATATATATATATAATATATTATATATATATATATTATATATATATATTATATATATATAATATATATATAATATATATATATATATATATATATATACACATATATATGGGCTCGAAAGGTGTTTTTGGCCGGGCTCGTGCGTGAGTGACGTCTCAACCGTCTCCGGTAAACAGTAAACTTCCTGTCTTTCTACTACGTAAAACTTGTCCTCTTACAAAAAGCGTCACTTTCGGCCCTAATAATGAAATACACTATTCTCTGTGCTGAGACATTTCTCGGCGCCACCCCCAACATGGTCCCTCCGTGCACGCCACCCAATACCAAAAGTTATCACGGTCTTGGGCTTAGGTCTTACCATGAGACCTTTTGTGATAGCTTCTTCCCTTTGGATGGAATTCGTTAAAACTATCAGAAAAGCAATTATGAACATAAATTAAAAAGTAAACTAAAAAAAATGTTTTCTTGAATAAATAAAAGTTGCCCCGGTTGCACACCTCGCTCCTGTCGATGTCAGGCGTTGCAGTCAGTTCCACAGCTCTCCACCAGAGTCGCAGGACCGCGGCTGCTCAGGTAGTCCCCACAAACACCGCCAGGGCGCTCTGTGTTCGCACGGATGTTAATCCTGATGTATTGTCGAAAAAAATTATAAAGTGCAGATATTTTCACAATTTTATTTCTGGTTTCTAGTTTGGAAAACTTGTAATTTATTTACTTGGCTTAGTTTTTGTTTACGTATTTGTGATGTTAATAAGTAATATTACGTTCTCGCTTTCGTCCTTTATCAAACGTATATACAAATAACTTCACTATCCACAATTGGATATTTTGAGCATTTTCCGCAAATTGTGTATCACAACGTCGTGTGAGTCACGAAGTTGAACTTTTTACTACCTCGTCAGAGGTTACTGAGTCATTGATCTAATTTTCAAAGTCGAACGTCACTAGTTTTCACCGAAGCTTTGGCCTCGGCTTGATAAAAAAATAGTCACATCACCCTAATATAAATAAGCAGGGTTCCCTGATGTACGATAGTTTCTCTGGATTGTACGGTGTACGATAGTTCTTACAACCATACGCGAAAATGTACGATAATTTTGAATAGTTGCAACTGTTTGAAAGAAAATAAGATTAAAAATGAAAACCAGGTAAATTAAAGTTAGACCAGCTATTTTGCATTGTAATTGAACAAAATCATCCATTGGAGTATCGTAATTTCTGTTGTCTGCTTCTAGTTGTCATATTTATACAGCGAGCGGGCGAATGGTCTTTGTTTATGTGCTTAGTAGGTTTAATATATTTTATGGTATTTTGGCAGAGGCGTGCAAAGTGGTGAATATTCCGATGAGTTCGAAAACCAGCCTGATCGGACCATCAATAGGGGGGTTAAAAGGGGGAACCCCCAAAAAAGGTTTTTTTTAAAATTTCTACATAGACAAATTAAAAATAACCCAATTTTATCAGCACCGTTGGATTCAGCTCGAAAAAAAACAATTTGGTATTTTAAATCATTGCTCTATGTTCTTTTGTTACCGAGATATTGAAAGAGGTAAATGCAGAATGTTGTACCAATGTGAATCTTTTGAGAAATAAGTAATATTCGATTTCTCGCTTATTTCTCAACGTATCTTAGCAATACTTGGTTTGTGGCTTAATCTAGATGAGATCTAATGTGTTTTAGTCTAAAATCCCTGATATTTCCATTTTCGTAGCAGCAAACCTGCATACTTATTCCCCATGTTATTCTTATGGGAAATAAAAAAAATCTTCTTTATTTCTTAGGATATCTTGATGAAACTTGGTAAATGGGATCCCCTAGTTCAGATCTACTAAATATTGAATTAAAACTGCCCAGTTTTAACATGCAGCAAACCTGCATACTCATTCTCGATGTTATTCTTAGGGATCTTACAAAAAACGTCAAATCTTGCTTTGTTGGATTAAAATATTTTCTTTCGCATTTCAAATTCGCTGAGTGTGGAGGTCTGCTGCAACTGGGAAATTTTCATTATAATTGTACTAAAACATGGATAGGATAAACCAATATAATATTGTATGTAGGCAATCATTAAAATGTGATGATTTCAGCAAGTTTTCCTAAAATTTACGCTACAAGGCAAATATAGTGTTTATGAAATGATTAATTGACATTAGGTAATCTGCTACTTTAAACAGTTATTTAGAAGCAATTGTTATGAAATTTATGGGCCTTTATCCCAAATAAATTTAATTCAAAATAACAGTTTAGTCGCTTAGTATTAATATATAACGTACACAGGAGGAAAAAATTATGTTAATTTATTCCCATCCATATTAAGTACTTCTTATTTTCATAAACAATTAGTTGCAAATATTAAATGTAAGGCAAGATTACTTTTGTCCCCCAAAATGTATCAGTAGATAGGCCGAATAAAATTACAAACTGTTTGTTTGAACAGCGGGTTGGTTGACAGTTGACAGCATTGACAATACACCTGTAGTACTTTGTTTTTAATCAAACTGGCTGACGACCATGTCAGAATTTTCTCACTCAGTATTGGAACTGGTAACCAATCTAAGCTGCGCCATGTTTTAGATTTGGTTAATTATATCATTGCCAATACACCTATAGAGACTAATCAATGGTTGACAGTAACTGTCACGGTTGCGACTCGTTTGCCCTCCATTAATTTAAAAATCAACAAGCGTTTTTATTTAAAAGTTTAAAGTCAATGATATCAGAAATAAACGAACACACTCGTGATGATTTCAACCAGGACCGAGCAGTTCCGACGCCGGCCGCTTGATTGGGGTTTTCAGTGGTTACAGGAAGTATGGGATGATTCGTAGGGTTAGGGCTTCATGGGATTCGGAGGTAGGCTTTGTTCCTGGGAAGATCCGGATGTGCTTATTTGGTGTCAAATTATTTTAATGTCCAGTTTCAAAAATTCAAATTAAATTGGAAATTAAAGTTTCTACGGAGAGACGCTAGTCGTTTATCTCACTTGAGTTCGATTAGCTGGTTGATTTAAAAGTTAATTTGCACGCCGCTGTAGAGACAGCTCGCGGATCACGTGACCTGAGCTTCAGCTGGGTATGGCAATTACTTTTAAACATCGATATATCGCTTTTTCGATACATCGGAACTATTAATACTGATACAAACGATATATCGGGGGCAACTTGTCATCGATACTTCCGATATATCGAAAAAACGATATTTCTGGAGGTTCAAACAATTTTGCAAGTTCAAAGAGGGATTGAACTGTTTTCATTTTTCAAAAAACAAGTTTTTCCACCATTTATAAAAGCATTTTTGAAATCTGCTGTAAAAGTTATGAAAAGTGATATAAAATCCGAATTAGGTATTAAAACCCAGTCACTCAGTACCGGACTTGTTACCAGATTTGTTCGTTTATAAACATTGTCATAATAAGATTAAATGTTGTAATACTAGGTCGAATTTTATATCACTTTTCTTAACTTTTTTAGTAGTTTTCAAATATGCTTTTAAAATTGTTAAATTATTATTCTGTTAAAAAAGTGTACCATTGTATGAACACATCAGCCAGCGGGTGACTCGTCGCCTAGGCAGGGCCGGCGACAGGGCGCGGGGGGGGCCCCACTCGCAGGGGGCCCGGAAACACCAAATACCCCCGTCGCCGCTAACCTGCGTACTCAGCGAATTTCCAATAAAAAACAATAACTAATCAATTATTAGAAAAAACATATAAAAAGTGATTCATTAATGTATTAATATAAATAAATAGTTTGTTTTGCATAGTCATTATCAAAAATACTAATAAATAAGTTTAGTTAAAAAATATATATTTATTTTGAATAAATAGGCAACATTGTTATTTTTTTCATACAAATACAAAATCTTATTAAGAGTACTTTTGATCAACTCGTAAAAAACTACGCAGGTTTCGTTGGACAACATTCTGCTGCCCTGATACTAAAAAAGATGGCAAAAAAAGTTGGACCTGGAGACCAGTGGATTTAAAGCAACGACTCATGATACCAAATTGTTGGTTTTTTCAAGCTGACTCCAGTAGTGACAACAACACTTTGATTACTTTAATTTTTCAATTTGAAAAAGCCAAAAAAACCCATTTTTGGGGGGTCAAAGTAGCCTTTACCCTACTTTGGATGTATCGATCTAGCCGGTTTAGGAACTCATCCAAGAGAACCTAGTTATACATGTGTGTACAACATTTTGTCACCGCATCGGACGATTTTTACGAGAGTTATCGTGCTAACAGACACTCAAAAATGAAAATTCTATTCCCCATACAAGCCCATGTTAAATTTTGAAACAAATTGTGATTTTTGGAGGTAAAAATGCATTTCCGCGATAAACTCCCTTGATATCCAAAAAGTAGACATAAAAAGCGATCAATTGATATAAAAATAAATATGATTGCTGAGGTTACCCAGAACGGATATTTTTGTCCATTGTAAAAACGACGGTAATAGCTTATTACTAAGGAAATTCGCTAAAATGGGCCCGAAACGGCTAAAAAAGGGCCCAAAAGCATACAAAACAGGTCGCCAGGTCTCAGGGCCCGGGGTTGTAGATTGCACAGGGGCCCGAAAATTCTGTCGCCGGGCCTGCGCTAGGCAGCGGACAGCCCCGCCGGACGTGGCGATGGATTACAGGGGTGGCCTCAGGTAGTCCCGGGTCCACCGGCCAACTTGAACTGGACAGAATGCAGTTGCTACTGTCACCACGAGACAGAGCCACCGTCGCTGATTCCTTATGCTGCCCTCTTAACCAATATTGTAGTTGAATAAAAAGTTAATTATCGTCTTTAATTGTAATATATTGCAATATCTGTGTTTGAAAATATATAGATTAGTGATCGATGTCCAAGTTTATGATATAATCTTCCGTAATCATTGCAATAGCAGGCAATCAAAGATACATTCTCGCTTTGTTTTTAATCACACTGGCTGACGACCATGTCAGAATTTTCTCACTCAGTATAGGAAATTGGAACTGTTGACCTCTCTTGCTGCGCCATGTTGTAGATTTGGTCTATTATATGGAGAGCCGTTCGTTATTTGCTTTAACCTAAGCAATGACCTCGGTTCAATAACACCCTCAATTACAAATCAACCTCAGTTAAGTTACGCCCGGAATGCTGACTGCAATATTAGTCAAAATACGGCAATATTGAGTATCGTATAGAGGACATTTGTGTTGAAGTTAGGTTGAATAAAACAAACTATAATTTAATCCATCCTGTACATTTATTTATTTTTTCCTACTCCTTATCATAAATCTGAGAGTTTGTGGGATTGTTTATTTGTGTATATGTTTGGAGTTCTGTGACGTCTAGACTACTGAAAATTAACGTTAGTCTTACGGGCGGGCTGGGCCGTAGTTTGATCCATGTATAGGCCGATTCAAATAAAAAGGCCCAGCCCGTTCATAAGACCACTGATTGTCTTCTTAATCAATGGATAATCAATTTATCCTCTTAATTGTCCTCGATTGACCTTACTTGATTACCATCCTACATGTGTACGGTCAATGATAAGACTAATGTTAATTATAACATTGAGTTTATGGACGGAGAGGGCCACGTCATTTGACTCGGATTGTACAAAGCTGCTTGGAGCAAGGACGGGTTAGTTTGTGATAGTGGGGGGGGGGGATTTATCATAGTGTCGCATAAAAAAGAAAAATGCCGTAGGTAGGGAAGAACGTAAATTGCAGAACAGAATATAACGATTGGGTGTAGGTAAGAGAAAAAAGAAAATATACAAGTTAATCGATGAATTTCGACGAGGTGGCCCGAGAAGAGAACTGCAAAGTCAGCTCGCGATGCGCTAAGGCACCACATCTGCCAATATTACAACGTTAATATGATAACATAGATTTATTCTCAAAACGTTTGGCTTTATGAGGTATCTAATTTCACCATGAAAAACATTAACAGTAGGTATAACTAATTTGTAACTGGATTTATATTTCGTTATTATTTTGTTGCCTTCCCTGCTGTGCCCACGTACACCCCTCACGTGTTCTACTTTGGCGACATTGCCGGAACCAGTTACAGCACTGTTACAAGTTCTCTTGTAACTTTCAACTTTTACATAATGGTGGGATACTCTTGACTTATGGTAGGTACTGGATGTACCGAGCAGAGTTAAAAGATCACTTGTTAATTATTTGAAAAATATATTGAAATATGCTTTTGAATAAAAAAGGAAAGGGTATATTGCAGATGTGTTGTCTTACTAAGAGTTACGGCGAAGTTTAAATATATGTTGTAGGTTCGGGTCCAATTCCTTTTTTGTTTTTTTTAATCGCATCAACATTTTTCAAGATTGGATGTTAACTTCCTTTATAAAAATGTAATAAAAATAAAATAGACGGTTAATTTTATTAATTTGTATAGCATATCTTTTATACATTATTGTCATTTTAGGTACATTTAATGTTTTTTGGTGATTTTGTAAATTAAATTAAATTAAATCAAACAAGGCTATTTCAATATCTGTTTAAAATAGGTTATATTTCTTAATAATATGCTTTCTTTGTTTGCAGTCTGTTCCCAAATATTGCTGAATCATGAACGTATAGATACGTCATAGGCACTGACGTATGCGACAGGGGAGCTGGTCGCTATAGTCGGACGTGTGAATGTCTTCTCCACCAGAGTCGCAACTGCGCCTGTCGCTGGCAGTTCCCGCCGCGGCGTCCAGGCTGCGCCACACTCGACCTGGGCTACAGCATAGAGAATATGCACCAATAAAATAGCAGATATATAAAAATGTGATGTTTTGTTATGATTTCCTGTGTTCACATAGACTTTTCTAGCTTAGCATACACATAGTAGAAGTTTATCTAGTAAATAAAATAATCAAACCACCAGTAAGTAATTTGAATCTCAGTACATAGCTCATTAATAAATTAATATAGAAGACCTGCGTTCCAATCCTGTTGTCAGTAGCCCATATAAAGACTTGTACCATTGACAATACACCTGTAGTAGACTGCTAGCCCAATGGACAAGAACAGACGCAAAGTTTTGACGTAGTTATGACAGTCCTCAAAAGATAGCGCCACCAGAAGGCAATGTATTCAGCCAGGGTGTAGTTGAAATATAACAATAGGTAGTTACTGAGAGTCAAACCATTGATTATATATATTCTAAATAGATGCAAAACCTAATGGCGATTCATGTGAGCAAAGACGCTAGAGCTACCTGGCGAGAGCGGTCAGAAAATCGAGGTCGGTAAACAGTATTGTGCAGCTTGTCGCCAATGAGCGATTGTTGAATTAGACAGAATAAATAATACACTTGTCGCCAAAAATAATGTGCTTGATTGATCTAAATTATTTCTACTTATAAACAGAAGATGGATACGCGGTTTATTTTAAAAACCCGTGGTAGTAACTTAGATATGGTACAGTTAAATGTTTGACTCTCAGTAACTACCTATTGTTATATTTCAACTACACCCTGGCTGAATACATTGCCTTCTGGTGGCGCTATCTTTTGAGGACTGTCATAACTACGTCAAAACTTTGCGTCTGTTCTTGTCCATTGGGCTAGCAGTCTACTACAGGTGTATTGTCAATGGTCAAACATTTAACTGTACCATATCTAAGTTACTACCACGGGTTTTTAAAATAAACCGCGTATCCATCTTCTGTTTATAAGTAGAAATAATTTAGATCAATCAAGCACATTATTTTTGGCGACAAGTGTATTATTTATTCTGTCTAATTCAACAATCGCTCATTGGCGACAAGCTGCACAATACTGTTTACCGACCTCGATTTTCTGACCGCTCTCGCCAGGTAGCTCTAGCGTCTTTGCTCACATGAATCGCCATTAGGTTTTGCATCTATTTAGAATATATATAATCAATGATAATACCCGCTTGTTTCCGTTTGTTTTCTGAGTGACATGCCTGGCACTGGCGAACGATAAGTGAAATTTCCCTCACTCTCGCGCTTCATAGTTTTATTAATTATGTACTATAATTTGTAATTGCCACAAAGCCTGAATAAATACTTAGAGATAAAACAATGGAAAATTTAAATTCAATAGTTTTATTTGAGAAAGTGGGTTTACAGTTTCAAAGAGCAATTTTAGATTTTGGCACACCTTGTTTTTAGATTACAGAAGGTGGATATTACAGGGGAGTATGAGAAATAAATAGTTGTAATATCCAAAACAGAAATAACTTTGTATCCAGAAATAGTAATACCAAATTCATAAACAAGTTTAATATGTTGAAAAATATGGATGTTTCCCCCTTCGTTTTCCAAATTGAAATAATTACCTTCTTAGCATAAAACTGTTTATGTAGTTACAGCTGCTTAAGCATCAAATTGCCATCATAAAACATACCTAACCAAATATCAAAATGGAAACCTTGACCAAAATATAAAAAAGGAAATCATCAAAACACACATTTCATAAAACTATTGGCAAAACCAGCTTAGCAAGCTGCATTGCATGAGCTTAATAAAACCGATATTTGCATGTCATATTAAAGCTGTGTATGTATGCTATTTAGCAGACATTATCCGATGATGGCACTTTGATGCCAAAACGGCTATAACTACATGAAAAATGTTGAGCTGTTGATTAAGATAAATACAGGGTGTTTTTTTTTTTAACGCAACCCATTTTTAATATCGAATAATGAGCATATAAAGTTTAAATGAGTTTTGATTTTTTAATCCTTACATTTTATACATCCTATTATTTAACTTTGATCACATTTAGCTTACATTATCTGTTTAAACAATCCACCACTGACATGTATACAAAGTCGTGCTCTTTCCATCAATTCCCGAACAGGTTTTGCAAAGTACCTCTTTTCATTTCTTGTATTAAATTTGTTTTGTTTGTTTTGAGGTGCTGAATATCCTGTGAATTGTTTTTGTAGGCTTTACTTTTTATGTGTCCTCAAAGAAAATAATAGGCCTATAGTGGGGTCAAATCCGGGGATCATGGGGGGGATCCTTCACTGGTAAAATACAATTTGGGTTGCGTTTTAAAAAAACACTCTGAAGAAGGTTTTTTTTCTATGAGTTTTGTTCTGTGCAAAGGAAGGCATATTTTATTGCAATAACCCCCACCTTTCAAGGATGTAACAACACAGCATTGTCGACATGTGATTAGAAGCCTTGAACTTAAGTTACTATGTAATTACAACAAGAAACCAATTACTAATCACTGTTTTGCGACAACTTTGTTGTTATTTCATGTCAACAACAAATGCATTTTTAAGTGGAGGAATCGAATATTGGAAAAAATATTGTTTCAATATTATATTAACATTGATCAATATTGGTATAAATATTTTCTGAAAAATTGTTTGAATATTGTTAATTTTCTCACTAGTACATATCAAAACAATTTTGGGACAGTATTTTTACATTATTATGTGATTGTTCTTAATTCAGGGTAACGTCCTCCATGAGGTACCTGTCTTATTAAGAATGACTAGAATGAATTCCTGTATTCTCTACCTGATCTCTTGGTTAAAATGTCATTTCTCAAGCAAAAGCTGAAAGCCTCTCTGGTCTAGTGGTGATAGGATCAAATCCCACCAGAGGCAGATGGGATTTGTAACTTTGGGATACTAGCCTTCTCTATTCTAATTAAACTTTCCCGAGTCATATTTTTTTGATTTTAAAATTTTTAGTTTTAGCTAAAATGATGCCATATTGGCTGAATTCATTAATATACTCACAATTTTTCAACATTATCGTACAATATAATATGTAATAAATATTTATAAAAAAAGTTCCAAAAAATATTTATTGAGTATTAAAAAATATTTTTCAATATGGCTGAATTGTTAAAGCAATAGTTTTTAAAACTGCTTTGCTACTTGGACATATAGATTTTAAGGAAAAGAAAACTGTTAGCATAGGAACTAAACAGTATAATATATCATGTCTCAGTGTTTTCACAAGGTCTGCTACTTAAAATATTTCATGAATTTTTTTACTTCAGTTTTGTGTTTTACGCATGGTTTTAGCATGGTGTGTTTTTCTGTTATGCAATTTTCTTATTTTTCCTATTTAGTGAGTCGGTGGCGCAGTTGGTAGCGCACTCGGCCCCGGATTAATTTATTTCCTTAATTATTATTGTTAACGTTAAATTATTTCTTAGCTGCAGTGTACTAAGTAAGAAAAAGGTGTATTTTTCTTATTTGACAATCCTATATCATAGGACAGTGGGTAAAGAATATTTTTTTCTAAAAGTACTATTTTTTAAATTTTGAAACTTGCTGTGAAAAACTCTTGTTATTAAATCAGGTCTCAAATGTGCAGACTCTCCAGGTTCCAAATTCTCAGTTATTTTGGACCATCTAGGATTACATGTCAGTGTTGTGAGTAAGGGAGGTTTCCCAAACCAACGATAGCTATTGCATCTAGGTTGTTTTGGTTCATGTTTTGTGGTGATCCTATAAACAAATAAGGGAGGATTACTCACTCTTCCAATCCATAAGTTTTGTTGGTTAGCTCATTGTTGGACAAAGGCTGTTACATTTAAATACATATATCTGCAAATCTGCACCCAGTTAGCTTTGATGATTCCGAATAAAGGCAAGTCGAGTGCCTTCCATCCACACATATATCAACCACCCATTGTAAAAGCAGTTTTTAACTTAAATGCCAGCCATTATCTCCATTTGGATATAAAAAAGGATAGGCCATGGGATCAAGAGAAGGTTCAAGAACTGAAATACGGCGTATAGTCTGTTTACAAATCTCAGCCAATGTTTTAGAAGAGCAAACATATTGGTTCACATTACTCAAGTACTTATCGATTTCCTGCATTACATGTCTGTCACAATTTTTATTTGCTTCAATTACAATTCTTTGGTCGGTTGCTGCATTAATTGCATATAAATATATACCTGGGCGTACTTAGGTTGATGATTTTCTGCAGAAAGTAGAGTTCCAATTCGATGATAAAAATTATCGTTGATTCGAAAATTAAATCTACCTCCTACGATGGATTCATCAATATGTGCTTCAGGGCCCACCGTCACGAATGCTGAATTGTAGGGTCTGATGTTGTTTAGGTAGTTCTTTGATTTGTTTATTGTTTGGTTCCCTTAACAATAATTGACTCCATCAATGAGATTTTTTATGCATATTTCTTGGGCGTATTCTTCTAAAATCACTTTAACTTTATGGCAACACAGATTAGATGTCCTTAACGTACCAGTTTTTTCAACCTTGAGGTGTTTTCCTCTGCACTGATTACCTGTTTTCACCAATTTTTTAGAAATCAATATTGATATGCTCTTCATTTATCGGCAAACGAACGTTTCTCATATAGTTGCGATGAATATTTTTTTAAAGGCGGATATCCCTATTTGTTCTAATTGGTGGTATTATTGTGACTTTTCCACCTGTTCCATTTTTAAAATTTGTTTCTATTTGATTGGAACAGTTTTGCAGAATCAAACATTTATTTGTGACAGGTAAATAAAAAAAACCTTAAATAATTCAAAGGTACCAGTCAAAATTATTACGCAAGATCGCCAACGCACCTTGGTATGTTTCCAACAGGAACTTACATGAAGACTTTAAAATACCTACAGTGAAAGAAGAGATCACGAGATTTAGTGAAAATTACATTGAAAAATTAGAAAACCACCCTAATCACCTAGCCTTGAACCTACTCGACAATACAGACACTGTTTACAGACTGAAGAGGTCTTCAATCTTGGACTTGCCTTTTCGTTTTGTAAACTGAGGATAAATTTCTATTACTAACATTGTAACCTACATAATATTTACTAATTGTTCACATTAGCATAGAACAGATTGTAAAGTTAAATAAAAAAAAATACCAGCTGATTACATTTGAGTTATATTGCGCATATGGTCAATTTGTAAACAAATCGTATCTCGCATAAGAATAATATGGTAAATTTGAGGGCCAATGGTTCAAAACCCTTAACATACATTGAGCTCATTTTAAGGGACGCACAACTTCAGAGTGAGCTCTTTAAAATGACACAAAAAACGTAAAAATTGGTTGAAAACTGTAGGAGGAGTTCTACTCACAAAATAACCCCTAGCAAATTAATTATGTATATAGATATAGATTCTTTTACTATTTGATTTTTTGCTCGATTTCGAGCTACGTGTTATCTAGTTATTATTATTTAATTTAGAAATACAGGAATGTGACTCGCATAAAATAAAACCACCTGATCATGTCAATCAGCTGTTTTTAGTAAAAATGTCCATAACGATAACATGGACACTTTGAAGGGCTGTATGACAGAAATAGAATTTTCCCAGACTTGTGACCAGCTCCAATCGATCCCTCGTGGCCAAAACCCACCTCCAATTTAAAAAAAAAATCAAAAATCCTCAGACAAAAAAATGTTGCCGTTAAAATAATGTTTGTTTTAGAGAACTATATTTGTATAATATTTTTTATTTAGGTTGTTGAAATTTTGAATATTAACTAGAAAAGTTGGAATAGATATGTTCATCTCCAATTATCAGATTGACAGCAGATTGATTAGCTTGTTTTGACAACTACCATAAATTTGTCAAAACATATGAGAAGCACCTGTTAAATTAGTGTTACTGATGGTATAAGAAGCGACCCCGCTACCGAGTGAGCAGCCACAATTGAAGATGAAGCTGAGGATCTCATGGATCTTTGCAGTTATCAGATATTAATTGCTTAGATTTTAATCGTGTAACAGCAGACACTTTACTTATATCTTTTAAGTTTCTTGGACAATTGTTTCATATCTTAGCAGTGTACAGATTTCAATTTCTTTCAGTAGATGCATTTAATGATGAGTTAAAAACGTATTTTAATGAAAAAATAGTATTTTTAGAACCATGAGTAACATATTTTTGGTAGGGGATGTCAACATAAATTTATTAGATTGTAATATCTCCACTGATAGTTATAAAATATTGCTAGCAAGTAACGGATTTGAAAGCCTTGTCAATGAGCCGACCCGAATAACAGAGCGATCTGAAACCTGTTTAGATCACGTTTTCGTACGAGTAGGGAAACAGCATGATTGAGGTGGATGCGTCTGTCGTACACGCGCACATTACAGATCACTCGCTGATAAGAGTCGTGGTGAGCGTGGCGGCGGCGGGGACGGCGGCGGCGAGTGGCGATCCTGGGTCGTCCCCTCCCCCCGCCGTGCCTCGCTGCCGCACCGACTACGCGCGGCTCAGTCAGCTGTTGGCCAACACTGACTGGTCTGCCGTGTATAGCGCGACTGATGCTTCAACTGCCTTTGATATTTTTTTCAACATTTTAAAGCAATTTATTAACGAGCAATTTATTAAGCAGTAAAGTACAGCTGTGTGGATCAAATGAAGTCACAAAATTAAAGCCATGGATAAATAATCTAGTTTGCCTGAAAATTCAGAAAAGAAATAAAATCTTGAAATTAGTAAAAAAACACCCAAACAATGAAAATTTGAAACAATATTTGAAACAAGATATAGAAATAAGCTCCATACTGAAATAAAGCAACTTAAGGACAATTTTTATAAGCAAAAATTTGAAACTTGTAAAGGCAATTCTAAGGCAACTTGGGATTTATTAAATGAAGTAACTGGACAGACAAGGGCTAAGGAAAATTCTTTTAAAATAGAATTTAATGATGTATTAGTAGACGATCCATTGACTGTTGCAAATGAGTTTAATAAGTATTTTTCACACATAGTCAACAACTTAGATTTAAAACCCTTAGACACCGATGACACTTTTTATTCATTACACTATAAAGACATTTTTAATAGTCCAGTTCAAGTTAGATCATTGTTTATTGACCCTGTTTCGCCTGACGAATTGATTGCTGTAATAAAAGCTTTAAAAAATAACACACTCTCAGGAATTGATGGTGTAAATTCCTGTTTGATTAAAGAAATTTCCTCGAATATTTTGCTTGTTCTTTTATTTATAATTAACTATAGTTTTGAGAGTGGTATTTTCCCAGCCTCTTTAAAGAGTGCAGTAGTTGTTCCAATTTTTAAGAGTGGCTCAATATTAAAATGCAATAATTATAGACCGATATCTCCTTTGTCTTCCTTCTCAAAGATATTTGAGAAAATAATGAAGAAAAGACTAATTTCATTTTTAGAAAATACTGCCTTTTTTAGCAAAAAACAATTTGGTTTTAGAGCTGGCATTAATACGGAAAATGCATTGTTAAATTTTTTGACAGATGTTTATGAGGGGTTAATTGAAAATAAATGTGTAAGTGGGTTATTTCTAGACATCAAAAAAGCTTTCGACTCTGTAAACCACAAAATATTGCTACAAACATTATATAAAATTGGGGATAGGGGGGTTGCGTACAACTGGTTTGAAAGTTATTTATTAAATAGAATACAATGCGTACAAATCAATTTGACTTTGAGTGAAACTGAAATTACAAAAACTGGGGTTCCCCAAGGTTCGGTATTAGGGGCAATACTATTTATAATATATATAAATGATCTTTGTCAAGCGAATTTTCATGGAAATTTAACTTCTTTTGCTGATGACACAGCGCTTTGCTATTCAGAAAATAACTGGGATTTAGTTCAAAGGGCAATGCGTAAAGATCTTGAAGCTCTCCAGTGGTGGTTTACCGTTAACAATTTATTGCTGAGCCCAGAAAAAAACTAAATATATTAACTTCAGTCTCAAGAAAAACATTAATTTTTCTGATAGCATTAAATATAAATGTTCAGATTGCCTAGACAAAAATATTTGTTGTATTGAAAAATATGCCGTTGTAGATAAAGCTAATAATATCAAATATCTTGGTCTTTATGTTGACAGTGAACTAAATTGGAAAATACACACAAAAAACTCAAAGAAAAAATACAAAATTTGTTAAGATACTTTTATTTTTTTTTAACTCAGTAATAGTCATGTTCTACGAATGTTATATTTTCCCCTAGTACAAAGCAGACTTGATTACGGCATAGTTTTTTGGGGAAACACTTACGAGTTATATAAAAAACCTTTATTTTTACAGCAAAAGCACATATTACGATTGATTACAGATAAAAAAAGGTTCGAGCCATCAAAACCACTTTTCATATCACAAAAAATACTTCCACTCAAAATATTTATTCATTTTTAAAGTTCTTAAGCTATTTTATCTCAAAAGTGGGAATAATCCGCGAAATGAAAATGATTATAGAAAAAAACTCAGATATGCTAACCAGTTTTTAGTTCCAAAGCCTACAAACATATTTTATACTAAAACTTTTAATTTCATTGCTCCAAAAATCTTTAATAAACTACCAGAAAATATAAAAAATGCTTATAATATTGGAAGTTTTTTAAGGAAAGTAAAACAATGGTTATTTCAGTTGGAAGATGTAGATAATTTGTTGCAAATTCAATTAGGTTAATTACTTTAAGGTCATGGTAGGTAGGGGTATTTTAATATTTTATATTATTTTAAATACACACTTTGGAGGGCTGTGCCACGCAGGGACTACGCATTGTATGCAATGAGCTTTGACGGCACCTGGGGAGACCAACTCTGGAGGCTGGCCCCCGGAGAGGTGCCAGAGCCGCCTGCTGGCGTAAGTGCGGTGTGCGGTTTGCAGGATCAAACGGGTATAATAAATCAAATAAATGTCAATAAGAGTATTAATTTTAATACCATTCATAATTATATTTTGTAATTTTATTGTAAATTCGCCTTATAAAAGAAATATTTTATAAGGCATTCAATTTTGTTTGTATTATTTATTTTTAGTTATATGATTAGGAGACCAAATATGTTTATTTTATTAGTTTAGTTCTGAGCGTTTTTACTATATATATATAAATGAAGGAATCTCAAAAACAGGCACTGCCTAATGAGGCCCTATTTTATTTTCTCTTTACTATTTTTTAAATATTTTGTAACTGCCTGGCAAGTGAGGACATTTTATTTTTGTTTTGTTTAGAAGAAACTTTCTGGGTTGAAATACCTTTGTTGTATAGAAGTTAGATGTATTTTCTGTTTGTAAAAATGTTTTTGTTGTTATTAAGAAAATCAACATTTATTCTATTCTATTCTATTCTATTCTATTCTAGTTATCCTCTGGAATAAGCAATGATTATTAATTAGTTATCTGACCGGAGTTTTCAGTCACGCAAAAGTTTAGGCTGTTTGAGACAGATTTCATGGCTATCGACACTTTTTCAGTTTTTTTACTTTCTTCCTCTGTACATAGTATAATGGTATGAAGAGCGATTGTTTTTGAAAAAATTTTAGAATTTGAGTTGTTAGTGGGAGTACTTGTTTTAGTGATCCCTGAATCAAAAAAAGTTACTTTCGTAGTGGTGTCTGTCCGTCCATGTGTGTGTGGATGTAAACAAAACTAAAGAAGACAACAAATGGTCCAAATTTCATGAAATTTGGCGTGTAGCCGTAATACCACTAGACATTTTTAATTTTTTTAATTTTTAAGGGTATGTAACTTTATAAAAAAAAAACAATAAAAATCCAAATTACAACGTTTAAAAAAATAACATTTTTCCTAAACAGCTCTATTTTGTTAAAAATTTCATGGTTTTCAATGCTTACAAACAAAATTACACCACCTGCAAAACTGTAAACGTTTAGGATGAAAAATTATGGGGACTTAAGTGTGAAAAAATTCAATTTTTTCAAATTTACTTCAAATCATAAAAAATAATCAATATATATATGCAACCATAAAAGTTTGCATGAGAAAAAAATAATCTAGGATTTATAATTATTATTCTACATCAACCGGTTGCGGAGATAACTGATACCTTCATTTGGCGGTAAACGCCGTACTTTGTCTCTTGTTATTCTTATGGCAAATATTTAAAAACTGATGCTCTGTTAATTACTAATATTTCCATGACAGTAAACCTGCATTCTCATTTCCCATGTTAACCTTACAGGAAATAAAAATAATTAGTATCGGGGGGCCTGTTGCACAATAGGTTACAAGTTGATAATATCAGAAAATCTTCCAAAAAGAGTTAGTAGATCACTGATATTGTTAGGCCCAGGAAACTGACAGATACTTTTTCCCAAAGGTAATCAACAATAAAATAAAACAAATTTACAATTAAATACATATCAAGTTTGTTCAAAATTGGTTAATAAATAATGGAGATAGATATCGGTTTTAAAATATCTTCCATAAGAATAATGTTATATAACATATGTTATTTACCAACAAACGTCAATTTTTTCAATTAATCAAAATATCAATTTCCTCCACAACCAGTTAACATAGACCGACAATGCAAAATACTGGGTTATTTATTTTTTTCAAGCAAAATTTTATGGTTGAAATAAGTCAATTTTCTTTAAAAATAAAAAGGTTTGTGTTTTTTGAAAAAAAAATTTTTTACAATAAAATATACCAAAAACACCATTCCTTCTGAGTTTTAGATATACAGGGTTCAGCTAAAGACTGGAATATATGAGAAAACTTCTATATTATTTTGTTCAATGTAAAGAAACTTTTCAGTTGTATATTAGTCATAAATATAAATATTTTAATGTGCTTTAATGTGACTGCGTTGGAAGTCTTGAAATTCTTAAACTAAGCATGCCTTAAGTAGTGCCTCATTTTAAAGGTTTTATTTAGTAGATCATAATAGCGCAAACTGCGTCTCAATAAGTTAATTCATTCAGAAGTTACAGCTCCTTAAAAATTTTAATGTTGGCCATTAAGCTAAAGGCAAGGAGAGCAGTATAATTATTAATAAAAAACT
The DNA here is from genome assembly GCA_035578135.1 of Flexamia atlantica. Lineage (NCBI taxonomy): Eukaryota > Metazoa > Arthropoda > Insecta > Hemiptera > Cicadellidae > Flexamia > Flexamia atlantica. Next base: position 20,906,815 of record JAQJVK010000013.1, on the reverse strand, counting down.
TGGAACAACGTAATTTAATTGTAGATTTTTTAATATGTCAAACTATCCTTATTAATGAGAAATACATGTACCTAAAACTAAACTACAGTAAAACCTCACTAACTCGACTATTTGTGGACCCAGAGGTTGTCGAGTTTGGGGATTGTCGAGTCATCCATAGAACATGGGAATTTTTAATGGGTTTTAATACATAAACACATCACAGATTTTAGTTTAGCATATAAATGTATTGCTTACATGAGCACTGTTATGGAATTTTCTGTGATCTGTCCAAGGCTTTTGATAGTGTCAACCATAAACTATTATTGGCCAAGTTAAATTATTACGGTTTTAAGGGCAAATCTTTGAACCTATTTGAATCTTATTTGTCGAAGAGATTTCAAAGAGTAAAAGTAGTTGACCAAAATAAGCATGATAGTTACTCAGACTGGAAAGAGGTTGGCTGTGGGGTACCGCAGGGCTCAATACTCGGACCTATTCTATTTTTACTTTACATAAATGATTTACCTCTCAACATAAACACACCTCTTTATCTATTTGCTGACGATACAACGTGCATAATTAAGGAAACCACCAAAGATTTAGCAAACATACAAGTAATGAACATTCTTCAGGAAATTTCTGTTTGGCTCTCTCAGAACGGTTTAAATTTAAATTGCTATAAGACCAAGATTTTATCTTTTACAACTAACAAAACAAGGCTGATCTAAGTGAGGAATTTTTTATTCCAAATAATGAAATCAGTTTAAACTTACATAGCGTCAACTTTTTATGATTTAATTTAAGCGATAATTTAAAATGGCAGGAACATATATCAGTTATTCAAAAGAAACTTAGTAAATCTCTCTTTGCCATTCGAACAATAGCAAGGATAGCTGATGTAAATACAAGCCTCCAAGTTTATCACGGCTATTTCTTATCAATCGTTAGGTACAGTATAATTCTGTGGGGAGGAACATCTAAAATAGATTAAGTATTTAAATTTCAAAAACAAGCTATATGTGCAATATTTAAGTTAAACTACCGGGAATCATGCAAACCACTTTTCAAAAATCATAATCTGTTAACTGTGCCGGCTTAATATATTTTTGACTTATTGAATTTTTTTAATAAACATCCGATATACTTTAGTAATAGCAATCTGGGAACACAAGGAACGAGAAATATAAACACACTGCAGTACCCAAAACACAGATTGGCATTGTTTGAAAAAGGTCCACATTATATGTCCATAAAGTTATTTAATAATTGCCTTGTAGAACTGAGGAAAGAAGCCAAGAAATGTACAGTCATAAAAAAATTAAAAGACTAATTATTGCAAACCTTTCCTTATACAGTTAATGAATTTATCGCCATTTAAGTAACTAACCAAATGTAAAATTTCAACATTTTATTAATTTGTTATTTTTTTATAAAATTCAAACTATAGGATCCTATGTAGATATTAAGTAAAAGTGTGTAGTAGTTAAGTAAATGAATGACGTGTCACCTGTTAAATGAGCTATGCTCAATTATTAATGTTATGTGATGAATAAAGAGTTTGAGTTTGAGTTTGAGTTATGTTTTGAGTGAACGATCTTTAAAGGCATGTCAAATACTCAACAATTAAAACTATGTTTTCTGAAAAAAATGCTTGATTGAATATTCCCTGTCAGCTGTTGGAGTGTCGAGTTACACAGACTGTTGAGTTATCAAGTGTCGAGTTAGTGAGGTTTTACTGTACATCGTTCCAAGCGCTTTATTAGTGATTAGACTTTTCTCCTTAGTTTTAGCCTAAAGTTTAAAGGCCAATATTAAAATCTTTGAGGAGCTGTAACTTCTGATTGGATTAACCTTTTGAGGCGCGGTTTGAATTGATATGATCTACTAATTATGACCTTTAAAATGAGGTGTAACTCAAGGAATGCTTACATTTAAGAATTTCAAGACTTCCAACGAGGGGCGTCCCCTCATCGTGCCAAAAACTAATAAAATATGCCAAAATATTTCTATTTGCAACCGATACACAACTGTAAAGTTTCATTACTTTCTACAGAATAATATAAAAGTTATTTAATGTTTTCCAGACTTTTGCCGAACCCTGTATCTATGTATAGAATATATTTATATTTATTTATATTTAAATATGTGTCTATGAGCACAATAGCGCAATCAAAAATGGTCCAATCGGAATGAAATTTGCCACAGGCATGTGAAGTAGTAATTATTGGGACGAGTTTGAAAATTAGCATGATCAGACCATTGCAAGGGGGGTAATGGGGGTCCCAAAAAATGGGGTTTTATTGGATTTGATATAGGGAAAAATCAAATTAATCTAACTTTAGGTTATACCCAAATTGTATTCAGACTCAAAAAAAAACAAATAATTTGGTATAATGAATCATTGCTCTAGCTGTGTCTATTGGTTACCGAGGTACTGAGAGTGGTAAACATAGTACAATGTCCCAATGTTAACCTTATGGGAAATAAATAATTGTTTATTTTAAACATATCTGTATGAAACTTGGTATGTGTCTCATCTAATTGATATCTCCTTGATTTTTGCTAAATCTCTGAATTTCATATTTCCATGGCAGAAAGCCTGCGTACTCATTTCCTATTTTAACCTCATAAAAAATTTGTGAATGCTCATTTTAGGATTCAAGTCAAATTTACTTGATTTGTGGCTCCGTCTAAATGATTTATTTAAGCATTTGAAATTTGCTGAGTATGCAGGTCTGCTGCAACAGTTTTTTTCTCTCTCCTCTCCTTTGCGCCCCTAGGCAGGTGCCCTCTGTGCACAGTTATAGAATCGGGCCTTTCATCAACACACACCTGTTAATGTCAAGTTCCTCGGAAAGGTGGTCGGCGATGGGTGTGGCAAGATGGGCCTACCTTGCTGTTAAGAGGGAGGAGTTGAGCCCTGCGAAGGTGGACTTTATTGTTCCGTCGTCACGAAATTTAAGGGGGTTACACAATTAGATGAAAGAAGATTTTGCATCAAGTTACCAGCTGAAATGACTGGTCAAAAGACCCGATAGGAAATAGGGATGACCTGCTTGTAACTAACAGCTATCAAGTGATGAGTGAAAATAAAGCTATAAAAATAAAATTTTAAATCTTTCTATATTCTTTAAATTTTACCTGCTACAAGTTTTTTTTATTAAGTTATATCTCTCTGAGGAACCCACAATCAGGTTGAACATGAAGGTTTTTGTCAGTAATAAGCTTTTGGTGGGTCGGGTAAAAATCTTAAACATATTGAGAAGCATTTTCAGGGGCTGCTCAAAAGTTAACGGCTGATGTAAAGTACCTGTACCGGTACCATAAGCCAATTATTTTACTTGAATAATGATTTAAATGGAAAAACCAAATACTTTACTGTGACGATGCTGTAATAATAACATATTATCCATAATCCCAAAATAATATTCGGCTAATATTTCCTCCAATGAAAAATATTAACGTAGTATCCAGTTTAACTGATCAGCAGACAAGAGGATGGTAATAATCCACGTCATTAGTTCTGTTTACCGTTTCATCCCTTCCAGTCAACAATACATAGGGTGATAAGGTTACAATATAGCAGTTAACACTGAATTTATTACCTGTGTTATTTTTCCGTCTTGACTGTCCTATGCCTTACAATCTCAATCACACAAAAAGTATGATTACTTCCCACAATGACCATCCAAGGGCTACTTTAACTACCTGTATTCTACGGTTCCATTTAATTGAGGTGAAACTTTATTATGTAGGTGCCACAGTACTGAAGTGTACTTTTATTAAGGACTATTATTAGTCTTTTAGCGAATTTTAGCGAATTTCCCCTTATGGGGAAGTAGCTATTACCGTAGGCGGCACGGTAAGACTTAAGCGCGGGACCACCGTAACTTTTCATTTTGAGGTCCCCAGACCCCAAAAACACCGTTCGTTCATTTTCATATATATATATATATATAGCGATATATATCAGTCCGTCGGCGCGAAAGCTTTTGTGAAAAAGGTCCGTTCTTGATGAAATTTAGAACAAACGTGTAAAGCATCATTCATGACTTCGAGTTCGAAAACCAGCAAGATTGGTTTACTCTAAGAAGGTTTTTTGGACGAAATAAAATTTATTTTCAAAATTTAGCACCTTTTCACTAGTTATTTTTAAATTTAACTGTCAAAATTGAAATCAGCTTAAAAAACAAACAATTTAGCATTTTGAATTATTATTCTACGTCAATCCGTTGCTTAGATATTGAATAGTATTAGATGTGCTAAACACAGTATGTTGTCCAATATTATTTTTAATTTTTCCCTCCAAAAAGTATAGTCTTGATTTTTATGTTGAAAATTTTTTATGATTTGGAATGAAGTATTCAACCCAGTTCCACCAGGTTTGTGGCAGATCGCACCAAGGTCACACAGGTGTTAATGTTTACAATGTGACAGTTCGGCACTCTGCTCTGACCTATGTAACACAACTTTAACATGTACCAGTCTCTAAACCCTAAAACCATCATTTTACATACATGAAAAATACATTCATGATCATTTCATGGCTAAATTTTCATGATTTTAAGATCAAATGAAACAAGTTGCAAAATGTATAACATTCCATCTAATGAAGCTAAAACTCATCCTAAAAACCTTAAAAGTAAATTATGTTTTTATAATATTACTAAAAATCCTATTGCTCGAAATCGAGCAATTGTTATGTATTGATTTCAAAATAAAAATAATTATGGTTCAGTATTCTAGAACTATTTTATTAATTACATGGTTGAACTTCCTGTTATTCTGGAATCTTTTACAAAAGCTTTTTAAAACTAAATTTAAGTAGCGTATGACCCGTCTTAATCTCAAACCGAACTAAAATGGTTCAATAAATCTACTTATAATCAATGTTAAGTCTGTTTCTTTTTTCTTTTATTTATATTTATATTTATATTTATATTTATAGAATTTATACATAAGAATTTATTCCTCCTTTTAGTATTTTTCTTTGGAATATAAACATATGTAAATATTAAAATCTTCACACATGTGATTCCAAATAAATGTTTTTAGAGGTAGTGAGGTCTAAGAAGAAGCTTGGGTGTTTACAATTAAACCCAGATGAACTTGGATTTTTACAGGAGGGGAAATAAATATTTGCATATGATCAATTGATTCAACAACGAATTTCTTATGTCAGTCATGTGTTACATGCTAAACAAAAAACATGTCACCTGTTTATTGATTGTTATTCAAAGAGCAAAACATTGTTTCTCATATCAACCCACATTTTGTTTTGGTTTAGTATTTTTTATCTACCAGACTAGTAGCGTAATCACATGGCTTTGTTTACTTCCACGTCATCAATGATTTCTTCCCCTCCTCTGTTGAAACTTCAAACTCAAGCTTCTTCTCAGACCTCACTACCTCTAAAACTGAATTCTGACCTTAAGTATGTATTAGGATAATGGTTTATTTATTTACATCTTCCATCAACTGAAATGCCTCCAGCTGTACATGCAATGGTTTAAATTCCATTAAAAACATATGGCTTTGCTGAAAAACTTTGTTTGCTCCAATCAGCTGCTTTATTTGAAATTTCTATTCCCTTGTTAAACCTTTTGGACTAATACAAAACTTTAAGGGCGTCTAGGGCTCTTCCCTTTAGTCAAACCTTTTTTTAAATTTATTTCCTGCAAAACTGCACGCCAAGCTCTTTCCAATGACATCAAAAACATGAAAATCGGTTCAGTAGTTTAGGAGGAGTCTTTGTAACAAAAAAACTGCTCGTGTATTAAATAAGTACTAGTAAACCTGTTGCTCGAAATCGAGCAATTGTTATGTGTATTGATTTCAAAATAAAAATAATTGAGTAGCTCAAGTTGCAATTGACAAATATATAGTGGGTGGGCGTAATAAATAGTACAGTAAAAACTAACATTGTCTGAAAAAAATTAGCCCCACCTTGAAACTTGGTATATAGGTCATCTTTAGGCTCTAGTTGAAGAATCCGATGAGTCCATAAAAATTCAGGGGGTGGAAGGCCCCTTTTTCGAGGGGGGAAGGGGGGGAAGGTTGTATTTTTTTGTAAATTCAATAACTCCAGTGAAAAAGGTCCGATCCATTTAAAATTTGGTGTGGGCTTTTAAAACAGTATAGTTTAACACTACATAAAAAATAAATTCCATCGTGGCATCCTAATGGGTCCAAAGGGGGGATTTAACACCTCAAAAAAGGGTTTCTTAATATTTTGGTATCCAAAAACTAAAATTATGAAAATATTTTTTTATTTTTTGAATTCAGCTCAAAAAATCAAACAATTTAGTATTTTTAATTATTACTCTATGACCATTGGTTGCCGAGATATTGCAATTGGTAAACACAGTACGTTGTCCAATATAACCACAAAATATACAGAAACTTATAAATCCCGCTTATTTTTTATCATTTATCAACGATATTTTGTATTTAGCTTCTTATAGTTGAGTTTTAATGGATTATGGCTTATAAGTCCCACTTTTCTTCATCCCCTTGTCAGCAAACCTACATACTCATTTCCTATGTTATTTAAATGGGAAAAAACTGTGATGTGTCAATTTCTCTTATATTTCCGGTTCTAATGACAATAATAAAACAGTTTTAGACTTATTTTACTAGGAAAATCTTTGGCTTTCAGAATAACCAATAACGGATTAATTTGGTTGGGTTTAAGGCTAGTTGAAATGCTATTATCAATGTTGTATTTTTTTAACTATTTTTGTTTTTGATTGTTAATATTGAATATCTCAGCTCTTAAGAAAGAGAATGCATTTGTTTTAGTCTTGAATTGCTCTGTAAATTATTTTCTCTCATTTGACCTATAAATCATGTAGATTGGTTGATATTGAAGGGAGTTGTAATGTTTTATCGTCATAAAAACAAAATTTTTCAAAAATATTATTTTTAATTAAGGGTTTATAGCTCCTCTTAAAATTAACGGTTTCAAATGATCTATAGCTTCAATGAAAGCCAATGGTTCACTGAATGATTTAAGACCATAACAAACGTTTTATCTCCTTTAGAACAGGAGGTATCATCCTATCACTGTAAGTAAAACTTTTAAAAAATTTATTTGTTCATTGAATTACGCATTATAACTGAGCCAAGCCAAAACCAATTTGATCGAATAATAGCTCGTTTTAAAGCTGATACATTCCTGTTTAATTTGAGGCCTAAACTAACATCTTATCTCCTTTAGAACCGGAGATATCACCCTTTCACTGTAAGTAAAACTTTAACAAATATTTATTTTTGATTGAATTACACATTATAACTGAGCTAAACCAAAACCAATTTTATCGAATAATAGCTCATATCAAAGCTGCTACATTCCTGTTTAATTTGAAACCAAAACTAACTTTTTATCTCCTTTAGAACCGAAGGTATCACCCTTTCACTGTTAGTAAAACTTTAAAAAAATTATTTTTTTCGTGAATTACGCATTATAACTGAGCCAAACCAAAACCATTTTTATCGAGTAATAGCTCATATTAAAGCTGCTACGTTCCTCTTTAATTTGAGACCAAAACTAACTTTTTATCTCCTTTAGAACCGGAGGTATCACCCTTTTACTGTAAGTAAAACTTTAAAAAATAATTTTTTTAGTTTAACTACGCATTATAACTAACTGATCCAAATCAAAACCAATTTTATCAAATTATAAGTTAAATGAAAGAAACTAATTTACGGAGCAATTCAAGACCAAAATAAATGCATTCTCTTTCTTAAGAGCTGAGATATTCATTATTAACAATTAAAAAAAAACTTAAAAAATACAACATTGATAATAGCATTTCATCTAGCTTTAAACCCAACCAAATTGAGCTGTTAATGGTTAATCTGAAAGTCAAAGATTTCCCCAGTAAAATAGGTCTAAAACTGTTTCGTTATAGTCATTAGAACCGGAAATATAAGAGAAATTGACATATCGTAGGTTTTTTCCATTTAAATAACATAGGAAATGAGTATGTAGGTTTGCTGTCAAGGGGATGAAGAAAAGTGGGACTTATGAGCCATAATCCATTAAAACTCAACTATAGGAAGCCAAATATGAAATATCATTGATAAATGATAAAAAATATTTATAATTTACTGATTTATAATGTACGGGATTTATAAGTTTCTGTATATTTTGAGGTTATATTGGACAACGTACTGTGTTTACAAATTTCAATATCTCGGCAACCAATGGTCATAGAGTAATAATTAAAAATACTAGATTGTTTGATTTTTTGAGCTGAATTCAAAAAATTAAACACACTTTTCATAATTTTAATTTTTGGATACCAAAAAATTAAATAACCCATTTTAAGGTGTTAAATCCCCCCTTTGGACCCCTTAGGATGCCACGATGGAATTTATTTTTTATGTAGTGTTAAAATATACTGTTTTAAAAGCCCACATCAAATTTTATATGGATCGGACCGTTTTCACTGGAGTTATTGCATTTACAAAAAATACAACCTTCCCCTCTTCCCCCCTTCCCCCCCTTCCCCCCTCGAAAAAGAGACCTTCCACCCCCTGAATTTTTATGGACTCATCGGATTCTTCAACTAGAGCCTATAGATGACCTGTATACCAGGTTTCAAGGTGGGGCTGATTTTTTTCAGTTTAGTCTTTTTTGGACAAATTTTACTGTACTATAAATTTGACACCTTATTATTTTAGCAGATTGGATCTTACCTTTCCTATCCCCTGGAAATATTCTACAAGGCCTCCCGTCCATGATTCAAGAACTGAAATGGCCGCGATTTTGAATTTTATAATGCACTCTATTTTAGCCGCCTGCGAGGAAATATTTTAAAAAGCTTTCTTTGCTTGCATCTAAAGCCATTTATACCAGGTTTCAAGGTGGGGCTGATTTTTTTCAGTTTAGTCTTTTTTGGACAAATTTTACTGTACTATAAATTTGACACCTTATTATTTTAGCAGATTGGATCTTGTACCTTTCCTATCCCCTGGAAATATTCTACAAGGCCTCCCGTCCATGATTCAAGAACTGAAATGGCCGCGATTTTGAATTTTATAATGCACTCTATTTTAGCCGCCTGCGAGGAAATATTTTAAAAAGCTTTCTTTGCTTGCATCTAAAGCCTATAAAGAATATTTGTGCCAAGTTTTATGGCCCAAAGTCTAGTAGTTTTTGAGATAGTAAGCTTTGAAAGCCGAAAATGGGTGGCATTTTGAATTTCACAATATACCACATTCAAGCCTTATGAAAGAAAATATTGCAAAACCCTTTCTTAGTACGCATCTAGAGCCTGTAGAGAATATTTGTGCCACGTTTCATGGCTCTAAGCCTTATAGTTTTTGACAAAATGTGATCAGTCAGTCAATGGTTTTTGGCTTATATATATTGATAAAATGAATAAAGAAAAATACCCCCGTTGTAGCAGACCTGCATACTCAGCGAATTTCAATTGTAAAAGAACATAGTTCAAGCCAACATTGCGAGAATTGACATGTTTTTGTAAGCTCCATAAGAATAACATGGGGAATGAGTATGCAGGTTTGCTGCCACGAAAAAAGGAAATATTGGTGATTTTAGACTATTAAACATTAGATCTCATTTAGATGAAGCCACAAACCAAGTTTTATCAAGATATGTTGAGAAATAAGCGAGATATAGAATTTTACTTATTTCCCATAAGGTTAACATTGGGACAACGTACTGTGTTTACCACTTTCAATATCTCGGTAACCAATGGACATAGAGCAGTGATTCAAAATACTAAATTGTTTGTTTTTTAGCTGAATTCAATGTTGCAAACGAAAATTCGATAACTTTTATTTTTCTATATAAAAAACTCAAAAAACCCATTTTTGGGGGGGTTTATCCCCCTTTACCCCCCCTTCCGGTGGTCCGATTGGGCTGGTTCACGAACTCGTCCGAGTGATTGCCACTTTACACGTCTGTACCAAATTTCATTAAGATCGGACCATATTTACGGCCGCTATCGTGTTAACAGACATATACTTGATCAGACTGGGTACTTGTCTGATAACTGCTTTTACAGCCTCTCTGAGTACCTGAGCCACAACACGCAGGGGCATTGATGAGTTGTGCTGGTTTTCAGCCAATGTTTTGGTTTTCCCAGTTGGCAGTTTTAAGTTTTATTCTATGACCTGTACAGTAGTTTTAAGGTAATTTGCATAATTAAAAAGGTTTATATTTGTTTGCTTTGACTAGTCTACTGCCCAAGCAGACTCTGCATGTAAGGGTGTTTTTAGACATTGTTAATAAATAAATAAATATATATATATATATATATATATATATATGTATATATATATATATAGATAAAAATTCGAACGAACGGTGTTTTTTGCTTCTGGGGGCCCCAAAACGAAAAGTTATCATGGTCTGGGTCTTAAGTCTTACCATGAGTACTACGGTAAAAGCTTCTTCCCTATAGGGGAAATTCGCTAATAGGGGAGTTTATGAATAGCTATTACTACTTGCTGCAAGTCAGCATCTAATAAGAAAGATTGTTTCATATTGCGTTCAAAACTTATCAAAATTGGTCCAGGAAAAAATAAACAAGCAGCTAAACAAGCTAAAATAAATGTCAATCAAGAAATAGAATCAAATTAAACTTTCCCACTATGTAAACAGATTGAATGAAAATAGTAAATTCTACAAATAGATGATACATATTGTAAACATTCTATAACCTATAAGATTATCACAAATAAAAACAAACAATATTGTAAACAAACGCAACGTGGCGATTTGACAGTTCGGAGGAAATTTATACAAATACCATATGTAACCAACAATGTGTTCAATGTGACTTGTATAAAAAATGTTGATGAGATGATCTAGAGGCACGTCGTGTCTCGTCGCCAAGTCCAGCAGACGACGAATGAACGACATGAGTGCCTATATTAACAGCGCAGATTAGGAGCCGATTTTTCACTTTTCAAAAAAGAAAATTAGAGCCTTAATTTGAGATCAATTTGCTTCAACATGATAAACTGGCAAAAAAACATCAAAAACACGACAGTTTCTTTTAAAGACGTCTAATAAGTTAGGAATAAATGTTTAAAGTGACCAAAAAAGTTACCGGTTTAGCACTTTTGAGCGAATCTTCCACATCGTTTTGTTCAAACAGCCTAGCGACTTTATTTCTCATCAGAACTGAATGGAACTTCACACTCACTCCTACTTTTTCTCGTAGTAGTGCCTTTTGATAGCCTGAACAAAGTTTGAAAGCACTATATATTATAATTTCTCTTTTGTAAAAAAACAACCGACTTCAAACTCTCTAAAAAGTATGAAATAATTTTATTTTATAATTCAAATTTTGTAATATCCAAGCTCACGTATTTCAAGTCGGCGCGGCTCCATATTGCATCTTAGCTATGTATGTTCTTGGCAGAATAGCTCAAGTTTGAATAACATTTGAAGAATGTATTTGTTGAATGGCTTACATGAATGTAACATTAAAATAAAATTTGTGTGGTAATTTCATATAAATAGAGAGAGGAGAGTTTTAAATTCGTACTAGAGAATTTATTTGTGGTCTATAATAGTTTAAAATTTGAATTTTAAAGCAAAATGTTCGAGTTGACGATTGAAAGTTTAGCCCGCAAATATAATTGAGATCAAACTGAGATATTTAATCGCTACTCACAGTTTAGTGTTTCATATATTGGTAGAGCCGCGCCGACTTGAAATACGTGAGCTTGGATATTACAAAATTTGAATTATAAAATAAAATTATTTCATACTTTTTAGAGCGTTTGAAGTCGGTTGTTTTTTTACCAGAAAGAAATTATTTCATACTTTTTAGTGGAAAGTTTTGTCTTTTATGTTTGTACTACATTGCTGGAATAAATCATTATTCATTATTCATTCATTTCGATTGAATCAATAACAGTTGTGGAATATCATTAATACTCTACTCCAGTTTACTTTGCTGATGACTGAATCACTTAATAGATTACTAAACTGTACTTCTGTTATTGGTTAACTAATTTTTCGGACAGGTCAGGCTATTGTACCACGAAGTCCCAGGAAATTTAGAGTGTATATAGTTCACATTATAATTGGTTATATAGTCTAAAGGTATTACTCATGTGCTATATGAATATGGCCACCTCTTTGAAAAAATCTCATTTTATAAGGGATTTTTGAAAGCAAATTAGGTCTATATACGGACCAAATACATTACTGGCAAAGTCTAAGCTCAATCGGTTCGTAATTTTTACATTTTACATACATTCATATTCATTTTACCTTATAAAACAATAATATACACACGGTAATTCACTATTGGGATTGTAGAAATCACTTAAACAGTTGCTCTCTAACATAGAAAAGTTACTAGACTTTTGAGAGTGTAAAAAAGGGCTGCCATTTTGAAATGGTACAAAGTAGAAACTTGACACTCTGCACAAAAATAGGTCCTATTAGTTAGCACATACGTACCAAGTTTGAAGGTGATATCTTTAGTGGTTCCAAAGTTATGCAAAATCATGTTAAAAACACATCCAGACCGACAGACGGATAACCGAGCATTTTAGTACCCATGTTTAAAGGAACTTTTTTCTTAGTTTTGATGTAAGTAACCATATCCCGAAGTACTGAAGGGGTTTTTATCAACACGCTGTATAAAATATTAATGCGTCAGGGAGGAAAAATTAACAAGATAACATACAAATAAATATAGAAATTTAAGTAACCCTCCATGCTGTGTTTTTTTGCCCCCATGCTTTAATGTTTACTTATTACTTTATTATTTATACTTTATTAAAATTATGTTTTTTTTACTGTAGCGTTATATTGTTTAGTAACTAATTAGTATGCAAATTTTATTCCCCTATCTATTTCTTTACAAACTAAATACGCAATAGGCAATCTTCAATAATCTGGAAAAAGATATTTATTTATTTATTTATTTATTTATTTGAAAATGCTACAAAACAGGCCAAGCCCAATTACATTGCAACATTAATATTTTTACAAGCATTATAAATCTAAATATAAGAGTGGAGAAGATTCAAATGTCCAACATTGCTTCACTTCAGCCTAAACACTTTTTACAGGCCCAAATATAATGAGAAACACTTACTAATTACTCTACTGAATGCAAAACATTACAATATATAATACTGATACTATAAACACTTAAATAAATTAAAATAGACGATATAAAAATAGTTTTAACAACAATAGTTTAGCGTAACACTGGAATTATAACATGAACTAATTAATTACCGGATATTAGTTGAAACTGTTGCAACTGAACGGACGAACGGAAAGAATTTATGGATGAACTAAAAATATCTACATCTGCATTTGATGGAATTTCATTATACAATTTTATCATTGTATTGAGTGGCGCATTGGCACCAATGTTAGTGCGAGAAAACCGGGGGGTGAACAGCAAGCGGGACCGGGAATTGTGGCGAGGAACCGTGAAATTGAGATTAGATAAGAGCGACAAATCGTCCAGCGAACCAGATGCCAGCCTGTGAAGATAAGATAGGGAAGCTACTCTTCGTCTTTTATCTAATGAATCTATTTTGAAGATTTGAAGCAACTCCGAGTAAGATACAACTTCAGTATAATGACCAAACGCTTTGTAGTATAAATATCTCAGAAATCTTTTTTGGACTCTTTCAACATTTTTAATTTGATATGTGTGATGAGGATACCATATCACCGATCCAAACTCAAGCCGTGATCGTACCAAAGAAGAGTAAAGAAGCTTAATTGCATTGACATTACTTAAAAAATTCCCTGACCGTCTAATAAAGCCAAGAATGTTGTAAGCACTCTTACAGATGGAATCTATATGTCCGTTAAAATTAAATTTTGAATCGAAGACAATGCCCAGATCACGTACAGATGACTTTATGTTTAGGGAAATACCACCTAAGTTATAATTAAAGCGAAGAATATTTTCATCGGACTTCTTTGTAAATGGTATAACAGCACATCTATCTATATGAAATTTGAGATTGTCTCTACTCCACATGTACAATCGGTCAATGTCATCCTGTAAAGATTGGCAGTCAGACAAACTACCTACAGCCCTAAACAACTTCAAGTCATCGGCATATAAAAGAAATTTACTAGTCAAAACACATGATTTTATGTCATCAATGAACAATAGGAACAATAAAGGTCCGAGATTTGACCCCTGTGGGACACCTGATTCAGCGTAAAAATCACTTGATGAAAACCCCTCAAAAAACACATATTGTTTTCGGTCGCCCAAATAAGAACAGAATAATTTTATCAGTGGGGTAGACAGACCAAAATAATTTAATTTGCAAAGTAAAGAGGCATGATTAACTTTATCAAAAGCTTTCTCGAAATCAGTATATATGACATCAACTTGACCCCCATAGTCCAAGATTGGAATGCAGTATTCAGAAAAATTCAGTAAGTTGGAGTTGATGGATCTGTTAGTAAAGAAACCATGTTGATGAGGACTAATAAGAGAACTGACATGCCTAAATAAATGCTTATAGATGATCGACTCAAAAATTTTAGCAGGAGCAGATAATATTGTCACGGGCCTGAAATTCCGAACATTTGCTCGGTCCCCCTTTTTGAAGATAGGTACTAATTTACCACGCCGCCAAGCAGAGGGAAAATAGTCTTGTTGTAACGAGAGATTGAATATGAATGATAAAGGACGAACGAATGACTCAGCACACGCTTTGAAAATATATGGAGGTATGTCATCAGGACCACACGATCGCCATATCTCCATATTATTGCCATATTATTGATGTTATTTTTATAACATCGTAATTGGACATGTCATGCACAAAGGAAGAATTTTTATAAAGATTGTTACGTAAAATAAATGAACAAATTAAAAGTTTAAAAGAAACATTTGTCTAATAACATGGAATGATTTAAATTTGTAGTGTATCAGTTATTTAAATAACATAATTTGTTTTAACATTCCCTATAAACAGTTAAAACGACCTAATTTCATATGAACTTATTCATTTTTTACTTTTTAGTTTTTTCCTGGTATCTTCTGATCCGATACCGATACCGGTACTCTGGATATCGATACTTTGGATCCGATAATATAGTGGAATCAATACTTTTCTTTAAAGACTGATTCGGTATCAAATATCGGATTGAAATCGGTATAGGAACATCCCTACCCCCTTACTCCACTTCACTATCCACAGTTTCATATCAGGGGGAAATGAGTGTTTATGAAGCCGAAGCCAAAGTCTAGGTAAAGACCAATGGCGATCGACTTTTAAAATAATAATAACCATCTCCTTGCTAATTTATCTATCCTCTGATGTGAAGAAATATAATTGTTATCTGGCGGTCACCTAAAGCGTACAAAACTAAACATTCAACAAAATCTGAGAAGCTAACTTTTAAATCGCCATATCTCTTTTCGATAAATGAGTATAAAAGGTAGATTTGATAATTTCTTTGACTCACCTGTGTAAACAATACTAAACCTACTATTTTATTAATTTTGTGTTTTATTATTTATAAATGAACAGTTTTATTACAGTCTTTTAACGAGGGTCAGTGCCGCATTCTGGCGGTGGCGCGGCGAAGTAACTCACGATGCGAGCGACGCGCTACAAGCGGCCAACGGCAGAACTACTTGGCCCGAACTATTCATCTGTTCCAATCACAATTATTAATTTTTTGCTGGTGGGTAATTTTAACATTTGAAAAATTAAATTTTGCGCAGTACGATTATTTTACATTAATTTGTTGTTACAATGGAAGCACAAAGCCAGTGGGAAAATCTATTATGGCTTACAAATTAATTTCTGCTAGAACAATTTCAGAATATCCAAAATCATACAGATTGCAAGATCTGTATGATTTTCATGAGCGACGACATTATATCAGCCTCTGTGGCTATATTTTGGACTAAAAGTGGAAAAGAGTACCTGTTATGCTAGTGCATACCATTATTTTAGAATAACTGGAAATTTACTACGTCACACTACGTTTTCCAATTATTATCGCGGAGTAATTTCAGTACGTATCTCGACCGCAAGGGCAACACCGAATTGCCTTTAGCCTCCTCTTAATGTTTTGTTAAAATGGAAGCACAAAGTGGGAAAATCTATTATGGTTTACAGATTAATTTCTGCTAGAACAATTTCAGAATATCCAAAATCATTCACTTCTTGCAGCGGAAAGATATGAATAAATATTTATCGTCATTTAATTATATTCGGGTGTACTGACATGCACTTCACCCAAGGATTTTTTTTCAAAAGTATTGAATCGTATATAAAATATTAAACGCGTCAAAGGAGGAAAATTTAAGAAGATAACATACCAAAAAATTATATAAATTTAAGTAACCTTCCATGTTGTGTTTTTTGCCACCATGTTTTATTGTTTACTTATTACTTTATTATTTATACTTTATTAAAATTAAAATCCATTGTGGTAGCCCCTGAACTGTGAAATTGACTAGAATAGGTTAACATACCTCAACGTCCAACAGTTCAAATAGCAGATGAATCCACTACATGTTTCGAAGTAATAACTCCAATATCAAGCGGTTTTTACAAAAACGTTCATCCGGGTCGGAGTCGTCAGGACACAACAGTTAACACGCACAATACACATAAACATTTAATCGTATACATCATATTCGTACCGTGTTAAATGTGTATGTGTATTGTGCGTGTCAACTGTTGTGTCCTAACGACTCCGACCCGGATGAACGTTTTTGTAAAAACCGCTTGATAATGGAGTTATTACTTCGAAACATGTAGTGGATTCATCTACTATTTGAACTGTTGAACGTTGAGGTATGTTAACCTATTCCAGTTTATTAAAATTATGTTTTATTTAATGTAGCATTATACTGTTTAATAATTAATTAGTATGTCATTTTTATTCTTTACAAACGAAATACCCAATATGCAATCTTCAATAATCCAGTAATAGTTTTAAGATCATAATTGGATATGTCATGCACAAAGGAAGAATTTTTATAAAGATCGTTACGTAAAATAAAGGAGCAAATTAAAAGTTTAAGAGAACAATTTTTCTAATAACATGTATTGACTAAAATTTTTATTGTATCAGTTGTTTAAATAACATTAATTTCTTTTAACATTCCCTATTAACAGTTAAAACAACCTAATTTAATATGAACTTAAATACCGACACCGATACCGGTACTGTCGATATCGATGCTTTGGATCCGATAACATCGGGGTATCGATACTTTTCTTTCAAAATTGATTCGATACCAAATATCGGATCGAAATCGGTATCGTACCATCCCTATTCCATTACTCCTCTACCGATAATAACATTTTGAAAAGTTGAAAAATGCATCAAGCCGAGGCCAAAGTCTAAGTAAAGGCTAATGGCGATCGACTTTTAAAACAATATTCATCTTAGCGAATTTTTCTACTGTTGCTCAGTTCTTAGTTCTTCTTCGTTCTTCATAGTTACAGGGTGCGGTCACCTTGCCCGTACAAAACTCAACATTCAACAAAATCTGAGAAGCTAACTTTTAAATCGCCATATCTCTTTTCGTTAAATGAATACAAAAGGCAGATTTGATCATTTCTTTGACTAACCTGTGTAAAAATTACTAAGCCAACTATTTTATTAATTTTGTGTTTTATTATTTATAAATGAACAGTTTTATTACAGTCTTTCAACGAGGGTCAGTGTCGCATTCTGGCGGTGGCGCGGCGAAGTAACTCACGATGCGAGCGACGCGCTACAAGCGGCCAACGGCAGAACTACTTGGTCCGAACTAATCATCTGTTCCAATCACAATTATTAATTTTTTGCTGGTGGGTAATTTTAAAATTTGAAAAATTAAATTTTGCGCAGTACGATTATTTTATATTAAATTGTTGTTACAATGGAAACACAAAGTCAGAGGAAAAATCTATTATGGTTTACAAATTAATTTCTGCTAGAACAATATTTCAGAATATCCAAAATCATACCGATCTTGCAGCAGAAAGTTATGAATAAATATTTATCGTCATTTAATTATATTCGGGTGTACTGACATGCACTTCACCCAAGAATTTTTTAAACTGGTTCGTTTCGATGGATTTCAAAAATTGCTTTTCAACTACAAACACTGCGCTTAAATTTAAGAGCTTAGTTTTGGTAAAGACTGGAGATTTTTAACATACAGATTCCAAGATTTATTGAATTTATATAATAAATATAAAGTTGAAAACATCAGGTATTGGACAATATTTTCAACACACCATACATTCTTTCATGGACAAATGTACAACATAGTAGACAGACTTAAGTTAACTTAACAGCTATTCTTTCAACCGCCGGCGCCGGTTTCAGCTGATGGAGGAAGCTGTGTAAGTTAAGTTAAACTGCCATGCTGGGTCTCCAACTCGATCTCAAATACTTATCATCAATCATATTCTCATTTTTATATATTTATATCTTTATATTAATAGACAAGCATTTTTCCATAAGGTTTTTGTCCTCCTTTTTTCTCAGCCTGTGTGCAACGCAGCGAACATCTAAGAACACCGATAAAATTGTATTTTTCTGTAGATGTGCACAATCCCATTAAAATTTAATATCGTCTTTTAGATAAGCAGAGAATTGAATTCTAAATTAAAAAAAAAACATTGGCCTAATGAGTTGTCATGGAGGAGATAGAATAACAAAACAGAACTATACATTTGTTACCATATGTAGCTGTTAACACATGCTATGTTTCGTTGAATAAACATTAAATGTAGAAGAAACATGTGAGAGAGAAAACTGGGCAAAAATGTACGCTGTTTTTTTATTTTTTATGTCATTATGTATATATAAAACCAAAACAATGTAAGGAATTCATTAATGACAAGTATTCGTCCAGTAAAAAATCTATCAGAGTTAAGAACAAATTATTATCTTCAAACAATTTAAAGCCAAATTTTTTACTGGGGCATGGAGTGAAAATATAGTATTTGATGAAATCAGGACTATTTAGAGAAGATTGAAGATATCATATTCAAAGGTGTTTCATTTTAGATTTAGGGAGAAAATCAAGTTTGTTCGCTTAAATAAAATTAAGAGATAAACATTTGCTGATATAAAGGGAAGAAAAAGTACATGAAGTTGAGCCTCTACCATACAGTGAACTAACTGACGTGCACCTGGCGTACAAATGGACATTACATTAAAATTGTGTTTTTCATTGGTGGAGAATGTGTAAATATTATACATATTTTAATGATAATGATAGGAAGAGAGGGAGACTGAAAAAGGTCCGAAGGGTAGGGGGGGAAAGTTCCGAAGGGTAGGAAAGGAGGGAAGGGAGATGATAAGAAGAGAATGAAGGAGAAAAGTAGGGAAAAATGGAAAGAAGGTCGAAAGGAAGGGAAGTAGAGAGTGAGGGAAGGAATGAACTGAGGGAAGGAGGGAACTATGGTAAGAGGTGTATGGGATAAACTTATTTTATGACAGAATCTTTACTGTTCTCTGAATCAATAATCAGCTCAGTCTTTAAAAAAATGTGGAATCTTTAAAAAATACTAATTACTATTATAAACCATGCCTTAAATACTAATTATGCGCTAGAGATGAGGTCAATAATTAGTCAAAGATTGAATCTTTCTCTTTAGCTTTTGGTTCCCATTTAGTTATATAATGTGTTTACATGGAAAATGTGTACTATATGAAAATAATTTAGACACGCAAATCTTTGGTGTATGCTAAGATTGTTTTCAAAACTAGCTACCCCTATTTCTTAATTTACCATGCCTTAAATACTAATTATGCGCTAGAGATGAGGTCAATAATTAGTCAAAGATTGAATCTTTCTCTTTAGCTTTTGGTTCCCATTTAGTTATATAATGTGTTTACATGGAAAATGTGTACTATATGAAAATAATTTAGACACGCAAATCTTTGGTGTATGCTAAGATTGTTTTCAAAACTAGCTACCCCTATTTCTTAATTTGAAAATTGGTCGAATTTTCGACCACTGGCGATCTCTAGTTCTCATTATTATCTTACAGAGGAGAAAACTAGGTTAAACTAGGTTGTCTTAACTTTAATTTTAGTTTACTTAATATTTTTTTAGAATGTATTTCAGTCCAAATTATTGTAAAATTGACATTGCTTCCAACTTTAAATGTTATAATAGCAATTAAAATTAATTTAAATTTGAATTTTCACTAAGCAATGTGTCCGTAAATAAATATACAAGTATTTAAATATGTTGTTCTTCCTTTATTTCGTTTTATTTTTTATTTCGTGGTCTCAATAAAAGTTTTCCTAGTTGACGGTACAGACCAGACTCGTGCTCACATAGGCTTCTCTTGCCCATATGTAAGGTGACGTTTACCGCCGTTTAGCGACGTGTCGTCCCCCGTTTAGCGACGTGTCCCGTTGTCCTAACGAACTCTCTCGGGACGCCCATTTGTCCCGTTTTGGCGTTATTGGCAAAAAAATCTTTACATATTATGTTTAAATGTAAAAAAATTTAATAAATTTTTTCGGTTCTTTTGTAGTTTCCTAGGAACCTAAAATGGTTATAAGATTAACTAGAGTCTAGCACATATTTTCAATCTGGAAATGTCTAAAACCCACCAAAATGCTCCTAATTTTTAAAAATTTTCCGGGGGAGACCTCCGGACCCCTTCTCTTAGTGGGGGGTATGGTAATACGCCAACCCCGTAAACAACTCTTAAATAAATTTTTCCGGTTCTTTTGTAGTTTCCTAGTAAC
Organism: Flexamia atlantica; assembly: GCA_035578135.1. Lineage (NCBI taxonomy): Eukaryota > Metazoa > Arthropoda > Insecta > Hemiptera > Cicadellidae > Flexamia > Flexamia atlantica. The sequence goes on along the minus strand of JAQJVK010000013.1, from coordinate 20,886,117 downwards.
TTAAAATTAACGGTAAAGATGAAGCACATATTTTAAATCTGAAAGAGTCTAAAACGCACCAAAATGCTCCTAAATTTTTCAAAGTTTTCCGGGGGAGGGCCCCCGGACCCCCCTCTCTTTGTGGGGGTCCCCAGCACCCCACGGAGGTCGGCGTCCCGTTTTGGCTGCTCCAAAATCTGGTCACCTTACCCATGTGGCATGATCACTCTGTTTCCATTAGTGCTCCTCATTATGTAAAGTTACTTAGGCTAATACGTTAATTAATACCTACAGTTCTGGCCACAGCATTAGGCGGGTGAGTGAGTGCGCTGCTGGCGTTCAAAATTGTTGTTTGGCTAATCATTTACCCATCTGACGTTATAGACAGTTTTGCTCTTTGTTTATGTTCTCCAAATTGATCTAGGGCTAATCATTTAAATATGATGATTAATTTTATTTACTACTGTATTTACTATTTTACTTGTTGACATTTGACTAAAGAACTTAATCTCAAAAGTTTTGAACATTTAAAAGACATATTTAGTCGTTCTTCTTTTACTCATAGTTTCTTTTCGCATCATTTTATTGTTATATAGTTCATTCTCGATGAACCCCTTAACTGAACTCGGTTAATTCATACGCAAGTAAATGTGCTTCTATCTGTTGGTAATATGTCCAACTAATGAAATGTGTAGAGGAGCGGAGCTGCCTCTAACATCATGTCATCATGTACACAGCTGGAGTTTCCATTTTTTGCCACCCGCCTAATCATTACATTTATGATACTAATGATTTTTTAAGCTAAAATGTTAATGGTGTTAAAAACTTACTTACCAAAATATATACACTGACAGATTGATGTTAAATTGAGAAATGTTTAACATAATGTTACTACATATTTTTGGTAAAGAACCAGGGAGTTACAAGGATTTTACGTTTTATCCTAGTCGATACTGTACCACTACTTTAATATCCACTTCATTAGTCAAACGCAATGGGATTGACAGTAGAATACGTTTTAAAGATGTCTGTTATTTGCTGGGCACACATGCTTTGTCGACCCCTAGCCAGTTGGTAGTCAAAAATGTCATTTGACTTGGGAAGAGGGTGATATTACTGTTCAAGTTGTGTTCAACACCTGTCTTGTCAATTATTGTGTTTTGTAACACACAACAGAATTTATTTTATAATCATGTGTCTTGCCTTGGCAAAAATACCCCTCTTGGAATACATTCCAAATGCACACTCAATAGATTTACGATCCCTAGAGTGCCGTTTATTGTACATTTCTTCAACAAAAGAATTGACTCTTCATCACAACACGTCATTTTTCGCGCTAACCTGCGAGCACACTGCTTCCAGACAACGCTGTTGTGGGGCATGTCAGTATCCCGCCATGCAACCAGGTGTACCGGAAGCAACCTGCGAGTAAGCGATTAAGCGAGTAAGCGAGTATGCTAGGCTGCGTTGTGTTTTTACCCTGCTTTGGTCAGAACTGTAGTTTTAAGTTTAGTTTGTTTCTATATTACAGTATTAATTGCATTACGGCTGTTTTGATTGTATTTCCTTGTGTGAATAAACGATTTGACTTTGACTTGACTTGTCCAATAAAGCCACTTCCTCCTTTCCACGAAGCGTTTTCGCTCCATCCGCTAGATTAAGTTATCGCCACGGGTAGCGAATTCGCCGAACACGCTATGCAACCCAATCGTATATACGGCGAATTCGCCAGTAACTTATATAGGGTCCGTTATGATGGGAACTTCTTGGAAAGGAAGAGAAATAGATTGTGAGAGATTCGTTGCGCGACATCTGCTCAACTGCGTCTTCTGCTTGATTACAAGGCCTACATCATTGTTTTTTTAACCATCAGCATACAAGAAACGTTAATGCCACGCAAAAGTGACAGCAAAGTAGCCCCTCTGCCGAGACCCTTTAGGACCAATCTTTACCGCACACCATTTCATTTCCCTTACCCCCCTCTTCTCCCCCCCTTTCTTTTGGTATCCGGGGTTGGCTCTGAAAATTAATGGCAAGAATATGAAACCTCACTTAAGGGACTGATTAAAATTCAAATAATCAAAAATTCGAACTGCACAAATTGTTTTCTTTGAAATTCATTTTTGGTGGTGGTAATTTTATGTTTGGACTTTATCCTGGAGTTTTGTAGGCTTTTGTCATCGCTGATTTGTCAAAATTACTTTCACAACGTTTCGAGATCTGAAATTTGATCCCTTCTGTAAGTAGAAAAGAATCCAACATAACAAGATTTTTAACGCACAGCTAGTATAGCCTGGACGAAAAACATATCTAAAACAAAGAACTATAAAAGCAGTCACAAAACACTAATAGACAAGGTACTGTTTACCATAAGCAAGTTGGTCAACATTTTGTTAAAAACTCTTAACCAAACTTTCAACCTTGCATCTTCTTAACAAACTGCGGTAATTGTGTGAATACTGACTGTTTTGTACTCACTGTAAGAAGATTAAAGATTTAAAACACAAAGTAAAGTTGAATAACATAAATGTCCCGTAACAAAAGCTTTAGAAATTATATAGTTTAGACAAAAAGATCAAAACTGCAGACGATTCAGGACTTGAAATCACGCATTAAAACACATGCACAGTACCGGCGTGACTGCCGAGAGCAGACGTAGTTACAGTAGGTTAGTATAAGCTACAGTAGGTAATAAATGAAGATAACGGAATTATTTGGAGTGAAAAATGTAAAAAGTAATTCAGGGGTATCCTCCGAAAAAGTGCATAAAGGATTGGCCTTGAATAGAGCAATCCCAGCTTGGGCTGGGGGTTCAAGTTTCACGGAAAGAGCTTTTGCACCCCCGCTCCCATAAGATTCACTGGGCTCCCTCAAGTTTCACTGGGCTCCCTCGAGTTTCACTGGGCTCCCTCCAGTTTCACTGGGCTCCCTCAAGTTTCACTGGGCTCCCTCAGTTTTACTGGGTTCCCTCAGTTTTACTGGGTTCCCTCAGTTTTACTGGGCTCCCTCAAGTTTCAATGGGCTTCCTCAAGTTTCACTGAGCTCCCTCAAGTTTCACTGGGCTGCCTCAAGTTTCACTGGGCTCCCTCAAGTTTCACTGGGCTTCCTCAAGTTTCACTGAGCTCCCTCAAGTTTCACTGGGCTGCCTCAAGTTTCACTGGGCTCCCTCAAGTTTCACTGGGCTTCCTCAAGTTACACTGGGCTCCCTCAGTTTCACTGAACTCCCTCAGTTTTACTGGGTTCCCTCAGTTTCACTGGGCTCCCTCAGTTTTACTGGGTTCCCTCAGTTTCACTGGGTTCCCTCAGTTTCACTGGGCTCCCTCAGTTTTACTGGGTTCCCTCAGTTTCACTGGGTTCCCTCAGTTTCACTGGGCTCCCTCAGTTTTACTGGGTTCCCTCAGTTTCACTGGGTTCCCTCAGTTTCACTGGGCTCCCTCAGTTTTACTGGGTTCCCTCAGTTTCACTGAACTCCCTCAGTTTTACTGGGTTCCCTCAGTTTCACTGAACTCCCTCAGTTTCACTGGGCTCCCTCAGTTTTACTGGGTTCCCTCAGTTTTACTGGGTTCCCTCAGTTTCACTGGGCTCCCTCAGTTTTACTGGGTTCCCTCAGTTTCACTGGGTTCCCTCAGTTTCACTGGGCTCCCTCAGTTTTACTGGGTTCCCTCAAGTTTTACTGGGCTCCCTCAAGTTTCACTGGGCTCCCTCAAGTTTCACTGGGCTTCCTCAAGTTTCACTGGGCTCCCTCAGTTTTACTGGGTTCCCTCAGTTTCACTGAACTCCCTCAGTTTTACTGGGTCCCCTCAGTTTCACTAGGCTCCCTCAGTTTCACTGGGCTCCCTCAGTTTTACTGGGTTCCCTCAGTTTCACTGGGCTCCCTCAGTTTTACTGGGTTCCCTCAGTTTCACTGGGTTCCCTCAGTTTCACTGGGCTCCCTCAGTTTTACTGGGTTCCCTCAAGTTTTACTGGGCTCTCTCAAGTTTCACTGGGCTCGCTCAAGTTTCACTGGGCTCCCTCAAGTTTCACTGGGCTCCTTCAAGTTTCACTAGGCTCCCTCTAGTTTCACTGGGCTCCCTCGAGTGTCACTGGGCTCCCTCAAGTTTCACTAGGCTCCCTCAAGTTTCACTGAGCTCCCTCAAGTTTCACTGGGCTCCCTCAAGTTTCACTGAGCTCCCTCAAGTTTCACTGGGCTTCCTCAAGTTTCACTGAGCTCCCTCGAGTTTCACTGGGCTCGCTCAAGTTTCACTGGGCTCCCTCAAGGTTCACTGGGCTCCTTCAAGTTTCACTAGGCTCCCTCAAGTTTCACTGGGCTCCCATGAGTTTCACTGGGCTCCCTCAAGTTTCACTGAGCTCCACTGGGCTCCCTCGAGTTTCACTGGGCTCCCTCAAGTTTCACTAGGCTCCCTCAAGTTTCACTGGGCTCTCTCGAGTTTCACTGGGCTCCCTCCAGTTTCACTGGGCTCTCTCAAGTTTCATTGAGCTCCCTGAAGTTTCACTAGGCTCCCTCAGTTTTACTGGGTTCCCTCAGTTTTACTGGGCTCTCTCAAGTTTCACTGGGCTTCCTCAAGTTTCACTGAGCTCCCTCAAGTTTCACTGGGCTCCCTCAAGTTTCACTGGGCTCCCTCAAGTTTCACTGGGCTCCCTCAAGTTTCACTAGGCTCCCTCGAGTTTCACTGGGCTCCCTCAAGTTTCACTGGGCTCCTTCAAGTTTCACTAGGCTCCCTCAAGTTTCACTGGGCTCCCATGAGTTTCACTGGACTCCCATGAGTTTCACTGGGCTCCCTCAAGTTTCACTGGGTTCCCTCAGTTTTACTGGACTCCCTCAGTTTTACTGGGTTCCCTCAGTTTCACTGGGTTCCCTCAGTTTCACTGGGCTCTCTCAGTTTTACTGGGTTCCCTCAAGTTTCACTGGGCTCCCTCAAGTTTCACTGGGTTCGCTCAAGTTTCACTGGGCTCCCTCAAGTTTCACTGGGCTCCCTCAAGTTTCACTAGGCTCCCTCGAGTTTCACTGGTCTCCCTCAGTTTAACTGGGCTCCCTCAAGTTTCACTGGACTCCCTAAAGTTTCACTGGTCTCCCACAAGTTTCACTGGGCTCCCTCAGTTTCACTGGTCTCCCTCAAGTTTCACTGGGCTTCCTCAGTTTCACTGGGCTCCCTCAAGTTTCACTGGTCTCCCTCAAGTTTCACTGGGCTCCCTCAGTTTCACTGGGCTCCCCCAAGTTTCACTGGGCTCCCTCGAGAGAGCATTCCCCGTCCAAAGTAACAACGTTAACAAAAAATGAGACCATATTTTTATTTTATACCACTTATTTAGTTTGGTTTTGTTTAAAAAAATCAGGCAATTCCTCTTCCAACATCCAACCATCAGAAGTGTATTAAATGTTATAACTAATAATTCATAATTCATACATTTTAACCACCGCACTATTTTTTTTTCTCGAGTATGTTCAATGTCCGAGTCAAATATAGTGGCCCAGTTCGACTTTAACTTTAGCACGACGACCCGCGCCACGTCGTTCAACTCGACCTGTACACATGTAAGAGTTATGTTATGAGTATGCAACATCTTGTGAACATGTTAATGGATGTAGGTGGGTTGAAATGAATATCAACAATAAAAGTTATTCCCTGAGGAGACAAACCTTGTTCGATTTCCCTGAGTGTGACAGATAACAAATACAATTTTCTATAAAAACAATGCAGAAAAAATGCAATACTAATTAATTATAGTTGGACAGTAAAAGTTGGCGAGCGTCTTATAAGTACAAATATAAAACGTACAAAATGACCTGTCAGATAAAATTAAAGTTCTACATGTAAAAACGGTATCGTAATATAGAGCTTGACACTAGACACTAATAAAAAAATGACCGTAAAACTCGATGAACTGTCTAAGTACTAATGATAAGTACAAAACGAACTGTCGAATAGATAAATAAATAAAATATAGTATGTAAAATAAAACGTGATATTAATCAAATACTTGGACGATAAAGGTTTATGAGCTGTCTTACAGGTACATACAAAAAGTAAAAAATTAACTGTCAGCTTCTGAATTTTATAACTGGCGCCAATTCTTGGGGCCCAAGCCGTCCATATGACTAATGTTAATTTTAGCATTGGTCTTATGGACGGCGTGGGCCCCAAGGATTGGCGCCAGTTATAAAATACAAAGGTTTTACTCTATGCATAAACATGGACTGTACGTTCTAAATTATTAATTAATTAATTAATTAATTCTCGGTATCCACAGTCATAGTCTAGGCAACGAATGCTCAAAAAAGGTATGTGGAGGGAAATGCATCACAACTTTTTACTTTGCGTCTTTGTTTGGACTATACTGTATAGTTAGGAGGTGAACATATCAAAAGTCCCCATCGGTTGTCCTTGATCGGGGGGGTGGAGGGAGGGGGGTCTGAAAATGTTTAGGTTTGTCTTAAATATTTTGAAATAAACTATAAAATTTGAGCATTCCCTAAAAAAATTAAATTCCCTGTAAGAAAAGTATATCGTTATGGTTTCTGTAGTATTAAGGCCGCGGCCTTCGAACGGGCAACGTCCCTTGCAAGGGTTTTTGCATGGTAAAAACCCTTACAGAGCCAGATGATTTCAAGTAAACAAAAGATAGTGCCATAAGAGACTATGGATTGACAAATCAGCTGAACCCTTTGACACATTGTTGCCATTTACTAGCGCCGCGGCCTTGTGATTAGAGATGGTTATGAATGTTATGATATACTGTAATACTTTTATACAGATACCGTTTAATTAATCAATTCTCAGAATCTAAGTCACTAGTTCAAAGCGTATCCACAGAGAAGAAATAAGACAGAGGACGCATCTAACGTTTCGCCATTTTTCGCTAAATATGTGTGGAAGAGTGCCGTAGTGTGGGTGCGGGGGTAGGGGGCGCCCGGAAGTCTATTGTCTACCTGTTGTTTGACCTCCCGTGTGTCGCGCAGTTCCCCCAAACACTACTGCCATATGAATGCGTACTCTGCTTATTTCTTCTCTGTGCCGTATCCCAAAAGTACCTCAAGGTCGGTAATGTAGTTGTCATCGATGATAGTTATTCATAGTCGGTAAGGTAGTTCGCAGTTAACAGTTCTGCCCCCAGAATGTGCCACTGACAAATGGAAATTATCATTCAAATTTTGCGTGATAATAAATAACAATTTATAACGAAGTTATTATTAATTCGTATAATATGGATGATTAAATATTTGAGACTTCGATAAATAAATTGAAATAAATATAATATTGATATTATAAGAGTTAGAAAGAAAATTAAAAATCAGATCTCAAGAAACTGTTTAACATTATTTCTTTACATATAGTAGATACTTGCTCTATTTTAGCAAGTGTGTTTAACTCCTACGTTTGAGCACAGAGGAAACATTTGAGGCATTCTTCTTCGGTGGATGCTCTCATGCGATTCATGGAGGTTTGATTGTTTTAAGACCTGCTTCTTAGTTAGGACAAATATAAGTCCCGAATCTTGATTCCATTCACAATAGTTTGAGTCATATTTAATTTTACACAATTTCTGTTGGGGGACAACCTCTTGAATTCTTTCTAATTAAAGATAAAAGGCTTGGGGCGGGCTGTTCATTAACACTGCTGATTATGGTGAGTCGATCAGATGGGCTGTGGCACTACTGCTACTAATTTTTGGCCTCTTTGGCCATGGCACGACTGCTCCTATCATTAGAGGGGATTAACGAGGGTCAACTTGCTTGGTTCAAAATGGCACTACTGCTCCTACCGCCCGGACAGGTAGTCGACGCCAGGTAGCCAGACAACGGGAAAACGGGAATTATATTGTCCCCGCGGACCCTCTGCTATGCTGCTTATTGAACTTGATCTTAGGAGATCTAACAAAATTAGGAAAGTTATTATACCTCTTGAGGAGCATGTTGGCGCTTGGCTGTTTACAATAAAAAGGTGTTTAAACAGGACGTTTTTGTTTTGAAGGACAGCAAATAGAATAATTGAATGAATTTGCATTTTTTCGAATTAATGTCTTTTTCCGATCCCCAAACCTAAAATTTTGGATATAATATCCTTTTGTTTGTAAAAGGGTGTGCGAGTAGTGAAGTCGTCAAGTTTTTGAAAATACTCTTGGGTTCCCGAGTTTTTTTCGAATCGAGTATTTTGAAGAGTATAAGTTAATAGTTATACTTTTGCATAATCATGATAATATATCAAAAATGATAATTATTAAAAAATAAGACAATTATATTTGAAAGACATTCGATACTATAAAAGTGTTCCTGAGTTCATTATTAATAAAATGTTCCTGAGTTAAAAGCAAGCCTATTTTCAAATTAAGTGACGATAATTAAAACCTAGTTAAGTGGATATAAGCCGTTAAAGTTTGATTTTCAACACCCCGTGTTTTAACATTGTTTATATGGGGAAAAGGGTCATCCATTACGAAAAAACTAATTTCTCAGTGATTCTTCATCCAATCTCAACAAACAAGGTATCATGGAAAACTAGATAAAATGGACTTACTTTTACGTATCTTGCAATTATCTGTTTAAATTATCATTTTTCGTGAAATTTGGCATCAACAAATTTAAATGGCCACCATTTTGAAACGGTTCATGATATTTTGGTATACTTTTAAACGTAGATAACATAAATAACATAAACAACATAAACATAACATAATAACATAAACATTTGTGCAAAATCTCAACGCTGCAGCTCAAACAGTTTGGTAGTTATGAATTTGTTTGTAAAAAACACATACAAACAGACAGACGGAAAACTAGGCACCAGAGACCCATGTTCCTATGGTGAAATGTGTTAGTCTTGACCTAAGCTATAACGCTATATACATCTGACCAGATAGTTACGGGACACCCTGTATACAGGGTGTTCAAAATATGTGGGGCAATAATTTACGTGGTGATTCCTTGGGTCAAAATAAGCAAAAACGTTTATATAAACATAGGTCCTTAAGTGCTTCGTTTTCCGTCTGTGTGTCTGTTTCTGATTTTTACATATTTAATCATATCTCACGAAGCACTTAACGTATAAATTTCAAACTTGGTATATGTGTAACCACTATTAAGAACTATTTTTGTAAAAAGTATCAAATTTCTATACTTTGTACCATTTCAAAATGGCGACTGTTTTTGTTTTCATAGCTAAATATCTTAAAAACCATAAATTTTAGAAAAATTATACAAGTGACAAAAAAGTTGCAGAATTTAATATAATTAATGCTGATATTAAGATTATGATAATCGGACCACTAATAACGGAGAAATTTTAACTTTTCTGCATAAAAACATGGTTCCTTAGAACATTATGTCTCATATTTGCATGTTTTTATTCGGAAAATTTAAAATTTCTCCATTATTACTGGTCCGATTCTTATAATCTGAATATCATCGTTAATTAACTAAATTTCGCACCTTTTTTGCCATTTGTATAGTTTTTCTAAAATTAACGGTTTTAAAGTTATTTAGCTTTGAAAACAAAAAATAGTCGCCATTTTGAAATAGTACAAAGTAGAAATTTGATACTTCTTACAAAAATAGTTCTTAATAGTGGTTACCCATATACCAAGTTTGGAGTTTATACATTAAGTGCTTCGTGAGATATGATTAAATATAATCATAAACTGACACACAGACAGAAAACGAAGCACTTTAGGACCTACGTTTATATAAACCTTTTTGCTTATTTTGACCCAAGGAATCACTACGTAAATTATTGCCCCACATTTTTTGAACACCCTGTATACAGTGTGTAAAAAAGTCCCGGAACGGCTAAATATTTGCACATTCACTCCAATGTAAAAAACTACTTTATAAGTATTTACTGGCTCTTAGCCCCCGGTATTTATTCACGTATATATTTATGTACCTACCCCGGATTTGAACCCCCTGGAATCGTACCCCCTGTGCTCAAATCCATTTTGACCGACCATTGAAATATACAGGGTCAATGTTCATTGATGCCGTTGACTTTTTAAATTAGTTCTAGTAAATCAATAACGCCGGCTGTTCGTTAAATTATTACCTAATATTATTCTACGAATATGTCTTATTCTACGAAAATCGTTCGTTGCACGGGTGACATAAGACTTTTATTCAAGTATTTTTCAAATTAATTAAACATTTAACGCAAGCCAAGTGAAAAATTCGCTCTTTGGTATCGTTTTTAGAGTACTGTAAATAAAACTAAAATTTTTAAGGGGGTGCTATACATATTCGCATCGATTCGCACCGATTCGCATCGATTCGCATTTTCTAGTTTCTAAGAGCCAAATGGTCGAGCGGACGTTGGTGTAAGCTATACATACACGTCACGTCACGTTGCGTCGCGTCCCAATTCGGCCGATTCGGCCGTGTATGCTCATCAGAGCATTCGAGTCGGTGACGTGCCGTGACGTGACGTGTATGTATAGCCGGTTCCATTTGATTACACAGGTTTCATTCACTTTGAAAATGGACGCGACGTGACGTGTATGTATAGCAGCACCTTTAACAGATGAATTGAGAAAGTAGTTCAACCTCAGGTGTTAATGATCAATCCAGAATGTAATTGAACTCTACGTAGAAGGGCGGAAGTACATAACAGTTTTCTTGCCGTGTGAGGGTTTCCCGGGAGGTCAACAAACATTTTCAAATGCCCTCGGCATGCCTCGGCATTCCTAAGTCGACCTGGTGGAATGCACCGTTCCTCCCTCTGTAAGTGCAATTGATTGGTTTTGGACGTTTTTACTGGAAACAGTTTACTTTCTTTGATTGACACATGTTCTTCGTATTAATGAATAACTGTACCACAATTTGTTCCTAAGTACAATGGAGTTGGAAATCCTTTGCTTGCGGAAAAGTATTTCATACTTTTAAGTGATCTATAGTAGTTCAAATTTAGACACAGAATTCTCATGAGTCTTATGAGCTAATTTTCAGGAAGAAATAAGTTAGGAAATATTGATAAATTTATCCCTGAATCAATAATAAAATTCAAGGGTATTGCTTTAATTCTTTACTTAATAAGCCATGAAGAGCCTGCTGTACTACCCGCCATATAATGTTTAAGTCCCTTAAGAAAAATGTTATTTTCCTTGAACTATACTTGGCTTTGAACTGAAATTACTTTTTTACCTTAAATTGTATGATATGTTATACTAGAGATCGCATATTGGTATAAATTCAATCATAAAATATCTGGGTTTAGTTTTTTCTCATTGCCCCAATAAAACTCGTGACTGAATTTGTTTACATTTTGTTGTTATTCCGTAATCAACTTGACAACTCATAAAGCAATTGTTAATTTATAGGAGGCATAACAGTCAAGCAGAAGTGACGGGGAATTTAAATTCCCGATTTCCCTCGATGTACCGCGACTACCTGTCCGGGCGGTTGGAGCAGTAGTGCCATTTCGAACCAAGCGAGTTGACCCTAATTAATCCGCTCTAATGATCGGAGCAGTAGTGCCATGGACAGAGAGACCAAAAATTAGTAGCAGTCGTCCCGTTCCCGATCAGATGTCCTTGTCAAGGACAAGGTTTTCATATAATCCATTCTACTCAAATTTGTCATTCATTTTCACCTTAAAACCCCGTGACGAAATCGACCAAGAAGAGAAGAAAAAAGTTTTCTATTAAATGAAAAAATATAAAAAAATTAATAGAATAAGTATTTTATTCATCTTGGAAGTCGACATCGACAAATTAACTATAAGGAAGCTGCTCGAGTATAACCATTGAGTATCCTCTTAAGGTCAATTCATACCATTGCGAGTCCTCTGCAGCTGTAATGTAAATGGTATAACCCTAAATGAATCAAAATTTGATAAACTGAGAAAAATTTATTTTATTATATTTTAAAGTAAAGCTTACTTAGATTAAATTAACTCTTTATTTTATGTGAGTTATAAACTTCATTTTATCTTAATCGAATTATATTAAACCTTTTTCGTCCGCGGTATGTGACATAAATTTGCCTTTGCATCCGGGATTCGCAGGTAAAAATAAGTTTTATTAGATGAATTAATATAACATTAATTTGTAAATTAGGTATTATGCAAATGTACGAACTAAAATTCACTCAAGACGATGGCCTCGTCATAAACAGCATACTCATTCCCCATGATATCCTTACTTACGGGAAATGACCAAATTCTATATCCTCCTTGTATCTTGACAAAACTTGGTGTACGGCCTTTTCCAGTTCAGATCTTCTAAATATTGAACACCCAGTTTTAACATACCTGTTGCGGTAAACCTGCATACTCGTTACCCATGTAATTATTATGGAGATTGCAAAAAACATCTCATACGTATGTTGGATTGATTTTTTTTGTATTTACAATCGCTGAGTTTGCTGCGACGGGGATGTTTAAATTTCTACACATGTACTTTAAGGTTTGGTTCATTTGCGGATTTAAGTTGATTTAACTTCATTTTAGGCTCCGTCTAAACGATTTATTTAAGCATTTGAATTTCGCTGAGTATGCAGGCTGCTGTAACTGGGTATTCGCAATTCCATGTCAAGGCACTTCAATTATAATCCGCACAGCGGCACTGCTGCCAACCTGCCAACCGACAAAGTAAAATATCCCCGCGTTCTGCGAAGAGCAAAGACGTCTAAAAATACAAACAGAGTGTTTACTGGTCTTTTTTCTCGGAACTGAGCGTTTGTTTACCGAACCTCTGGCCAAGGCGCCAGGGAGAGAGGAATAATTAATTCGTCATTGTTGACCATTTTTATATTATTGAAATGTGGCGGAAAATCGATAAACAAATTAAGCCAATGAAATGAGACTCTAAATGATCTTTTAAATATCCCTCGCAGCAAATTACGCAGAACGCAGATACGCAGATACACAGTCAATACAAATACGCAGATCCTACGCAGTCAATTTCAAATAAGCATCGGAAAAATTGGTTAAGCAATCAGCTGCTTTACTTCGGGCCTTACCATCTGAGGACTCAAGCATGCCAAGGAAACATCTTCTTGATTTATTTTTTAAGCTTCTTGTTCATGGATCAGACATAGTATCCTCCGTCCTCCCTACACTTAGCAAGAAAAGCTTTCTTTAGTTCATAAAATAAAAACTGTTTTTAATTAATCTACGTAACAAAAACAATAAATAATATAAAACAGTTTTTATAATTCCGTAAAAAATCAATTAAGTTACAATAGTTTGAATACTGTAATGTTAAAACAGTAAATTAAATACATAAAATGGTAAAAATATGGGGTTTTTTGGATTTAGGGTATTTTTAGTGTAATTTGAGATTTTTCATGGTAATTAAGAGTAATTTTCTGAAGAATTGAGGGTAAAATTAGTCGGAAAAGGAGACACTGTTTGTGAGCGGAAAGTGCCAAGACAACTGGCTCGACTCTTACACTCGCTGTAGTGTAATAGTGAAATGCGAACGAAAGTAGTTGGTTACAGCAGTCACTCAAACACCGTAACGGCAAACATGCATGCGTGTAAACGGCAAGACGCATGAAAAGTGGAAATCACGCACCGGAAACAGTTTCCCCCATTACTGAAAGCGGAAGTAGTTTCCTCGCCGCTTCACTTCACTCATAGATGGCGCCAGTGAAAGTGAGGGGAAAGTTATTGCGGGAAATGAATTGACTTTTGGCAATTTCTTGCTAGCAAGTGTCTATTATTGCCTACATTTTTTTCTTGGTGCATAATTATGTATTACTGGCGCCAAATCTTGCGGCCCACGCCGTCCATAAGCGCAATGCTAAAATTAACATTATAGTCTTATGGACGGCGTGGGCCACAAGAATTGGCGCCAGTTATATAATATTTATTTGAATTTATTTGGTGTCATTTATGAACGCATCGTGATTTCAATATACTTTTTCTAGAAAGTCCTGATGTATTTATCGGCGTTATTCTAGCGGTCTCCATTTGGTTATTCCCAAATAAATAACCTCAATATGAACGAATTTAATTTCAGTAAATTTTCCCTCCCTGTAGGAAAGGAGCTGTTACCGTAAGGAAATCGTAGATCTCATGGTAAGAAAAACGAAGTTAAATTTTCGAATTGGTGCACTCAGATGACAAAAACATTATGCATTCAAATTTTATATAAAACTATGTATCTGTTAAATAGCTCGATAACGCTCACAAAAAAGGTCTGGTCTCCATGAAATTTTGTACAGACATTATATTGAGTAGTAATTAATTATTCGGACGAGTTTCAGCACTATGGGAACATTGGAAAGGGGTAAAGGAAGACAAACCCTTAGAAATGTGTTTTTAATGCTTTAGGTTACAAAGAAAAAATCAAAAATACATTGGTTATCATAACATTCCAAGGTTATGATAACAGACTGTTTATTCCACTGTTAATTTTATCCGCCGCTAATCACTGTTAATTCATCTAAAAAAAAACAAATAATTTCTTTCTTACAATCATTGCTTTATGTCCATTAGTTACTGAGATCAGCATCTCAGTAACTGAGAGTGGTAAACATCGTAAGTTAAGTTTGCTGTTCCAATGTTAACCTTACGAAAAATAAACACAGTTTTATGTCTCACTCACTTTTAAACAAATCTCTATAAAACTTTGTATGTGACTTTTATTCCCAATGAGAGCAATATTTTTTCTATGGTGCATGGAAATAAGTATAAGCCTATGAGGCAAACTTTAGATCTGGCGACCTTAGACACCACAAACGCATGCTATAGTTCTTATTATAGATAATTATTCCTTAAAAGTTTCAAGCTGTCGTTGCTAGCAATACACAATCTAAAACTCAGGCTAACGTATAAACCATTCTTTTTGCAAGGCGTTTGATTCTGATCGATGATGAAAACTTTCTGTTTATGATTCAGTTTTTTCAAACAAATATCTCTATATAACACGAAAATTCGACAGTTTCAAATGCATGTAAATACTGTATTTTTCTGCTGTGAAGTTTGTATATTGTTTGTAATCCATTGGGATAACAGTAATTGATTGTAAGAAACAACCCGCTTGGTTTGTAAATGTAAAATACTAAAAAGTATATGATTTATTTTTTTATTTAATTTCCTTTAAATAACTTTTAGAATCATAACAACCAGTGGCTTTTAAAATTAAAATAAAATAAATAAAATTAGTTTAAAAGAGTAGAATTATTATCGACATAGGCCTTTTTCGCGTAAATAAATTTAAATTTTTAATCCAGTTAAATCCACTTTGTTCCTAAAATAAAAACTAGAAACTAGAAAGCATCGATCAGCTGTTAATTAAATTACAATAGCCAATTAATTGATTGAACAACTAATTAAAGTACGGCCTTCGGAGTAAGAATGCAAGTAGTAAAAACAGTAGGGGGAGATTCCGCACGGAGCGCTAGTGAAGCCCAATCCAGTCTTCATTTCAGTCTTCCTCTTCAGTCTGGCTCCAGTTCAACAGAAGTTCAGCGTCAAACGCGTCTTCGAGCGTCGTCTGTTACTTTTTGTTTCGTTCGCCTCCAAATTTTAACTTAAAAAGTTAAAAGAAATGTTTAGTTCGAGTGTTACTCGTCGGTAATGCGTTTCTAGTGTGATGTGTATCTGTTTTAACGGATGGAAGTTGGTGGAATTATTGTTCTTGTGAACATTTGCGAAGAAATTTGGTGAGTTAAAGATTCTAATCTCAATTTTATTGGGTCAACACTTGTTTACTTTCACTGTTGTAACTTTTAAACTTTGAACATTATTCGAAGGGTATATTTTGAAAGTACTTTTAAAAATAGGAAAAAGCAGGATTTATATCAAATACATACCGTATCAAATTTAAGCAGTATAGATGTACAATTTAATATGAACGTTTTAATAACCGTGCTACACGACCGTATAAATTTCATGAAAATATCAGATCGTCGTTTGTATTCAAAAACCTTGTTGACTAGCATTAAAACATGCTGACTGGGTACTTTAAAAAGTCGGATTTCCACCACATTTGGTATGATCGTTTTAATTAGTGCTCTACACAACCTGCATACATTTCATTGAAATACGATGCCCCTAAGGGGATTCGTGTGAAAAAATTGTTGAACAGCATAAAAATATGCTGACTAGTGCTTTAAAAAAGTTGGATTCCCACCTAATTTGATATTAGCCTATCTTTATATTAAGTTTTTTAAAGAACCTTAATGAATTTCAAAAATATATCATAATTAAAGGGTGTTTGTATACAAAAAATGTGGGCGGAATCCGACTTACTAAATTACTTTGCCAACATGTTTTTATACTGGTCAGCAAGGTTTTTTTTATACAAACACCCTTAATGATATGATATTTTTATGAAATTTATAATGGTTGTGTAGAACACTTAATAGATTGTTTTTGCCAAATTTGGTGGAAATCCAACCTTTTAAAGTTCTCTGTCAACATGTTTTTATGCTGGTCAACATTTTAGGTACTGGTAGGCCCAACACGATATTAATGTGCAATGAAGCTAATGAATGTACAATAACCATCATTTACATTGAGGCTACATAGTAATTGATATAATATAAAGAGTGTCCATAAAAGCTCAAACCCAGGAAGTTCAATGTATATGTCGTAGCCACATGCTGTAATTGGGCACTTCATGAAGTGCCCAGCTCACCTGGGCACATAGTGTAATTGAATGGTTTCATTAAAAATTACAGTATATGTGACCAACAAAACTGGGCACTTCATGAAGTGCCCAACGCTCGTTGGGCACATGCTGTAATTATTTCTTTTACACTATGTGTCCAGTTCAGATGCTGGACACTTGATGTAAACACGTAAAACTGCTGTTTACGTTGCTGTTGGTAGTATCCGATGTAATATTTTCAATAATACAAAATACAGTTATTTTTAAATAATTTTGTAAAACATTAAGAATAAGATTGTCTTCCACTAAACCAGACAATAATTCTTGCCTGTATGTTTTATCGTGGTTTCTTCTATGTTTTCTGATATATTCTGGCTACACATAACTATAAAAATTGTTATTATTTAAACAACAAATGGTTGTTTAAATAATAATATTAATAGTGATGCGTAGCCAAAACAACTCAGAAAGTCACAAACGAAACAATTCAGTCAATTTCAATGTTGTATGCTTTAATAAAATAAAATACATGAAACACTTTACCTATTACATTTATATGTACACACATAAATTTCATGTTTTAATTTTTCACATGTTTTAATTTTTTAACTTCTTACTGAGTCACCCTTTGTAAACTTATGGTAGATTAAAATATAGCATGGTAAAAAAAATTTTTAAATAGAGTCATAACAGTCTTTGAAAGAATTAATAAAAACAATTCTTTAGTTTCTTATTGTTATAGAAATTGAAAACATTTAATTTGTATAAAATTTTACAATTTCGTTTTTTTGTAATTATATTAAAATTGACGACAATTTAGGTTTAAGTTTTTCATTTATGTCAGTATGAATGAATTAACGTAACATCATTACATCAAGCCTTTTCTATGTAATTATTTTTATTTGTTTATAGAATATTAAAAAACGTGTGTCCTGTTTACTTGACAGCTTTTCAAAAATATGCCTTTTATTATATTCGGACTGAAACCAGTAGCTTAAAAATCTAAGTTTATATTATTATCTCAAATATTTGGAAATTCATATGAAACATTGTCTAAAGGGATAACCTATGAATGTTAAAGGTTATTCTTAAATAAGCGGTTACTGAAAAATTCTAGCGGTTCGGTTTTTAATCTTTTTTTTGTTAGCGCACTACCTATAATTTAGAATATAATATCATTATTTGTCTTTATTCACAAGTACATTGTGTAATGGACATCGTCTGTAGAAATAGATTATTTTTATATGCAATAATATAATCCTTTAATATAATATACAATAATATAATATTTTATACTACTCTTTGATTTAATAACTATTTGAAACCGACAATATTTGTATTAAACTTTAAACGAATTATAAGTGTTTGTTTTATCCTAGATTAAGATTGTTATCTGTTTATTTTAGTCTGAACTCAACTCATACTCCAACAAATTCGTTGACCAAATATAACGTAGACTAATTATATTTTCAAAAGGCTTTTGTAACTAAAACCGACGTTAAAATATTTTTATTTAAATAAATAAATAATAAATATTAAAAGGTTTAATAGCAAACAGTAACATTGGCTACTTTAACACGGACGTTGATATTTAATGTTAACATTAGGATTGGTTTTGACAAAGATTTAAAATCGACTGCTCAACATGCATCAATAGTTACACCATGTGTCCAATAAGCGTTGGGCACTTCATGAAGTGTCCAGTTTCGTTGGGCAGATGCTGTAATTTTGATAGAAATAATCGAGTTACACTATGTGCCCAGGCGCGCTGGGCACTTCATGAAGTGCCCGGGCTGCGTTGGGCTCTTCATGAAGTGCCCAATTACAGCAAGTGGCTACGACATATATAAGATATTGATTGGTAGTCCATTTCTCACAATTAAATTAGATGAATTCATATGCTTGAAACTCTTGGAAGTCTACATTTAATTTCATTAAGAGCAATGGTATGTGAAATAGTGTAAGCAGTTACAGTTTACAATCAACTTAATTATCTTAATTGTTTGTTTCGAAATAGATTCTCCGAACTAAAGATAACATTGATTGTTAAATAGATTCATATTTAACTAAAACCATAAATCTCAGTTTTAGTTTTTTTAACAGCAATAAATTGAGAAGATGTAGGTTTAATTGTAATCTCTTATCTTGCTCTTGAACTTAAATCGAAAAAGGTTAGATATTTACTATTTTCATTTTAGTGTGTTTTTCATCAACATGAAACCTTTTGTGATCATAGAATATTTGGTCGCTGGCAATAACTTTGTTTTTAAATGATTTTAGATTTTTACAATAAATTTTTTCCTTGTAATCTGTAGTTGACACAAGAGATCTTTTCAACATCCTAAATAGGCCGACCATATTGAAGCACAGTTACAAGTATACATCTGGCACAATTCATTAATCAGGCCTAGCATTTTTTTTGCTTTCTGTTGTCTGTTGGATCTTTGGCAAAAACGGAAGTGTTTGGGTCGCATTTAAAACTCTCTGTTAGACCCAAATTGAAATTCATACTTTTTTCAAAATTGGTGATACTTACTAAACAAAAAATAAGAACATTCGTTGAATATATGAAACCCAGAAATCCAGTAGACAGTTTCCTACAAAATTACTTCATATTTTACTAATTTGGTTACGTCCAGAAGTGTGATTGGTGATAAAAAATGAGAAACTTCGTTGGTTAAAGAAGCCGAAAAACTACACTAAAAATGTCCAACTGAAAGCCGGTTTCTGAAAATTTGCTAATTTAACCAGAAAAATGACTAAAGTGGCTGCGATTGCTTTTTCAGACAAATAAATATTTATTTCGTCGAAAAAAATGTTATCTCACCACTTTCGACGGTTTTAAAAGAACAGATTTTTCGGGGAACTAAGTTAAACTCTAGGTATAAACAAAGAGTTTCGAGCGTTAGTACCGATGTTTTCTCCTGGAACCAGTAAAATGTTGAACAGGCCGAGGCGCAGGGCGATGGCAAAAACGGGTTCTGGGTTCCGCCAGCACTTCCAGGAACTGGGGGGACGGACTTCCAGGAACTGGGGGAACGGACTTCCAGGAACTGTGAGTTCGGGGAAGTCGTGGACTGGGGATGGGCCGCGTAGTCCATGGGAGAGAGACACAAATAAAAGAGCACGGGCTATTGGGTTTCGGACTATCTGATGGAACCGAGGGAATCGATGGGGAAATGTCGATTGTCGATGAGCCGCCTATCGGACGAAACTGGGGATAATGTAGGGAGTGGTGGTTAACCATAATCGGAGGGAAAATATCGATAGTCGAGGTCGAGGAGTCAACTGCCAAATGAAAGTGGAGATAATGTCGAGAATGGTAGATATCGAGTAGATTAAGCAGTTAGTTGGTAGCGATAAACGCAGAGGACCCATCGATAGTCGAAGAGTCACATATCGGATTGATCTTGGGATAATAATGGGAATAGTGGTAGGGTATCGTGTAGATTAAAAGTAACTAATTGGGTAAGATTGTAGTAAGTAATTGGGTAAGAGTAATCGGATTAATTTGAGTGAGAAGTGGTGAACACTCTCGGTTTCAACGTGATGGAGTGAAGGATAATCCGAGGGCTGAGGCGGAAAGGTGCTGCAGAGCAGGGGTGACGTAGGTTGTAGGATGGAAATATCGATTGCTTGTAGAAGTAGATATCGATAAGATGTGTTGTCAGTTGAAAGTTTTGGCCTGGAAACCACGTAAAGGAATTAAGGATTAATGGATGAAATAGTGAAATAATTTTTATTTGGTGAAGATTAGAGGTTGAAATTTTGTTTTTTAAACGGCTATTGGGGTTGTAAAAATGTAATGCCTTTGGGTTAGTCAAAGTTTGAAGACAGTATCAAGTGTTGGGTATATGAAGATTCTCTTGTTGTAGTTAAGCCTTCAGAGAATAGTAATTTGATTATATCGACAATTTCATTATATTTAGTCTTGTCTTATCGCTTTCGATATTTTTTTCAGGCCATAAAATGGAAGGTTATATCACACATCTTTACTGGGCGTCTGATACAGATCCACTATAGTTTACCATTCCCACTGGGTAGTTTAAGTAATTATTGGAATTTTAATCACCGTTATCGCTTTGGTTCTACAATATCGGACCGGATGCGAGTTTATCGATTATTGCGAAGCGCTAACGCCTCATTGTTGTGATAAGGAGGAGATAAGGTCGAGTGCTCAACAGCTGTTCCATCAGCTGATTTCTGAAAACCCCGGATAACTCTTATCGTGTGATTAGAGAGCCCTTTTGTTGGGTAAAATGTGTTTCAACAGCGGTTATTAAATTATTAACTAGGTTGGTTAAAGTTTTAGAACTAGCACTCAGGCACGTCACATTGGACGTGTTGACAAAATTAACGTTAGTTTTAAAAAATGCCTAGGCGGACTGGACATCATTTGACTTGATCTGTAAATAGATAGCCACCCTTCTCTATTTACCAAGTAAAATAGACCATGTTGTGGGCACTATACCCTGATTATCGAAAGAAATACTCGAAGGCACGCTAAGTAAAATAAACCGTTTTTTTAAGCACCAGGTAAGAGAATCTCGACTGTATTGTCACAACGTTGGAGCCGACTGTAGTAGACACGCCATGTTGTAGGCACCAGATAAAAGAAACTCGGCTGTATCACGGCGCCGTGGAGCCAACGCTTGTAGACACGCCAAGTAAAATAAACCATGTTGTAGGCACCAGATAAAAGAAACTCGGCTGTATCACGGCGCCGCGGAGCCGACGCTTGTAGACACGCCAAGTAAAATAAACCGTGTTGTAGGCACCAGATAAAAGAAACTCGGCTGTATCACGGCGCCGCTTGACCTCGCGTCGGCCTTGCAGAAAGGTCAAGGCCCTTCGATAAAGATTGGATTCCCTTCCTCAAACTGCGGCGCTAACCATTCGCCACAACCGCGATCATCGATATGACTTTCGGATTATCGATTTGAAATTTTCACATTGTGCTTGCAAATAAATTGTTAAGGCGTTCAAACGACTATTGAATTATCGAATCGATTATTTCACGTGTATTGTGCTTACAGATCAGTATGATATTTAAACCACTATCGAGTTATCGAATAGAAATTTTCACAGGTAATGTGCTTAATAACTGTTGGAAGATTTAAAATTACCTCCTCAACACGACAGTTTTTCTCAAGTTCATTTAAGGTTTTCTGACTGGACTTTTACGTTTCCTTGACGCGTACTTCACTTAGACCCCCACAAAAATTCGAATTTTACAAACTTTTAGGCGTGAAGTGAATCTAAATTGTTTACATTAACGGTAGTTGCACTATGCTAGTAGCGTTAATGTAGTATGAATTGGTTTTGAATAAACAGCCGAAGGAACCCCAATTTAATAAATATTTAATATAGATAGCAAAAAATATCTCTCTTAGGATGGGCGAAGACGAATCCAGTTCTTCTCTTCTATCCAGTGCCCTCCCCCACCACCCCCTACCCCCTCCCCATTCTGGACGTGTTATCAGAAGAGCACCTTATCCAGAGGGGCCCAGAGGCCGGTCGCAGCCCCGGGGCATTGTACTCCACATTCACCCATTTTCAGCCCCCACAATACAAAACTAGTCTCTGAATCCGGAGTAGAGATGGCGAAAGAATATCGATATATCGGGAGAATCGATAGTTTTGTTCCAATTTTGACATAAAAAGCATACAGTATCGATATTTTGTTCCGATATTATCTGTGTATCGATATTTTTAGACATCAATTCGAGAAAAAAAGACTTTTTAAGTAAAAATTTCAAGAAGTTAGTATTATTGAGGCTGTTTTCAAACGCTAAAAATCTGCCTCAGTAAGAATTTGAAATATCTTGAGTTCCGTGCTGGCGAAACTTTCAATCACTCTTTGAAAAATTGTGTTCTTTTTCACTATAAATATAGTTGTTTTTGACATTGAGGCTGTTTTCAGGCGATAAAAATGTGTATAGTGCTGCGTTTTGAAAGCAAATTAATTAATCTGCCTTAGTAAGATTTTGAAAAATCTAGAGTTCCGTGGTGGCAAACCCTGTTTCAGAAAATAGTTCAGTCCCTCTTTGAATGTGCAAAAATATTATAATTTTTCCACAGATATATTTGTTTTTTCGATATATCAAAAATATCGGTATTTTGCTCCCGATACATCGAAAGAGCGTTATTTCGAAATTTTATAAATAATTGCATCCCTAAAAACTAGTCTGGAGTCTGTAGTCCGCCCTGCCCTTCCTGGAACCGCACCCACCCTCCCCCTGTGAGAAATCAATTCAACAAACCCATTCCGTTCGTGGAAGGCTCTTGCCCCTACTTACCGTCCATCTGTTGGATAGGGTAGAGGGACTATACTTTCGATTTCAAAATCGTCGGATGTGAAGTATATTGCTTTTGGTGCTCTTGCAAAGCGTCTATGAAAATATATGTGGTATAATAATGAAGCCTCAAGCGTTAGAGTTTTCATGTATTTTCATACAAATCGCAGCTTTCAGCACTTTCTCTTTACGATATGACGAGTAGGGGAGGTGGAGAGAGCATTGTTGTCTCCCCCCCTCTAACCGGGGGGAGGCGAGAGATGGTGAGGGGAGAGAGATAAGCGAGATTGTTGTGTTGTCGTCCGCAGTTCCGAGAATCGCCGCGCGCTCGCTGCAGCGCTGCCAGCGGTCGGTATTTTAATCTGTGTTTCCGAGAAGGGGCTTTCGCAAGCCGGCGGAGAAATAGAGAGTGGGCAGCGCAGCGCGACGTAGTGTAGAGTGAAGTTGCAGCGCGTAAAGTGGATTATACATTTTCATCATACTGAACATATGTTTTCTGTTCCTTTTTGTTGGTTTGAAAGGTACCCGTTGCCGTCCTAGTCCGGCAAAAACTTTTTTAGGCCGGAAAAACGGAAGTAAACAATCTACTGATTTAGAGCAAACCGACGTTTAATGCTTGTTTATTGGTTACTTTTTAGAAGAATGTAGTGGCAGCAGTAGCAAATGTTTGTTCTATTATTAGTTGTAGGTTAGGTTTGAATTATTGAGAAACGTATTGGTTTATGCAAGGACTACGTAATGATTGAAAGTATGTTTTTTTCTGAGTAGTATGATGAAAAATATCGTACGTTACACGGCTGGTAAGTTTTACCGCATTCGCTTTAGCTCGCGCGGGAACTATCATGCTCGTCCGACATATAACAGTACTTCCCAGCCTAGTAACGTAATATTCTGTTAATGTATTTTATACTCCATAACATGATTCATTATCATCATCAAGGACACTGCGGATAAATGTAGCGATGATATATCATACAATAATATATATTAATACAATACTCATTTCACATTTATATGTGCATTATTTAATCTTAAAAATGGGTTGCGTTAAAAAAAACACCCTGTATTTAGTTTTATATCGTAACTTTAATCAATTTTATATATTTTGATGACTATACCTTCTCGTAGCAAACTGGCTCTGGCGTTATTCTTATGGAGAAAAATAAATTTTACCTTTAATATTAAATTTATTTAGAGCCATGTGAAAAAACCTGGCGGTAAGGATGTATGCAAATTTTCATATGATAAACACAACTTACTAGTTAATTTCATTAGAAAAAAGAGTCATTGGTCTGTATAGAGTTTCTTAGTTCATGCCATTCTGGGTGGACAAATAACAAACTCAAAGCATATTTTATGTATCGATTCATTGTAAAAATGGAAAAAAATAAATCGATGTTCGACCTAACATCTTGAAAATAACAATTTTTATTATTATTTATCAGTAATCAGTAAATTTAAGCATATAAACAGAATACCCTCATCGAGCACGAAAATTGTATATTTTTTAACATGTGAGAGTGGCAAATACATCCTTGGTGGTTGTTTACTTTTAAAACTAAATCATCCATTCTAAAATAATAAAGTTTTGAGGTTTGTAATTTTCAATCAAACCGTCAGAATTATTCTTTTTGTAATGCAAAAAAAGGTTTTGAAAAAGTCTGAAATTAGTCTTGAATGAATTTGGTGGGGAAAACAAACTGGTAACTGTAATTTTATAGCATTGAGCTTGCTGACGGCCCCATGCCACGCCATCTAACGCGGCCTGTACTGTGTGTGATGTAACATATGCTACAATAATATTACTATTTGTGATGTAATATAATAGGAAAGTATTCTGTTTTGTAGCATAATATAAAATTAAATAAGTAAATAAATACATACACACCGGACTAGCGGTTTGGTGGTTGTAGATGGGATGAGATCAGGATGTTCAGGCTTAAAGAGATGCCCCATTTACAGTGGAGTGTATAGCTGTATTATCGGCATTGGGTAGGCTTTAGATTATTCCATTATAGGATTTTCACATTCGTGTGAATTTCGTTTGACCAGCGAGCCGGAATTGCTCTGTGCTTGCTGAATGTGAACGCGGTAAATTTTCTTTATAGGATAAATTCCCAAGTATTATTGAACTGAGGAACAAGATTGTAAGAACTTTGGATTTCCAAAGTGGTTTTTTGTCATTAATATTTTAGAAGGAGGATTAACTATATATATATAATATTACTTACTACAATATAATCAAACAAATATATCATACTATAATATAAACCGGACGTGTGAAAATAAAATTGTTGGTAACGAGTAAAATAGTTAAATATCACTCTATTTATTTTGTATTTTATTATTCTTCAGTTCAAGGGGTTGTGAATATATTCGAAGTCGCCCTTCAACCTAAATAACATCATGACCCATGCAGTTTAAGAAAATCCGACAGCTTTATTTCACCGTACATGAAATCACTCCATTTTAGCGAATTTCCTTAGAAATAAAGCTATTACCGTCGTTTTAACAGAACAGAATGGACAAAAAATATCCGTTCAGGGTGACCTCAGCAATCATATTAATATTTATTTTAATTGACAGATTTTTATGTGTACTTTCTGGATATGAAGTGAATTTTTTGTGAAAACGCATTTTTACCTGCAAAAATCACGATTTGTTTCAAAATTTAACATGGGCTTATATGGGAAATAGAATTTTCATTTTTTGACTTTAGTTAGCACGATAACTCTCGTAAATATCCTCCGATCGTAACAAAATTTGGTACAGACATGTAAAACTAGATTCTCTTGGACGAGTTCGTAAACCAACCAGATCGACATATCCAAAGTGGGGTAAAGGCCCCATTTTACCCCCCCCAAAAATGGGTTTTTTGAGTTTTCAAATTGAAAAATTATATTTATCCAATTATTGTTTGCACCATTGGATTTAGCTCGAAAAAACAAACAATTTGGTATCTTAAATCGTTTCTCTAAGTCCATTGGTCTTCGAGATATTGCCGCTTCGCATTTTTCCCCCTGTGTTTTTAGTATCAGGGCAGCAGAATGTTAGCTTACCCAATTTCGTATTTACTCTCTACTGAGGTTTTCAAGGAATCGCTTTGAGTGATTTCTCAGTTTATCTACGTATTTAATAGAATTTTGGTTTTTTAAACAATTATATGATAGTATAATTTAAAAAATTAACATTCTTGCCTACTTCATCATATGAAATATTTGTTTTATTTCATCTAAGTCATTTACCAATATTTTTTTACTAAGTTTTTGTAAAACAAGCTATAATATATTATTTTAATATTTAAATATATCACTTGTTTATTTTTCTTTTTTTCGTAATAATGGATTAATTACTGGTTTTTTTTGTAATTGGAAATTCGCTGAGTACGCAGGTTTGCTGCGACGGGGGTATTAACGTTTTTTATTAGTCTTAATCATCGAATATATATAGTACTCTCAATGTCTTGATTCAAAAAAAAGAATTAAGAATATACCTATATCACCCTGTAAATAAGTTGATAACACATCCGATTGAAAAAAATCCCTGAGCATTATCTAATGTTGACCGCTGTAAACTTCGTGGAAATTTATCGGAAGGTGATTCTCTTATTGGAGTGGGTCTCAGCTTGCGAGGCGATTTGTCCGTTTCCGAGAACTCATTGAGTGTCACGCGAACCTCGCCTAAATATACCCTGCTGCGCCGATCAATAAGGCGTATTTTCGGTCGCCGCTGACGCGTACGATTCGCCCATTCAGTAAGACTTAACAGTGAATGTTAATTTGTGGAATAGATATTTCTAGCTCATCGTACTTTGACCCAGTGATTTGATTGGGAACATCGATTATTTTGCATTATCGATTGGTGACTAGTCGAATTGTTTCGATCATCGACTAGTTTAGTCGATCACAACAGTAGATTAAGCAAAATCACCGAATATTCTAGTCGTTTAACTAGTCGAACGTGTTCAATCCTGTTCTGTGTAATCGGTTAAGTTACCGACTAGTCGGTTAAAACCGATAAAATATCGACTAGTCAAGGTTAAAGTGGTGAATCGATAACTTGTATGTAACGTTTTCTTCCTTTTTATGTTCATTATGATATGGTACGATATGCCGACGAATTGAAAGAAAATGTTGTTGTAAATTTTGCACGCTACAGACGACAAAAGTGCAATAATAGGCAAAAATCCATGCAAAAATCCCAGTTTTCGTGCACCATTCCCAAAGAAACAGTTTTACCTTCAGTGCCTGTACTAGGGAATTATTGACGTTTAATGGATGTAAACCAAACATGAAGAAAATGTAAAAATAAATACAAAAAATGCCGGAAAATATTTTTTTCAGCCTGATTTACAGTGTTAAATGTTGTAATATTATTCAGTTGTGAACCCTAGTAAAGAAAATAATATTTTCAAAAATAAGAAATTTTAATCTTACAAACGTTATTTGAGATATAACGTTTATACATCTCAGATATAAACGTTATACCAGGCTAACTAGTTATTTAGTTATTTTTATTGTGATTGTGAGGTTAATTTATTGTGTTATAGAAACATACAGAAATTTTCACTGCATTACTTGACTAGGTAACCACGTTCAAGAAATAATGCTGCCGGAATGTTATCACCAAACATTCCAGTCAAACGCGCAGATAAAAATTTGAAAAAAATTAGGGAGAAAATCATAAAACTGGCCTGCCTGCCTCGTCTGGCGGAATAGATTGCCCCTGACGACGCCAGCACAATTTAAGACGATAAACATGTCGAATAGTTACTATATTAGAATTATCGACCAGTTCAAACCATCGAATAGTCGACTTTTATGACCAACTAGACAGTAAAAACCACTAACCAACTACCATATCACTAATTTGAATTTGTCGAATAGGGAATAGATATTTGTAGCGCGTCAGAGGGCCATACGTCGACCCTGGGTCTATGAATAGGCGAGCACAGATACAGCGGCCTTCACAGATAGCCGTGATGAATGATTTAGTTTATTTTCAGATTTCGTATTTCACGGTTATCTTCTGCGTTTAACCGCAGAGTCGTACAGAGCGAGTCGAATAACTTGGCACAGACCGTCCGTAAGTTAACTACTGGGCCTGGCTATTTGACACGTACTATAATGCGTCAGGATTTGAACCTAAGAACTTGTATAGTGATTGTGATTCAGCGGTAAACAATCGTTCATGTCATCCTATACTCTTATATGAGCAATTTTTTATCTTGTATTTATGTATGTATGCTTGCTTGCTTGCTTGCTTGCTTGCTTGCACGCTTGCACATTTATCTCGAAAACGGCTCCGAGGATTTCCTTCAAAGTCTGTAAATAAGTAATTTATGACTCAAAAACGTCTTTTATGCAGATTACTTAGTCAGGGAAAATCTAATAACGTAATAAATCGAATTTTAAAGTTGTAAAATTTTAACATTGGTCTTATGGGTTGCCGTGATAGCAACGAAAATAAACAAGGAAAGTGTAAACAGATGAAGTAATCATAACAGCTGTTTGGAATCTACAGCCATCAAGGGAAAATAAGCAAGTGGGATGAAGAGTCCATGGAGCAATAAAAAAGGTTTCTATTTATCAATTTTATGCCATTGAGATATTTTATAGTAACTGGATGAACTGGTAAACATGAAATAACACCGAGCAAGGCTCGGTCCACCAGGTACTAACGAACATAAGTCTTATGGATAGTGTTTTCAACCCCGGGATTGACGGGATTGCGAAACAAAACAATTGCCTCGCAATATTTGTGTGATTTGAATTTGACTTCTGGTAAGTCAGACGTCTTTACACACACATGAACCTAAAAGTTATTTTAAATTAACATTTCAATATTATTAATTAATAGCGAGGTTGTTTGTTTTTCAACTCACGCCTCTTTAGTCTGTTATTTGCCTTTGCCCAAGTTTACTTGGTCCAAAACCAAAATTCAATTCAACAATGACCCTTATTCCTGAACAGTGACAGCAGTGTTTGTACAATATAATATTTATCTTTCTACAATGTTTAATAGGCTACTTGTATTATTGATTATAATTATTGAAGACAACAGTATTAAATACGTCATCAGCTACGTACATTTTACGAGTTCGTAAGATAAAATCATAGTTTTAAATTTTAATAATAAATCGTTAGGGCTGTCGCAACGATCTTATTTGCGTTGTCATCTCACAGCAATATATTCTATAGTTCTGGACAGCCTTACTGGCGGGTGGTGAAAATTGTAATCTCCCAAAATGTCTGCTAAATAAACACATGTTTTGGTAGAACTGTCAAAACTTTGATTACGTTTCACCTCATTTACACTACAAAAGAATGCTCTGTAATATTTCACCGAGAGATTTCTTACGCAAATAAAATTTCTGGAAAATATTTGCGCAATGCATCAGCTGGTCTTTTTGTTCAGGCAACCTTTAATCTTAAATGATTTGTTTATATTTAAGAAAGTGTTTCCACACTTTTGTCTTCGTACTTCATGATTTTTTTAGAGCTTGCAAGCATTTAACATTCGTTGCACTTGCGGTTGCAGCAAAATATTTTCTTGTGTAAAGTACCTTTACATAAATAAATGGCCATGTGTTTTATTACCAAAACATTGCAGATATTAAACACTAATTACGACAACAGCGCACTCACTCACCCGCCAGTAAGGCTGTCCAGAGCTATAGATATGATACAGTTTTTAGAAAACGGGAATCCCACCGGCTCGATCCCGGGATTTAGACCTCTACTTCTGGGAGATCTGGGTCAAGATATTTATTTTTAAAATTCATAATAGTGAAGGATTTGTAATTATTATTTAATTTGTTGGACTTTTCCTATCGCTTCTAGTGTTTAAACTACTCTACGTTTCGAGAGGTATTCAAACGCCTCTCGTTTTCAAGTGACCCTACTTAAAGTTACATTAACCGACTTATGTTTATTTAACCTACTTTTTTGGGTTTTTTTGTTAATTTCGTATTAATTCGAGTTGCGTATGTGGGTGTGAGTGGACGTGTGTGCGTGTCGTGCCACTGCCAGCTTGGAGGCATTGCCGGCAGTAAGGTATATGTTTTTGTTTTGATTTTCTGTGTTCTTTATCATGTTAATATGTTTTAGTTTTAATTTTCTTTCTGTATTAAGTATGTTTAGAGTTTTGTATGAAATTTTGTGTGAGTGAGATTTATGTTGAATGTTGGATGAATGTAATTGTATGTAAAAAAAAGTAGGTTAAATAAACATAAGTAGGTTAATGTAACTTTCAGTAGGGTCTCTTGAAAACGAGAGGAGTTTCAATACCTCTCGAAACGTAGTGTAGTTTAAACACTAGAAGCGATAGAAAAGTCCAACAAATTAAATAATAATAAAGATATTTATCGCGGTCTGTAGGACGTTATTTAATTTGAGAACGAACGCCAATTATTTCCTCATAGTAATTTTACACGATTGACTAAGAATATTAGACCACATTTTATTTTCGTCATGTATCATCAATGTTTGGATCTCATATGCTACTGCTATTGCTTACAAAAAAGATCCTCGTCAATAAACATGTGCTATTGATTACGATGTCAACATATTTTCGAATTATGTCAGAAATTTGGTGCTGTTTCATGATGTTGCAATATGCTGATTGTATTAGTGAACGTGATTTATGCCGATTGAGTTGATTTACTAATAAGTGGGTCAATCTATCGGAATTGTTGTCGTTGTGGTAAATTATGAATAGTGCATGAAGGCTTAAATTTAACTTTTTAACTGTGTACTTGTTAAAAGACCTATTCTTAAAAAGTGTTAAAAGCCTATTTTTAAAATCGTTTATAGGAAGCCAGGCTTTAAAATTACACTTGTCTAACATTTAAAATATAGCACGAATCAAATAACTTGGCCCAATGCTAAAATCAACATTAGTCTTAAGGGCAGACTGGTTCAACTTATTTGGTGCAACGTATTGTTTCACCAAAGTTTAAAAGGACAACTTCCGCATCACCAGCGCCAGATAAAAACAAATAGTGAGGATGACAAAAGAATAAAGACATACCGGAAGTATCGATATATTAGTTTCGATGAATCGCAAAAAGCATATTGATACTTTTGGTCCGATATAGGCCTTTACAGTAACCGATTGACTTTTAACTGTGATACAAATCGCCTTAAATATTTTTGTTCAAAAATGTTAAGGAGATGATTTCTATAGACTGTTTTCAGGTGTAAAAATGTGTAGATCATTATATTTTTGCTTTTTAAAACAAAAGGAAACACATCTTTCCTAGTAAGGTAAAAAAATGTTAGTATAGTTCCGTGGTTTCAAAACTTTAATATGAAAATAGTTGAGTCCCTCTGTGAACATGTAAAATTGTATTTTTCTCCAAAAATATCAGAGTTTAAATAAATCAAAGAATGTCGATATTTTGCTCCCCAAGTACTTTTTTTTTAGTATCGTTTGCATAGGCGTAAAGGTTGTGCGGGCATTGCTGGGGACAAACTACTCCACCAGGTGGCAGAGCAGTCTAATGTTTTTTTTCTTTATTTTCTCAACTTCAGTGCAGGTGATTGGGATGCGTTGTGTGAATGTTCATGTAGCATTGTTCTGTTGAATGCGGGTTGCCTAACCAAGTTATGCAGGTGCATCATTCCAATTCAATGCAATTCCATTTGTTTGAGCATTTTAGGAAACGGTTTATAGAAAAAAAATTAATGTGTTATCGTATGATAGTCTCTGGTCTTCAAAATGACATAATTTTTACAGCGTTCACACTTATAGTACGGAAGAAAAAAGTATTGTCGGAGAGTAACAAATTGTTTATATTATTTTTGAATTTCCTTGAGGTTTAAGTAGGGGTGTGCGAGTACTCGAGAATCGAGCTTTTTTCGAGCCGAGTATACACTACTCGGCTCAACTCAACTTATTGCAAATTACTCGAAAGTTCGAGTCGAGTAGTTACTCCCGCCGTTTACCCGAAATCGGCACGTGCGAAAGAATATTAAGGCCACTTTTCACAATGTCAATCCATCTTTAACGAATATAACTGAAACATCGTTTGTTATAAACTTGAAGTAAAAAGTTCTTTTTAGTTATTAAAGACACATAAATTTTGATATCACTCTATATTTTCTAGTTTGAGGTTAGTTATTATTACATGTTGTAAAAAACTTATTTTTTTTATATTTTAGAAACCATTCCAAATAAATAAAAAATTAGTTTTTTTGTTGACAGTTACATCAATAAAAATGTACCTGTGTAAATAACTCAAAGGAAATATTTTAATCATGAATTGAGTCATGTAATTGGTCACGGCTTATGATTAGTGTTTTCATTTCATTTCAAACCCCAGGTAAGCAATAAACACAAGTTACGCTTGCAAAATATATCAAATCAAGAATTATTGTAAGTTTAAGTAAAAGGTTTCCTTTCTTTTGTTTTGGTATCATTTATTTGCATATCTGCTCTTAGTTCAATAACTCATAAGTTTAATTACCTCGAAATTGTAATTTGTATTCGAGTAATAATAATAATTGTTTACCATTATGTAGAAACATGATGACTATTATATTATAAACTTAAAAAATTCGACTCGAAAAAAGCTCGAAACTCGCGGGTATTTTTCAAAACTCGGCTCGACTCGACTCGACTTCAAAAATCACTACTCGCACACCCCTAGGTTTAAGACATTCGTCAATCATAAATAATTCCCAAATATAGGCTCTATAGGTTAAACTGTGTCCCCGTGTAAGATGCAAGAAGAATGCAAATTTTCCCCCTATTTTTGCACTTTCAACGTCTGTAGCTCGCAGAGTTTCAATTCAAAATTATATATTTAATTCCGCGGCACTATCTCATCATAATTAACATAAAAATAGAAGAAAAAGTTTTAGAAAAACCTTTGACTGCACCACCTTAGTGCGGTTCCAATGAATAAAAAAGTAATATATAGCTATTTTAAAATTTCCATCCCTAATCATGGAAATGTTGGACAACGATAATAAATCTAAATAAATAGTCATGTTTTTAAGGACTGATTCGAATCCTAAATCGTTCTTAAAAAACCGAATCTTCATGTATTGCCGCGTTTATAGCCCAGTCGTTTTAGCAGTATTTTAAAACTGATTCCCATCCCCAGTCATGAAAAAATGATGGACAATGAAAACAAAGTCCAAATATTTTCCGGGCGTTGATAACACGGAGATTGATGGATTCTTGGAAAACTTTTTCGACGAGTGTTTCCAAGAATACCATTGAACTGAGGTGTCTTGGCGTCAACTTGGAGATAAGGTTTCACATCTTCCGAGAATACATTAGCCTATGTCTTTATTGCTGTTTGGTTTACGGCTTCTGTAATCACTTTGCGGCCAGTCGTTGTCAGAACGACAAGACGTCTCGAGGCGGTTCGCGTAGAAAAACTTCCGCCATCTTTCCATCTTTCGCTTCCATTAAAGTGATTTTATAATCGTCAAGATGCTATTTTCCTTGAAGTGGAAAATTGCTGAGACCTACAGAGTAAAATAAGATTGGTGTTCATATTTAGTTGTGAGTGTAGCCTTTCAGTGTTGTCGGCTAAATGTTAACACTGAAAGATTTATACTTTGGAATCGTTTAATTACTTATCTATCACTAGTAGAATGTCTGTTGGGGGAATAGTATATAGTGTATTACGTTACTAGGTCGGAAAGTACCGTTTTATCGAACGAGCATGATAGTTCCTGCGCGAGCATAAGCGAGTGCGGGATTGTCATGCGCAAGGAACAGAAAATAGCTGTTTCTGAGTCGAAAAGTTTATGTTTGTACAGTTGAACAGTTGTGTTGCAAATGTTAAATGTAACTGAAAAGTTTTAAAACTTCGGAATTGTTTTTTTTTAACTACATCCACCTCGTCACCATCGTGGTCGACGCCCGAAACCATGGATTCGTCTCATGTGTGCCTAGACCACGGAAGCCTGTCTCAACGTATTATTGTATAATGTTTGTTTGGGTGATATATCAACTTATATGATCATATGTTACAGTTAAACACAAATTTACACGTAAAAGGCCTCTTTGTTTGGGTAATGAATCAAGTTATACGATCATATAAAACTAAATTATTGTTTAATGTTTGTTTGGATAATAAATCAACTCATATAAAACTAAATTATTGTTTAATGTTTGTTTGGATAATAAATCAACTTATACGATCATGTGTAAACACAAATATACACGTGAAAGGCCGTAAAAACGTAAACAAAGTTTTGACATTTCAACAAAAACATTTCATTTCGTCATTTCAGCTGAGGTTTAGCAGAAAATTTGATGAGTTTACAGTTTTTTGCCGCCCGCTCTATTACGTGCTCTCTACTTTTTTTAGGGCATCTTTAGTTCTGGCCACAGCAATAGGTGGGTGTGTGAGACCCCTGCTGGCGTTCAAAATATGTTGGTTAATCATTTACCCATCTGACGTTAAAGACAGTTATGTTCTATGTTGATGCCCTACAAGATCAGCTGATCATTGACGTAGACGATGATTTATTTAGTTTTTTCTATTTACTATTTTATTTTTTTAATTTATGTAAAGAAAACCTAAGTTCAAACGTCAGATTTCTTCATTCTTATTTTAGTCATAGTTTCTTTTTACATCATTTTATTGTAATATAGTTCAATTCTCAGTGATCCCCTTAACTGAACTCTGATAATTCGTACCCAAGTATGTGCTCTCATCTGTTGGTAATAATATGTCCAACTTATTTAAATGTGTAGAGGAGCGGAGCTGTCTCTCATATCAAGTCCTGTACACAGCTGGAGTTTTCATTTTTTGCCACCCGCCTAATGGTGTGGCCAGAACTGTAGAGTCTTTTTTAACTTTCATTAATTTTAGATCCTCCAAAACTTCCACGTCGAGCTTTTTCCGTCGACGCCTTAAAATCGGTTCCGAAATTAGGGGGAATCTTTATCACAAAATAACCCTTTGCGGTTTTAATTGGTATAAGCGAGAGTTGTAGTATTAATGAAAAAATTATCAAGGAATGGTGAAATGAAAATAACCACAAATAATATGTTACGTATTAAATGAACGTAAATGAACGATTAGGTGGGTTACAAACAAAACGTCAGTCAACCACCATGTCTTGCGTAAGTATTGTTTATCGTAATTATGATGCGCAAACAACACATTCTGCTCAGCGTAAAATGTAAATCGCAAAGATTAAACTCGTTTTCTCAGTTCTGCAATATTGGGAGTCCAAAAGTTCACTTTTCTGCTGTTGAACTGATGCCTCGTGTATTAGTGATCCATCCTTCCTCGTCCACTGTGATAGCTCTCACGGATGTCTCGATTTCGTGGAACCTGACTATCTGTTTGGACAACAATGGGTTTTTATCACTTTATCACTTTTTACTTTCACAATGACACATTGTTCTCCTGTGTTTTTCTAGCTTTGAATAGAGAATATCATTTAATTTTATAGTCGTTTTACTTAGAGATGGGAACATCAAGTACTTTCACCATCAGTCGATGTGAGTAGTCGATTAGATTCGAACATCGACTAGTCTTGCACCAAATAATCACATTACAGTACTCGGATTAGTCACCGCATTAAACATCGACTGGTCGATCAAAGTCGAACGAGCAAAGCCGAATCTCTATTTGATTAATTTGCCGACTTGTCAGTTAAATTAAAACCTACCTAATATCAATTCAACTAGTTTGAATAATTCTAGAACTATCGAACTAATAATATCGACTATTTGACCAGATGACTAATTGGTCGATAAATCCACGTGTAGACTATGCTATCACTAGTGAGCACAGAGAAGCTATCCATTCTCTGTGCTAGTGAGTAAAATATCCATGCTGCTTTTGCGAAGTCGAGGATATTCTTCCGACTTTTTTTGTATTTTATTTAGGTCAACTGGGAAACTCATATCCTCACCAAATTGGATATGTTTAATACATCAAAACTGGGGGAATATGAGAAAAATGCAATATATGTAATGATTGTAGCAACACATGTGTATATCTCGTTTATTTTTCGTTACAGGGCCAGGTACGGATATGAAGCAAATCTGTAGTTTTGTAAGTATAAAACATTACCTATACCTTTGATTATGTCTGCTGCTTCCTAGATCTGTGCATTTAAAGTCTATCTGGTGGTATGATACTTTAACTACAAAAAGGTTATAATTAATCAATTCCTTTTCCAAAGAAATGCATTTTTTAGCAAAAATGTTCCCATGCATTTTCCCCCTTTTCTTAGTAATCATAATGTTCAAAACAACACCATTTTAATAGTTCGAAAAATTTATTGTATAGTCAGAATCAAATAACGTGACCCAGGCCGTTCATAAACCCTTATTTCGTCTCATGAGCGGTCTGTCTGGCCCTTGTCATTTGGCTCGGACTGTACACTGCATATTTCTCTTCACGCTTCATCACATATTGTTTGTGACCGGCACCAAATCAGAAGATTCCCACTATAGTCTCATCAGCTAGCTGTGTATTTGTGTATTAGTCCCGCCCTAGGCGTCTCCGAGGGGGTGTGTTCCAAGCGCTCCAAGCACGCGCGCCTTATCAGTGACAGACTGATAACACTGATAGGAGATCAGGCGTCAAAGCAGGTGCCGAGATTAGATAAGCGGGCGTCTTCCTTATCAACGTTTCTAGGAAGTGAAGGCCGCCGGCTACGATAGCAGCCAAATAGGTTGTTTTGAAGGCTCGGAAACAGTGGTGCCATTGCGCCAACGTGAATTGTCCCTGTTTTTCCCTAATACACGCGATTTCGGGACAGTGGTGCCTCTGCGCTTACGTGAATTATCCCTGTTTTCCCATAAAATACACATTATTAACGCCGCTTGAAGTTAATTTGGTGGGATAAATATTGTAAAATACGGTTTTAGGATAAAAATTGTAATATTCTTCGACGGAGTGGTTCTTTCAGTGAAGAAATATTGTAAAGTCCGCATCAAACTACGTGACTTACTTCCCAGTAAAAAAGTTGTCATGAACAATTGACAATATTAGCATTGAGGTGATTGACGGCTGGGGCCAAGTCATTTGATACGGACTGTTTTATGAGTTTATGTTGCATTTCTATTAGTTGTTTGTGACTAAGGAACGCGCTTATCATTAAAATCAGCCCAGTTGTAGGATACAGATATTTTGTCTTGCCTAAAATCGCTTATTCAGAAGGTGTCTGCCCTTCTTTTGTCACAGTAGAATGCTTTTGTTATTATTGGTTTTGGTGATTTCTTTCGAATATTATGTCCCAATTCAGAGTTTGAAGAATCTTTTGCACGGAGATCGTTTGTATAAAATCGTCTATTGTCCATAAATAAACTAACGACTCACATAAGCCAAGAGGATAAAAACTGTAGCTAAAGTGATTAAATAAGGACGTATCGATCATGTTGAAAGAGAGTGAACTGAATAAGTATAATTTAATCAGCAAAACTCTTTTATTAACTTAAACGCCATCAAATGTTGAAATTTATCAACAAGATTATTTAAATGTTGTAGCGAACAAGGAAAATGTCGAGCGTTGAATTTCCAAGAATTATTATAAAACTTGTGGATCAAACTACGCTCTTAGCTCATCATCTGATGTTGAATTCGTTACGGAAGTATCTTAGTGAATTAGAACGCTGTTTCGTCTCAGATTAAGGCTAAACATCCCAGAAAAAGTTGTGTTTCTGGCCCGATAGATAGCAGCACCTCTGGGGGCAAATTTGTATTAAAGATAATATGCATAGTTATTGACCGATTTTTGTTTTGTAAGTTTTGTTGTATATAACATGAACAAGAAATATACGCTATATGGGTAAAAAAATTTTTAGTTATTTAATAAAAATATTTTAGAAAAGAATACGATTACTATCATCATTTTTCTAAATCGCAGGTAGTCATTTTGTAAACAAAAATTTTAAAATAATTTTGGCGTTTTCAGATATGAAATCGGTCAAATGGTCGCATCGGAATCGTTTTTTAAAGATATTACCATTATTTCTCTCACGCCCGCGCCGCCCCCCCCCCCCCCCCCCAGCACACCGCCATACCACCCGGCCGCTCTGACGCGCGGCGCTGCTATTTAGTATCGTTCGTCTGTTCGTCAACTCAGTAGTCGCATTCGCACTGTGGCCGGGCACACTAGACCAGACTCTTGTAATTAATCCTCTGATTACAAGGAAGATGATTTATGAAATTATCTAGGGGTTCATTGTTCAATATTAATATTACCACAAACAAAATTACCATTATTTTTGTTGTTTTATAACACCATGTTAAATTAAATTATTAATTCGTTAAGTCACTTGTTTAAAATAAAAGTTACCTTTCAGTACATGAAAATGATAAATAAATGAACAATAATTAGTGCAAAAGACCTTCTATAAAAATATACAGGAAACATGTTTACAAATTAAATTATTAATTCGTTAAGTCACTTGATAAAATAAAAGTTACCTTTCAGTACATGAAAATGATAAATAAATAAACAATAATTAGTGCAAAAAACCTTCATTTACTTAATGCACAAAATGCACAGTATAAAAATATACAGGAAACATGTTTACAAATGTTACGTGACTTAGGCTATTTGCCCATTGATGTTTCGCCATTGAAAGTCAATTCTGGAAGTGGAATTTGTGGAATTGGAACAGGGTGGTGGCACTATTTCTCTCCATACACAACTATTTCTAGGTAATGCATTTATAAATCTGCCCTGTTATTTTACCGGTTACAATTGCAACAGTTTATTTTCGCTATTCTTAAGTATAACTCAGGTATGCAACACTGTTTTGGTTACAAAGTATTAGGTTTAGGAATTATCGTAGAACTAGATAACACGTAGCTCGAAATCGAGCAAAAATCGTATAGTAAAAGAATGAAGAATAATTAGCCTACTTAAATACTTTTAAAGTATAATCAAAAGGATAAATTCAATAACTAAAAATTATGGCTTAACTACTGAAACTTTTAAAGTTAATTTAATCTTCCGTGGTAGTTTTCGGTAAACGTAAACGATTTTCTAGGGAACACCTTCATTCTCCGTGTCCTCTTGTTTCTGTAATGTATATTTTAACACCGGGAAAAGATCAAGCACTGCTTAAAGCAACATGTCCGACAGCAAACACTGGCGCCGTGAGCAATGAACTCCTTTGTTCAG
Organism: Flexamia atlantica; assembly: GCA_035578135.1. NCBI lineage: Eukaryota > Metazoa > Arthropoda > Insecta > Hemiptera > Cicadellidae > Flexamia > Flexamia atlantica. The sequence goes on along the minus strand of JAQJVK010000013.1, from coordinate 20,847,176 downwards.
GAATTGCCGGTGCACCTTATTGATAATTATCGCCAAAAGATATTGTAGAGAACGGCTGTCTTTATAGGGATCCTATCCTTTGTCAAGGTTATCCTTTGTGGCAAAAACGCGTAAATGACGCATTATCTCTACTAAACCAGTCTTTTCATTCTTGAAATGCAACCCATCGAAATGAAAACATTTTTAGTTCATTGGTCTGAGGTTGGAAGGAGCATCAAATGTTACATCAGGAAGGTGATGCCAGTGGTTGCGATCGTGTTCTTTCCGACTCCTCCGGCCGGTCAAAGTTCGTCTTCTTATCGGTGGCATTATAAGTGCACGAAATCCAAAAGTAGATCAGCTCAGGTTAATATAACTTCAAAAAAACACTACCGTATACGATATCGTAAAACTGGTAACTGGAATTTGTAAGACCTTTAAAACTTCATAACGTAACCTAAATTACATAATTAATCTTTTAAAAAGAAAACTCTTGAAAACAAAGCCAAATCAGCTGTAAAACATTAAAACTGCTCTCTTCTAAAAAAACAATACCCCCGTTGCAGCAGTCCTGCATACTCAGCGAATTTCAAGTGCATAAATAAATTATTTAAATGAAGCCTCGCATCAAGTAAAATCAATATACATTCAAAAGAAAGCGTGCAAAAATACTCTCCTAGTGGTTTTTAGGACCAAAAGGCTATACGAAAATAATAGCCTATACTTGGCACAAAAATGCAATGTTAAAAACTTCAAAACAGCTGGCTTTTCCAATTTAATCCCATAGAGAAATTACCAGCTGTTTAAGTTTGAGTAAAAAATTTCATAAACATCATCAGTAAAAATCTGTATTCGATATAGTACATTTATTTGACATATTTAGTTATCTGGCCTTTAAATAAGCCATATGTCTGTATCCACCATATGGCTTTGAATGAAACATCAGCTCACATTCACATGTTTTAATGTAAACAAAGCAGACGTTTTAGATCCCAATGCTACTTAAATGGCAGTTACTTTATGTTATTTTTTGTTTTCTAGCAAACTTTAAGAAATTACAGTACTTTTCCTGAGTCCCTGACATTAAAACATTTAATTTGAGCCCTTTCCCCTCAACCTGTGACTTGCCTAATGCCCACAATCGCTATTCAAAAATAAATTATTCTCCATAAGATTAATATGGAAAAATGCAGGTTTGCTGCCACAGAAATTTGAAAATGAGTTATCATAGGCTACAATCCAATATATCTAAACTATATCAAGCCACATAACATGTTTTATCAAGATATGTTAAGGAATAAGAAAGCTATCCAATTTTATTTACCTCTCATAAGGTTAACATTGGGAAAGAGAGTACACAGGTTTGCTGCCTCAGGAATTTGGTGATTTGGGTATTTTAAACCATAATCAAGTAGATATTAATTGTATGAAGCCCCATGACAGTTCTTATCCGGATATTTTGAGAAATGAGCAAGCTACATAATTTTTTTTATTGCCCATAAGGTTAACATGGAGAATGAGTATGCAGGTTTGCTGCCATAAAAATGGAAATATCGGGGATTTTAGACTAAAATGCATTAGATCTCATCTAAATGAAGCTACAAACCAAGTTTTATTATGATATGTTGTGAAATAAGCGAGATATAGAATTTTACTTATTTCCCATAAGGTTAACATAGGGACAACGTACTGTGTTTACCACTTTCAATAACTTGGTAACCAATGGACATAGAGCAATGATTCAAAATACTAAATTGTTTGTTTTTTCAAGCTGAATTCAATGGTGCCAAACAAAATTGGATTATTTTCCTTTTTCTATGTGAAAAACTAAAAAAAAACCCATTTTTGGGGGGGTTTACCCCCCTTTACCCCCCTTCCGGTGGTCCGATCGGGCTGGTTCACGAACTCATCCGAATAATTACTACTTTACACACCTGTGCCAAATTTCATTCAGATCGGACCATTTTTGCGAGCACTATCGTGCTTACAGACATATATATATATATATATATATATATATACATAGAAATTCGAACGAATGGTGTTTTTTGCTTCTGGGGGCCCCAAAACGAAAAGTTATCATGGTCTCAGGCTTAGGTCTTACCATGAGACCTACGGTAATAGCTTCTTCCCTATAGGGGAAATTCGCTAATAATAATTCATAATAATAAGTGATACAATCTGTGGTTTACCTGTAGAACTATTTCAGAGCTTAACCATATGTTCAGTTTGTAAACAAAGTGAACTGAGCTTGCTCAAATGTCGATGGATAGCGCCACTGATCCGAAACTTCAGCCCTTTACTGTACTTTAGTGAAGCCTTTTTTTAAAATTCTGAGGCTTGTTGACAAATCTATATAAAAATCCCTTTAATTTGACACCTCAAATGTTAAAATCCGCCCAGCCGTTATTGCGGTTGGACTGTGAAAAGAAAGCCGCTTGCGTATTAATATATAGATTAACAACAGCTGTTGATGCTTAGCTAAAAAAAGAAACAACAGCAGACGTTTTGAAATCCCAGTGTTTTTAAATGGCAGATATTCTTCGTTATTTTCTAGTGGATTTTGACATATAATCTGCTGTTTTTACCGACCCCTGAAGCTAAGTCCTTTAATTTGAACCCTTTCCCATCATCCTACGACCTGCCAAACTTTCAAAAGTTTTATTAAAAATCACTTATAGAATTATTAATATAGATAGATAGATTGTCCAAGCACAAGCATACAAAGCAAACATTGGTCGTACACAAGAGTATAACATCATAGGTTAACTTTCAATCTAATTTACACGTAATAAGTTTATTCCAAATTGAAACTAGCAACTGTAACGTGGTTGAAAGCTTAATTCATAGTCAATGGAATTTGTATTTCAATTAGCTTGAAACAGCTGTTATTGCTTCTGCTCTTTAAAACTGCGTGAACCAACTATCATTCAGTGAAGCTAACTAATCTGCTTCGATTATTGAAGCAGAACATCGTCCATTTGATTTTAAAGAACTCCGTTGTCCTTATTCCGAAATGGTTGTATATGTATAAATACAGGTAGGTTTTCAGATACATAAGAAATACATAAGAAATTTCAGAAAAAATACTCTGAATGTGTTAACATTGATCACTTTAATTACTGCAGTACCCAATCTTAAATCTATTTTCGTGTAAAGTTTAAGACTTGGCAGTTAGAACCCTAATGTTCCAAGCCCTCGAAATATCATTATAGCTTAATAATAATAGATGTAACATATTTTAACAAGAAATTCAAATTTGTCATCATTATTTTTTGAAACACGTGGGCCATGGAGAACATAAAAGTTTAACAAAATAACGTTACCAATAACAATAATTAACAGGCGAAGAAACAAACTCGTAAGAAGAATCATGGTAACTAATAACCGAGAGCACATGGATGGAAGGGCGGGAAGTCATCATCCACCACAAGGAGTGTTTGTACGACGAGCAACGGCTGAGCCGCGTGGTGGGGGGAGAGCTACAGTGAGTCACCTCTGGCCGGCCCTGCACTGCATCATTTTTTTTGTCCCCCGCGCGCTATCTCATTAAATTTATAAAAATTGATACCGATTGAACCACTCGGGCGATTTTAAATATTAAAATTTTAAAATTAATTAAAAATTATTGCCTACAAAATGACTACCTGCAATTTGCATATTTCTTTTTGTAACATGAATATCTTGTTATTATTTTTTTAACCAGCAACTTAATAAAAAATATGCCTAGATAGCGTGAATCATAATCTTATTCTGTTTACAAATCAGTTTATCAAATTAACATCGGACGAAAATTCCACCAATAAACTTTAATACAAAATGACTTCATTTTGGTGCTGCGACGTGGTGGCAGAATTTATAACTAACCCTGGGATGTTTAGCCTTAAATATATTGATGTATCCTTGTCCTTGCACTTTGCTCAGGATTTTCGTAGGACTGCAATAACCAGTATCGACTACTATACTATATCGAATGCTATGCGGTGCGGTTTAATGAACTAGAGTTCCTGGTGGTGGTGGTGGTGGCCATGTTCCATTGCACTGGCGAAGCCCAAGTTTCGATACGACATATCGAATGTAGAATCGACTACTAGACTAATCGGTGGTCGGCTTCCATTGTACTGCCCCTGCTTTCTGATCCAATGCGAAGAATGGAATACTACACGGCATAGTTAAATTACTACCTGGTAGCGGTGGCCAGTTTCCATTGTACTGATCAAGCCTAAGTTTCGATACGATATATCGAATTTGGTTTCAACTAGCGAGGTACCCAGAGTATTGTACCCAGTTTCGATGCGATATATCGAATTTAGTGTCGACTAGCAAACTGCCCACAGTATTGTCCCCAGTATCTTTCGATTATCGAATTTATGTCGACTAGCAAACTGCCCACAGTATTGTCCCCAGTATCTTTCGATTATCGAATTTAGTGTTGACTAACAAACTGCCCACAGTATTGTCCCCAGTATCTTTCGATTATCGAATTTAGTGTTGACTAGCAAACTGCCCACAGTATTGTACCCAGTTTCGATGCGATATATCGAATTTATTGTCGACTAGCAAACTGCCCACAGTATTGTCCCCAGTATCTTTCGATTATCGAATTTAGTGTTGACTAACAAACTGCCCACAGTATTGTACCCAGTTTCGATGCGATATATCGAATTTAGTGTCGACTAGCAAACTGCCCACAGTATTGTCCTCAGTTTCGATGCGATATATCGAATTTAGTATCGACTAGCAAGCTGCCCACAGTTCTGCCCCAATTCGATGCGATATATCGAATCCCGTACCGACTACCCGGTGACCAGGTGCGCTGCAAACCGGTTCCAGCGTTATCTGAACGAAGCTTGCTTCACTTCATAGAATTTCGTAATTAATAATCCATCTGTCCCGGGTCTTCGGCGAACCCGCTACACCCCGGGCTGAAAACATCGACCCCCCGCCGGCTACTGTCCGGTCCGAAAACATCTGTCTCTGTCTTAGCAATTGTATGGATTTTCATATACATGGTGTGGAACTTCTGTGACACTTTTGGCATTTCAGAAACTATTTTAGATTTAGAGAAAATTTTGAATGGGGGATATCATCTGCTTTTTTGAGAAAATTCAAAATATAAATTCTATTTTTTGTAAATGGACGTCATTTTCCATTATGGCGAAGACTTTGATTTTACTGTAGTTATAGATGAATATGTATTTTATGGCGTTTAATAGACGCCAATAGAGTTCTTAATCTTAAGAACGTTTTATTCCCTGACATTTTTTCTTAAACCAGATGGTTAAAGACTATCCACCACTTGAAATTATTTTATATTTTTTTATTCTGTTTGTTTAATTTAATTATGTCATCCGATGCACGGTAAATGTATTGACAATGGTGGCTATTTACAATAATTATAAGTTATATTTGAGATCGTCACAAAAAAGTAGATAAAACTCTCCCATCACATATTTACATAAATATATGTAATGTGGGGGGGGGGGTGCGCTGCAAACCCCCATTTCAAGTTTTCTCTACAATAGTTCCTTACATGCAAATGGTGGCAAAGTTTACCTCAACAACCTGAAGTAAAGAAATAAGTGCAGTATTTTCGTGTTTTGACGCCCCTTTGGGGACGAAAGTAGCATAGGCTTACTTATTTTCATTGTTTATTTTTTATGACCCAGAGTGGTTGGTTAGAATTAATAATTGCTATATATTTTCTATTTATAGAGATTGTTTTCAGTGATAACGATAATCTTTTAATGATAGGCCTACAATATAAGCCAGTCAGTGTTTATTGCTGTACCATTTTAAATTGCGCTCGTCTTTTGTGTTTAGTCACAGAGAAGAAATAAGACAGAGGACGCATCTAATGTTTCGCTAAATAAGTGTCGAACAGTGCCGTAGAGTGGGCGCGGGGGGTAGAGGGCGCCCGGAAGTCTATTGTCTCCCTATTGTTTAACAACCTGTGTGTCGAGCAGTTCCCTGAAGCACTACTGGACAAATGAATGCCTATGCGTACTCTGCTTAATTCTTCTCTGTGGTTTAGTATAATTTTATAAACGTTTCCTACAGTTGTATAAAAATTATGCTGCCTAAAAAATTGGTTATTTTGACCGTTGATCTTTTTTGACGTCGCGTCGTAGAATTATTCTCTACTCAATTCGACGTTCTCAGTACAGGCCTTTTGGGGACAATGCAATTCTATTATCTAGGTTCGGTATATTTGTCATTCATACTATATTATAAAATTATCAGCAGATTATAGGATTATTTGGTTAGATCAACTTAAATTGCCGCATTTGAAATACATGGCCTATGAAAATTCCAGATTATAGGATTATTTGGTTAGATCAACTTAAATTGCCGCATTTGAAATACATGGCCTATGAAAATTCCATACTGAAAGGTGAACTTAGAACCAAGTATAGCCGGAATAGGAGTGAATATTCATTCCGACAAATAAATAACAGCCTTTTCAAGGTTTGTTTTCGTTTCAAACGTTTTTAAGTCTGTGAGTAAAAAGACGATTCCCAGAATCATTATAAAATGCAGTAATATTCCACACGCACAATTAATTTGGTACTAGATAACACGTAGCTCGAAATCGAGCAAAATCATATAGTAAAAGAATGAAGAATAATCAACCTACTTATATACATTTGAAGTTTAATAAAAGGCCTAAATTCATTTAAAAAATTATGGCCTAACTACTGAAACTTTTCAAGTTAATTTGATCTACTGCATGAGTTTTCCGGTAAACTTAAACGATTTTTTAGGGAACACCTTCATTTCCCCATGTCCTCTTGTTGCTGTAATGTATATTTTAATACTGGCAAAAGATCAAGCTCTGCTTACAGCAACATTTAGCTGACCGAGAGCAAACACTTGTGCCGTGAGCAATGACTTCCTTTGTTCAGGGACTGCCCCTGCACCTCATTGATAACTTTCGCCAAAACAGATATTGAAGGGAACGGCTGTCTTTATAAGGAACCTTTCCTTTGTGGCAAAAACGCGTAAATGACGCTTTATCTCTACCAGTCTTTTCATTCTTGAAATGCAACTCACCGCAATGAAAACATTTTTAGTTCATTGGTCTGAGGTTGGAAGGAGCATCAAAAATGTTACATTGGGAGTGTGATGCCAGCGGTTGCGATCGTGTTCTTTCCGACTCCTCCGACCGGCCAATGTTCATCTTCTTCTTATCGGTGGCATTATAAATGCACCAAATCCAAAAATAGATTGGCTCTGGTCAATATAACTTCAAAAAACACTATGAGATATCGTAAACTACTTTGTAAAATAACTGGTAAATACAATGTTTAAGATCTTTAAAAAAAACTTCATAACATAACCTAAATTACATAATTAGTTTTTTGTTGAAAGCTAAAGCAGCTGTAAAAACGAAAACTGCTCTTTAAAAAAATAACTAAACCACAGTCTTTTGATTATAACGCAAGTGCTGCAATCTGAGGTATACCTGTTGAACTATTCAAAGCTTGGCCATATGTTCAGTTGTAAACAAAGTGAACTGAGCTTGCTCAAATGGCGATGAGTAGCGCCACTGTTCCGAAACTTCAGCCCTTTACTGTACTTTAATGCCGCCCTTTTTTAAAATTCTGAGACTTGTTGGCAAATCTACATAAAAATCCCTTTAATTTGATACCTCAAACATTAAAATCCGTCCAGCCGTTATTGCGGTTGGACTGTGAAAAGAAAATCGCTTGCGTATTAATATATAGATACTGTACTTTAATGCCGCCCTTTTTTAAAATTCTGAGACTTGTTGGCAAATCTACATAAAAATCCCTTTAATTTGATACCTCAAACATTAAAATCCGTCCAGCCGTTATTGCGGTTGGACTGTGAAAAGAAAACCGCTTGCGTATTAATATATAGATGCCATTCCTGCTATATCGTTGATATATTTTAGTGTTGCAGAATCTATACACAAAGCCCAAATCACCCGAGACTTTTGAGAAAGCCATGTCTCTGTACATAAAGAGGATTCGCAGAAACATTATGAAATGCAGTAATATGCCACGCACAATTAACATGACACGCCTTTGTTTTTCGATAGAAGGACTACTTCATGGAATTGATTAGAATTTTTTTTCTTTTTTCCAGCTAATTAAGTCGTCTATGTAAAACATAAAATTAACTACTCAAACATATCGACTCCGCTTGTCTTTGGTGCTCAATATATTTTTGTAAACGTTTACAGTAGACTCCCTCTTATCCGGGCACCTCGGGACCAAGACACTTCCGGATAACGGTTTTCCGGTTAAACCGGCGTTCCCTAAAACGCACTAAACAAATTATAAGCTAATATACTCTGATTTAGGCTCGTGTTTACTGACAATCTTTCCCATTAGTATCATCGATACGTTATTGTCCACTTCCTGCCCATTACGTCCGGTTAAAATAAGGTGACTAGACGTCCCGTTTTAAACGGGACTGTCCCGTTTTTTAGCGACGTGTCCCGTTGTCCCAACGAACTCTCTCGGGACGCCCATTTGTCCCGTTTTGGCGTTATTGGAAAGAAAAATACTTTACAAATTATGTTTAAATGTAAAAAAATTTAATAAATTTTTCGGCTCTTTTGTAGTTTCCTAGGAACTTAAAATGGTTATAAGATTAACTAGAGTCTAGCACATATTTTCAATCTGGAAGTGTCTAAAACCCACCAAAATGCTCCTAATTTTTAAAAATTTTCTGGGGGAGACCCCCGGACCCCTTCTCTTAGTGAAGGTATAATACGCTTTTAAGTAAACAACTCTTAAATAAATTTTTCCGGTTCTTTTGTAGTTTCCTAAGTAACTTAAAATTAACGGTAAAGATGAACTAGAGTTTAGTACATATTTTAAATCTGAAAGAGTCTAAAACGCACCAAAATGCTCCTAATTTTTCAAAGTTTTCCGGGGGAGGGCCCCCGGACCCCCTCTCTTTGTGGGGTTACACCCCACGGAGGTCGGCGTCCCGTTTTGGCTGCTCCAAAATCTGGTCATCTTAGGTTAATCCGATGTGTTGATAAAAATCGTCCGTTTAAAAACATGTATCTTCCGTAGTATATAGTCCGGTTAGACCGATGTCTGGTTAAAATAAAGAGGGTCTTCTGTACTACAGTTATACCAGCTTATGCTGCGATAAAAAACAATTAATTTGTCATATTAATCATCATTGCTATTATTTAGTGTTCTAAATTATTCTAACTGGAATAGAAGTAAATATTTCTTGTGACAAATAACATCCTATTCGAGGCCTGTTTCCGTTTTCAACGATTTTTAAGTCCATACAAAAACAGTGTTCGCAGAATCATTATGGAATGCAGTAATATGCCACACGCATAATTTAATATGGCACGCTTTTGCTTTGATGAAAAGACTGCTTCGTAGAATTACTTAGTAGTTTTTACTACTGGTTTCCAGCTAATTAAGTTCTCGATTTAAAACTCATTCGTCGACTTGCAGCGAGCTCTTCGTGGCCTCTTACCATCATATTTCCCGTAAGTTTAACACAGATTGTAGTGCTACCTTGTTTAAATTACATATTTATTGCATTTGAGCGTGCAAAATGAACTATCATATTCTAAATGCATCATATCCTCTTGGATGAGCAATGTTTGTGCGTGTGTATGTGTGTGTTTGCATTATTATCTAAAAACTAGTGGCTTGAAGGGGCTAAAAGCCCCTAATGAGGGAAAATTCAAACAATCGTTATTTATTATATACAAAATATACCTTCATGGAAAAACTGAATCTACCTAATGTTAGATATCTAGCCTACCACGTGGTTTTCAATCAAGTATCAGCATCACATGTTGTAATGTAAACAAAGCAGACGTTTTTAGATCCCAATGCTTTTTAAATGGCAGGTATTTTACGTTATTCCTCGATTTCTGGTGAATTTCAAGCAATTTCAGTATTTTTCCCGCCATCACGGAGTAGAGACCTTAAATTTGAGCCCTCTCCCATCTTTCTACGACTTGCCAAACGCCCACAATTTTGACGCAAAGAATCGCCTTACGAAATTAAATATGATGGCCCCGAGAATTTTCTTCAAATTTTGAAGATTGCTGATTTCTGACTTAAAAACGCGATATAGGCTATACTTAACCAAAGAAAATCTATTAACTTGATAAAATGAATTTTAAATTCGACAAAATTTAACATTGGGTCTTATGAGCTGGCAACGGAATAAACAACGATAATGTAAACAAAGAAATTGATCAGTAACCATAACAGCTGTTTGCAAACTTTATATATTATCTAGGAGAAATACAGCATGTAGGATAAGGATTGCATGGAGTAATAATGACACTGAAATGTTTTATGGTAACTGAATAACTGAATGAACTGGTGTAAGCTCTCAGTTCATCAGAGGACAAGGCTCGGTCTAGCAGGTACTCTTGAATGATTGCCTACACATCACAGATGTTTGACGCTATTTTAGAATTCAACCGCCCGCCAAGTACGGCAGGCCATAACCATAATTGGTCATATACTATGTTAACAATCCTCTATTTTAATGAAGCGACATAGCCTAGTTGTTTGGTGGTCTTTACCATGCATAAAGTTGTTGAAAATTGAATGGATTCAGTTTTTTTAAATCACTTAAAACATTTATGTTTTAGAAACCATCGGAACTTTCTTGCTCAATGATAGAAAGGCAGTGAATTGGAGAAAATATTGAAAATCATACAGGGGCGTCTTGTATACCCTAAAGTAAAAATAGTTTCACGAAAAGAGTTCTGAAATCATTAAAGTATCCCAGAAAAGTTTCTTTGTTTTATCGACGTTTTACTGGCTGATTATCAATTGAAAACTCACTACTCTGTAATTCACAAACTTATTATCTTTAATTCATTTTTCTTTACACAAGACCGCAATGAAAGAGTTGCAGCCGATTGCATGATAGGATAGATAAGCTTCTGCGAAGTGATTTCCACATTTGCCCGCACTGAAATAGCGCCACGCGCTGCGCCGGTTCCAGGAAGACTAAAGAGGGTCTTGCCTAAAGTGTAGTGGGAACTGATCACGTGATCAGATCAATCAGCTGTTCTATTGTTGCGGCTGACGGGCCGGCGCTGCGGCGGAGTGTACGAGCCGCTGGTCTGGCGGTCAAGTGCTGCGACGGATTGTTAGATCTTTCTAGCTCCGAGTCGCTTTTTTATATTTTTTATTTATTTCATCCAACGTTGCAATAAAAGCAGTGATATTACAATTAACATTTTACAGAGTTTCATGATTAAGCAGAATGAATGAACCAGTTGCATAAAGTGAGGTGATGGTTATGATACAGGACTACTACAGGAGTCACTTTATGATGCAGATGCAGGTTATAGACGAATGAGAGTTTAGCATTTGACTTACGATGTGGTCGTCATGTTCAATTCACTTTTTTATAACTGGCGCCAATTCTTGGGGCCCATTCCGCGCATGGGGCGGGGAGTGGGTAGGCTGGGAGGAGAGGGGAGTAGTAGCGGCAGCGGCGGCCGACAGTGTACTAGCCTGGCTGCGTATATTCGGCAGCTCGCACGTAGTTACTGCTTCTGTGTCAATCGATGTTCAGAGTATCAAGACGCTAATGAAATATTTTATATTATTGAATAGAATTAAAACAGATCATTAATCGTCAATAAGAGTTAATGTTCCGGCGGTAAATGTTTTTGGGACGACATGTAGTGACACGCTATTGTTGACGGCTGAGAGCAGAATGACAGTGCTGCGCTCTAGCGACGCGTTGTCGCGCATTCGCACTAGCCGTTTTTGCTACCGCGCATCCACCACACTGGGCCCCAAGAATTGGCGTCAGTTATACTTTGTTTATGTACCTCACCTCAAATTGATTGGAGTTGCCACATTCCACCAGCTTTGGAGTTCGATCATTGATAGTTCAACTTCGATTTATGGTTTTGTTATGTTTGTTGTTTATGTTTTATTTATGTTTTGTTTTATGTTTTTGTTTATGTTTTTTGTTTTTGTTATGTGCATACCTTAAATGTGAGTTGATTTATCAAGTTGCATAAAGTAAACTTTATGATTGGTCGTCGATGGTTCTACTGCGATGTTTTTGTTTGTTCTAAGTTGTATATAGTAAACTTTTATAGTACAGGAGTCACTTTAAGATTCTGGTTTCAGACCAATTTTTGTTCCACTACGATTCATGTTTTTGTTTATGAGCTTATACTTAAATGTGATTAAACTTGTTACATCAGCCGATTGTCCCACAACGATACATGTTTTTGTTTGTTTATGCGCCTAACCTGTGATCGATCTTGAATGAAAGTGATGAGTTTTCTTTGACCGCGGAGGGAGGACATTTTGTTGTAGGCTATATTCTTGGTCGTAGACAAAGTAGTCCATGTAATGATCAAACGTTGCAAAAAATGTTTCTCGCTAAATTCGCGAATGAAGAGACACCGTTACTACCTAAATGTTTGTATCAAATTTCACAAAATAAATTAAGAGCGCAAGTAAATAAAAAGTTGCTTTGAAGCCCCAGGCCTTCTTGGCTTGCGGAGTGTCGCAAGTTTCAAGAAGCGGAGACAATAAACAATCCTCAGTGTTCGCCGTACACTAATGTGGTTCTCGGAAGCGCGGCGAAACGCGCAGGCTTGCCAACGGCTCGTCCGGCTGAGAGCGAAATTTACCTATCTTGTGCTAACATTTCCCTGTTGAATATAGGAATTTTCAATCAAAATTCGAGTTAAGAAGAATAATGTCGGATTAAATGGTTTTTTTGATCAAAGCGTATTAATTGTTTTGTAGATTTTCTAGTATTGTGTGTTTTTAATACTGTACTAGGGGGGCTGGGTTTTTTTAATTTATAGTAATTTGACTTGGCTACTTGGTATATCCTTTAATAGCTGTCATTGGGGGTGGGGAATATTCCGTAGTTCTAGGTGGTAGTGTTTTCCATTGTTGTGGGGACCCACAGAGAAATAAGACATGGGAAATAACATTTTCTATCTCTTTGGGGGACCTCATGAGTGAGTGCCCTGCTGAGGGTCTTCCACAGAAAATGTCCATACATTTGAAGCGAAATAGTTGGTTTTAGTAAAATTTAGAAGGTCCTCTTCTCTTCAGGCATAACTCTTATTTTCCCCACAATGTTGAGCTAAAGTTCAAAGTATTGTTTCCACTTGCATCAGTTAAAATTCATTATTTTTCCAAATGTTCAAGTTATTCTCCAGCAAAATGTAAAAAAATTGTAAAGCAAAAAATTGTAAAAGCAAATTGTCCTCATCTAAAAATTATCTGGCAAAGGCGGGGTTTGGACCAGGTTTTTAACAGTGAAGTAAATACAGTATATAAAAACCTCACTATAAAGCCAACAGAGAAATGTTGTTTCAGAACAGGGTGGCAAACAATAAAATTTAACTTATTTTTTAAGAGTAATTTTCCTGTTCCTCTTTACAGTGTTGAAACAGCCAATCCGCTCGTAGACACAAGCGGTCATTGTATTGCATTGTACAACGCCAGGTGATAATTTCTTTCGCGGAACGTTGGAACGACTCTGGTTCGTTTTCTCCTTTCCTCGCCCGGTACGGTAATGGGTTTACTCAGAAGAGAAGTTACGCCTCGCGGAACACTGGAACTGGAACTGAAACTGCACGAGGAACGGTGAAAATGTGCCAGGAACACGGGAATTGGCCGGGGAACGGACAAGTTTGGAGAGGAGAAATATTATTACAAAGACATGCACTGCTAGCAGCTCAATGCATGATGTAAGGAAAAAAGAAAGGTGTGTGCACAGTCAGCTGGTGTGGCGTAGTTGGGTCCACGCTACTAGCGCTTACGACTACTATAATGCAAACTAGTTTATACAACTCAATAAAAATATTTATGCGTACGATCTTAGTTCAGCTTTCATACCGCAAGGTCTGCTAGTTGCATTGGCCCAAGTACGTCAAACCAGCTGACTGTACACACACCTTTCTTTTAGCGATTTTCCTTAAAGGAATAAGCTATTAATACCGTAGGTCTCATGGTAAGACCTAAGCCCGAGACCATGTTAACTTTTTATTTTGGGGCCCCCAGAAGCAAAAAACACTATTCGTTCGAATTTTTAGTAAGGTTAGTTTTTAAGTTAGGCTACTTGATGACGGGAGGAGTTCCCTTACCAACCGAAACGAAGAGTAGTTTCCAACATTAGAAGCTAATGGAAAAATTAAAATGGTTCAACAGTCAAATAAAGGGATCATTTCGGGCCGGATCGAAATAATTTAAATCAACCGAACCGCCAAAATAAACAGCAATAAAACGGAACACGTGTAGCAATAACAATTAAAATAGAGTCGGCGCCGGCGGCCGTGAATGGACGTGATATACAGCTTGGCTCGCGCCGCGGCGGGAAACTTGCCAGCGGTTCCCGGTAGCGCGGGAAAACTGGCCACAGAGTAATGAAAGGCGACAGCGCGGCGCCTGTGAGTCATAGAGTATAGCTAGACTGCGCGGTGCAGTTTTGCCAAACCGGGTATTCACCCGGTTTTCGTGTATTTCGGAGTCATGCGGGGATTTGGCGGGGATTAAGAAAAAACCGGGTAAAACCGTGGATTTTAGACTTGGGCTGCGGGGATTTATCCAACAACCTGAATATTTTTAAAAACGGGTAAACCGGATATTTTGGAAAAGTTACAAAGATTTGTTTTTAACTCTAGATAATTTTTACTCGTTAATATGTACTCGGTTTCAGTGTTTTCCAAAAACCGGATGTTTGCCCGGTTTTCGGGTGTTTTGAAGCCCGTTCGGGGATTTTGAGAGGATTAAGAAAAATCGGACCGGGTATTTTCGATTTAAGCTGCGGGGATTTACCCGGCATCCTAAATACTGTACATAAAAAACTGGTAAAGCCGGGGATTTTTGAATCATGATTCGCTTTGCAAATATCCAATGATCATGTAAGATGAGAATAATAATTTGTTTCCACGGTTTTGAGAACAAAACTCGAAGTAAATAGACATATTTCGGTATATAGCGAGCAGTTTATTGATGTAAGATTTCCCTCCTTAGTAATTTTAGGAGACTACCCGTTTTTGGGTGTTTTGAAAGTCATAAGGTGGTTTTCGGGTTTTTGGTACTTGCGGGGATTTGGCGGGGATTATTACCGAAAAGCCGGGTAAAAGCGGAGATTTTTAATGGAGTTGGCGGGTAAAATGCCAAATCCTGTCTGGCAACACTGCCTGTGAGTCATAGAGTATAGCTAGACAGCGCGGCGACTCGGGTGCTGCGTGTGCGTGACGTATATACTGGGGGGGGGGTTAAGGAGGGGCATGTATGTGACATAGGTGGAGCTTCGTGACGTAACGACGTGACAAACGGGCGCGTGACGTAAACTTTAGCTATACACAATACTAAGCACATAATATATATTGATCAGGTTGTTTGGAAGTGTTTTGTATTATTCAGACTGCGGGATTTAACTGGATCCATTACTGTACTGACTGATCCGCCGCGTGGTGTAAGCATAATATGCTGTTTAACGCACTGCGTTTTAGCGCACTGTCCGTGTCATGACCAATGACCACATAGTAGAAAGAAGCAGGTGGTGGGGAAAGGGAATAAATGAAATATTTCAGGTTTTCAAATCAAAATGGCAATTTGAAGAAATAAACGTTAACACGCCCATTGAGCAAGGGAAAAGTTTGGCCGAGCGGAAGAAGGAAAAATCTGCATTATAGGTATTCCCCTTGTAGGTGTTTCCATCATTCACTAAGAAGTCAAAACTTAAGACCTCCTTTTATATTTGTAGGACGTGAAGGTAAACTGTTAAATATAATAGACCTACTTACCCAAAATGTAGCCTACCAAACTCATGATTTAACTTTTTTCGATAAAGGCACTACAATTTAAGTTAAAACAGTAATTCAAAATGGATTGTTTTAAAAATTTAAAGTTCAATAAAACATTTATTCAAAAAAAAATTAACCATGATTTTTTTAATTCCTGGAGATGCAAAGATATTAATTTTGTGTGTTTAAAGCTAAGAAGGAAACATCTGCATTATAGGTATTCCCCTATTGTAGATGTTTCCATGGTTCACTATAATAAAGTCAAGACTTCAGACCTCCTTTTATATTTGTAGGACTTTAAGGTAAACAGTTAAATAGACTACATACCTAAAATGTAGCCTACCAAACTCATGATTTAACTTTTTTCGATAAAGGCACTACATTATAAGTTAAAACAATAATTCAAAATGGATTGTTTTAACAATTTAAAGTTCGATAAAAAACATTTATTCAAGAAAAATTAACCATGATTTTTTTTTAATTTCTGGAGATGCAAATATATTAATTTTGTGTTTTAAAGCTAAGAAGGAAACATCTGCATTATAGGTATTCTCCTAATGTAGATGTTTCCATGGTTCACTATAATAAGTCAAAACTTCAGACCTCCTGTTATATTTGTAGGACTTGAAGGTAAACAGTTAAGTAGACTACTTACCTAAAATGTAGCCTACCAAACTCATGATTAAACTTTTTTCGATAAAGGCACTACATCTTATAAGTTAAAACAGTAATTCAAAATGAATTGTTTAAAAATTTTAAAATTTAAAGTTCGATTAACCATTTATTCAAGAAAAAATTAACCATTATTTTTTTTTATTTTTTGGAGATGCAGAGATATTGATGTTAAATTTTAAGCTATTACATATTGTGCTATTGGTAAAAAGAGTTTTTTTAGTCTGACAAGTTTGTCGCATAAGTTCACTTTTCCCACTCACAGACATGACTAGCGACCATAGTAAATAGCGGTCATGTCTATGAGTTATATACTAGTATACCATTTTTAATAACTGTCAGGTGTCATAAGCGTGATGTAACATTCCAAGAAATACTGTCCGGAATGACGTAACAGATTAATATTCCAAGAAATACTGTCGGAAACATGACGGCGTAACAAATGTACTGCGTTTTCTTTCCGGTTTGCTGCGCAGTTGGTTTTAACAGTTCTTGAATTCTTTATTCATTTTCTACTTAACAAACACAATTCCTGGTTGACAATAAATCACATCTTGATTAGCATGATACGTGTTGTTGTATTCACTGGAAGTAAATAAAATCGGCTTACATCACTTAAAAATATATTTACACTTATACTGTATTTACATACAAGGAGCCTATTCCACGAAAGAACAAGTTACATATTCACAAGTTTATACTTTTGGACACTTGTGAACAATAGTTACAGTTGTTACTTAATTTTAAAGTCACAAGTATCAGAATTTGAGGTTAGAGATACTAAAATTATTAAATCCAAGTTTAATGACACAAAAACAAAGATCGAATTATTTTATTAATATTTTAAGGAATAATCAAAGGATATTTGATTTATTATACTAATTCGTAAAATAAATCAAACAAACAACAAAGGGGGGGGGGGGTGGGTGTAGTGAAATTTCACCTATTCACCTACACTAGTTAAAATAGCTAAAATTTTTCACCTAAACCAAGAGTTAGGTAACTTTGATTTTTTTACCTTTGATCCAGTTATAATCCATAGCAATGAGAAGGCGTTCAAATCACATTTTACCAACAAGTTTTCCACTGTGGTCATCGTATTTAACGCTGACATTAATTAGTAATTTTATTTTTCATAAAAAAATGGGTTTTTGGCCTTTCTTTTCTGCCAGGATTATGTAACGAATTAATCACTTGATTGTGCTTTGCCACAGTAATTGTCATTTACAACTGCATTAGCTAACGCCTTTGATGGGAAATATGCTGGCAGCACAGTATCTCCGAGGCGCTTCACCAAAAAAGGCAAAGTTTTTGAAAAATGTGACTAGATTATAGGGATACTATGAGGCATGCTGAGCACACCATTATGGTATGAATACACTCTTGGAAGACGGGGCCTTCTGGACAAAGCGAGTACGAGAGTTTTCATGGTGCAGACAGTATGCCTCGTTCTATACATCCGTTTCATTATGGCCAAGGCTTCAATATCTTCCCCAAGATTCGCCTAGAATATATAAAAAGACTCGCCTAATCCCCGCGAGAGTTTGCTTATGCTGAAGACATTAACTGGATAGCTGAGAGGATAAAGTGCTCACATCTTAACCTGAGGGTCACCTGTTCGAATTATGACCACGATCGAAAATGAGTCCGGTCGTCATTTTTGAATTAATATTGCTATCCATCAAAAGGTCGCCAATAATACATCAACAGTTGCAACGGCATTGACGACCATTTTATACTATTTTGAATGTAGTTTCATACACATTTTATAGCTTAAATTTAAAGAAAAAATCTGTATACATTGTAAGGAACTCGGTAAAGCTCGGATGCTTACAAGTAAAAGCTGTTAGAACCGGATTTTTTTGGGAGTTGAAGGAGAACAAAATGATATTCAATCGATAATATAATGATTTTTTATGAAATCCTTAATATGATTTACTTTCCTCTTTTAATCATAGTAACAAAACATTCTAAATGGCAAAGGCAAGTCTATTTATGTATACGTATTAATAAGAAATCATTCATTTCAAAACATACTATTTCATATGATAAATCACAGCTGAACTGTATTTCTTAAAATTTAGTAGTTTATGTTTATATTTTTGGGTAAGTAAATGGTGAATTGGTGACAATTTGCTGGTTAAAAAAGAAAAGACATGTGAAAAATAAAATCACAAGTTAATACAGAATTTATACAAATTCACTTGTGAATATTTGACTTGTTATTTCGTGAAATGGGCCCAAGATGGTAAATATACAAAAATGGTGGAAAATGGCGGTCGATTTCGGTTGGTCACACCAGCCATCGAACCTATCCACGTCAAAGTCAAAGTTTACTTGCGACAAGGGACAAACTAATTAACGAGCAAGTGAACTTTGATTCTGGTGGTACGTTCAAAAACCTGTTTTCGACGGAACTTCCGACAGCCAATAGGATAAAAGGACGGACGCCATGATGGATCTGCCAGTCTCTCATTGGGCCTGATGATGGTTGGTGTGACCAACCGAAATCGATCGCCATTTTCCACCATTTTTGTACATTAACCATCTTGTATGTAAATACAGTATAAGTGTAACTATACTTTTTAAGTGTTGTAAGACGTTTTTTATTTACTTCCAATGATAATAAATCTAAAGGAATTTAAGGAATGTCCCGTATAAGCTTTTAACATAAGAATCAATGGTTTAACCGTACGCCTCCAGCACGTATGAACCGGTGTTTTTCTCTTAAATAATCCGTGGAAAGTTAATTTTATATATTTTTTTTATTTTTAACTATTCAGTTTCCACCTTTGGAAATGTTGTATTTCATTGTGTCCACACGAATTAAAATGTTCGATGATGTTTGATCCAAGTCCCAAAAAAGGCTCCACATGTTATTTATTATATATAAAGGGTATGCGAGTACTCGATTATCGAGCTTTTTCGAGCCGATTTTAGTCGAATAATGACTCGACTACATTCAGTTTTGAAAGTTCGAGTCGAGAGTTACTCCCGCCGTTAACCCGGATTTGGTACACCCGATCGTATTTTACGGCCGTTTTTTCACACAGTCAACACCAGACAAACAGCCATAAAACTTTTGTTATTTTACTTGAATTAAGTGGTGTTTGATTTATTAATATCAATTTTTTCTTTCTATAATTTGAGATATATTCTTACTTATATTGTTCTTGGTAGCTTGGTTTTTACGTCCTAAGGCTTGAGTAATGATCTAAAATTAATGTTAAAGACGGCCTGAATTCTCGTTTTATTTCATTTGAAAGCAGGTTTGCTTACGTTTGCCTACGTTTTTAATTCATAGGAAAACTTTCTTTCAAGTTTAGTAACTAAAAATATTATTTAATGGGTATTAAAATGTACATTTTATGTGATCAATATTCAAAATACTCGACTAGAAAAAAATTCGAAACTCGCGATTACTTTTAAAACTCGTCTTCAAATATCAATACTCGCACACCCCTAACAAATGCCGTACTGACAATTTTATTCCTTGTCAATATTTAGTGACATACCAAACATCAAGTTTATGCGTTATACATGTACATAAAATACAAAAAAAAATGTTAATGTACACCAGTTATCTAATGGTTAATCTGAGGAAATGGGTGACCTACTTACCGAACGCTGCAACCAACAAGTGCTCAAACAAAATCCCCGACAGTTAATTGCTTTCTATTCTCAGAAATCTCCTACAACTCGATTCGATTTCTTTTTCAATCTTCTTATTGGTTTTATTTTTCCATTTAAATCTTTTAATTGGACCTTAAAATAATTTACTCCCGATTAAACTATTAAAATATTCTCCCTAAGGACAAGGTTTATATTGAAGTGTGTCGATGTGAAGAATAAATTAGCCCTATGCCAAATTTCGGGAGCTTACGAGTGTGGGACTGAAAATGACTCATTGTCCCCCCCCCCTCCCCTTGTCACTCATTTATGATGCATTTCCAAAAACATCCACCCTATTCCTTTGGCCTTTAGGAACATAAAACTAAAAGCAGTGGACCGTAAATTGTTAAAATATTGACCATTCCCATAACAGTCGGCGTTTTCAAGAAGGCAGGAAGGGGTGACAATATGGCAGTTTCCCTGAATCACATTAAGTCTGGCTAATACCGCCCTTCGGAAGGGAGCGACCGCAAGTCTCAGTATCGCGCTCAGAGCCCACGGCTAGTTGGAGCTAAGAAAGGTAATTTAACCGTATTTTGATTGAAAAGGATGGTCTATAATTTATAGATCGATGTAGCTACCTTCGGTTTGAAGTTTAAAAAAAAAAGAAATCGGTCACCCAATAGAGCGATAAAAAATCCAAATAAATAAAAAAAAATGAGAAAACCTCGTGGTGATGGAAACATGTATATCAGATGTCCCACAAAAAATAGCGACCTCTTCTCTTAATTTTGAAAATTAATGGTATTCTATCAGTGAAAAAAGTAATATCCTAAATCACCAAAGTTTTATTCAAAATAATTTATTTTACCAGTTAGTAATTTAAAAGTAAAGTCGTATGGATAATATTTTATTCTTTTCTCGTTCGTTGTTCGCTGAAGAAAGCGATTAATTGAAAACCAATTTACAGGATTATTTTAAGGAGGAAAAGTGAATGTGGGTCACTTCGACTCGGTTTCAATATTGCCAACCATATACTTAAATAATTTTCATTTTCCTGATTTATTTCCCTTCAGTCTGGTATAGCTAATTTAAAGAATCAATGCACTATAAGATGACAAAAACGCTTTGAAGTCAGTTTTATCGGTAATTCTTAGTTGGTAATGAAGAAATATCCTCAAGAAAGCCGTAATCACGACTTTAACAACCCAGTTTTATATGCCATAACAAAGGAACTTAAGGAAACCTATATATGACGGTAATACGTACGGTCGTTCAGTAATTTACAGCAGGCTTATGAAAAATGTCACGACAGTTACACAGGAATTAGTTCAGAGGTTTAAATTATGTAACAAGTTAGTTACAGTTAAAATATGTTAAAGATTGATTTAAAGATACCTAGTCCTTTAATCAACGAACTTTCACATATAGCGTAATTTTGTGATCTCTAGCTCAT
Source organism: Flexamia atlantica (assembly GCA_035578135.1). Lineage (NCBI taxonomy): Eukaryota > Metazoa > Arthropoda > Insecta > Hemiptera > Cicadellidae > Flexamia > Flexamia atlantica. Next base: position 20,825,679 of record JAQJVK010000013.1, on the reverse strand, counting down.
CTTTTACACCAACGCTTTACAGTGTACGTACAAATGAGTGAATTGATTGATAATTCACATATTTACCGAAATAATTACATGTTAAAGATTCATGAAAAATTAATCTTTTTATAATCAAAACATGATAGAACAAGGAACCGGTTGTTTGATTTTCTCATAATGTTTTAGCTTGAGGAGAATGTTATAGGGCGATTTAATGACTTGGCCAAATCCGAGCGAAAGCCCAATGCTAACATTAATATTTGTCTTGTAGGCGGACTGGGCCGCGTCAGTCGACTCGTACTGTACTATCCAATCGAATCTCACTCAATCGAACCTCGATAGCTCGAAACTTCGATATCTCGAACTGGCGAGTTTCAAGTGAGCGAGAGACGACTGGTCTTCTGAATCGTATTGTTCACTGAAGGAAGCCGGCCGGGCCCTTTCTTCTATAGGTAGGGCAAGGGCGTTCCTTGAACCAGGTTCCCTTTGTCACCCGTATCGCCGAATTCTCCGTTCCGGTGTCGACTTAGTTTTTTCGTTCGTTCCTCGTTCTTCTCTCAGAAAAAGGGCGATTTCATTGTAACTCTTGTCCTTCACCGCAATGAATGGAATTGAATATTACGATTTCGAGTAATATGTAGGTTAAGCTTGAGCTGCAACAACACACTGGGGAGAAGATAAAACATGGCGGAGTTATTAAACTCATGGTTGGTGATGGTATGGTATGCGAAGAGTTGGAGTTAGGATTAATTTATAAGTGTAAACGTATTTTCCAAGGTATATACTGAGTGATAGTAGTTTCCTACTACTACAATGAAATCATCTTGTTAAAAAAATCGAATGAATTCAAATAATTAAAAAAAAAAACTTAGAGCACAGAAAGAAGAACGGATACTAAGCGATAACCACCGCATTGATTATGGAATGGACCCATGTACTGTAGTAGATGGATAGACTCATCGGTATAGTACTGTATCACAGAGAAGAAATAAGATTTCTTGGTATTGGATAAGACAGGATATTGGTCCATATTGAAGTTTAGAAACTCTTCTTTCTATGTCTCAAAGCTATACGAAGATTAAAACACAATCCCTTTAACTTTCGCAGCTATATTGAAAAATGTTCTGAGTACTTTGAAAATCTAAAATTTCACTTTTTACCAATCAGTATATCGATCGCGTAATCGCGTCTCGCGTCATTGTTAAAACCTATCAGCAAGCTGTATTATGTTCAAAATATTTCGTAATCACAATTGAAAGTCGCTCAGTGTTATTCTTGGGTTGCGGGAATTCCGTGCGTAAGTTGGGAAATTTACGTCATGAAGACGTAGAGCTGGGAAGTCACATCGCTGAATAAGTTCTTATTCGGCCCCAAAACCCCTGAGTTGCGTAGTGATGATGGTCGATAATAATTATCTGTAACGACTCAAACATGGAAAATCCCCCAAAATTAGTTTGATTAACTTTACATTGAGTATCGATAGCTCTGGTCGATGATGCACAAAGAAAAATATAGAGCAATAACCCGTTACATATACTCAAAAATATAGAGCAATAACCCGTTACATATACTCAAAAATATAGAGCAATAACCCGTTGTGGTTCGCTCGCGGGTCGAAGCACAATAGGCAAACATTTAGTTTTATTAATATTCATCGTTAAAACGTTTTCTGAAAACCATCTCCTCAATAATTTTAATTCAGATGATGCAATACTATAAACTTCTTCCCAACTACGTCCCCTAAATATTACCGCGGTATCATCTGCAAAGAGAAAATTTTTTCCAGAAATGTTAATTTTATCAATGTTATTTATGTAAATTAAAAACAGTAAAGGCCCCATAGTGCTACCTTGAATAATTCCAAAATCAGTCCTTTCTCCTAGGTAATGCTACGGCATTGAAACCTTGATCTCCGTTTTAAAAAACAATTGGATCGTAAGGTAAGCCTTAGATATAACAATGTTCAATAACGATCCAGAGGCTATATCCTTAAATAAAAAAAAAACAATTAATTAATAATTGTTATATAATCGAAGTAGGCTAGTAGGCAAAGACAAAGATAGAGAGGATGTGACAGTGAAAGTTTCGCAGCTCCTGGTAAGGCAGCCAAGTGTAAACAAGAGAAGTTCATTAAGCTGTCTAATCTCTAGCAAGCCACTTTGGTTGTTAATCACACCAACTTCGCTTTCTGTATTTACATCTAAGATCTAAAACTGGCAAGGAGCAAAGCAAAACCGATCTTCTGGTGAAGAAGATCAGTTTTACAAAAATGTCAAATTGATTTATTTCTTTCTTCAAACGAACACCACAAAACAGGTATTAATAAACTTAGATACACTGTTGCATTAAATTCAATTTTTGAATGTATGCATGTAGAATGTTCGTGCTTATTGAAAGTCACTCATGCATTGTAATGCCCATATCCATATATGCAATCATACAAATAAATAATTTTAAATGATCGAATGCATCAATTAAATATGTATTAGTATTAATTAGTTAATATCTATTAGTTTTAACGGAAGTCTCTTAAATAGCATGATCTCAATTTCCCCTTTCAGCGGAAGTGTGTCATTGTCGATAATTTATTTTCAATGGGTTTACGTTCAAGATAGGCTAACTAGGAGTACGCTCCTATGTCGCGTATAGGTCGAACGAAGCGCGGTAAAATGAAATGAAGGTTATTAAGTGAAAAATAAATATTTAAACATATTATTAACTACTCATTTATAGATTACTTCGGGGTATAAATATGATGTAGTTCAAATTTCACGACTTTGCATCAAATAATAAAGAGGAGTTAGTTCACAAAGAGTGATTTTCAAGTCGAGTATAACTCACTTCGTTCGAATTAGGATCAAACAACTTAGCGGTTCCAAGAATATCTAATGTGCATGTCCTGATTGATGGAAACATTGGAAATCCTCTCGTATTACTAATGCGGTCACAGAAAAAGGCATGATGAACTCCGAGAAATCCTACACAGAATAAAGCATTAGTGAAGTAAGATGTGATTAACTGACGCCAATTTTTGGGGCCCAGTGCGGTAGCAAAACCGGCTAGTGCGCATGCGTGACAACGCGTCGCTAGAACGCAGCAGGCGCAGCACTGTCATTCTGCTCTCAGCCATCAACAATCGCGTGTCCCTACATGTCGCCCTAAAAACATTTGACCGACGGAACAGTGACTCTTATTGACGATTAATGATCTGTTTCAATTCCATTCAATAATATAAAATATTTCATTAGTATTTATTAAACCGTCTTGATACTCTGAACAACGATTGATAGAGAAGCAGTAACTATGTGCGAGCTGCCGAATGTACGCAGCCAGGCTAGTACACTGTCGGCCGCCGCTGCCGCTAATACTCCCCTCTCCTCCCAGCCTACCCACTCCCCGCCCCATGCGCGGACTGGGCCCCAAAAATTGGCGCCAGTTTTACTTCTCATGCGGCTGTTCTTATCATTATCCCAATTTTTTATCTCCAAATGCAAAATACAAAGGTATTCTAGATTACATTACATACATGTACTACCTCAGAACCTATATATTCCCTGTATACATCTACAGTATTTATTTCCAGAACCTTTAGGTAACTTTATTACTCCATGCTCATTACAATCTCCAATTTCTTATTGTTGTTATATCCATGTCAGACTGATCCCGGGACATTGATCGTGTTTATAGTCGCGGGCGCCAAATTGGGCGGGTGGCAAAAACTTGAAACTCACTAAATCGTCTGCTAAAACTCAGCTGATATGACCAAATGATATGTTTTTTTTGAACTGTCAAAACTTTTTTTATGTTTTTCAAGATATTTTACGTGTAAATTTGTGTATACTTGAACATATGAGTTGAGTAACTACTCAAACAAATAATAAACAATAATTTCGCTAGCAGCGCCCATTTGGTGGCGCGACTCTAGTGTCTCGTCTACGTGTGAATTTGACTACATGGACAAGATCCCAATGAGATAACCATAAGTGAGAGTACCCAGCAATAATAAAGAATAACATAGATAAGACCTCATCAAAAACATATCTTTCACAAGAAGAATAACCACATTCTTTACAAATATTTCCAAGAAAGCATTAAGTAAATCGGTCAAGATCCTTGGTCATATTCCTAGGAAATACGAATACGAGGATTTAATACGAGATAATAGGCTTTTGTATAATAACATTGAATTCTAAAAATAAAATGTGTATTTAAATTTATTAGAAGCTTGGCCTTTCTAAATTACCTCATTATAATTCATAGTGAATCACGCAAACCTATAGGGAAATCTTATGGTTTTCCTTTGGATTTTCACAGCTCATTCTGTTAATTTACACGTTTTCTTTCTAAACAAGGCGTGTATCAGCGTGACAGGTGGTATAAGAGTGTTACGAAAATATAACATGCTTTTGTTGAGAAGACCTAACGGAATACATTTCTTAATGACCACTGTAAATTATTCAATAATTAAAAGTGATTAATGCGAAGCAACAAATGAAAATGGATTCTGCTTTTGATTTGTATAACATTCGGAAATCTAAACATGATTCGTTTACAAATTCAGACCTTTAAAAATGGCGGCCGTTTGAAAATTTTGATTTAATAATGACTTTCAAAACCACAACAATCACAATTACGGAAGAATTATTATTATTTGACGTAGTCCATTGGTAGCGAAGCTGTACACATTATTGAAAACAAGCAAAAATATCAAACCCAGGAGGGAATTTTCAACTTAACTCTTTTTGTAAAAAATACAAATCTCGTTAAAAAACTGTATTGATTGAAAACAAACTTCAATGGTGTCGATTCTGGGAAAAAAGAGTTCAGTTCGTTTCCGACGTCGTTAAAAATTTTGTTTCGTCTCTCATCTGGAAGTGTCAAATCCATTAATTTGCACCGAAACTTTTACAGTTTTTACAAAAGGTGCATGGAAGTAAGGAAAAGCGAAGGTTCTTTGTTCGACATTCATTATTTGTTATAATGAGATTTATATTGTTACTTATATATCATTCTGTTATTATGCCTTACATTATTAGTGGTACATTATTACTATATTGTAATTTACATTTTGGGGAACCTGACCAACTGGCAGTGTTTTAGTAATATTGATTAGTAAAAACAAAAGTGATGTGTTTTTACATGGTTTTTGCTAATCTTTCTACAGTGGGAATACCCGCAAACATTTAGATTATGGACCAAAACTAGTAAAAAAACCTTTTCCATAATTTTTACATTGGTATCAGCATAAGCAGAACAGCGATCTCGGATTTATACTCCAAATAACGTTCAGGCCAACTAAATAGAAAATAAAAAAACATAAAATTACTGATAAATAAACATTCAACTATTTAGCTGATCATTACACGAACAGAAGTAGTCTTACACAACTACCGATTACAACGCACAAAGACTAATTTTACCATAGTCGATTATCAACCAAATCTGTGCCACTAAACGATTCCGGGCAGTTGTAGTGAATTTATCAACATGTAAAAATAAAATTGCAATTAAAGTTAGATGAAAATCTAAAACTCAAGCGATTTCTTTGTTCGACCACAGCACTTTTTATTAAGGAAGGAAAGTTTCTGTGAAAGATTCCAGACCAACTCCGAAGAAGGATCGGAGTAAACGTACACACGGAAATTTCCTTTGCGAAAACCTTTCCTGGAAAGTAAAGTTTGTCATCTTCCTCTTTGGACTTATTGAGCTATGACGGGGCTTCCGCTTTGTTTCAAACCCGTGCCAATCAGCTGATTAGATAGTGCGACAATATCAGCTGACTCCCGACAAACATTGATAGACAAGAGATTGGCTGGTGTGAATGCATTACGTAATTAAGTACGTACGCATTATGACGTCATGCTTATTTTTAGTTTCAGTTAATGCTTATTTTTATCCAGCAGGGAATCCTTCAAAGGGATAGTTTTTTTACTCTAAGTAAGACGATATTATAATATTGCTCTTGTATGTATTTAATCATGCCATTTTACACTCTATGTATTCTTTGAACGTCTATCATGTTATGAATTACGTTATATCTAAAACAGCATTAAATTAATTTATGATAAAATAAATACGATCAAAATTTAATTACTTAATTATTTTGGACGTGTTTGGATACATTTCTGGTGATGTGGATATAAAGTGTCAACGATGTGTGGATATAAAGTGTCAATGTGGATTCAGCTAAGAACGCAATACTTATCTTTTACTAAGCTCGGTCTCAAACCCACAACTGTACTTATACACTGTATTTCAAGACTTAAAGCTCTGGACAGCCTTACTGGCGGGTGAGTGAGTGCGCTGTTGCCGTAATTAGTGTTTAATATATGCAGTGTTTTGGTAATAAATCACACGGTCGTTTGTTTATGTAAAGGTGCTTTACACAAGAAAATATTTTGCTGCAACCGCAAGTGCAACTAATGTTAAATGCTTGCAAGCTCAACACAATCAATGTATACAGAACCCCCTAAGTAGGGACACCCTATGGAAAAATGTAGTTCCCGCCGCCGAAAAAGAGATGGCGCCTCTTAGTCCGATTGGAATTGTAGTAGGAGTTTGCGGATCAAGCTGACATTCCAAAGTCAAGCAGCTGGTTGTAATATTTTGACAGTTGTATGTTATTGTTTTGTAGTTGAGTCTTTTACCATAATGATTACCTGTTTTTGTTTACAAACATTCTCATTTTGACATTTTGGATGGTGAATAGAAGCGCTGACTATACGGGGCCAGCTTGAACTTTTCCAAGAATCAGCGCTGATTTCTGCTCTGCTTTTCGGCGGCGGAACTAAACAAATTAACATTGGACGTCCCTACTTAGAGGGTTCTGTATACATTGACACAATTCATGAAGTACGACGACAAAAGTGTGGAAACACATTCTTAAATATAAATAAATCATTTAAGATAAAAGGCTGCCAAAACAAAAAGACCAGCTGATACATTGCGCAAATATTTTCCAGAAATTTTAATTGCGTAAGAAATCTCTCGGTGAAATATTACAGGGCATTCTTTTGCAGTGTAAATGAGGTGAAACGTAAACAAAGTTTTGACAGTTCTACCAAAACATGTGTTTCTTAGCAGACATTTTGGGAGATTACAATTCCGCCACCCGCCAGTAAGGCTGTCCAGAACTATAGTTAAATACTTTATTCCTGTAGGTCTTCGCGGAGTTCATCATGTCTTTTTCTATTATCGCATTAGTAATACGAGATTTTCAATCTTTCCTTCAATTTGCACATTAGATATCCTTGGAACCGCCAAATTTCTTCATAAATCCTAATTATCTTCAACGTATACTCATTGAAGATAAATTAGCAACAATGTCATATTTCTGCTGAAAGGGGAAAATGAGATCGTGCTCTTTAAGATATCTCCGTTAATACTCATAGATGTATAGGTAGTATTTTTTCCTAGTGATTCTATTTTTATGAATTTGTAAATAATATCAGCTAGCCGTTATTTTAAAGTGTATTGTTCTGAGCTGCGAGTAAAATAAATTATAGTGAACTTATTTCATCGCTGGATGTGTTATTCAATCATTTAAAATTATTTATCTGTGATTGCATTATGTCACATGACACTAACTTATGAATCATGAATTGAGTTTTTAAAAGATTCACAAAGGGTTTTTGTAGCATAGGATCTTAAAATTTTTAACTAATGATGGTCTTCACAAAGTAATAATTCAGACGGTTGCAAACCTAGACCTAGACTCACTCTCTTCTACTCATTCATTTCACAAAAAAAAACAAAAAACAAAAAAAACAGACTTTCTTTAGTGTAGTTTAAACTTTTCAATTCCCTCCCGAATTCCATCTAAGCCGAATCAATCGAGGCCAGGTTCAAAAGAAAGTTACGGTCTTTTTTGGTATCCAAGGAATATTACAGTGTTCATGATTGCCTTACTGATAATTAGGAGAGATTTGTTTTTCTTTTTAATATGTAAGAATCATATATATACACTGTATTTTTTATTATTTATGTTCATATGTTAGATATGTTTGTATGACGTTTGTCCATGCTTGTAAAATTCTATGAAAATAAAGTATTATATTCTTGAAAGTATTAATTTCTTTTGATTAATAGGTTGGGATGAACCATACAAGCACAGAGAAAAATTACATTCTTTCTTTGTTAATGAATGTAAAAATGAAAAAAATACGAGAAAGAAACCCAGAGACGGACGGGGAGTGTTTTAATCTGTAGGTGCTTCTCGGAAGCCAGCCGCTGTTATTGGGTGATATTGGACAATAATAATGTTTCTCGGAATCTTGTGATCCGGGGTCGCAGCCGGAGCGAGAGTGGCAACACTGGCGCTCGCAGCGGCGCGGTTGGCAACACTGCTTCCCTTTCCGCCCGTTCTCGTCAGTCCAGCCGCAGACATGGAGGTGTCAGTAAGTGTGTGATCTGTGTGTGCGTCGGACATAACCTCGAATTCGCGATGTGTGTGTCATTTTGGATTACCCACTGAGGGGAGAGATGATCGCTGTGGATTTTATGCACCGTAAGTTTTTTTTTTATATTTTGAGGGAAAGTAAATAGATATGATAAGATAAAAGTTGGAAAGCGACGTGACAATAAAAAAATAATGGGCCTTGCCTTAGCGGGAAGCAGTTGTTTCTGTGCACTTATGTAGGCTTTTGCGCTTGGTCAAATTATATGTTAATAATGTTAACGTCAACAATTCAATGTGGATGAAGTGCAACATTGATGTTCAGTGCAGTTCGGTGTATGTCATACTTTATTCTGTCGATAGTCTTTCTTTAATAATGTTTTTTAGTGAGACATCAGTACTGTATAATGGTTTAACAGGATTAGGAGAGACCATTACAAAGTAAAAACCATTACCGGTATAACCATTATAAAGACCTACAGTATTTAGGTTCATTTTTGTGACTTTTTAAATGTTGGTTTTCATTTACGAACGAATATTATTAATATTTTTATTTTTCATATAGGCCTATGCCAGGAACAAATTTTGCTTGGAAGTCCCACGTTTATAATAAATAAGTGTCAGGTAACAGAATCGTAAGTTAATAATATCCGCGGTAATTTTATTAACCGCGGTATCATGTTCTTTGCCTACGATTTTTGTTTCTGTTAAATCATTCTCATTAGATAGATAAAATATTCATTGTTTCTTATTCCTTTAAGACAATTTTTTTCCTCTAATATAAAGCGGGTTGTATCTGAATGTATCAGATCACTACTATGTTTATAAGCCTCTTTTCCCGTCAGAATAACCATTTTTAGTTTTAGTGGTATGCACACGTATGTTGCTGCACTAAACTAAGTAAAGTCAAAAAAGCCAAGCAGTTGTTCCCATTTTTTGTAAAAATTTATCTAATTTATCAAAAGAGGTGAAGAACGAAACCATAATTTTTCACTACGCTACTGTGAGATTACCGCTTATCGTTGTGTTTATCACCTACGAAAATCCGTCATTACATTGTTTTCTACAGTACCAAGAAAGTTAACTAGCCTACATATCTTCTTTTTTCCGACTCAAACAACAAATACAACAAGTACTGTAGGTATTTGTTATTGTTACATCACAAACACACGTCAATCGATAGGCCTAAATCTCGCACGTCAAACATATGGTCTCAAACACGCAGTGTCCACTTTCCAATCGTATTATGAAACATACCGACTATCGCATCGCCTTCAAACCGATGCCGAATATATTAAGTTATGTATTTTTTGTCATATATATATGCAAATCGCCATTTTGTAATATTTACGGTTTTTTTAAGACAACAAGTCTTGGCTCGCACGCAAGTGGTTTTATAGACTATAGACTTGGTCATCGGTTATTTAGGCGACCAGTCTTTCGTTTTACCTAGTCTATATTCGATACGGTATTTCTAATAGACATTTTATGGCTTCAACAGCAAATTATTCGATTCTTATTTGTAGTTCTTTTTGCTGGTTTTTGCTCTTTCGACTAATTTGTACGACTAGACTAGTAGATGGTTGAACTACAGTTGGCGCATATCCCGACCATTTTGAAGAACGTGTGCGAGAGAGATGGATAATGAATGTTTAGAGAGAAATAGGCGATTCCTAAATATGCGTATGTCATTGGCTGCAGGCAAGTGGTTTTTTGTACCTATTTGGTTTCCTATTGGACGATCATTTCGTTTTTTTATTCTTCTTGAAGTGTTTTTTTATATCCATTAAATAGCGACTCTTTATCCTGGACTGAGTTGACAGCTGTCATCAATCAAAGAAAATAAAAAATATTTGTTTACTTCTTATAAAATGATTTTTTGATTAAAACTTATGGAAATAACATAACTTTTAAGTTTGAATTCTTATTTTGTAACAAGTACATACAAATTCGGATAATACTGTACAATGCATATTTCCAATTTTGTAGCTGAAATGACAAAGATAAAACTTACGTAAACAAAACCTGAAACCGTAACCTTAAATATATTTTAACAACTAAGAATTGTACTTTTGTTTTGAATATTAGTTCACTTATTTACAGCTCGTAGCAGTAGTAAAGGGGCGGGGCTTGAGTAGGGGGTGACTTCCCCTCCTCCCCCACACCCCGATGCGTCAACATTCTCTCGCTGGTAGGGATGACTATGCGCAAACTGTAATTGTTGTTCTTTTTTCTCTTTCCACAAATTTGAACGACTAGACCAGTCGATTGGTCGAAACTAAATCGACCAAATCGACTATTCGCGAGTGGAAAGTAGTCGATGTTCCCATCGCCACTCGGCGAAGAGTCGAAGAGGTTTTCGCCGAACGAGAGTGTTCGAGTGTTGAATGGCCGCAGGTTCGTGGAAGCGAATGTCCCTGCAGCCGGCAAATTAGTCGAGAGGCAATTTCGCTCTTCTGGGAACGGGAGAGAGCCGAGGGCGCTCGCTAGTCGCTCTAGCGGCGGTTGGCGAAACTGCCGCCAGCTGATTGTTGCGGCAGTGCTGCCAACCCGCCCGCGGCGCGATCGCTACCAGCTGTTGGCCAGGGCTTCCACCCTGCACATATTATTAAAAACAATAATTAATATTTGTTGTTATTATTTAATAATTAATATATTTATTTTTCATCATACTTATTCACAAACATCTGTCTCCTGTTCCTATTTGTTGGCTCGGCAAAAACTTTTCTTCCTAGGCCGGCAAAAACTTTTTGTCGTACAAGGCTGGAAAATAACGGAAGTAAACAATCAGCTGATTTTTTAGCAAACCGACGTTTAATGCTTGTTTATTGGTTGCTTGTAGAGGAATGTAGTGGCAGCACTGGCAGCAGTAGCAAATGTTTGTTCTGTTTATTAATTAGGTTTGAAGGATTGAGAAACGTATTGCTTTATGCAAGGACTACGTTATAATTGAAAGTATGTTTTTTTAGTTGTATGATGAAAGATATCGTACCATTGATTATATATATTCTAAAGAGATTCAAAAACCAAATGGCGATTCATGTGAGCAAAGACGCTAGAGCTACCTGGCGAGAGCGGTCAGAAAATCGAGGTCGGTAAACAGTATTGTGCAGCTTGTCGCCAATGAGCGATTGTTGAATTAGACAGAATAAATAATACACATTATCTCCAAAAATAATGTGCTTGATTCATCTAAATTATTTCTATTTATAAGCAGAAGATGGATACGCGGTTTATTTTAAAAAACCGTGGTAGTAACTTAGATATGGTACAGTTAAATTTTTGATTCTCAGTAACTACCTATTGTTATATTTCAACTACACCCTGGCTGAATACATTGTTTTCTGGTGGCGCTATCTTTTGAGGGCTGTCATAACTACGTCAAAACTTTGCGTCTGTTCTTGTACATTGGGCTAGCAGTCTACTACAAGTGTATTGTCAATGATCGTACGTTACACGGCCGGTAAGTTTTACTGTACTCGCATGAAAATCCCGCGACCGGCAAAGCAGTACTTCCCGGCCTAGTAACGTAATATACTATTATTTTAATTTTATTTTATTCAATTACTGAATTAATTAAAATAATTATTTAGGTTGGCTGAATTCCGCTGATAAGTTACCACGCTCATTTCATATGCAATTCGTTTCACTTCAATTTGAGTTAATAAGAAACTTTGTAAATCGTAAAAAAAACTGTGGTTTATTTTTATTAAATAAATAGGCTACGCTGTTGTATGATGTATTAAAAATATATTTGATCAGGCCTAATTATATCGGCAACCTCAGTGGTATTGCAATTGTTTCGATCCAGTTTCACTTTCACTGAATAACTATAGGGCCAGAATTAACTAGTGTAGTCCATTGACCCTAACCTGGACCTTAGCAATAGGGTTTGCGACCCCTAGACGTTGAAACGTTGAAAGAATAAACTCGGATTTAGTATTCTGCAAGACAAAGGACTCTCCAAACTTGCTAGTATGGGCAACTGATGTTACCGTTGCCGAGTTGTCAAAGTCAAAGCCGGTTCCCGGAGAAGCAATTTTCGTCCCGTCTCTCACGTGTTCCTTCCCGGAACCCTTGAGGAAGTTTAGTTTCGAACCTTCAGACCTTAGGTCATTCACCGGCATGTATACAGGGTTGGGCAAAAATCTGCTATATTTATACTGTGTGTATAAAAATGTGGGGCAATAATTTACGTTGTGATTCCTTGGGTCAAGATGAGCAAAAAGGTTTTTGTAAACTAGGTCATTGAGTGTTTCGTTTTCCGTCTGTGTGTGTGGTTTTTACATATTTAATCATATCTCACGAACCACTTAACGTATAAAAATCTAACTTGGTATGTGGATAACCACTATTAAGAACTGATTTTGTAAGAAGTATCAAATTTCTACTTTGTACCATTTCAAAATGGCGACTATTTTTTTTGTTTTTAAAGCTAAATATTTTTAAAAACGTAAATTTTAGAAAAATTATACAAGAGACAAAAAAGTTGCAAACTTTAATCCAATTAATGCTGATATTAAGATTATGGTAATCGGACTACTGATAACGGAGAAATTTTAATTTTCCTGCATAAAAACATGATTCCTCAGATCATTATGTCTGATATTTGCATGTTTTTATTCGGAAAATTTAAAATTTCTCCGTTATTACTGGTCCGATTGTTATATAATCTTAATATCATCGTTAATTAGATTACATTTCTCAACTTTTTGTGTCTTGTATAATTTGTCTAAAATTTACAGTTTTTAAGATGGCCTATTTAGCTTTTAGAACAAAAGAAAATCAGTAGCCATTTTGAAATGGTACAAAGTAGAAATTTGGTACTTCCTACGAAAATAGTTCTTAATAGTCGTTAACCATATCCCAAGTTTGAAGTTTATACGTTAAGTGGTTCACACAAGTCATAAACAGACACAAGACGGAAAACGAAGCACTTTAAGACCTATGTTTACATAAACCTTTTTGCTTATGTTCAACCAAGTAATCACTATGTAAATTATTGCCCCACATTTTTTAAACAACCTGTATAGGCCTATAGATATATATATTTAAATACTGATTAAACTATTATGGAGGGCGTTTATATCATGATAAATGTTTGATAGCATTATATGTTTGACAGACATTGTGCATGCCCATAGGACGGCTTAATCGTTAAATAAATATGGAATACAACGCCGGAACACCGGTTTGACAAAGAATTATTCTGACAGAAGTTAAAAACAGCGCCTCAAAAGGATGGCCCTTTGTAGACGTCTTTAAATTCTTTGTGATATAACCTACCTCGAGTTATACTGTGAGTCACTTTATTAAAGGTCAGAAATCAACAGTGCAAAAATAACACAAAAGGTTCATCTCCAGTCATAAGTTATGCAACTGTGATAGAAATTATCGCATTAAATAATGTCATATTAAAATCTCTGTCGAACTGTAAATTTTGATTGGATCGACTTTTTACGACGAATAATTATAGTCCCCTTTAAGTTACTCTTCTAACGTCAACGTTTTCCCGGAACCTTTAGGGGGGTTTCTTTGTGAATCTTCACAACTAAGGTCGTTCACCTTAAGGCGACGGCTGCTTAACAAGTATTTAAAGACTTTTGTCGACATTTCGAAAGTTATTACTGTCACTTTTGTTACACGACTTGGAAACACGGTTGAATTGAAATCGGAGATCCAATTTTTTTACAAAGAAATGGGTTATGTAAAGATCTAAATAAATAAGTAATAATGCGCAGTATTTATTGATTGAATTTCTTAACAATATATATTTCATTCGTAACATAAATATTATATTCTTGGAAAAACATTTAAGCTAACCAGCCTGTCAAAATATGCTTTCACCGTGAATGTTTGTCAAATTAAATGGTTTTTTTTAATTGAACTCTTTACCAGCATATTATTGAACAAAATTCAACCAAGACTGTCGTGTTAGAATAATTTATTTATTGCGTTGAAAATAATCAATAGGTTACTTAAAAAGTACAGTATTATGATATCTATAGGTGTTGAATACGTGATAATGCTGGGACGTGATAGACGGTCTCAAATCTTCATAGGCCTAATAACAAATTTTTTATAGTGATGAAATTAAACATTAAAGGTATTTTATTGAAAGGGATTCTTCGATTCCTCAGTGTAAACAAAAATATTTCTTGCTATCCCATCGTTGTAACAGCAGTAGGCCTATTAATACCCTTACTTAATGTGTTAACTGTATTACCAATACCATCGATGTTGTGCGCCTACATTCTTATATAGCCTATATATATATATATATATATATATATATATATATATACTTAATGTGTTAACTGTATTACCAATACCATCGATGTTGTGCGCCTACATTCTTATATAGCCTATATATATATATAGGAATGGTTTATCAAAATACTTTCTTTGAAAACTAAATGTACTACCCCTATAATATGTATATGCCCCTTTCCATGACTTTCATTTGTCATCCTTTTTTCCATGAAAGAACCTTTTTTGCTTCTTTCGCGACACCAAACCTCCGCCCTCCAGGTTGTTCACCCCCCAGACAGGCCTGTGGTCCCGTCTATCTGGAAGCCTATTCTATACCCTCTGTCCTGGACAATAGGGTTCTTCCAGGTGTATGTGGGTGGTCTGTGGTTCTTGTGCGTGTTGGTTTCAATCGGTTCAACCAATAAATGAGTACTCACGCAGGGACGCTGACAAGAGGGTGCGCATTGAAATTTCAGGACTTTAATTGGCTTTTTAGACATAAAGCCCCAAATTTTGGGCTTCATACCTCTCTAAAACGGGGGAGGTGCTTCCGATTTATACCCTTATCTATATGACCAATCAGATGTAATAACATATATAGAAATTAGCATCTCTAGCAAATTTAAAGAAAAACGGATGGCAGATTGCGGAAGGGGGCGGTCTACCTTAACAGACAAATCTGCATCACAGAGCGAAATAACATTGTAAAGATAGGGCTAAAGCGCGCTGAAGTACGCTTGCAGACGTTTCGTACCTGGGCGACAAAAGCTTTATTTTTGAATATTTAATAAAAATGAGAGTGGTTTCACGATCTTCAGAATATTTTATAGGCTTCTACAATTTTTATTTTTCTATAAAGCGTTTCTGTTGTTAGTTATGAGACTTTAAAATCTAACAAAAAACTACCTTTTTTTGAAAGATTTACACAATTCCTGTAAATAAACGGGGATAAAATCAAAAATTCTAAAATTATAGCGACCTACAAAAACATATCCTTTTTAAAATGACACCAAAATATTGGAAATCATATGCAAATCCAGCGATCAATGAATAAGATACGAAACCCTGTTTTAGCGCTCGGAACTTGAGGTAGACCGCCCCCTTAAGACAGCGTACTTTGTTTAAATTCACATTTTTGTTCATAAATCGGGTTTTTTACGTTCTATAACTCTGGGGGATAGTTTTGTGTATATTTGTACTTTTGTTGTCTTGAATGAAAAATGCATTGTTTACTAATTTGGCTCAAATTACCGGTTTTGTGCCCATAAATACCGAATTTAGGATACATATCCTCAAAAAGTCGGGTTAGGGGATGGTTAGGGGTCTTTTAAAACTCCGAACTTTGACTCTCCGCCCTCCAGGTTGTTCACCCCCTAGACAGGCCTGTGGTCCCGTCTAGCTGGAAGCCCATTCTATACCCTCTGTCCTGGACAATAGGGTTCTCCCAGGTCTATGTGGGGGGTCTGGGATTCTTGTGACTGTTGGTTTCTATAGATTCGGCCATTAAATAAATGATTAGACGTGATGTTTTTATGGTGTATTTTTGGCGAATTTGGATAATTAATTATTAGAGTGGAGGAATATAGTACAGAATGATTATTGAGGGTTCGCTACAAAATACAACCAGCTCATTAGATTTGTTATTGATTATTATTAGCTTCAACCCGTGTTTTGTGATTTGGTTCTGTAATTTTATTGCGTGTGAAGAATGTTGAAAGAAACCAATAACATCAGGATCATATCCGTAAGCTAGGAATAGGACTAGTTACCTATAAAACATTGTATATTGTATTAAAATAAGGTGTACTCGAGAAATATTGATACAACACTTACTCGCGTGTTATGGCCTAATTTAGCACACTAACGCTCGATATACATGAAACTATAACTAAAACCTACATACTATGCTCTGATGTGCGACTCAGTCCATGTTGGCATTCGCTTTTATAGGTTTTCATAATTGTGTATATGAATAATTCTGAGAAGGAAGCGATTGCAGAATGTTTACGTAGAAGCGATTGCAGAATGTTTACGTATAGTCCAGGCAACGAAAAGGTATAGAGGGAATTGCATGGATCACAATTTTTGACTTTGTAACTTTGTTTGGACTAGTTAGGAGTAAAACATATCAAAAGTCCCCGCCCTTAGCCCTTGAGCCGGCTGGGCTGGAAGGGCCTAAAGGTACAATTTTTTGGTTTTTCCTAAATATATTGAAAACTATCAACTTTTAGTATTCTCTATTAAATTTGAAAATTAAAGAAAATTAAATTTCCTGTAAGAAAAATATATAATATGTCTACTTTGGTCCAACCGTTTACAAGGTAAGCAGTAATTTTATTAATATTTTGAAAAAATAGCCCTTCCATAAGAAATACATGTAAATTTGAGGGTAACTTAGATGCCCAATTGGGCAAAGCTTTTTTCACCTAAAGGAAGACGAACAGCATTCAGGAAATATTGACAAAATTTCCAGTAATTTGACACTTCAATCATAAAAATTGGTCTAAAATTAAGGTTTTGGCGAGCTCACAAAAAAAGTTATTTTTCAAGAAATTATAACAAATAGAAATAATTCCTTGAAAAATAACGTTTTTTGTGAGCTCTCCAAAACCTTAATTTTAGACCAATTTTTATGATTGAGTTGTCAAATTACTGGAAATTTCGTCAATATTTCCTGAATGCTGTTCATTTTCCTTTAGGTGAAAAAAGCTTTGCCCAATTGGGCATCTAAGTTACCCTCAAATTTACATGTATTTCTTATGGAAGGGCTATTTTTCAAAATATTAATAAAATTAGTGCTTACCTTGTAAACGGTTGGACCAAAGTAGACATATTACATATTTTCTTACAGGAAATTTAATTTTCTTTAATTTTCAAATTTAATAGAGAATACTAAAAGTTGATAGTTTTCAAGATATTTAGGAAAAACCAAAAAATTGTACCTTTAGGCCCTTCCAGCCCAGCCGGCTCAAGGGCTAAGGGCGGGGACTTTTGATATGTTTTACTCCTAACTAGTCCAAACAAAGTTACAAAGTCAAAAATTGTGATCCATGCAATTCCCTCTATACCTTTTTTTGAGCATTCATTGCTTGGACTAGTATAGGTGTTTTGTTTGTTTATTTTGCCAGCTGGATATGTGGAAATTTGATAAGTGTGATATTGAAGGTAACTTGTTCAACACGTTTTATTTCTTTGGATTTATTACGAGGGTGAATAAATAATAATACCTTTCTCTGTAAGCATCAGCCAAAGACTAAACAGAATGAATAAGAAATTACCTGAAATTAGAAATATGATATGAATTCAACTATATTTTATAACTCAATTAAAGGACTTAAATTAAAACATACAAGCTTCTACTTACTGATGGCGATTAAATATGGATTATATTATAGAAAAATAAACAGGAAAAATTTTTCTATGATTATATGTGTGAAAAGTGGCCGATTTATGTTCATAAATAGGTTTTTTTGGTTCTTTAAATTTGGGAGGCGGGTTGAAATATTTGTTTTACTCTATTGTCTCAACTGATAAGTATATTAAACTAGTGGCTTGAAGGGGCTCTAAGCCTCAACTAAAGAAAAAAAATCATACAATCCTTGGTACAAAGTACCTTCATAGCAAACTGCCTGGACCGATTTTGGGTAAACGGCGGCAGCAATTTTTTCGCATAAAGATGGGTTGTGTAGGCGGGCGCACCGAAATTGCGCCCCAAAATCCAGGTAGACACCGAAATTGCGCCCCGACCCTAAATCTTGTCCCAGAGGTAGACCGATATTGCACCCCAGCCCTTCCTAGAATCACATGAGGGAGGCAAGCACTGACTCCTCGCCTCGCCATTGAAGTCGGAACACGGGAATTCTTTCAAAACCCTTCGTTGTTGCCGCTTGGTGGGAAGTGGCGAGTGAGCAACGGAGTCAGCTAAATCTGAAAATTCATACAGTTTTGTCAGCACTTCCTAATCCGCAGAGCAGCGAGCACAGATAATAGAGGGGAAATCTGTATTCCCGTAGCATTGTTTGTTGTGAAGCCGGTCCGCGGCCTGACTGTGGGCAACCAGCCACGGATCGTCGCTCAGAACGCTACAAAATTTTAATGCGCGCTTTTCAAATAAACTGCGGTTAAAGACACTTACAGTCAACAAAAAATTCTTATGATTAATAACTAACTGACTAATAACAATAAAAACTAAACGGCAATAAACAACTAACTAACTAATTCTAAACTATTATGGTTCGCTTGAATGGAACACCCTAACACTCAGGTGTCTTATGCAAAACTGACAAATCGTTTGGGGAGTACAAATATTTGGTGGTTCATCAACTGGTCAGGCGTGGGGGGGCGGAGGGTAACAATCCTGAGTCATTGCGTGGTGTTGCGGACCTCAGGTACCTGCCACCCTCGGGGCGCAATATCGGTTAGGCGATTAGCGAACCTTTTTCGTCAGTTTGGTATGGGGCGCAATTTCGGTACGCCGGTGTAGGGCGTGTATATTCGACTCGAAAACCCTCGACACTCGAAAACTCGCACACCACAAAATAATATATCAGCTTGGTGCGGAAACCAAACGGAGTTTTCCAAGTATTACCTAACAACTCCGGCCATGTTAAACTTGGCGATAGCGTTGGAAACTTGTTTACAGTCGTCATCTTTACCAGGAAATTCTTTTGTTTTTAAACTTGTTTACTTTAACTAAGACCGAATGCTTTCAGGCGTTCGCCCAACGGTGTAGGTGGAAGCTCTTGGAAAGGGGTGGATTTGTGATGTTTATTTGATGAAGAAATTTTTAATTTTGTTCATTTTAGCGTAAGAGGGCGTTTATAATTTGTCGGATGCGCTGGTTTTAAGTTTGGTTTGATATTTGTAAACTACGCCAGTATGGTTTTGTAAGACGGGCATATTTTCTACTCGAGCGAATCGTGTACTTGTGGAGTTTCGCAATTGAATAAATGTTCAGTTCAAAAACTGGAACTACATGGACATTTTACTGCCTGAATTCAAAATATACGTTTTGATGTGTATAATGTATTATATGTTACCTTTATTTTGTGGTCTTTTCTATTAGATTTTTCAGTTGCTACGTTGCGTCTCGGAGCATCGAGTGGTTGGTTGTAAAAATGGAGTAAAACTCGAATAAATGTTTGGTTTTTCTGATGAACAAATTATAGCTATAGCAATTCATTTTGTTGATTCATATATATTTCATCAACCCTAATGAAAATCACGCACGAAAATCCCGACCATTTTAAAGAACGTGTGCGAGAGAGATGGATAATGAATGTTTAGAAAGAGATAGACGATGTAGCAAATGTTTTTTTTATTGACCTTGAAGCTTCTGGGTCGTGTCTTTGTTTTTCTGGAATTTTGTGTTTCATCGATCAAGGCCGGATGACATATTAATTAAAAAGAGTTGCTAGATTTTCAGGAAACAGTCCTCACAACTCTGCTTGTAATTCGGTGGTTTGAGTCTTCTAGCTTACACTCAAGTCGTTTTTATTTCTTGGATCAAATTTAAATCATACATCTTGGGTTTTGAAATAGCATACATATTTAGACTCAGAATTAAAAACTTATACTCTAAGGTCCAAATGCATAAAAACACTCTTTTGATTCAAGAACACTCGATCGATTGTATTAATTTTACGTTCACCCTCGAAGAGTATTAGATGACTTAAAGAATCGATTCAAATTTTAGATTCTTTGAAATTGAGTGATTCAAACAAATCATCACAAACAGTGATTCAAGCAAGTAATCACACGACGGATATAAGGTAATTTAACCTTTTTATGTAGTTCAAACAAATCGATTTACTGAGAAGAATCGAACTGCCCATCACTACTCAACAGTTAACTTTCAGTGTGGCCAACCTCGTTTACTTTCACGCGTCGTTGCCAACGTAACAACACTAATTTCCCTCACTGTATCCACCCGGGCGCGTCGCGCTGTTCCGGGAAAATTGAGTCTTAACTTTTAAACACTTCTTGTAAACAATTCCGCCTGTAGTTTTCGTGGCGTTTTAGTGTTTACAGTTCTGCGGAAAAAGGGACGCAATTATTCAAGCTGTCGTCTCTCCTTTTGTCAGAAAATTATTCTTCGGAAAAGCCATTATTATTTTACGGCGCTGTTGAATCCGAATTACTGCGATAGAAAAGGGTTTTCACAGTTGTGTCGGTTTCTACGAATTCTTGATTTTATGATTTACAGTTGAAATGCTTATTTATACATTTTATGAATTTTTGTCGAGTTAGACCAGAATTTATCATATTACAGACTGTTAGTAGAGTTACAAACGTTTATCATGTTTAATTTTATGAGACAGTTTTATTTGTGAATTTTAATGTAAACATCACTTTTTTGGAAACACAAAATCTAATTGGTTAAATGGCCGACTAGTCGGTTGAAAA
Source organism: Flexamia atlantica (assembly GCA_035578135.1). Classification (NCBI taxonomy): domain Eukaryota; kingdom Metazoa; phylum Arthropoda; class Insecta; order Hemiptera; family Cicadellidae; genus Flexamia; species Flexamia atlantica. The sequence continues at coordinate 20,804,645 of JAQJVK010000013.1, read as the reverse complement.
CGATAAAATATCGATTAGTTAAAATAGACGGATTAGAAATTTCGACTAGTCAAAACAATCGACTATTCGACCAACTAGTCGATAAAACCACTAGTCGAAGTGACTACCCCATCACTAAAGTGAAATAACTCCACTTTAGTACAAATTAAGAAGATAGTACACGTTTACCGGATGGATTCGACTGCCACAATCGGATAAACAGTCGATTATTCTTTTTGATTCACCGATTATAGCGAGAATCCGTCGACTTAAAAGTCATCGCCACTTGTAACCCATGTCACAACGTCGTTTCCCAGTACACCGCGTTGTCCGTTCTTCGTATCGTGGCGTTACGGCGTTACCTTTTCTTCAGAACCGTGAACAGTTTGTCCATTCGGCTTAGTCGGTGTGACGAATCGGCTGTGGTTTTTAGTCGGAAATGGGTTTTCTTCATCCTGCTTAAAAAGGTGAAGTCATTTATCGGTTCGGTTCTGTCTAAAGGTGGTGTCATTTAGTTGTGGGAAAATCGACTGTTTTTCATCATCGATATTCATATTCGTTCACATTGGTCGGTTAGTCACCGCATCAATCATCGACTACTCTAAGCGCTTAAACCAGTCGAACGAGCTAAAACCAGTAAAAACCCATTATTTAATCGGTTTCGTTGATAACTAGTCGGTTAAACTAGGTTTGGAATTGTGGTAAGATCGTTGACACCTTTTGATTTACATTTTTAATTTATTTTATTTCTTATAGTTTCATATTTTTGTAGCCCCCCCACGTACACTCTTCAGAAATTGTGAGTAGGTTGGTTGTCAGGGGAGAATTTTGTTAGGAAAGTCTAATACCACAAGATTCTGCCCCATATTCATTAAATTGCCAATTGTTCCTATAGTCGTTTAATTAAATTCACCGCTTATTAGGTATTATGAATACTGTTTATTTTTTTTTTGGTTTTATGTTATTTCAAGATACAGTACCACAGATTCAATAGGCCTAATTAAATGTTCACAGTGTTAAATAGTACGGAACTAAGGCGAGCGTTCTAGCTAAGCTAAAACATTCATGCGCTCTTTTATAAAAATAAAATATTTAAAAAATATAGAACATTTTATTATCAAATACACTCAACAAATGTTCATTGCGTTGTGAGTTGAAGAAGCATTACCAATGTCTAAAAAAGGAATCACAGCACGCCAAAAATAAAATTCTTACAGCTTAAAAATAGAGAACTATACGATATATAGTACGTGCGGAAGATTAAACGTTGACAGTTTAACTAATTTCACGCGCCAAAAATCAAATAGTCAAATTCAAGACACTAAAGGGTCGCAACTTTTTGACCAAGATCCTCTACAACAATATTTCTCATACGGAAGTTGAACTTGATCCTACAATCATATTGTGCAAAAGTAGCCCATCGTAGTGTACACATGGTTTACATAGGCTGGTAATACGAAGATGGCTTTATTTGAACACAATGCTTATTGTCTATAGTGGGAAACTGGATCAGCATTTCAGGTCAGGAAAAGCGAAAACCTTCGAGAATAGTGCAACTAGACCAGCTGAACTAGACCTACTATGAACACGAACACTGCATCCGGTCGGTGTCGATGTCAAAATCAATTCTGCTTTTGGACTTTTATGATTTAATAAGATCTATTACAAGTAACCGGGGTTTTGTGTCTCGCATTTATTTAGGGAGGAGAAATTCGAAACCATTGACTTGCGTTAGCGGTCAGCAGAGCATCGCTGTGAGTGCCAAAGCAATATTTCTTGCACGCTTGTTTTATTTATTTTCTTGCTTATTTACAGAAGTAATCAAGAATTATATTTACAGATTTAATCGCGATTCCCGAAGTTACAACTTACATTGTGCCAATTCCTGCAACTCATTGATCATATCGTAGTGATTATCCACCACAACTTATTCTACGTACGCGTTATCGCTTGTCACTTCGTCAAACACTTTCGGGGAACCAACTATCAGTACGGTACGATTCCACCATTCCACTTTGTTCCTCAGTTCCCGGTACCGGCGGTTCGGAACACAAGTTCCTTTATCTGTCGTGACTCATCTCCCGTAATGTTCCAGTGTTCCGGGTATGCCATTAGGAACGGGGGAATGGGAGATACGCTTAGCTGGAACTGTGGAACTACGATGTAAAGTTAACAATGTTACTTGTGGCCGGTTGTCAGTAGCGGCTAGGCTTTAGTGCAGTTCTGTTCTGGTAGCCTATTGTTGTGGTCGTGTCAGTGTTGTCTTCAGGACCAAGGAGTGTGGAATGCTTTCATGTCATTCTCTGTAGTTTAAAAATTGTTTTTTTCTTTTTACAAGTTCGTCTGAGTGATTTAAGGTACGTTATGTGTACAGCTGATATAACTTGTGGGTGGTAGTTTTTTTATAAAGTTTCAGTACGTATTTTTTATATTTAGTCGCCAAGTAATGGAGTTTTTCAAGTATAAGTCTAGGTGCTTTTGTGCTTAAGCTCAATCATAAACCATTATAGGGTTATCATGCCTTGATATCTAAAAATACAGACTGCAGAAATATATTGACTACTGAAGAAATCTTTGACATATATTATTACCATTTAAAATTTACATTTTGATTTTGTAACATGGGTGTAACAAATATCAAGTTATTTCATTGTAGACAATAACTTCACTATCAATAGGTGTGTAGCAAATTTTGAATGCCTGTGGGAATAGATTTTAGTCTTACATATTATACTAGATAATAAGACCACTAAGACCAGTACTTGGGCATGACTAGTGCTATATGGTTTTGCTAACTGTCAAGACATTTAATTAGATGATAACCTAAAAACCATTGAAATGTGTATAGCAAATTTTAAATGTCTTCAGGAATAGATTAAGCAGTCCTTTAAACTGTATTTGATATAAACTGTAGATCCTAAATCCAAAACTACGTATTAGGTCTTTTCAATAATGCAGTAAATCGATAGTATTGGATTATTAATTTGTGTGTGATATCGAAACGTGTCACTCATGTGTGTTTATCAATAACCTTATCGTTATCAGTAAACCATAATCAGTGTCGCCTACAAGTGTTTTTTTGGTTAGTGGTTTGACAGTCGTGGTAAGCATTATCAAATTTTATTATCGACCAGTCGTGATAAAAATGTCACAAGTTGACAATAAATATAACGTGTTATTCTATCCGGAAATAACGTAGAAAAAAGTGTAGTATTACGATATTCATTGAAAACATCGTGCTTAATTAATATCATTTTGTGATGGCATAAAAGCAAATATTGAACATTGAATGTGATCCGGTAGTGAATGAGCAGTCGCAATCTGATTATATTATTGGCGTGGCGTTAGGACGAGCCAAGTCTATTGTGCACTTCCCTTCGTTCATTTCCATTAATTTATTTCAAAACTCGTCGAGTCTTGACAAAACAGACGATCGGAAAAATCAAAATTTCTTTACTGAAAGTTTATGTAGCCGTTGTTACATTTTGTTTTAGTACGCTCGAAAAAAAACGTATGCAATTATTTTATTGTTGGGAGGACACTTTTTACCATCGGGGATATCGTATAAACAAAACATTCTGAGATTAAAGTTACTAGTTTGCCAAATATTACTGGTTAATTTTTAATATTGTAAGTTTAAATTTACAAATCATGCTACCCATGAAATCGTACATAAATCCTAAAGGAGATCAACGAGGAACCCTGAGAATGTACCAGTAGGCGTATATTTTGTGGCGTCCCCATAAACTAAAGTAATAATCCGTAATATAACGTAATGTTATTTTAACCTCTTCCCGTATTTCTTACCGTTGACCCCCAGTTCTCAAGAAGGTGACGATAGAACACCTAAGTGAGAAAGACTCGTCTGTGTCGCTGACCTCCGGTTCACGGAAGGCGATGCAACGGAATACTTGTAGCACCTAAGTATGAATGACTCGTGTGTAGCGTCGCTGACCATCAAGTTCTTGGGAATCTGATCAGGTGGTGACAAAACACACAAGTTAAAAGTGCTAAGTAGTAATTAACAGTCTTAACTATTGTCGGTGCATGCTTGATCTCTCAAATAATGAAATCAAATAACGCAGTATGAATACTATTTACCTGTACGCCCGGTGAACGAAATAAAGGTTAGAAAAACACGTTCTTACTATCGCGACTTTCTTGTTGAAATAATGAATAAAGCCTAAGTATGAATGACCCGTCTGTAGTCGCTGAAACCGCAAATCAAAGGAGAGGCGATGAGAGAATACATGATTATGAATAACCCGTCTACATCAGCAGAACTTTCTCGTTGAAATAATTAATAACATCCAAGCATGAATGACTCGTTTATAGTCGCTGTTATTGCGGATCAAAGAGAGGAAAACCCTCTAATTATGAATAACTCGTCTATTACGACTCGTTGAAATAATTAATAACATACATGTTTGAATGGCTCGTCCGTAGTCGCCGGTGTGATGAAAGGAAACCTAATTGTGAATAACTCGTCTGTACCTTCGCTGACACGGCAAGGTAAGCCGTATGCGGTGTAAGCAAGGTACACCGAACCTTCTCCTATCGGGTTGCTCCCGTCTAGAGATGGGGACTTCGACTACTTTTCACTTTCGACTAGTGACTAGTCGATTACTTTCGAACATCGACTAGTCTATTCGTTCTGTCTAGTCGGAAGAGAAAAAACCGGTAATAAACCAAGTATCTATTCGGTTACGTTGGATAAAGTCGGATTAAACGATAAAATATCGACTAGTAAAAATATTCGACTAGATGACCAACTAGTCGATAACACTACTAATCGACTACTCCATCTCTTTACAGACAGAGTCAAATGACGTTATCCAGACTGAGACGGTCTGTAAGCCCTTTGTTTAAAATCAGACGAGTGTTAAAAACAAATAATGTGATTTATAAGTGCGAGACTATGTTGAAAGACTGTCATAGTAAATTAGAACTTTGCCTCCCAAATTTAGTATACTTTATAGTAGTAATAAATTATGTACTTGCTGTAAACTCTACTTCTATTAATATGTAAGTCATGCAGGAGAAGAAATTTTAAGCTGAGTGTGTTTAAAGATTATCTTTAAAAATTGTTTTGTATTTCATTGTACCGGTATTATTAATTATTACTTTCTTTGCAAACTGTTGTTTTGTGTTTGTAATTTTGTATTAATTTGGATAATAAAGTGGGAGGAACGTATAGTGCTATTAGGGGAGTTGGGATGCCCTCATAAAAATCAGACAAATATGTTTTTTCCTTGACGAGTTTTTATCATAGACTACTATTTTATCCTTTGCCAATACTGTATTGACTGATATTTTATTTTGTCAATAAGCATAATTCATATTAATAAACAAATGTACTATTGTTGCTCCTTAGTTGGGAGTGATACTGGAGTTTTGAATTTTTTTTTACTTGAAATCCTGGAAATATACTGGAATTTTAAAATCAGATGTCAGTGGACACCTTGTTGGACACCAGATGACTTCTTCGGTCAGGCTAGGTGATTGGGTATTTCAAATCTGGGACCGCGGGGCCGGACGGGTCGGAGCCCGCGGCGGCGGCGCAGGCGTTGACCCCGCTTCTGGGTACGGAGTAGGCCGCAGACCCCCGGCTACCGGGAACACGGCGGACGACGCCGACTGACCTCGGGGGAAGCGGAGACGGGGCAGGCGACTAGTCGATATTTCTATAGTCGATTAACTAATCGATATTTTATCGTTTTTAACCAAGTACAAACGTATCCTCCGAGGTGCAAACTAGGTTGGTGTTAGAGTAGTCGCCTAGTGGTTTTGTCGACTAGATGATTGTCTAGTCATCTAGTCGGAATTCCTGGCCGATTATTCCTACTAATCGATATTTTATAGCTTTAACTGAAAGTGTAAATGTACAAATGTACGTAAATGTATGTTTGGTGTAAACTGAATGAGTGAAGGACTTTCGACTCGTCGATTACTTTTACCAATCGATCTTTCCAGTTGATTATTCAAAGTTAACGATATTTGGTCGATATAAACTGACTACTCGCGTAACTTTACCGATTAGTGTTTGGTTGTTGCAGTTTGATGCGGTGAAGTCACTAAGCACTAAGTTCCCAAAGTCAATTCTAACGTCTTAAAACAACAATCATTTTGTAGAGGTGAAAGTAGTCGGGAAAGCAAAAGACTCTCCGACAGTTTTTTAAAATAAATTTTACATGTTCCTAAAAAGTCTTATATTCTAATCCACTTAAGTCTGGTAAACCATAAACGAATTTAATGGAAAGTTAAATGATGAACGACAGTCAAGTCTCTGAATTTGATTAATCAATAAATTCTGTACATTTTATTTCACATTTCCCACAGTCGTCGAACCACGTCTCGTCGCAACCCCATTTCCCCTTTCTTATGTTAGGTTTTTTTAATTAGATATGTTAAAGTGGCTTATTTACTAAGTAATTAATTATAAGTGATTCTGACTAATACTAGTACATGTTAGCCTTATTCTATACTCTACACCGCTATTATTAATTCGACTTTATTACATCGTTTGCGTTACCAGAATAAATGTAATAAATTTTCCTAATGTGATTTAAAACTAAATTGAGAGAGGTGCCTCATAACATAAATCAATTTCTACCTAATACAAGACGGTCACCGGCATATCAGAATATCTTATATATTTTGTATATTATAGATTTAGAATTTTTGATATTAGGTATAAATATTTTGTATTGGATATTACCACAAACAAATTTTATTCTATTTTGCAAAAAAATTATAACTATTTTAGTAGGTGTATTTAAAATCGTTGTATTGTTTTTAAATAACAGTATGAGTTATGTGTAAAATTTAATTATTTAATATAATAACCAACGGCATTAATTAAGCGAATCATTTCATAAAATAATAAAATCTTGATGAATTTTCAATTTTATTATGTTTTTAATCGATATAAATCTCTTTTTGGCAGGTTTTTATCAGTTTAAGGCTCAATTTTATAATAATAATAATCTTTATTTCTCTTCAAAATATACAAATTAAACAAAGTTCATGAACAAACACTGTAAATGTAACAAATAAATATATATATATATAATACAATAGTTATCATAAAAAATTAGTTTGTTCAAAAGAAATTTTTACATAGTTAGTAAAGAGAAATAATTCACACCCAAGAGAAGTGCAAGCCTTCTGTTTATGGGCGGGAGTCTCAGATTTATTTGTTTTTTTTTTGTTTTTTTTTGTTGTTATTTTGGCGCAGTACCACCATCAAAACGAAATCAACTCAAGGAAATATACAATTTAAAAGGAAAAATGCAGCCGGGTATGAAATATTTTTGGCCAAAGCTTTTCGAAACAGTAAACTGAAAACCTAATAAAACCCTAATTCAGATATTAGGTTTTTCCAACAATATTTCTTTTTCACTACTATTGAAGTAACTAATACCACAAAATATCTCGTATGGCACATCCCTACTTTCATATCGAAAGCCTTGTATTAAACCTCGTGTGATCACAACAGATCCGCTCCCCCCCCCAAGGGATGATACCCCCTCCCCTCCCCTCCCCTCCCCACCTGCCGATCCTTAGGGATAATACTAATACCCGAGTTCCGGGAACCCTCCCCTGTGGCGTTCCAGGAAATCTTTTCCACTCAGCCTCCTTTGATCACGACCCTCGCACTGGGAACAATGGTACAATAGCCTCTCAGCGGGGCTTCTCTGTTCGATGCGGTATTTTCACTTTCGACTAGAAAATTTTGCTTTGACAAAACTACACGTTGGGTAGGCCTAAATCTAATCGTATTCTATGGACAACATTGTGTGTTTTAACCTGTGTGCTTTTTCCGTTCAATCAATGTAAGATAATGCTAAAACGCGTCTGTATCACGTGGGATTCACTGATGCGGATTTTTCTCTTTTAACAGTCTCAAGAGAGGATTTTGCTTCCAAATCCAGGGTAATCTTATTCTACGAATAACATTGCATGTTTTTTTCTAATCGGTGTGCTCTTCTACGTCTAATCATTATAACGGGTTCGTAAAATAATCCTTTAAAGGATTTTTATCCCATGGGCTTCTCTGTTTGTTGCGATTTTCTCGTGTGCTCTTCTACGTCTAATCATTATAACGGGTTCGTAAAATAATCCTTTAACGGATTTTTATCCCATGGGCTTCTCTGTTTGTTGCGATTTTCCATTTCATCGCCAACATTTTGCTTCCAGAATCGTCTTATTCTGCGAATTACGAATAACACTGTATGATTTTTTCCACTCCAGTATGTCGGTGTACTCTTTTTGTGTTGAAATGGTGCAACGTGTCAATATGATGACTGAGTTATGACATGACTAAATTAAAATATTAAGTTATGTCACGATGACAATCGTATAACGCAACCATATCATACATGGAGTCTAAAATAATGGATTATGCCTTAAAAAGCTTAGTATACTGTTACACTTGTCACACTTGCCCATTCCTTTTACATACATAACACTCCTTTTGAATGATAAAACGTATTTTTTTTTTTTTTGGTAGGAGGTGGAATGCGTTTACGCACACTGAGGGGCTCGTTGTCCCCTCAGTAGTGTCGGACTCCCACGAGCTCGATGTCCCGTGAACTACCGACTAAACCACCTCACTCGGCACCGAGGACACTAGCCTGGAACTGTTTCACACATTACTTCGGGCTAGGCCTTTGATATTACGCCACTAGGGCAACCTCCTTGGGGAAAAGCTGAGGATTAAGGCCGATCGAGGTCGACCTTTTTCGCCCGAAGAATGGCCTGGACGTAGTGCTTGACACAGTTCCAGTTGCCCTCTCCCTGGAGCATAGCTCCGACGATGTTGTTTGGGCTGACGATCACGCCGATCTCAGATGAAAGCGAGGCTCGGCGGACGTGCCAACGGTCGCACTGAAAGAAAGTGTGCTCGGACGTGTCTGGGATGCCGGGGCAATACAGACAGTCCGGGCTGGCGACTTTGCCCATCCGGTGCAGATAGGCTCGGAAGTACCCGTGCCCAGAAAGAAACTGGGTCACGTAGTAATCGACCTCGCCGTGCTGCCGTTCCACCCATGGTCGGACGGAAGGTATGAGCTGGAAGGTCCAACGTCCCCTCAGCTCGGCTTCCCAGTCGCGCTGCCAAGAGTCGAAGCTGCGATCGCGCTCTTCCCTGGCAGCTGTTTCCCGGCCCACTTCAGGCCTCCTCCGGTAAATCGCCTGCCTCTCCCTCGCGAGGAAGAGGACGGGAATGACTCCGGCGATCACCATCACAGCAGGCTCGGAGACTGTGCGGTAGGCCGAAGCGACCCGCAGAGCTCCTCGGCGCTGGACTCGGGCAAGCCGGTCTCGGTAGACTCGCTTCTCGAGTGCGTGAGCCCATACCTCCGCCCCGTACAGCAAGACTGACTGGACGGCAGTCATGAGCAAGCGGCGCTTGCAGGAGCGAGGACCGCCGACATTGGGCATAAGCCTACCAAGGGCAGCGACACCCTTAGCGGCTTTGTCGGCGGCGCGCTGGATCTGCTCGCCGAAAGACAGTCTGCTATCGACCATGACTCCCAGGTACTTTGCAGCAGGCTTAGTCTCGAGTGTGACGTCACCTATCTGCACCGGGAACACGGTGTTAATCCTCTTTTTGGTGAGGACGACAATCTCCGTCTTACTGATAGCCAGGGACAAGCCGTGATCTCGCATCCACCCGTTGACCTTGGCCATCACTACGCTGAGCCTCAGTTTTGCCTGCTCGACGTTCCTCGCAGCGATCAAGGCAGCGACATCGTCAGCATAGCCAACGAGGCGGGTCTCATCGGGCATGTCTAGCCTCAGCAAGCTGTCGTAAGACACGTTCCAGAGATCTGGTCCGAGAATGGACCCCTGCGCAGCCCCGGAAGTGATGGGAATGCGCCGCTGACCTTCGGTCGTGTCGTACAACAGAACGCGGTCTGACAAATACGCCTCCAACATACGCAGGAGGTAGGAGGGAACTTGGAACGTATGCTCAAGCGCCCACAGCATATCGCTCCACCTGGCGGAGTTAAAAGCGTTCTTCACGTCGAGCGTGACGAGAAGGACCACGCGGCGCGACCAGTGGTTGTGGTCCTCCGCCCTCCGCACTGCCTCAACTACCTCCTGGATAGCGTCGATGGTAGAGCGACCGGATCTGAAGCCGTACTGCTGCGGGGACAAGTCCCCCGCAGAGACGATGGCCTCGGTCAGCCTGACACGCAGGAGCTTCTCAAGCACTTTCCCGGCCGTGTCGAGCATACACAGGGGTCGGAAAGAAGAAGGGGTCCCCGGTGTGCTCTTCGCCTTCGGAATAAGAACAAGGCGGGCAACCTTCCACGAAGAAAAGAAAACGCCTTCCGCCAGACACGCGTTGAACATATCGAGCAGAAGCCTTGGATTCACCTCCGCAGCGAGCTTGAGCACCTCCGCCGGAATGCCATCGGGACCGGGCGCTCTTCTGGGTCGTAGGGATCGGACGGCGGCGGTGAGTTCCTCTTCCCGGAAAACTGGGAAGGCGCCTACCTCTCCGAATTCCCTGACTGGCCGGACTGGGTGGCTGGGAAACAGTGTATCTACGACGACGGCCATGGCTTGTGGTTCCATGACCGCAGGTGGTGAGCGAGCCCCTAGCTTCTGGGTTACAAGTTTGTAGCCCATCCCCCAGGGGTCGTTGTCGATATCCTGACACAGCTGCTTCCAGCACCTGACTTTACTCCGGTTGATGGCACCGCGGAGCTCTCGGCGGGCCGCTCTGTGCTCAGCCGATCTGGCATTTGCATCAGGGCGGTTCCTTGCTCGCTGCGCAACTCGTCGGAGACCAAGGCATCTCCTCCGGAGTTCCGCGATTTCAGGCGTCCACCAGTAAACCGGCTTCTTCCTGTGGCGGCGGGAAACTCCGGGCATCGACTGCTCACACGCGGTCGCGATGAGACGCATCGTCGATGCTGCCAGATCTTCAGCACCTGTGAAATTCACAATGCTCTGGTCTTTGATTACTTCTTTAAAAGTGTCTTTGCTCAGACGACTGGTGTTCCAGCGTCGAGCCAGAGGAGCAGGTTCAGCGCGCAAGCGCGCACCCTCGAGAAGGACCTTGAAGAGGATCCCCTGATGGTCGCTAGAGGAATACTCCTCGCAGACACGCCAGTCGGAGATCCGCTGGACAATCCCTTCAGAGGCAAGGGATATGTCAGGGATCGTCTCTCTGCACCCTGGACGGCGAAAGGTGGAAATGCCGCCCGTGTTAAGGATACAGAGGCCCGACCTGGCAGCCGACTCGAGGACGTAACGACCTCGAGTGTCGGTCCGCGGGGAACCCCATTCCACGGCTTTTGCGTTAAAATCGCCACCGACTATGACCCCGCCAGAGATTTTCATGATCTCATCCTCAATGGAATCGACCATGTGGCGGTAGTCTCCGATCGGTTGATTTGGCGTGAGGTAACAGGAGAAGACTGTGAAACCCCTGCTCCTCACCCAAACGAAGCCGTTGCCCGATCCGGAATCGAGAACAGGCACCTTCCCGAGGTCCAAGATCCATATCGCCGCAGTGCCGGAGGGATCCGAGAACCACTGCGCGGAGCGTCGGTTCTGGTACTGCTCACTGAGAAGCAGTAGGTCAGCACCCTGCTCCGTGGCGAATTGGAACAGCAAGTCGTTTGCTGTCCTGCTCCTCTGCATATTAAGTTGCAGAACACTGATCATTTTTGTTGTTTCTGGCGAAGCTCCTGGATGGCCCGCCTGTACTGCCCGCAACGACCAGACCCAGCGGAATGCTTGACCTGGTCGCCCTTCAAGCCGGCTTCTGTACACAGGACACAGGACAGCGCTGCATTGCACGCGCTGGCCCTGTGGTCCTGGCCGCCGCACTTGAAGCAGAGCTTGCTTCTATCGGGTCCAGAGCAGCGATTAGCGACGTGACCGAACCCCAGACATTTAAAACATCTGGAAGCCACGAGCTTCTCACGCACCCGACAGCTCACGTACCATACCTTAAGGTGGCCCTTCTCCAGGAGCTTCGCAGCAGCTCTGGCTCCCAGCGTCAGGATTGCCACCTTCTGACCCCGAGCATTCGCCTTCGAGACGAAGGTTTTCACCTCGACGTTTTCTCCGAGGACAGCTTTGACGGCAGCGGTCACCTCCTCCTCGGTTGTCAACTCGTCGAGGTCTCTCACCTCCAGCGTAGACTTGGGCTCGAGAACGCGGACTGTCGCGTTCGCCCCCAAGATGGTCTTCAGGTCTTCGCTGAAGGCGGACTTACTCTGAGAGGTGTCCCCGAGTTCGACTAGTAGGTCGCCGGTTCGGGTCTTCCTCATACCCTTGATAACGGCGCCCTTCTCATCGGGCTTCGCTTTGCTGCGAATCTCGCCCAGCACGTCGGCGTAGGATTTCCCCTCCGACGGCTTGATGAGAAGAGCGTCCGGCCGCTGCTTGCGGGGCTTCTTCCTCGGTGCCTTCTTGCTTTCCTGTTCGCCGGGCTGGCTTCCAGGATTTTGACGAGGGTCTCTCTTTTTCCCCTTTCTTTTGACAACCTCGGTCCACGTTTCGGTTTCCGACCGCTTCGCTAAACCGTCTCCCCTAGGCTTCTTCTCAGCCTCCGGATGGGCGGGGCTGGAAGCGGCCCGCTTCCCACCGGCTGGCTGAGCCTTCACCCGCAGTGATGGCGTCGTCTGTGTTGACGCGGCAACCGTCTCGCATGATTGCCACGACCTCCTCAGCTGGATGATGTGGTGCAGACTGGCCTCCAATTGGACGATGCCATCCTGCACATCCTTGCTGATATTCTTTTGCCGGGTGGTCGCGGCCTTCATTACAGCGAGGGTGTCGAAGCACTTTTTAAGGTGCTCCTCCTCCTGCTGCCTGGCGAGCGCGATGACCGCGTCAAAGGGAGACGAGTCGGCGTCCATCGGCTCGTTGTTCTCAGCGGGTGCCTTTTCGGCGGCCACGGATGTTCTGGCCACCGATGATGCAGGTGTCTTGACCCGGACTGGGGGCGATCTCGTGAGACGGGATCTTCTTTCGAAGGGGCTTGCCACCCCTTCGTCGAGCCCGCTCAGAGAAGAACGCTGCTGGGAGTTTTGTGGGGTTAGGGTACCCCGCTTTGATTCGTGCACCTTTTGAATCGTTTTTCCTTCTGCCGTGTCCATGGTGTCTGGCTTAGCCCCCGAGACTGGGCATTGACCCCCCCAAAAAAAATTTTTTTTTCCCCTATGAGAATGTCAGACCGACCCATCACCGGAGCAACTATACCTGCGTTCAGCCGCCTCCAAAACATCGGCGGCCCCAGACGAGCAGTGGCCTCGGCAGAGCCCCCCCGTGACCGTAGCAGGGCCCCATCCGGTCGCCAACCGGCACCGCCACGGCCAAGGGGATTTTCGCCGGCTGATAGGGCAGCCAGGTCAGTTGGCTGAGCTGACCCGGGCCCCTGTACTATCCGGCAGCCTGGGAGGTGCAGAACCCAGTTTTTAAGCTGTACCCTCTGCTCGTCCTAGACCTCCAGCGCAATGGAGGCTGAAGAACACAGAGTCACCCCGGCAAGTAGGCCGGAATGATTTAGAAAAACAACCGGGCTATTGAAATGAAACGGAGAATTAAGTTGTGAAAAGGAGACGCGGAAAAGGACCAGTGCGCCCCCCTCCCCTTTTAGTCGGCTCTTACGACAAGCAGGGGATACTGTTGGACATTCTGTCCCGGCCCAACACGGGAACGTAAGATAAAACGTATTGTTATCGCACCAAATAACAGTAATGATACAGTTAATAGTCAGTGATAACATAATTGCATGATTGGAAATTTATTAGATTCCATTAATAATTTTTAGACGTTAAGTTGTAACGTAATGAATAAGTTGGCTACGGAAAATCTGACGGAGACTTTGGCTCAGTGGAAGTGTAATCTAACGTGAAAAGTACCAAACTATTAATAAAAACAAAAAACAAAAAACCTCTGAAAACAAACTTCTGATAAAATAATTCATTAATTACTTGAACTATTTAAATTGTGATTAGAGTTGTTTCTAATCAATACTGTCCTTGCAAAATTAAATTGCATAAGTAGAATGTATTGTTTGAGTTTGCAGGATCTGATCTCGTACTACTTACTTGTATTTCAAGTTAATTGCTCTCGATTGTCCCTATTCACATTTACTCCCTTACACTAGTCTTTCCTTCCCTGAATATTAGATTTGTTGCCGTATACAGCACCGCACATAACCCTTGTTCTAGCCTTGTGTTAATAACCTTGTATATTTTGTTTTCCTTCTTGTTATGTGAATTTAGGAACAGTAACTGATCCAAGAAAGTGACAGTTCCAGAACTAGTTACACGAGATCCATTATCATTTTTTCCTTTGTATTGTGAATTTCGGAACAGTTTAATGTAACTAATCCAGCAGAGTAACAGCTATAGTAACTGTTCCAAGTAGCAGTTACCAGTAATAGTTCCATTATCAGTTTTGCTTACCTCGACTCACCCTTCTTCATTTCTTGTTCCCCCTTGTATTGTTAATTTTGGAAAAGTTTCTTGTAACTGATTCAGGAGAGTAACAGTTCTAGTAACAGTAGTAACCGATTTATTTACTATCGTATACTGTAGTTAGCATGGTTGTAAGGGTTTACCACAAAATCCTTGCCCTTCTTAATGTCCTTGGTTTAACCTTTTTTTTTATTCATCCCCGTATTTGAAGTCTTGAACAGATTCTTGTAACTGATCCAGGAAAGTAACAGTTCCAGTAACGGTTTCAAGTATCAGTTACTCGTAACAGTTTCCAGTAGCAGTTACTAATAACAGGTCAACCATAATTTTTCCTTACTTGACTTGCCCTCCACTCGCTGTTGTAGGATTGTCAGATGACATGTTTGGGAGTAACAGTTCCAAGTAGCATTTACTAATAACAGTTCCTGTTGCAGGCTCGTCAGGTGATATGCTGATCACATCCTGCCCGCGATGCCGCCACGAGTTCCCCCTTCCCTCAGCATGCTGCCCGCTGGTCACCCTGCAGCTGCCTGCGGACACACCCTGTACTGTGACGGTCCATCCGCGGGTCCAAGTGGGCATGACAGGCGGCGGCATTGTCCAGGTAATAGTTCAGAAGGTTTTAACTAATAGATCCAAGAGAGTAACAGGTTTTGTTGTCATATTCAGGAGAGTAACAGTTTCTAGTAATAGGTACGGAAATAGTTCCAGGTACGTTAATAGTTCCTGGTGTTAGATTCAAGAAAGTAACAGTTTATAAATTAAGGTACAACAGTAGATTCATTTGTCAGGTCCAGTAACTTTCCAGGGGTGAAACGATTTTAAATAACAAAGTCCTGTAACAGATCCAGGGGTAAAGCATACAAGAGATAAAGAGATTCTAGTTACAGATTTTGGATAATTTCCAAAATTTGTCTGCTTTTATCATTTAGCCCTATTATGTTGTGTGTAAGGTTTATAAATCCAAACAAGATCAAACAATCACCAGATGATTTCATAATTACATATACCCAGAAAAAAGTGAAACTGACTGTTGAATGTTTATTTTTTAACCACATCTGACAACTTAACGAATGAAGATAACTACAAAATTAGCCAGATAACACTGCCTAAATAACCTGTTCATTTAGAGTTGTATACGATTTTTAACCTTGTTTTATGACCATGCACATTACAATTTACTTCATACTGTTAAAAATTATTATTCACATTTAGTAGACATTTAGAATGAATAGATTGACAAGTTTTTTTTTTAAGCTTCTAGCATTTTTTATGTGAACCTGTAATTTTAACTATATGTTTTTCTTGTTGTTCCAGGGAGAAAACTCGTCAAGCAACGTGATCCTGCAGAAGGTGGCGAGCGGGTGCGGCGGACGACTCATCGTCAACACCCCCCCGGACGAAGATCTGTCGCCTTCCACCCCGGTGGCGTTCGTCATCCCCACCCCCAACCCTTGGGACCACAAGGCCAAGGGTCTGCCGTCGGAAACGGACTTGGAGCGACTATCCTCGACTGTGAAAGCCCTCCGGACTTCCGGCTGGTATTACGAAGGACTGAGTTGGCAAGAGAGTGCGGCTCTTCTACAGCCGACGAGTCCCGGGACTTTTCTAGTGCGCGACTCGTCCGATCCTAGGTTCCTGTTTTCCCTGAGTGTGCAGACGGAGCGGGGACCGACCAGCGTGCGGTTGCATTACCACGACGGACATTTTCGGTTGGACGCCGCACCGAAATTGGTCCCCGTGATGCCGGTTTTTCGGTGCGTGGTGGAACTGGTGCAGTACTATGTAACATCGACGACGACCGGGAAACGGAAAGGGAGGGAACAAGTGTGGATCGACTGTAGTGGACAGACGTATTCGAGTATACTTTTGACGAAGCCGCTTTACCAGAGGGGCGGAGTCCCAGGGCTCCAACACCTGGCGAGGCTGGCGATTAACAGGCTGAAAGCCACGGGGCAGGAAGTTCCTACGACAGAGTTGCCGGAGTGTCTACACAGGTATCTGGCGGAGTATCCGTACCTACAGTGATTGATACGCAGCTTTACTAGTGGTTAAGTAGGGTTATGTCTCGGTGAATATGGGATTTTCGGAACGTTTTCTTTTCACTGATCCAAATGAGTAACTGTTCCAGTGTGTAATAGTTTCAGATAAGTATCAGTTACGAGTAACAGTTCCGTGATTTGTTTTGATTACCAGTTCTTGAAGGATTAATTTAGTTTCACCTTATTCAAACAGAAAACCTGAAGTGGGGTTGTATTATAATGTAAGGCTGGATGAAAGTCTCGTTAATAATATCCTGAAACAAACTACATTCAGCTTTAATTTTCAGATTATTTTCATGCATCCTTTTCAATTATAAAATATTTAATTTAGGACTCATTTGCATTTTCAGCACACAGAATTCAGTTTAAACAATGTTGCATTTCCATTTTAATTCTAAAAGATTGCTTCAGTAGAGCTTTCACATCATTTTGAATAAACATATTAAAGTTAAACGTTGGTGCATTTGCACGATGACTAAAAGATTGCTTTGTTGGAATTTTCATTCACTTTAGATGTAACCCTGAGACATTATTTAGTTTATAGAAAAATCTAGAATGCAGCTGGCTTTGAGACGATTTAATTTATTGAATGTACCAACCTTGTTTTTAATTTAATGGTGTCCCTGTTTTTTTACTAACATAAACTTTTTGTTTTCTGTTAATTGTAATTCATTTGTATTAGGATCAATTAATTATTCATCGGGCTGTATTCTAGATTTAATTGTAGGTCTGATATGACCTAATAATATCCATCTATAATGCATTTCAAGGACCTAGCAAGCAAAGGTGCAACATAGCCAGTTTTAATTCTTGAGATTTAATGGAGGGTTGGAAATGGGTTAAAGCTATTTTCATAGTAAAGTGACGTTCTTCTTTTAAATGATAACAATGCTAAAATTCGATACCAGTAATCTAAAAATTTTAAGAATTTTCATTAATAATAAACACAAAACTTGTGACATCTTAGCTTGCGGTCCTTCCCAAAGATAGGATAGGAACTTAGTTACGTTGGTAAATATTCCTTCATTATGTTTAGCTATTTATTTAACGTTGCGTCCTTTTAGAGTTACAAATTGTTATATTCCTACAGTAGAATTCTTTTAACCTTCTGTTTAGCATGCAACCAAATTGGGCGTGGTTGCTTGAAGCGTTAGGCACAAGAATAAATTAATTCTACTGTAATACATTAGTTTTAAGAATATCCCCCAATTCTAATATATATCGCTTTTCAAACCATACCTAAAGTGCACAACATGTATTCAAGATATCATCACATTCATCTTACAGTATTTATTTTCATGGTTTGTGTTCATAACAGAGAGTATATATTTTTTCACTGTTGTTTCAAAATTATGTTTGGATAGCTTAAAATTATCTAGTAGTTTTAACATTGTGTATTTTTAAAACTTTCTTCCGGGAAAATAAGCAGATGGTTGTGATAGTATTCCATTTATATTCCATTGTTTTCCATATAGGCGGATCATTATTGTTAATTTATTTATTGTTTTTTGCTTTGGTTGAAATTTGAAAAAAACTTGAATTATTTATTTACCTTTGTTATGTGTTACAGGTGTGTAAACTTATAAATTAATAAATATATTTTTACTTCAGGATCAAATGTTAGATTTTATTTCAAGAGCCCGCGGTCACCAGATCTTTGTTATTTTATAAAATTTAACATAAAATACCCTGTGTAGTGTTGTCAATACGGTCAAGATGAACTAGTGACTCTGATATTTGGATCATAGTTCCTTTGGCTGGTTTACTCGTCATCGTATAATGGCAAAGTTCAGTATTACTAACAGCTGGCCACTTCTATTCAAAATGAGCAAAGTGACCGGCTGTTGGAATAAATCATTGTACAACAAAAAACCATTGTATTTGTTGGAAAGAAACACATTTACATGAAGAAACAGTATAGAAGGTAGGGGTTTGATGTAGTGATAATTTACTGCTTTTCCGTTTCAATCTTCATCATGGCCTAGTTTCCTGCAACAAATATAAGGAGGGATAAGTAAATATTCTTACAACAGAATTATGATACATTGAGAAGCAAAAAACCCACATAAATAATACTCAGATCAAGTTGAGCCCTTAAAAAATTCAGAGACTCGAAACAGAGTAATTGTGAGGTTTCATTAATTTTGTTGTTTTTCCGAATCACCTGTACTGACAAAACAAAACGGTAAAATACTGTCAGACAGTCTTGTGATCCCAAGACTAATTAATTCTAATACAGGATCACAAGTAGGGAATCCAATAATCCAATCCCTAGGATTGGGGGACTGAAAACGTTAATCCCACGATCCCAGGATCAATTAATTATCAGGATTCGACCAATATAGTATTTGCCAATATTAAAAAATTTAAGTATAGTTTCACAAATACATTAGGTATGTAATTTTATAGTGCAATAAATGGATTGATTTTACGTTTAGTCCTAAGTTTTTAACGTTAATTTTTTCAAATTAATATAAATTTCAAAGTTAAAGAATTCACAAAATGTGGTCGGCCTCATCATGAAACAGTGAATAATAGACGTCAGGTCAAAATGGAACAAATTGTCAGATATATAACAATAAAATGTACAAAAAATTATAACAATTTGAAGAAAATTTTACACAAAATATGAATAGAAGAACATTTACTTGGTCAATTAATATAAGAACTAGAAGTAAAAATTCGCTTCTAAAGATGTAGGCCTAAAGTAAAATAAAAATAGAATCAAATGTACCCATCAAACATAATTTTAGTAACCATAAGAAGCATCGTAATAAAGTTAGATCTAATGGCCAATTCATTTTACCATATGAGAAACAAATTAAAATCTTTTTTGGATATTTTTTCAAGGGTTAAAAATATCAACTTTGGTTATATAAAACTGCAATAATAACAACACATCAAACCATGATTACTTGGTTGAAAACAGCATTTGACTAGGTTCTCTTAGTTATTACATTGATGTAACTGATGGAAACCGTATCAACGTCAATTTTACATGCAAATTTGATAGTCTCAAAAATCCCGAGAACCTGAGAATTCCGGGATTGAATATGCTCAAAAGTCATGCGGGATCCCAAGATTGGACTCCCTAAACACAAGGCTGACTGACTGGTACTTAACCTTTTTATTTCGAGAATGATAGGCTTGCAATGATTCAAATGAATGTGTGTGTGTGCCAGTCAAAGAAACCATGACCCCAGTTTCATAGTCGTAGATTCTTTGTAACTGTATTTAGAACACTGCGTAGAGAAGCTATCAACTTATATAACAAAATAATGATAGTCTGTTGCTCGTGGCCTCTTACTCTATTTTTTTAGCTCATTTTCTTTCCAAATCTTGTTTTTTTGTTATGTGATTTGCACATGTATTTATTATGTTTAAAATTTATTTTAAGTATTATTATGAAGGCCCCTGCAGAGGTCGGATTTGCAACTTGTATATCTTTTGTACATTTCTTGTAAATTATGTTTGACTGTTTTTATTGATCGATTGTTATTGTAAGAAAATAAAACTATTTGTTTATATATGATTGTGTTTATTTCCTCTGTTTGGGTTTCCATTTGAATGCAGAACAATCGGTAATAAATATGGCTATATGTTATTGGTAGTATGTAACACAAATTAAGTTCATCAATTGGTAATGTTCAAAAGGATGTAAGTATCGTTTGATGACTATCTCTCTGTTGTATTCACAAACAAACGATTGCCTAAAACACCCTGATTCTGTTTTTTGAAAACTGTAACCAGTTAAAGGTTGACAACAGCTTTATAAGACAGTATTTATTTATAAAACTCACTTTATCTGACCAGAAAGATTTGATATTGTATCGTAAACACTGAATTTGAGGATGTACGTTGAGAGTTAAAACAAAGTATTGGAAGTTCAGGCTGTAATATTGGCTCTTTTGGAAATCTCTTATGAAGGACAAAAAATGTTCAGTCGTTTACTTAACTTTTCAGTTTTGAGCCATATTCATTCAGATTTGTTTTACCTGGAAAGTGAAAGAGTGATTTCATATGAATTGAAAACAAAATCTGCTTAGCCACCAAATGAAAAGATTACTTCATTAAATATAAATCAGTCAGTGACCCCACATTCAAGTCGAGTCAAATGACGTGGCCTGAAATCCAATGTTAAATTAACATTATTCTTTTTTTATGGGAGGGGTCTGGGCGAAGGTAACAGAAAATTACAGATGGTGATCCCTCAAATCAGGTTTAAATACACAACAACTCTAGAAGTAGTCATCATCACACTTATAGTCTAAGATATCAAACACAAAATTTCTATAGGCCAAGACAAAAGTTGGCCCAGTCAGCCAAAGAACTGTGTTAATAACAGCCTGGGCCACATTATTTTACACTGACTATAGACTGTATCAGTGAATGATCGGTTAGGGTTGGGATCTTGGATCAAATTAAGATTGCTCCCACAATAAATAGTTTTCGATGTGCTCTATATAATCTAACTCTTGCATAAGACCTATAGATTGATATGATATAGGATGAATTATAAAGCTAAATAGAAATAAAAAGGTTTTAATAGATTTTTTTAAACCATGTAATGGTTTCAGTGAACTGGTCTTGTGTCAGTAATTGACTGGGATTATGTTTTAGTGTATGATCGGTTTGTTTTCTACCAATACAGTTAAAAAATATGTCTGGAAAATAATTTTATCATTAAGCTCCAGACAAGAATTCTTAAAATAATCAAATACTACTTTTGTGAAGTTACTTTTGATTCAAGTAATGAATGCATTATCTATGTTTGTTTTTAAACCTTTTTAGCCTCACTTGTTTTATATTTTATTGTATGCATCACCTTCGCTTACTTCTTTCTTTCATCTTTGTGTGTTCCTCTTCTTCTTCCTTCATCATCGGCTTTTCTTTTCTCCACTAATACTACTACTTCCACTTTTATTCGTCATTTGATCACTTTAATTTTTTATACCCTTTTGTCGGAGATGTTTCTTTCTTAAAGAATAGCTGAAGACGTGATCATCTTCTTACACATAATCAAAATTCAGAATTCGTATCCTTATTTATATATCTGAAGCAATTGAACGTGTCCAGCCAAAAATAATGCGAGATATTTAAATCCCGTTCATTTATTGAATGAAAAAAACCCTAAAACGGTAAATGTTTTAAGAATCAAAGTAAATTATTTATATTTAGAGGTTTTTTGATCAATTGAATAATTCATGTCATAATTCATTAAATAACCATATCGGCCGTTCACTAGTTTTGACCATCGATGTAAATGGTTTTGACCAAAATTTTGATTCAGTAAATGACCGGGCTCGAAAACTTTATTAATATTATTTAAAGATCATGTGCAGACAATTTAAACACAACGTACATTAATTATTTACAGATTTTAACTATAAAACTAACACTATTAGAAATATTTAGCCGTTATTTTGAAAAATAAAAATTGTCTTACATATAGGGAATCCAATCCCGGGATCCCGCGTGATTTTAGAGCATATTCAATTCCGGGATTCTAAGGCTCAATCCCGGTATTTTCGGGATTATCAAATTTACGTGCAAACTCGATGTTTTCTATATTCCTATCAGTTATAACAAATGATTACCTAAGAAAACCCAGTTGTATGTCATTGTTGACCAAGTAATCATGGTTTGATGAGTTATTTGCCGTCTTACACGTATAAGTTTCAGTTAATATTTTCAAGCGTTTAAAAAAATTTCAAAGAGGCCTTATTTTTGATATGGTACAGTTGTTATTAAGATTCATTATGAAGCTCTCATCATTTATTTTTTAATAATGCTTAGCTTAATTCTAGTGTTTTACTTACATCTTTTAAGCGAGGTTTTACTTCTAGTTCTAATGTTGTTATTGGCCAAGTAAATAAAAATATTCATATTTTGTATAAGACGTTCTTTATTAACTCTATTTGGATAAATATTTCTATCGTTCTTTTACACATTTCACGGTTATTTAGAGCCTATCTGATGATGAGGCTTTACACTTTGATGCATATACTGAATATTATATTGAGTGTTTTATGGTAAAGCTCTCGGCCGGCGACGGGCTAATCATGGGCGGATTTCTGGGGGTGTCAGGGGGTGCCCAGCACCTAATTTTTGCTGGTTTGTTTGGCAGAAAAGGGGAATCAATTTTCAACATAACTTTGAATAAGCTATTACATAAATTACAACAGGGTTGTTGTCAATTAAAATAAACAGATTTTTTTTAGTATATGCCTGCAAACGGACTATTTGAATAGGTGTTTGATGTTTAAATTTGACCATGCAATACTTCATAAGTGAGGTGACCTGGCACCCCCAAAAATTAAGAACTAAATCCGCCCATGGGGCTAATTCGTTGCACGACAACTACTCAACTGCGTCTTCAGATTGGTCACAAGGCCTACATCATTGTTTTAGCCAATCAGTATTTAAGTAGCGATAATGTCACGCAAAAACGGCAGCAAAGTAGCCCTACTGCCGAGACCCTTAGCCGGACCAAACTTTAACACATCATTTCATCTCCTTGTCCTCCTTCCCCCCCTTTCTTTTGGTGTCCGGGGTTGGCTCTGAAAATTTATGGCAAGCCTACTCATGGACAATAAAGACTAATGACGAAAGCAAAATTTCGGTGCATGGCAGGTGGCGGAGGCCTAGTTTTTTGTCTAGCGTTTTGGAAAGTTTGTCGTGCTCTTAAATACTTATACATACACAATTTTTGTTATATGATTATATTCTATGCAAAATTGTCTCTAATATAAAAATTTAAAAAGATAAACTGTCATGATTGTTTGCTATGTGCAATGATAGTAATGCCAATATTGAGATAAGTAGAAAAAATCGTAATTAAGTTGTGTGTTTGAGAAATAAATGTACATAATTTTTCATTAAAAATAGCCTTGCCAAAAAACAAATCATGATGTGAAGCGTAAGGTAAAACAATGAAGATAAGTTAATATTGAAATCACGGAGGTGTTTATGATATCGTTCGGCAATTGAGTGTTGATGCAATCACTTACATGATAAGACTAAATACGATAACAATGTACTTATGAATGTTCAGCAGTAAACTAGAGGCTTGAAGGGGCTAAAGGTGCTGCTATACATACACGTCACGTCGCGTCGCGTCGCGTCCATTTTCGATGTGAATGAAACCTGTGTAATCAAATGGAACCGGCTATACATACACGTCACGTCACGACACGTCGCGTCGCGTCCATTTTCGATGTGAATGAAACCTGTGTAATCAAATGGAACCGGCTATACATACACGTCACGTCACGTCATGGCACGGCACGGCCCGATTCGAGTGCTCTGAAGAGCATACACGGCTGAATCGGCCGAATTGGGACGCAACGCGACGTGACGTGACGTGACGTGACGTGTATGTATAGCTTACACCGACGTCCAATCGGCCATTTGGCTCTTAGAAACTAGATAATGCGAATCGATGCGAATATGTATAGCACCCTTCCGGAATCGCCGAATTGGCCAAGTGGACGCGACGTGACGTGACGTGACGCGACGTGTATGTATAGCAGCATCTTAAAACCCCTAAGCGTAATCTTTCTTTATTATAGTTCAAAATGCCTTCATAGAAAATTGGCTTTTTGATCCACCAGATTATGATTATATCTAGTATAAGGTTTTGTATCACTTTTAAGGGCCATATGTTGTATGTAAACGAAGCAGACGTTTTAGCGAATTTCCCCTATATAGGGAAGAAGCTATTACCGTAGGTCTCATGGTAAGACCTAAGCCCCAGACCATGCTAACTTTTCGTTTTGCAACCCCCAGAAGCAAAAAACACCATTCGTTTGAATTTTTATATATATATATATATATGTGTGTGTGTGTGTGTGTGTGTGTGTGTCTGTTAGCACGATAGCGGCCGTAAAAATGGTCCAATCTTGATGAAATTTGGTTCAGACATGTAAAGTGGTAATGGATTGGACGAGTTCGTGAACCACCCCGATCAGACTTCCGGAAGGGGGGGTAAAGGGGGATAAACCCCCTCAAAAATGGGTTTTTGAGCTTTTTACATAGAAAAATAAAATGTATCAAATTTTTGTTGGCACCATTGAATTCAGCTAAAAAAAACAATTTAGTATATTGAATCACTGCTCTATGTCCATTCGTTACCGAGATAAAAAACAATTTAGTATATTGAATCACTGCTCTATGTCCATTCGTTACCGAGATATTGAAAGTGGTAAACACAGTACACGTTGTCCCAATGTTAACCTTATGGGAAATAAGTAAAATTGTATATCTCGTTTATTTTTCAACATATCTTGATAAAACTTGGTAAATGGCTTCTTCTAGTTCAGATCTACTAAATATTGAATTAAAACCAACCAGTTCAAACATACCTGTAGCAGCAAACCTGCATACTCATTCCCCATGTTAATCTTATGGAGCTTACAAAAACATATCAAATCTCGCTATGTTAGATTAAAACATATTGTTTTGCATTTGAAATTCGCTGAGTATGCAGGTCTGCTGCAACGGGGTTATTTAGATCTCAATGCTTTTTAAATTAGGCCAGTAAAATAAAGATTGAGCCTGGACAAAATTCCTGGAAAGCTGGAAACCGTCTTAATCTTTCCGTTTTACATCCAAGTATATGAATTTGAAGTTTGTCCCATTTTTCCTAGTGTGCTTTCGACCTGGGACCACAAAAATATCAGAGTTTTGGGTAATTTTGTATTCTTTTATAAATAAGCATAAAACCGTTTATCCTACATAAAAAGTTTAAATACAAGAATTGTAGAGGACAAAATTCTGCATTTATTGTGAGTACCTTTTGATAAAGATACTCTGAATAATAATTGATTTATGGTAAGTTAAATAAAGGGTTTGGGCGAATTTCTCTTTTAGGCAAAGAGCTATTACTGTGCGTCTCATGGTAATCCCTAAGCCCGAGACCATGATAACTTTTAGTTTTGAGGTCCTCAGAAGCCAAAATCCCATACGTTCAAATCTATATAAATATATATGTATCAATATAGATGTATATAAATATATATACTTATGTATATGTTTCCTCGATAACCCTCGCCAAAATGGTCCGATCTTAATAAAATTTGGCACGGACGTGTGAATTAGTAATTTATTACACATGATCGAAAACCAGCCTCATTGGACCATCGGAAAGGAGGGTGAGGGAGGGTAAACCCCGAAAAATGGGGTTTATTGAGTTTTTTATGCAGAAAAATTAAAATATTCTAATTTTGGTTTATACAGATGAATTCAGCTCGAAAAAACAAATAATTTAGTATTTTGAATCATTGCTCTATGTCCATTGGTTACCGAGATACTGAGAGTGGTAAACACAGTACGTTGTCCCAGCAATGTTAACCTTATGGGAAATAAATAAAATTTAATATCTCCCTTATTTCAGAACATATCTTAATACAATTTGGTATGTGGCTTCATCTACTTAAGATCTACTTGATTATAGCGTAAAATCCACAAATTTTTATATTCTTGAGGCAGCAAACCCGTGTACTCACCTTCCCAATGTTAACCTTATGGGAAATCAATAAAATTGAACAGCTAGCTTATTTCTCAATATTTTGATAAAACTTTGTTTGCGAAACATCTTGTTGAGGTCTATCTTACTAAGCAACATACCAAGTTTCAACGAGATACGTTGAGAAATAAGCAAGCTACACACATTTATTGTTTTCCATAAGGTCAACATTGGGGAAATGAGTGGGCAGGTTTGCTGTCTCAGGAATATAAACTTGGGGATTTTTGAGCGTAATCAAGTCGACCTTAACTAGATAAAGCCACATAACTAGTTTTATTAAGATATATAGGAAGGTGTTCTTTCCCATAAGGTTAACATTGGGAAGGTGAGTACGCAGGTTTGCTGCCTCAAGAATATAAAAATTTGTGGATTTTACGCTATAATCAAGTAGATCTTAAATAGATGAAGCCAAATACCAAATTTTATTAAGATATGTTCAGAAATAAGGGAGATATTAAATTTTATTTATTTCCCATAAGGTTAACATTGCTGGGACAACGTACTGTGTTTACCACTCTCAGTATCTTGGTAACCAAAGGACATAGGACAATGATTCAAAATACTAGATTATTTGTTTTGTCGAGCTGAATTCAACTGTATAAACCAAAATTAGAATATTTTTATTTTTTGTACATAAAAAAACTCAATAAACCCCATTTTTTGGGGTTTACCCCCCACACCCCCCTTTGCGATGATCCGATCGGGCTGGTTTTCGATCATGTGTAAATAATTACTTCTTTACACGTCCGTGCCAAATTTTATTAAGATCGGACCATTTTTGCGAGGGTTATCGAGGAAACACATACATAAGTATATATATTTATATACATCTATGTTGATACATATATATTTATATAGATTTGAACGTATGGGTTTTTTTGGCTTCTGAGGACCTCAAAACTTAAAGTTATCATGGTCTCGGGCTTAGGGATTACCATGAGACGTACAGTAATAGCTCTTTGCCTAAAAGAGAAATTCGCCAAAACCCTTTATTTAACTTACCATAAATCAATTACTATTCAGAGTATCTTTATCAAAAGGTACTCAATGAATGCAGAATTTTGTCCTCTACAATTCTTGTATTTAAACTTTTTATGTAGGATAAACGGTTTTTTACTTATTTACAAAAGAATACAAAATTACCCAAAACTCTGATATTTTTGTGGTCCCAGGTCGAAAGCACACTAGGAAAAATGGGACAAACTTCAAATTCATATACTTGGATGTAAAACGGAAAGATTAAGACGACTTCCAGCTTTCCGGGAATTTTGTCCAGGCATGACTAATTTTTGATCTAATTTTACTGGCCTAAAAGGCATACAATTTACGTTATTTCTCATTTTGTAGTAAACTTAAAGGAATTTCAGAATTTTTCCCGAGTCCCTGGGCTCAAGACTTTCAAACGGAGCCTCTCCCATCATCCTACCCCGACGTACCAAACGCCCACAATTTCGGCGTAAAAATTTCTCGTACGTCATTATATAAAATATACAATAAACATCACTCTCAAGACTCCAATCTTGGATAACTGGTTTTCTAACTTTAGTGTAGGTAGGGAAAAAGTGTTCACCCTATGATATAAGGCTGTATTATTTATTATAATATTTTTAATCAGATCCAAAGTAAATATTACTAGATAACACGTACAAACAGCATAAAAAAATACTATACTAAAAGAATGAAGCAAAAATCATATACTAAAAGAATGAAAAATAATCAGCCGACTTATATACTTTTAAAGTTTTCATTAACAAAATTATAGCTTAACTACTGAAACTTTCAAAGTTAATTTTATCTACCGTAGGAGTTTCCGGTATAAACGTTAACGATTGGGAAAACCTTCATTTCCCCATGTCCTCTTTTTTCTGAAATGTACTATATTTCAACACAGGCAAAAGATCGAACTCAGCTTACAGCAACATGTAGCTGACCGAGAACAAACACTGGCACGTAATGACTTCCTTTGTTTAGTGATTGCCGCTGCACCTTATTGATAATTATCGCAAAAACAGAGATTGCAGGGAACGACAATCTTTATATGCATAACCTTTCCTTTGTGGCAAAAACGCGTAAATGACGCATAATCTGTACCAGTCTTTTCATTCTTCAAGTGCAACCCACTACAATGAAAACATTTTTAGTTCGTTGGTCTGAGGTTGGAAGGAGCATCAAATGGTACATCGGGAGGGTGATGCCAGCGGTTGCGATCGTGTTCTTTCACTCCTACGACCGGTCAATGTTCGTCTTCTTCTTATCGGTGGAATTATAAATGCAACAAATCCAAAAATAGATTTGCTCAGATTAATGTAACTTCAAAAAACACTATGAGATTTCTTAAACTACATTGTAAAACTGGTAACTGCAATGTTTCAGAGCTTTAAAAACTTCATAACATAACCTAAAATACATAATAAATCTTTAAAGAAAGAAAACTGTTGAAAACAAAGCCAAACCAGCTGTACAAATTAGTTTACCTGTAGAACTATTTCAGAGCTTGGTCATATGTTCTGTTTGTAAACAAAACTGAGCTTGCTCAAATGTCCATGAATAGCGCCACTGTTCCGAAACTTCAGCCCTTTACTGTACTTTATTGACGCCCTTTTTAAAAATTCTGAGACTTGTTGACAAATATACCTAAAATTCCCTTTAATTTGATCCCTCAAACGTTAAAATCGGTCCAGCCGTTATTGCGGTTGGACTGTGAAAAGAAAACCGCTTACGTATTAATATATAGATATAGATTATATTGGAATCTGATTTCGAACTCGGGAAATTTGTGTCCAAAGCAAAATCTTCTGAATTCGAAACTATCAAACCTCAAGAACTCAGAGAGAATTTGAGAGTTCATGGTTGAATCGTTCATTAGCGGTAGATAACCTGTTACGAGTTGGCTTAAGTTAAAAAATCCTGGATAATATTTACCAAACCTCCTAAGAATTGAAGACGCTGGGCTGAGGCTTTTTACGGGAGGGTTTTTGTAAAGTCATAAATGAATTAGGTTTGAGGTTAAGGCAATAAGGTCAAGGTGAATTTCATAAAATTATTTCGGAAGAGTCGTAGCCGAGGAGGACATAACATGCGCAGAATTCGAATTATCAGGTAAAACATCAAAGTAGATTTGATGAAGTGCTCGGAAGAGCTATATACAGTTAGACATTTTGAACGGAGTTGGTCGCGATATATACCACCAAGGTATATATCGCGATATATACCACCAAAGCAAAAATTCTTAATATTGTTTTGGACACCGAACAAAACGGTAAACATTATAACCGTGGTTGAATGCAACGCTTGTGTTAAAAAATTAAAGAAAAGTCATATAGAAAATAAGATTAAATCTTAATTAAATTTCACGTAGACCTTAAAGTTTATTGGTTACATGGGACACTTTCCCTCATGTACAGCTATTTAACCTAGTAATGAAAGTATTTCATCGCATGAAAGTACTTTCTCATTGGCTAATAATGTACACAATAAATAACAAACCTATAGGTTAATAAAAATCTGAATTGAAAGGATTGTGAAAAAAGGTTTGCTCATTGATAGGTGATGCAATATGTAAAAGAGTATAAACACAAATAGTCTTGCGTTTTTTACGCAAATATAAAAACAATCTAAAGTGTGAGGTGACATTCGAGACGGTGTCCTGGAATCTCAGAAGATAATGAATGAAACTAAAGATCTTAGGAGCGATCAGATATTCTGCGCGTGACGAAAGGACACAACCGGGTTAGCTGAAAGCTCAAAACATCATTTTGGAACAAAATACAAACAACTCAGAATAAATCAATTTCTAATTTGAAATCATCAAATTTGAAAAAAATTAAGTGGGATATTTTGATTCCAGCTTTAATTGCGACCTTTCCACTAATTTTCAGCCTACTAAATTAAAGTACCAGAATTCTTCACTATTTTCCTGCACTATTTAACGAACAAACGATTTTCACATATGAAAATGAACCGATGGTATTTTTGGCATATTTTTGGGACCTTAGGTCTAAAACTTACGGTAACAGCTTCTTCTGTCGGTAAAAACGTTTTCATAACAATTCAGATGGCAGCCAACGTCTCAGCCGGCGTTGTTGCCAACCGCTCGCAATCACCGCTCGCTTGATTGTTTATTTGCCATTCCGATTCACCGAATAATAAGAACAAGATTAACGAAGTGCACACAAAACCAAAACCACGAGGTGTTGAAGTGTTGAACTGGCCTCCTAGCGCCATGGGTTATTTGGGTCTCTTGGTAGTTTCCTTTTGGGTTTCCAGTTGGTCGGTCGTTGGAACGGAGTGGTGGAGGAAAACTAACTTCTACCAAGTTTACCCTCGGTCGTTTAAAGACAGCGATGGCGACGGCACGGGAGATATCAAAGGTGGGTGATATGAATTGGGCTTGGACGTGTGTATATAGATAATAATAATAATGGATATATAATAATAATGGCATATATCGTAAAATAATGGATGAAGGAACAAAGACCTGCCTGATTGACTTACAAACATTACATACACAATTTCAAGAAAGATTTTCTAAACCGAACCGGAATGTGCTTGCAAGATATCAGACTGTTCATGAAAACACATTGAAAGAGTTGAATGAAACATATATTACAGATATTAGTGAACAAGAAGTTTCATACGCAATAAAATCTATGAAAGTTGACTCAGCTCCTGGTCCAGATAGAGTTCTTATAAGGGCAATAAAATTGAAGAGGATATCTAAAATACTATCACTTATATTTACAAATATTCACAAGAACCACAAAATACCTCTTTTAATTTTCAAAGCAAGGACAATCCTTCTTGATAAAGGAGGCGATGCCAAAGCAGTTGGTAATTGGAGGCCAATATCCATATGTTCAGCTTTAAGAAGAGCCTATGAAAGAATATTAGATAAACGCCTAAAAGAGTAAATTTCTTTTAATCCAGTACAAAAAGAATTTACAAACCAGGAACGTATCTTAATTCCAATATTCTAGATTCCGTCCTAAAGAATGCCAAACAAGAAAAGAAAGATTGTTGTATAATGTTTTTTGAGATTTAAAAAGCCTATGATAACGTTGGACATGACCACCTAAACAACGTACTTGACTCACTAAAAATTCCAACGGTTTTAACAAAGAATATAAAAATTTTACAAGAAGAAAAATATTTTCATCGCAAAAATAAAAAAATAAAAAAATAATTTCACCGCAAATATAAAAACACCCCCACTCCCGGGTGGGGGGGGGTAATGGAGGGACCACCACTCCCGGTTGGGGGGGGGTAATGGAGGGACCACCACTCCCGGGTGAGGGGGGGGTAATGGAGGGACCACCACTCCCGGGTGGGGGGGTTATGGAGGGACCACCACTCCCAGGTGAGGGGGTAATGGAGGGACCACCACTCCCGGGTGAGGGGGGGTAATGGAGGGACCACCACTCCCGGGTGAGGGGGGGGGGGGTAATGGGGGGACCACCACTCCCGGGTGGGGGGGGGGGTAATGGAGGGACCACCACTCCCGGGTGGGGGGGGGGGTAATGGAGGGACCACCACTCCCGGGTGGGGGGGGTAATGGAGGGACCACCACTCCCGGGTGGGGGGGGGTAATGGAGGGACCACCACTCCCGGGTGGGGGGGGTAATGGAGGGACCACCACTCCCGGGTGGGGGGGGGGTAATGGAGGGACCACCACTCCCGGGTGGGGGGGGGGGTAATGGAGGGACCACCACTCCCGGGTGGGGGGGGTAATGGAGGGACCACCACTCCCGGGTGGGGGGGGGGGTAATGGAGGGACCACCACTCCCGGGTGGGGGGGGGTAATGGAGGGACCACCACTCCCGGGTGGGGGGGGGGTAATGGAGGGACCACCACTCCCGGGTGGGGGGGGGTAATGGAGGGACCACCACTCCCGGGTGGGGGGGGGGGTAATGGAGGGACCACCACTCCCGGGTGGGGGGGTAATGGAGGGACCACCACTCCCGGGTGGGGGGGGTAATGGAGGGACCACCACTCCCGGGTGGGGGGGTAATGGAGGGACCACCACTCCCGGGTGGGGGGGGGGTAATGGAGGGACCACCACTCCCGGTTGGGGGGGTAATGGAGGGACCACCACTCCCGGGTGGGGGGGGGGTAATGGAGGGACCACCACTCCCGGGTGGGGGGGGGGGTAATGGAGGGACCACCACTCCCGGGTGGGGGGGGGGGTAATGGAGGGACCACCACTCCCGGGTGGGGGGGTAATGGAGGGACCACCACTCCCGGGTGGGGGGGGGGTAATGGAGGGACCACCACTCCCGGGTGGGGGGGGTAATGGAGGGACCACCACTCCCGGGTGGGGGGGTAATGGAGGTACCACCACTCCCGGGTGGGGGGGTAATGGAGGGACCACCACTCCCGGGTGGGGGGGGTAATGGAGGGACCACCACTCCCGGGTGGGGGGGGGGTAATGGAGGGACCACCACTCCCGGTTGGGGGGGGGGTAATGGAGGGACCACCACTCCCGGGTGGGGGGGGGGTAATGGAGGGACCACCACTCCCGGGTGGGGGGGTAATGGAGGGACCACCACTCCCGGGTGGGGGGGTAATGGAGGGACCACCACTCCCGGGTGGGGGGGTAATGGAGGGACCACCACTCCCGGGTGGGGGGGTAATGGAGGGACCACCACTCCCGGGGGGGGGGGGGTAATGGAGGGACCACCACTCCCAAGTGGATTTACTTACATCTTCAAAATGCATAATTTTGAACAAATGACATTTTAAAGGTAGAAAAGGTATAATAGTTTTTTCTTAAGTATAAATCTTTAAAAAAACTTATAAAAATTACATAATTTCATTTTTTAACCCATTTGATTTTTTTACTTTTTTACATGGAGTGGTGGTTTTTAGTCCAACTGAAGTATAAACTCCTGTCGACTCCAAAAAATCTTTAAAACCATTTTAACATTTAAAGTAGAGGCATAGAGTAATAATGAACTTCGTAAAGAGTTGGCACTCCCATGTTAACTCGGTGGTAAGGGAACAGTAGCGCTGTCTGATTAAAGTGCTACGATCTAAAAAGATCGATGCGATATATCGATCGTCGTTGTCTGCTTTGTTTATGTGAATGATTTACCTGCTGCATTTAGTAACCCTAGTACAAAGGCGTTTATGTTCGCTAATGACTTAGCTGTACAGATTAAGAGTTCTAAGCTCTTCTGTGATAGTAATGTTTTAGGTATGGTTAATTCTGTTGTTGAAGATTGGACTGCTGCCAACTCATTGTGCCTAAATAAGGATAAAACTCAGGTATTACAGTTAAGTTTAGGCTTTAATGCAGAGGTCAATCGAGTTAGATTTTTGGGAATCACATTACAAAGTAATATGAAATGGGATGCTCACGTACAAATGTTATGCAATAAACTATCCAAAGGCATTTTTATGTTGAATAGATTAAAATTTATTGTCACTTATGAGGTACTTATTGCGGTGTACTATGCATATATTCAGAGTCACTTGTCATATGGCATTGTTGCCTGGGGTAATGATACCAATGTTAAGAAATTGCTTGTGCTTCAAAAACGTGCTGTCAGATCAGTTGCTAATGTTCACCGTAGGACACATTGTAAACCGTTGTTTAAAGAATTTAGAATAATGACAATTACTGCTTTATATGTCTTTGAGTGTCTTATGTTTGTTAAAAGAAATTTAGCTAATATTCCTGTCAATAGTTCTGTCCATCATCATTTTACAAGGCAAGCTCAATCTTTGAGAGTTAATCAGTGCAATTATAAATCCACTATAAATGGGTTTACTGAGTTTGGTAAAAGAATCTACAATAAACTACCTGCTCATATCAAGAAACTTAATGTTAAGTGTTTTAAAATCAATTTGAAAAACTACTTGACTGACTTGTGTCCATATAGCATTAATGATTTGTAATAGACCTAATCTAAATATTTGACAATTTGTATTATTTGACGATGTCATACATTGTAAAATGTTCCGACAATAAAGAATCTTGAACCTTGAATCTTGAATCTAGGGACATTAAGTCCCCTTAAGCCACAAGTTCATCGTTAAATATCAGTAATGTAATAATCTTATTTATTTCACGCATTATGATGTATGATTTTCGCATATACATCACAATCGTGGGCGAATCCATGACGGGTAACTTCTACTTGTACCCAACAAGCTACATAAAGCTATATAGCCTCTACCTCTGAACCTTCTATTTTATATAATCCAAGTTTTTGGTTGGTGCCCTTTGTTTCTCTATACTTTTAACATTAAACGCTTGGTAGAGCGAGGCTTGCTCGGTATTATATTATAATTTCCAGTTCATCCATTTTCTATAAAATAATCTGATAATACCTGAAAATTTTCATACAACCATTTGCGTAAATCAACGTTTTTGCCAAATTAAACTTCTTTCAATCCCTAAATTTAAAAAATGGATGATATTAATGTTTTTTTAAATATTTTATTGATTCCATATCAAAAAATGGAATATACATACCGCCTACCCTGCCTTATCTTCGCTCCCACCTCTCCTGCCCGTCCCCATCCCACAGTGCAGCCACTTCCCCTCACCTCATGTACTCACCCTCCTCCCCACCACTATCCGACATAACTTGTGGAGAATTATTTAGAATATAATTTAGTCTTTGATTAAAGAATCCTTAGCCGGGACACATCATAGGGGAAAAAAAGATTAGTTAGTGTCACTCTCCATTTCCTCAAAGTCATTTGCCAGTTTCAATCTCTTTCAAACCAAAACTTCGGCCAATTCATGAATCAAACTAAGCACTTTTCAGTTATATGGAAATGTTACTTTCCTACTTTTTCCTTACCCCCTTTCCTACTTTTTCCTTACAAACTTTCTCCCCTTCAATTAATTAACCCCCCCATATCAACCTCTCACCCCCCCCCTTAACTACCCCACCCTGGAACACGATCAAAGAGACCTTGTATTGAGAGTTGTTTATTAGAGCATAGGATAAATAATCTCAATTCTATCGGTCCCATACAATAGGCCGAAAAACACAAAACAAAAGGACATTTATTTAGCCTAGATATCATGCCAATATAAAAAGGCTCAAAAACCACTTGAGGGGTACCGTCCAAAAAAGTTTACATATTTTACATTTATACCTCTTCTATAATATAATAAAATCAATAGACACAGTGGAAACGGCTTCGGTTGAATGTTAACTAGGTAGTAATGGGGTAAAATAAACAACAGCGATCACCAAACTTTTTTGACAGCTTTATTCCCATGTTCCTTACGTCAGTGATCTCCAGCATAATGGTGTAAACCACTGTGATCTACAATGGCGCCCGTGTGCGTCCCCGCATTTGATGCATTCGGTTCCTTTCTTACACCTAGGTTTTGTATCACAACATTCTTTGAATTCATCGGCTCCACTTTGGAAGAGTGGAAAGCAGCCACAGCAAACCTCATCATAACACAAACCTGTCAAATTAAAATATCCAGATTATTTTCAATTTAAGGGACAATATCTGAACCAGTTAAGCGAAATGTATGAAAGAAACTGAGAAATAAATGACTTTTTTCAGAGTCATTCAGTAAATATGAATGCACATTGCTGTTTCCCTAAAGATTATCACGCTGAAAATAGTATCATAACTACGCTGGTTACGTGACTAGGCATGGAAGTACTGTCGGTTGGCCCTTACCGCGGTTCGCTTTCTCTGTCCCCCAAACATTATACCTCTAATTAGAAAGTTGAAGTTTTCATCAATATTTGTAAAGTTTTGTAAACTGTCAATGTTTGTCAATGTTTGTAAACTGTTAAATTGTGTTAATAACGGTAGATTTTTGTATTCATGTGCGTCATTATTTGAGCTCCCAACCGGCAAATAATGCGTAATTTATCTCGGCTAATGGCACACTAGATGAGTATTAAGAAACTGTTTTACAAAATTACCTTAGGTTTACGTCCCTCAAACCAAAATAAAAATAGGTAATCAAAACTAGGAGGTATGTAGGTTTGGTAGTACTTCAAAGTTTCAATGTTTAACCATAGGGAAATTTATGCAGTTGTCATGACAACCTCAAGAAATTATATTCTAAATCTATAGAAATGTTTCTGTTTTTCTACGGGTGAAACCGGTTTGATCAGCTAGTAGGTATACAGGGTGTTTATGAAAAACCCTTACAGACTTCGGAATGTGGTTACTTATATCAAAAATTAGAAAAAATCTCCTATAAACATGGGTCCTAAAATGCTCGGTTATCCGTCTGTCGGTCTGTATGTGTTTTTAACATAATTTTGCATAACTTTGGAACTGCTAAAAATTTAACTTCAAACTTGGTACGTGTACGCTGGCTACTAGGACCTATTCGTGTGCGAAGTATCAAGTTTTTACTCTGTGCCATTTCAAAATGGCAGATATTTATATTTTTTAAAACTTAATATCTTAAAATCGTAAATTTTACAGAAGTTGTACAAGAGACAAAAAAGTTGCGTAATTTTATTCTCTACAAAACCATATAATGGTCATAAAGATCAAACTACAATTAACGGAGATATTTTAATATTCTAACAGAATACAAGCTTGTTTATGGCAGCTATAGCAATTCTGTTAGAAAAATTGCAATAACTCCACTAACTGTAGTTTGATCTTTATGATCTTTTTTCAGCTTTATATGGTTTTGCATGAAATAAAATTACGCAACTTTTTGTCCCTTCTACAACTTCGGTAAAATTTGTTCGAATTAATTACATAAAATTAATCACAGAAAATATTAAATTCAGGTATAACATATTCGCTTATAAAATTAAATTTAACAATTCACTTTTAGTCAAATTCTTATTGATTTGGCGTACTTTAAATGGATCCTTTAAATATTTCAACAAGAAAATTGAGTAATTTTAATCTTTGAAAGGAGTTAAAAATTATTAATAAACTATGTGCTTCCAATATCTCCATAACCCATTGGTCACGGGGTATTTAAAGGTTGAAATAAATACTGAATTGCTTCTTTTAAATCTTTATCCAATCTTAACCACTTTATTTACAAAAAATTGTATTCTACTCTTCAGAATGGTGGAAATAACATTTTACTAAACCAAATAGGAAAAAAATACAATGGTCTCGGGCTAAATTTTCATCATTCTCATCAATTATTAACTACGGTAATAACTACCTCCATGTGAAGAATATTTGCTAGAACGCTAGAATTATTACGAATAGCAGTCCTGGTTTACTCACAAAATAGGAGAACCACGTAAAGCACTAGAGTAACCTTCATCTTCTCTTTTATCAGAGTTTAATGCTTCAACTGTTCTAACCGTGTAATCTGCTGGCATACTTTGATTCATCCAGGTGTGTTGTAGCCTACCACAGGTGGTGTTTTCACGTTCTACATGACATGATTTTACCATGACAAACATCTCTTGTGGTGTAATATATTTTGTGTTTTTCTTTACTATTTCACATTTCATCGAAAAAATAGTATAAATATTTCAGATAAAATTATTAAAACGATAGTGTACTGAACTTAGTTCAGTAATCTATGGAATACGGAGACTATCATTTTTCTGTAATCCTGAGGTACGGCTCACAGCTTACTATAGTTGCTTTTATCCTCATCTGGTTTACGCTGTACCCATAGGGGGGCCAGAAAGGTCTAGTTTAAAATATATCTTCACTCTCCAAAAGATGTTATCGGAATAACTTTTGGTCTAAGACAACAAGAATCGTGCAAAGAGACCTTTCGACATCACAAAATACTAACATTTCTAGCAATTTACACATTAGAAACTCTGACATTCTTCATGAAAAACCGCAGCCTTTTTGAATCTAGATTACCACCTACTAGCTACTCTCTCCGCCAACGTTCAAACCTGCCTCTTCCCAAACGCAAAACAACTTTTTTTGAAAATAATGTATATTATTCTTCCATCAAACTTTTAATGGACTACCTGACCGCCTTAAGGTTGAGATGTCGCATGAAAAATTCAGGTGTGCACTAATAAAAGCTTATTTACTAAGGGATGCCTTCTACAGTGTCCACGACTTTTTAAGAGGATAATAATTTAGAAGTATATTTTAGTTATAAGGCATTTATGTATTTGGACTCATGCCAATGATTGTACAAGTTTTATGGCAATAAAGGAATTATGATTGATTGATTGAACTGTCATAAAACCGTAAATTTATGACCGTTTTGGCTTTAATTTTTTTCACGCATAACTTTTTTCACAATCAAATGTAGGATTTCACTTCAAGGGAATGAAATCACGGGCATTGCCAGCATTAACATCTTGACAGACTTCCGTCCCTCTTATTTGATCGAAAATTGTGAAACTTAGTGAACAATGATTTTGCCCCATTAGCCCAGTTATTTTATACTAAAATATTACCGGAAAATCCTATAGTTCTGGA
This sequence comes from Flexamia atlantica, assembly GCA_035578135.1. Classification (NCBI taxonomy): domain Eukaryota; kingdom Metazoa; phylum Arthropoda; class Insecta; order Hemiptera; family Cicadellidae; genus Flexamia; species Flexamia atlantica. The sequence goes on along the minus strand of JAQJVK010000013.1, from coordinate 20,766,273 downwards.
AATTGCTTTAAAGTGTCCTCTTGGCTGTTTATTTAAACATACCAAAAAGCTCCAAAGGGGGGTGGTCGGATAGTGGCCGCCTTGGATTGTGGGTTTCATTTTTAGGGTTTTCGCAAATATCTCGAAAATTATCTACTTAAACATACTCTAATAAATATAAAAATTAAATTACATTACGACATTTCTATAAGAGAAGTGTTTAATATGTATAATTAGTTCCGTTCACCTTAATGAAAATAACACACATTTTCCCTCACCTGCAATAATAAATCCTGACCATAAACATTAATTTTATTAACTTAGTAATAAATAAACGGTATCAGGAAACTGACACCTACTTTCTCCCTTCAAGTCATTTAAAACCAGAAAACATATATAGTGAAATAAAACAAATTAACAATTAACTATCACACAAAAAATATATACAAAATTTTATTAAAATTGGTTAGTAAATAACGGAGATATCAGTTTTTGAATATTTGCCGTAAGAACAACAATGGACAACGTACTGCGTTTACCGCCAAACTAAAATATCAATTATCTTTGCAACCAGCTGACGTAGACTAATAATTCAAGATACTAGATTGTTTAGTTTTTCAAGCCAAATTTAATGGTTGCAAGTATATTTTCTTTAAAAGTTACAATTTTTGTGAAATTAGAAAAATATGAATTTTTCAACACTTAAACCCCCATAACTTCTGAACCTGAATTTTTACAGACATGCGAGTGGTGTCCTTTTGTTTGTCATCTTAAGCACTAAAAACCATGAAACTTTTATCAAAATCGTCAGAGCCATTTTTGAGAGATTTGGATTTTTGTCATTTTTTATGGGTTTTTATGGGGTAAATGCCCTTAAAAATCAAAAATTCAAAAAAATGAAAAATAAGCCTGGAGATACCATGGCTTTATATCTACATGCCAAATTTCGTGAAAATCGGACCACTGGTGTCGTCTCTAGCTTTGTTTACATTCACACATACACACATCCACACACACACAGACAGACAGACAGACACCATGTCGAAAACCACTTTTTTGGATTCAGGGAGCACTAAAACGAATATATCCACTAACAACTCAAATTCAAAAATTTCGACGAAAACAATACTTTCTCCATATACTATGTCCAGGGAGGAGAAAGTAAAAATATCCATTTTGTTTCATTCTGCTATTAGAGCCTGCATCCGGGTATCTTGTAACGATTCATGCACCAGCGATCAGCTGACCGTTGCAACGTTCTTACATGCTTAATTCTTGGACGTTCTCACAACTGATTGTAGTTTATGTTATTCTTTATACTTTATACTACCAGATATACCCGCTGAAAGGGTAGCTAATTTTAATTAAATTATATGATGCCTTGTACAATTTTTAGGAATAATTAACAAATGGACTGATTATTTGTGCCATGGGCGTGCAATTACACCCTTAAAATGCAGCTGACAATTCCACTCCAGATGAATATGAGACAGTGTAACGCTTCCTCTAAAAATGTTCCCCTCATGATTATAGTTCAGGGGCATATGTAATTTCGTGGGATTTTGAAGGAAGCAATTGTATGATTGGTGGCGATAGATAGGTAAAGGCATGTAGAATCGTGTACTACCGGGTGTTTTGCCTGAAAGTGTGGCCGAGCTGGTGTATGACGTCATACTTCCAAAATGGCCGCTAACGGTGACATTGATACCTTTATAGCGCTATAACTTTTTTACGGTGAAATTTATGAAAATTTTTTACAGGATATTTTTTTATTAATAACAAGATAAAGAACAAAAAAAGGTTCTTACAAAAATTTTGATATCTTTTACCAATGTTTAAATATAAGTTGATAAAACAAAGTATACCAGGTATCCCATAATAGTCCCTCCCCCTTACTTTTTCCTATATTTTTTCAAATCTCAATTCCACACCAACCCCAAACATTATTGGGTAGTTAATACTTCATTTTGAGAGGTTACCCAATTTTTCACTGATTTCAATGTTTTTTTTTTAACTAAATTTTTTCACTGATTACAATGTCGCAATCCGTTTTCCAATATCTCATTTGGTTCTCATGATATGAGCACTTTTAATTAATTTATTTTCAACCAATTTAAACATTATAAATTGATAAAATAGGCCCATAGCCACAAAATAATGCTAGATAGTGACGAATGACCACCATCAGTCATTGCTGAGCGATTTACAACTCAATTTCACTTATGTAAATTTTTTGGCCGCCATCTTGGATCCGCCATTTTGAAATGAGGTAAGTTATTTCAAATAGGAAGTTGGTATTGAGACCCATCATTTCAAACTAGTTTTTTACGCCGAATTCAATGCCGCAAACCGTTTTTAGCTATAAAACGTAGTTTTCAAAAAATTCATATGTTTGAGAATTTTATTGGAAACATGTCAATATCTTGAAAACTAAACACTATAATTAAAAACGGGTTGCGGCATTGAATTGAAATAATGGGTCACAACACCACTTTTATACTAGGAAAATATTTTGGATCCAACATGGCGGATCCAAGATGGCGGCCAAAATTGGGTAACCTCTCAAAATGAAGTATTAACTACCCAATAATGTTTGGGGGTGGTGTGGAATTGAGATTTGAAAAAATATAGGAAAAAGTAAGGGGGGGGACTATTATGGGATACCTGGTATACTTTGTTTTATCAACTTATATCTAAACATTGGTAAGAGATATCAAAATTTTTGTAAGAACCTTTTTTGTTCCTTATCTTGTTATTAATAAAAAAAATATCCTGTAAAAAATTTTCATAAATTTAACCGTAAAAAAGTTATAGCGCTATAAAGGTATCAATGTCACCGTTGGCGGCCATTTTGGAAGTATGACGTCATACACCACCAGCTCGGCCACACTTTCTGGCAAAACACCCGGTAGTACACGATTCTACATGCCATTACCTATCTATCGCCACCAATCATGCAATTGCTTCCTTTAAAATCCCACGGACTTTCCCATATTTACAAATGCCCCTACACTATTAGTAAATGGTATGAATTAGCTTCCTCCCATTTCCAGGGAGAATGAGGATAACCCAGAATATAAGGCAAATAAGACGCTAAGGATGGATTTTCGACTTAAAATCAATCTGAATTTAGCATGTTTTTGAAAATAAACCGAAAATTTTAAGAAAAAGTGGAGGTACAGACAAAAATATTATTTCCCCAAAAAGATTCTCACTAAATTTTTAAATTGTGTTCTTTCAGTAGATTGGTTCTCGTACCTTTTCTGTTCACTGAAAAAATTCTGCAAGACTCCCATCCTTAGTTAGGAAAAACTAAAATGGCCGCCATTTTGATTTTTTTTAACTCTGTTTAGCCGTCTGAGAAAGAATTTAAAAACCTTTCATTTTGGCATCTAAAGCCTTTAAAGAATAATCATGCCAAGTTTCATGGCCCAAAGTCCTTTAGTATTTTGAGAAAGTAAGCTCGGAAAGCTAATAATGGCCGCCATATTGTATTTTCGAATATACCATATTTAGGCCCTTAAAGACAAAATATTGCAAAATCCTTTCTTAGTACGCATCTAGAGCCTGTAAAGAATATTTGTGCCGAGTTTCATGGCTCTAACCCTTATAGTTTTTGAGATTCTGTGATCAGTCAGTCAGTCAGTCAGTCAATGGGTTTTGGCTTTTATATATATAGATGATTCAGTGAGATGTTACCTTTACTACTGGAGCTTCCGCGGCAATGCAATTTTGGACGAAAACACGACACCGTTGATTTTGTCAGGTTGGCAGCGCCAAGGGGAATAAATTCCGTTCTTTGAACGACTCTGTAAGAGGACAACAATCTTTAGGGAACAGGAACGACGAACCGTTTGAATCAATTAGTCGGTTCTTTTGATCTTTAAAGATTACTTAGTATGTTTGTAGTTAGTTCGAGTTCGACATTTATGTAGAATGTTTTGTTGTTTATGAAAGAGCGGTATTGTATTTAAAAAAATGCAAAGTAAATCTGAATCTTTTTATTCCATATAACTCACTTGGCCGAGTTGTTCTTTTTGGGGGAGTAGTTCAAAGAACGGAATTTATTCCCCTTGGCGCTGCCAACCTGACAAAATCAACGGTGTCGCTGGTTTACTATTACGCGCGAACTTCAGTAGTATAACTGACGCCAATTCTTGGGACCCAGTGCTGTGGATGCGCGGTAGCAAAAACAGCTAGTGCGCATACTCGACAACGCGTCGCTAGGGCGCAGCACTGTCATTCTGCTCTCAGCCGTCAACAATAGCGTGTCACTAAATATAGTCCTAAAAACATTGCCTGACTGAACGTTGACTCTTATTGACGATTAATGATCTGTTTTAATGCTATTCAATAATATAAAATATTTCATTAGTATTTTTAAAGCCTCTTGATACTCTGAACAACGATTGACACAGAAGCATTAACTACGTGCGAGCTGCCGAATATACGCAGCCAGACTAGTACACTGTCGGCCGCCGCTGCCGCTTCTACTCCCCTCTCCTCCCAGCCTACCCACTCCCTGCCCCATGCGCGGACTGGGCCCCAAGAATTGGCGCAAATTATAAAAAGGTAACATCTCACTGATATGATTATTCCTGCCTCCAAATCAGCTGTTATCCCTTGAATTCGTTGAGCTGCAACATATTTGCACGTGTGCATAGCAATTTGAAGACACTCATTTTTTAATAATTGATTTCAACATAATTCTTATGGGTTTACTTTGTCTCCCGCCGGGAGACAAAGTAGTCACTTTACTCCCTCTGGGAGAAAAATTATTATTTTACTCACCCATTACAAGGAGTAAAAAGCCTCTAAATTAGTACGTGGAGGAAAAAAAAATTATGAAATCTCTACAAAACTTTGAGCAATTTGACACCTTTTTTAGAGCAATTTGACGCATTAAAAACGCGTAAGAAGAACCAAAATAGCCGAGAACAAAGAATAGGGAAAAATGTCAAAGAAAGGCCAAATAAAGGGTTTCAAAACAAAAGTAAAGAACAAAATCCTAAATGAAAGTTCAAACCAAGGTTCTGGTGCTTTGCGTGTGGAGAGGAGGGTCACTACGCAATAGAATGTCCGAAGAAAAATTATCCTGAAGACCAGAAGAAAAAGGCATCTGCTTCAGTTGTCACCAGAGATCATGTGACATTATGTACAAGGAGGGATGTCTCAACTAATTGCGGAGTATGGCTACTTGATTGCGGTGCCTCAGATCACATGACATACAGAAGAGATCTGATAGCAGATTTTGAAGAGATGACTGGAGAGGTGGAATTGGGAGATGGAACCCCTCTGCAGATAAAAGGAAAAGGGTGAGTTACCCTGAATATGTCTGAAGAATGTGGCGGAAAGGACATTGATCTTACAGATGTACTATTTGTACCTGAACTACAAGATAATTTAATTTCCCAAGGTCAAATCGAAGAAAAAGGAGTTAAATTGGAGGCATTTAAGGGAGTGACCAAAGTTTTTAAAGGAGAACAATTAATATTCCAAGCACACAGGGTTTCGAGAATGTACTATGTAACAACTGTATATGGAATCTCAATTGATGGAATAAGGAGTGAACATGAATCCCATAAGAAGAAAGTATCGAAGGTTTCAAGAGTGCCTATGGAAACCTGGCATAAGAGACTCGGTCATCCAAGCATGAAAATTATGAATAAAATGAATGTACTACAATCACTTACCGAAGAAGGGAGTACACAAGTTGGGATAGACTGTTTTCCATGCGTTCAAGGGAAAATGAGACGAGAAAGTTTTCCCACTGCAAAAGAAGAACCAGTTGAGCAAGTTTTGGATAGGATACATTCTGATATTAAGGGACCAATATCCCCAGCTTCACTTGGATAAAATAGGTTCATTGTGACATTTATTGATGAAGCATCACGATATGTTTCTGCTGTTGCCATCAAGAAGAAATGTGACGTCCTTGGGGAGTTAAAAAAGTATAAGGAAAGATCTGAAGTATTACATAGCAGGAAGATTAAAGAGTTTCAATCAGAACACACACATACCTCATACTCACATACTTCACACATACTTCACACTTCATACTTCCACATTTATAATATTAGTTGGATGTAACTCATTTTATAGTTAGTTTTAAATAACATAACTATATTTAATAAATAATGTAAAATAAAGTTTATATTATAAACACAGTTATAAATATAAATAATTAATCCATGTTCGTGGACCGAATAAAGCGCAATCTATTTACGTTTCGTTAAATTCAAAGTTCTATTTCAATTTGTATTGTCATCTTTATGGACTATTTGTTTTAAATGCAGAAAAGCAAGAGTCTTTCAGGTTATCGTGTATTAACTTAAAATATAAAACAGTCGCACAGTAAATATACTGTCATTCATCAGTGACGTTTTTGAAACTGTGATCGCTTTTGAATAAAACTAAAAACCATAAAGTTTTGTTTCAGATGCAGAATGAAAGATTTGTTCAGCTTACCGCCATAAAAACTATTTGGTAAAACGTGGCAGGTTTCTATCTGGTCGATTAACTTAAAACGTGATTTATTGAACACTCAAAGCAAAACAAATTGTTTTTAACAGTGGAATTGTATCAATAAATCTGTTACCTTTGGTTAAAACTGAAACCCAATTAAAATTATTGTTATAAGTCAATTGTCTGTGTATAATCTCTCTACCTCAGTATGTTTTGGTTGGCTGGATCAGCGTTGGATGAATAATTTATAGATTAAGTCAAGTGAAATGGCTATTTTAGTATTGGGCTTACGGGCGACCAAGGCCACGTGATAGGGCTCGGACTGTAACCGGCCGTAACCAATCAAATAAACGGTATCAGGGGACCTGACACATACTTCCTCCCTATATGGATGATTCAAATTTAAAATGTCATGACCTAAAAGTTTTGAACCTGAATTTTTACAACCATGTAGGTGGTATTATTTGATAATAACAATATTTAACAATGTTTTTTTCCGATAAGGATAACTTGGGGAATGCGTACTCAGGTTTCTGCTGTATTGATCGGGGTTTTAAACTAATATACAATAGATCTTAACTAGATGAAACTGTATACTAAGTTTCATTGAGATATGTTGAAAAATAAGGAGATCTACAACTTTCCTTATTTCCCATATAGAGAGGTAGGATAGCTATTTTTTTGGGTAGAATATTAGGTTTCCGGCTACCACCATAAAACTTTGCATAATCAATGATCATGCATTTTGGAACTAAATTCAGACCAGACCCCAAAAATTAGACATCTAATTTTCAAAATGGCGGCTAAAAATTGTTGTAAGAGGACAAAATTTAACCATTTAAACCATGGGCCGCCAATATGAAACCCTCTCCCCCCGTGGGAATTTTCGACACATGTATTTTTTTGTTGCTACTGACATGTACTTTAAGGTTTTGCTTGTTTGCGACGTTTAAATTACAGCATAACCCAGAAAAACAAAAATATCATTGATAAATCGTTTAAAAAAACTAACAGCCTGCGTCACTTCGTGACTTTAGAATAACAAAGTAAAATAAGTTTTGGTTTCATGTTGGTTATTTATGGGGTTCCGTAGCGAAGTGTGTGGATTGTCGAGTTTTTTTTCTATTGCTATTTATTGCGTTGCTTTAATAAATTACCCGTAGCTTAAGATTTGAAACTTCAAAATGGAAAAGAAATTCCTCATAGAATTTTCGGAGTTCATTTCTTTCACCTCCTTGAGAGTGTCCATGAATATAACGTTTTATTTATTTAAAACATCTTTACGTATTACATATACATTTATAAGTTTTACATTTTGCTGGTTTTGGCAAAACAACATAATTCATTTTACATAATTCGGGGGTTAGTTTACATGGAGCTCCCTAACGCATCTTCTTGCCTCTGTTTTGAAGGGTTTTTTAAAAGTAATGAATCTTTATGATATTTCTACACATCGACACGTCGGTTTAGTAATCAATTAGTTCTTAAAAACAATCGATAAGAAGATATACAAACCACAGATCGACATAAACGTATCTCTAAATAAAATTAATAAAATTGTCATTCGGTGTAAAAACAATTTCGGCCAAGAAATTAGTCGTACCATTCCAAATATATTTTGCTTTTTGTTTCGTATCTCACTTGCATGTTCGGCAAACCAAAACCACGCAGATATCACAACTTTCTACGAAATCCCTAAATTAAACAGGTGCATTGGTCATTTGAAAATTGAATTTAAAAATTGAGATAAAATAGGCACGCTAATCGTAATCACTGAAATATCCTTTGCATTCCAAGTAAATTAAAAAAATAAATGTTTTACATTTATAATGTATTTTAAATCTTGATTTATTTTATATACATCTTCAACTAATATTGGTATTTTATAATTCCCCACGTTGAAATTTGCATCAATTCTTTGTTACAAAGCTCCACCTCATGAGCACCTCCTAAGTTTGTTTCTTTTTTAAGTTTCCTTTTCAGAAAATAAATACTGGAAATAAAAATGATGACAGACTTGCCTTTGTTTCGATAGAGTTGATTCTCTTCCTAATGATGAAAATGGATTATTTTCTATTGTCTTATAAAAACTTCTATATTTTAAGAAATCAAAATCATAATGTAAATAAATATTAACTGACATTTGCTAGCCCCACATATTCTGTGGTATAGGTATAACTGTGTAACTATCTAAAATCTTGACCATCTGTTTTATTATAAACAAATGCGAATTGGTAAAAGTTCACAGGTTTTACAACAGATAGTAGCACTTTCGCTGAAATTTCAAAAGCCTCCTGTACGAAGGCCTTTTATACAATATTTTCCGAACCAACAAAAGGAACATCTAGAGAATAATAGCTTTAATTAATAGCTTTAATTTGATACCAAATATGTATGGACAAATATATTTTTAGGGGTCGATTTGCTCTGTGCAAAATCCCAGAAATTCTTTTAATTATATAGATAGATAACATGGGATCTTTTTGAAAAAGTCACCTGACTGCATTTTTTACATACATTTTTTGAGATATTGACTCGGGACCGACGCCTTTCATTTTTGGGTGGCTAATCCTTTATTTTGACAGGATAAAAATTTTCAGCCGCCATCTTGGATCCGCCAAATTGGATATCAATTTATTTTTTAATGTAAAGTTGGTGTTGTGGCATATCATTATAAACTAAATGTTTACGCTGATTACAATTCTGAAATCCGTTTTTGAAAATATGCATTCGTTAAAATAAAAAAAAGTTATAATAAAAATTTATCCCTATACATTTCTTATGGACGTTTCGTATTTTGAATATTTTTTGGATTATTTTTCCTCTATCTCTCATTTTAATACAGATATGAAGTTCGTTTTAGTCTTAAAATACTCAGTGAAATACCGGCTTTAATTTGTGATATTAATCATCAACATCGGTTAAGTGACAGGCTGTAAGGCTCAATTTAACTTAAAAATTAATTTTTCAGAATTATTTTTTACCGAACTTTATAAAAATTTATAATTTTGTTTTTTATTATTTTTATTTTTTAAGTTTTTTATTTTTAAGATTATTTACTCCAAAATAAACGACAAAAATCCAAATTAAAAAAAACGGCCTAACAATTTTGGTTAAAGTTTCATGATTTCTAGTGCTTAAGATGTCAAACAAATGACACCATCCATATGTCTGTAAAAACGCAAGTTGAGAAGTTAAAGGGGTTTTAGTCTCAAGAAATTCAAAATTTTCAAATTTCCTTAAATCATAATAGTTACTGTAATCGTAATATTCTGTCAACCATCAAATTTGGCTTGAAAAAATAAATCATGATTAGTCTAAGACAACTGGTTGCAGAGATAACTGATTTTTCGTTTGGTGGAAAATATAGAACATTGTTTCTAAATTATCCTTATTAGTGAGGTAGGTTAGTATGAAAATATTAGGTTTCTGGCTACCACTATGAAACTTTGCTTAATCAATAATCATGCATTTTGGAACTAAATTCAGCCCAGACCCCAAAAATTAGACATCTAATTTTCAAAATGGCGGATAAAAATTGTTGTAAGAGGACAAAATTTAACTATTTAGACCATGGGCCGCCAATATGAAACCCTCCCCCCGTGGGAATTTTCGACACATGTATTTTTTTGTTGCTACTGACATGTACTTTAAGGTTTTGCTTGTTTGCGACGTTTAAATTACAGCATAACCCAGAAAAACAAAAAATATCATTGATAAATCGTTGAAAAAAATATCATGGGATCTTTTTGAAAAAGACACCTGACTACATTTTGTACATACATTTTTTGAGATATTGACTCGGGACGAACACCTGTCATTGTTGGGTGGCTAATCCTTTATTTTGTCAGAATAAAAATTTTCGGCCGCCATCTTGGATCCGCCATATCGGATATCAATTTATTTTTTTAAATGTAAAGATGGTGTTATGGCACATCATTATGTGCCAAACAGATTTTTACGCTGATTACAATGCTGAAATCCGTTTTTGAAATATGCATTGGTTAAAATAAAAAAATCGTTATAATAAAACCCCCTATACATTTCTTATGGACGTTTCGTATTTTCAATATTTTTTGGATTATTTTTCTTCTATCTCTCATTATAATAAAGATATGTAGTTCGTTTTAGTCTTAAAATACTCAGTGAAATACCGGCTTTAATTTATGATATTAATCATCAACATCTGGCAAGTAACAGATGAGCTATAAGGCTCAATTTAACTTAAAAATTAATTTTTCGGAAACTTTTTTTTAATCAAGTATTTATATCTCTGGTTCTAAATATGGCATTTAGTTAATTTTGGTCTTAAAATGAGCCATTGGCTTTTATTAGAAATATTGATACATAAAATCGGTTAAGCTGTAAAAGAATTTTAAGTCTCGTTACGATCTAAAATTTAATTATTAATCTGGCTCTTAATCTGGATTATAACTCACCCCGAACGTGTTTTTTGTTATGTTTATTTGATACCTAGATGCCAAATTTCATGAAAATCGGACCATTTGTGTTGTCTCCAGCTCTGGTTCCATACATTTACACAATACACACACACATCTACATACACGGACGGACAGACACCACTCCGAAATTTTTTGAATTCAGGGAGCACTAAAAAAAATATACCTACTAACTCAAAATCAAAAATTTTGGTAAAAACAATACTTTTCCCACATAAATATAAGGGAGATAAAGTAAAAAAAATAAACTGTAAAACTTAACGCCTTTGCATTTATTGACGATATGTAAAATAAGAGCTAAAGAGGTTTGTCTAGTGTATAATAATCATAGTTTATTTACTCAACAAGAGAAAGACAATAAGCAAGTAGATTTTCATCTTGAATACCTCAGTCGTGGAGTCCCTCGCTTTTATATCGTCAGTGACACTTTACACAGGTGCTTGTCATATCATAGCTTATATGTAATTGACAATAATTTGCGGCTGGGATGACACAAGCAGTACGATTCGCAGTGACCTTGTTGAAAATTTTGTTCAAGTCGATAAAAACTCAACTTATTTTTCTGTTATAATTCAAGCTAGTAAATATTTTTGGCTATTTCTAGTAAATCAGTAAATTTACTTGCCCCACTATTTATATAAACTACAAAAGAAAAATATTTTATAGTTAAATTGAAAATAAAATTAATAAATATTTTTATTTATTTAAGTCTATTGATTTATTGGCATTGACTCTTGAGCTCTAGCACTTACTCAGATCTATAATTTTAAAAAATTCTAAAGGAAAACCAAAGATTCCTAACCCATCAACCTTTTAAAGATTTCCCACCCCATCTAGTTACCAAAACCAGTTTAAATAGGTAGAGGAGTTTAGGTACCGATACTGGGCGTACCCAGTATATACCCACTGTAGTAGCTGTAGTGAAGGAAGTTGTCATGGCGGGAGCTGTCTCTCAGTGAACAACTGAGGCTTGGCTTGACGGCAGGGTGGGCGAGGGTGCACTGGTGACTAAGATGAGGGCCACATCCAACCGTCGGATAAAGTATATGTTTGCCCGCCCTGTCAGCTTGGCCAAACCTGTTCTATCTACCTCAGTGTTCCTCAACCGGTGGTACGCGTACCAGTGGTGGTACATGATGGCATTTCAGGTGGTTCGCAAGAGATTGAAGAAGTAGTACAAAATAAAAACTATGTTTATAAACGAACGCTGTACCATCGAACAGTAAAGTCGCACTTATGGCGGTAAAAACGTTAAGTGGCTTAACGTTTTTAGTATTTGTTTTGGCCATAATATGTCAATTTCGTACAATATTTCAAAAAATGTTACTCTTTCATTTTAAGAGAAATTCTTCTTACAGAACATTTTGGCATTAAAAAATGTTCTTTCCATAAAAAATACTACCAGTTGTATAGTGTTGATTCGGTGGTATTACTATAGTTGTGCAATTTACTAATCGAACGTATTTTTTATTTTGAACGCACAGTTTAGTTATGTCGATCCGTTGTATAAATTGTTATAATTTGCTTGAATGTAAGATCATTTGTGAAAATACATTATACTTTGAATGACTTTGAATTGTTTATTTATGTTCATTTTTCAAAATAAAGCATAAGAAACATGTAAAGTTCCAAATAACAGGCAGAGATTATTTTTTACCCGTGTGACTAAGTTAGACATTTTATCACATTAACGAAATTTATACTCAAATCCACATTATTTTTCGCCAAATTGACAATAAAATTATTGAGGGGTGAACATACAATTTGCCAAAATGTCCTTTTAATCAAAATAAGATCTAAAAATGTACATTGACAAGTAAAATAAAATAAATTTAGCAGGCAAAAACAAAACAAGGGTAACTATAAGCATTGTTGGAGGGGATCCGTCAGTGGTGAGAGGAAGGGGGGTCCTTGCGATGGTACGCCAAAATATTGTAAATGTGGTAGGTGGTACGCGAGCACCAAAAGGTTGAGAAACACTGATCTACCTATTCGTTTTAGCGAATTTCCTCTATAGGGGGGGACGAATTTCCCCCTACGGCATGTTACCGTATGTCTCATGGTAAGACCTAAGCCCAAGGCCATCATAACTTTTTGTTTTGAGGTCCTCGGATGACAAAAACACCATTCGTGTTTTTTTCATATATATATATATATATATATATATATATATATATATATATATATATATCGTAGATTCATTCAGTGGTAAGGGATATAATTATAATTGTTGTAAAAAGTAACACAAAATACCTTTTTTTATCTTTCTAATTAATTAATTTTCTAAATTATATATAGTAACATCCTATCAGACGTAGAATCAAAATTATTCGCTCATATTCAAGCCGCTTGTATTCGCTTATATTTAAGCCATTTGTTTAAACCAGAATTCGTTTTTTTCTTTGAGATAATGCAAAAAAATACATTTTTGGGGGCGTTTGTCCACCCATACATCCCTTCAATGGTCTGATCGAGCCGGTTTTCGATCTCGTCCGAATAATAACTACTTTAAAGTCTTTACCAAGTAAAGTCCATTTCAAATGGGCAGAACTCAAGACTAATGGATGCAGATTGAAATGCATCGAGTAGTTGAAACATGGAGGTTTTCATTAATTACTGTGAAACAACCGAAGACAGGAGGTAAGTATTGATTAGTAGAAAAGCTTCGTAGTTGTATTGTAACTGTTGAGGTTGGGGGTGGTGGTTGAATGTTCGCAGAGGGTGAAAATAGCGGAATATGTATTAAGATTTGAACATGAATCCGTGGTAGAGTGGTCCTGTATTTTCAGGAAATGATTGGTCAGAGCAGGCTATTACGGAAACTGTGAAAGGGCTGGAATAGTTAAATCTAAGCGAAAGGTTACCCTGAGGCCGATCTTGGTGGAATTAGTAAGGTGTGCTACTGCGCATCCAGCGTCAGCTGATTGTCGGGCCAGCTGTTGTCATGACGTCATGTGGGGGCTAGCGGCTACGACAAAAACATGGCGAGAGATTGGGGAAACTCGACGCGAGCTGCTTTGAATTTAAATTATGACCAAACCAAAACTTGCATCTCGTCCTCCGAGTGGCATTTTTCAAAGAAAATAAAATTCTTTATCGATTAGTATAATTTGTTTTTACGTATAGTCTTTTTAATTAATCATTATAGACGACCAAAGGTAGAAGAGTTATCATTGATTATGAAAATACCACCACTCCAATTACGTTATTTTTGGCAAAATAGAAAGTTTTTCCTTAAAAAAACTATTTATTCTTGTTTCTCAAGAAGTTCCCGTAATATCAATGCTAAATTTAGCCATTATTATTAAATAATACATAAAATACAAATTAAAAAATCTTTTTTAAATGCAATTATACTGTATTAGTTTACTAAAATACAGCAAAAACTGCAACGGCAAAAATACAATAAGAGTATGGCCAAATAGATATGTTAGTCTTGTATCTTAACTTACACTCGGACTTTCAATACATTTTTTTCTCTATAGCTTTAAAATATTTATTTGTAAGGCAAACTATTATAATAGGAAAGTTTTCAAAAAAAATACCAAGATGCGCAAACTTAATTACATTTGCGTCCGTTATACTCGAATGAAAACAACATAAAGTAAAGGACTGCGTCCCCTATTAAATGCTTGAATTTTTAATAAGTTTAGCGAATTTTGAAGTGTGTGATGGTTGATTTGTGTTGGCTGTGTTGGTTCAATCAGTTAAGTTTGGGGGGGGGGGGGGAGATATCGGAATATACCCTCTAATGTCAAAATAGGTTAAATGTGGACGTAAGGCAATGATAACCCCCTCCCTACAGAAAACATTCTGGGCACTGGTAAAGTTCACACTACTTAGCTAAATAAGCTTACTTGTTCTTAAATCATAAATGATTTGACTTTAAAGAGTCATAAACAATTTGATAATTTACCCAATAAAAATGTCTAAATGAAGATGTTAGTAAAGAAGTTATTAGACGATATATTTCAATAAGAACCCACATAAAAATAAAACAAATAAATAGAAAGTTGAGATATTCAAATACCCTGATTGGCGAGAAACGCCAATTAGTAAAAAAACTTAAAAAGGTGGCATAAATTTTATTTGAAAACCTTGTGGTTCCATATTAGTTGCTGCCATATGCCTTAATAGCCAAATAATAATAATTTGGCTTAATATTGTTTTAAAACTAATATACAAAGACCAGTTAATATGTGATGGCAAGTGCTCTGAGTGTATATATTGATTACAAATTAGTACTTGACATTTATTTGGCTAGTTTCCTCCAAATTACAACTAAAATAAAAATGAAAATGAAGGTGGATTTATAATTTATAATTGGATGGATAATGGATTTAGGGCGAGTGCACCAGTGAATGACTGGTTAAGGACGATGTCTCATGTTAATTTGTCATTACTTCCTTATTTCATAGTCACAGAATGATTGGTACTACAGAATGATTGGTCACAGATATACATTTTACTACAGAAAGTTCATTTATTCTTTAAGGATCAAGCAATATTAGTTAAATGCATTCATTTTGAAGGGCGGACCGTAGTCCCAGCCGCGAGGGCTTGTTGCGCACCAGTAGTTAAATGCATTATTTGATGGGAATACTGATTGTAATATTAATTAAAAGGCAACTATATCAATGCTCCAATAAATGACCGGAACTGCACCAGTGAATGACTGATCTTGCACTAGTGAATGACCGGTCTCTTTTGGCTGAATAACTGTCAAAAAATTGAAAAATCAGCTGGCAACAATGAATGAGAATAATTCAGCTGAGAATAAAGATCATAGCTAGTAAATGACCGATCATGTTCCAGTAAATGACCGCTAAGTTTTTCTCCGGTCATTCATTGGTTTTTGCCCTAGTTATGTTCCAATTTATGACCGCCCTCTGCAATAATGAACTTCAACATATAGAGCTATGAAATTGATTTTAAATTGTAGGGTAATATGTTAAATATTATTTCATTGCAACACATTTTTTTAAATAATCATCATATACTGAATGAATGTAAATCCAGGTAAGCCTTGCAGGAATAGTCACTATAGCAGGAAACATCAAAATCGAAGATAGTGGGACACTCAATATTAAATATGTTTAAAACGTTTTTTCGACTCCAACAATTATAACCAGTGAAATATTATTGTTGTATAATATTACAAGGCTGATTTTACGCTTATTTTTAATTAGCTAGCCTAGAGAATATGTTTAATACCGGGCTTTTTTAAGCAAAACGGTCATTCACTGGGGGGTGGTCATTCACTGGTGCTCCCACCCTATATATGATCTAGATATTGAGCAGAATTATCAGGAATTGAGTGTCAAACATTTTTGTGAATTTGATAACAAATTTGTGTCTTGAGAAAGAAAATTAGAAAACTTATTGCAGGTACTTGAAAATAAGGCAGCCGAAATACATAATAATTCTTCTAAAAGAAGAATCATAATTACTGCGCTTAAAAAAACACTTTAAATTATGAACTTATATACTATGGAAAAATTTAAATCCATTATAAAGGCTTCAAACTTATAAAGGTATGAAACATATTTTTCTCAATAGATTTCAACTACTTCAAGCAGGAAATTCAACACTTTACAATGCAAATATTCATAGCCAATATTTACAATGTTAGGCAAGATGAAAACCACATTAAAACAAGAATAAAATTAAAATAAAAGATTTAACTATACTGAAGCTTTAAAACAATTTAGTCCAGCTATGCTGGGCCTAGCAAATAAGTGTACTTTAGTATGCTGTCTCTAGCTAGTCCTCAAACACTCAGTATTCCACACAGACAATGGGGTAAGGACCCAGCACTTTGACCAACAAATAGACAGGAGAGACAACATTGCAATCTACACTGCCAGAGATATCTCGGCTATTAGACAGCAGCTCTACTTGGTCAGGCACATTTCTCCTATATAAGTTTCATTTGATAGTGCCATTGAAAATGTTTATCCTAGTATAGACCTAAAAGTTTATGATACTTATGGAAGTAAGTCTTCTGCGACTGCTCTCTCCAAGTAACAGAAAAAATACATTTCTCATTTGTTTTAATCATTGGATGTACTTTTGTAGTTTAAGCTAGGAACATTACATAGCAGTGTAACTGAAGACTTTTCAATTTTTTATTTATTTTAATTTTATAAATTTAGTTTTAGAATAGTTGATTAATTTTTGTACCGTACATAAACTTGGAAAATATTCTGGATTATTTACTGGTTATGTATTGTTTAACTGATTATGTAGGCCTACTTGTTATTTTTAATATCTTCAATCCAAATCAAAATACTGCAGGGTAAAAAATTATTTTTTGAAGACTGTAAATTGAAAGAAAGATTTTGTATATTATTAAATTTAATATGTTATATAAATTTTAAAATAGACATTTGTTGTGATCAAAGCCTCCTATAGATATTCTTGGAGAGATTTTAATAATTTAAGTGTTCCAAATAATTACTTTAAGGTTTTTTAGATTTTAGATAGTGTGATTGGCGAGAGTCTGGACTGGAAATTTTGTAAAATTTAACATTTTTCAAGGTAAGAAGGGGGAAAATCCTTCATATCGGCCCCTAAAGTTTAGTATTTCTACATATTTGTCATTGGAAATTAAATTAAAACTAAAACAGATGAATACAGCATTATTATGAATCGCCATTTCAAAGTAATGTATTAATATCATTTTCATCGGCAAAACAATTAACATACCCTGGGTTTATATCCATTCATACATATACACAGTTCAATTATGTAACTGATACAACCATTGTGGGGGTTCCAGAATAATGAGAGAAGGCTCAAATTAAAGGTCTTGATCCCAGAGACACAACAAAATAGAGACAGCTCTAAAAATTACGATTTGTGCATTACATCTGCGCTATGGCTCCTGCACTACTAACCGGATCAAAACACCCAAACGGTTAGCACAATTTTGATATTGGTAAATACAACATAAGACATGCAGCTGGAATGTAGAACAATGTTTGTAGAAAAGTACCACCTCTCCTCCCTGCGTCTTGCTATCAGCTGATTTGGCCATAGCCGCAGATATAATTTGCAAATTATTCAATATCTATCTGATATACATTACAGTAGAACTCTGACGATACGAATCACCGATAATCCAAATCGTTTTAAGGAGTAATACTGGGAGGCGCAAACTTTACTTCAGGTTTTTTTTTACGCAACCCAAGTTTAAGATTGAATGGAACAATCCGCATGGATGTACAAAGTTGTGCTCTATTCACTAAATACTTAACATATTTTGCCAAGTATCTCTTTCAGTATTTTGTATTAAATTTGTTATGTTTATTTTCAGCTGCTGAATAGCCTGTGGGTTGTTTTCATAGGCCTTACTTTTTATGTATCCCCAAAGAAATTAATCTAGTGGGGTCAAATCCGGGGACCTTGGGGGTGTAATCCCTTTACTGATAAAGTAAAATTAGGGTTGCGCACAAAAACACTTTGTATGTAGGTACCAGGTGTTATAATAAAGTGGAATTCATTATATTTCCTGTTTTTATGAGGGTGCCAGCCACTGAAAAACTTTAAATATTGAAGTGGATTGACGTTCTATAGCCGTTTAATTGATGTACTACCTGATTAGTTTTGCTTTTCTTTTGCAAACAAGATGAAAAGAGGAAACAGAGCATTCTGCCCCCTCCCCACCAACCTTGAATTATGCTCTAAAGAGAGGATAATACAAGGAAGGGGTGGAAAGTATTTTGGTGTGAGAGCTTAGTAGCCCTATTGGCATAGCAAACCTTTGTAAATAACACAATGAAATAGTTTACAACAGCAAACTCTGTTAGTGACATAAGTCAAACCACATATATTTTAAATATATTCACCCCACCATGAAATAAGCACGGCTAAAACAAGGTTGATACAATATGAGTCTTCTTCAGTATAGTCATGCTACAACATATTAAGGTTTGGTTTGATTGTGATTATCTTTATAAACGGTATTCTAAAGTAACTGGGTTATTCACTAGTATGTAAATAATTGTGTTAACAGTACAAATTGTTAGTGTTAAATGAGAAAAAAAAACTCATTTCTCTGCACAACTTAAAGTTTTGAGAAATTGTGGACCACCACCTTTTCCATCAGACCTAAACACACCTATGTGTTCAAGTATGGTGTTCAGACCTAAACAGACCTAAACCTATATATATCTTACTTATATATATATACTTATATCAGACCTGTTAAGTAGGCTACATCAGACCTAAACAGCATTTACAGAATCTCCTTAAAAAAAGTGAGGATGGAGTGAATTACATTTAATTCATAAAACCTAGTAGGGATGTTTTAAAGTGAATATGGATATAAAAGATTATGATAGAATGTATGATAAACCAGCTGATTCACTTGCAGAATCTATATTACTAATTCTGTAAGCGATATTTTTAAATCAAAATTGTGAGAGTTTGACAGCTCGCAGGATGATGGGAGATGGCTCAAATGAAAGGTCTCGGTCCCAGGGGGTCGGGAAAATATTAGATTTTGTCCAAATATACCAGAAAATGAGAAATAACGAAAAATATCTTCCATTTAAAATGAATTGGGATTGAAAAACGTCTGCTTTGTTTACATTAAACATGTGGTGCTAATGCTTGATTCAAAGCCATATGGTTTGACGTGTGGGATTTTTTTCAAAATGCAACTAACTACGCACGTTCAATGTACTATAGCAAAAAATATTTTTAATTTAAGATTTTCTGATTTTATAATAATTAAGGGTTTTAGTTTTTTCATAGTTTAAAATTATAAAAAGTTAAGTACGTTTGTTTAGTTTATGTTACAACGATGCAGATTTAGTACCAAATGAGCTATACCGGGTGTCTCACCTAAAGTGAACCAATAGCTAACTTTTTTATTATAAATCTGACAAAGAACTTCTTATGGGGCACTTCCCTTCATTTTTAACGCTGCTTTTTGGAGTCACTTCGAAATTTAAAAATATGGCCGCCATTTTCCAATATGGCGGACAACTTTGATTTTTCTTATGGAACACCCTATATTTTAGGGCGTTTTAAGATTCAACGCTTAATTTTAGGAACTTTTTATTTCTTATAATTTTTTCCTAAACCCAATGGTTAAGGAGGTATGATCAGTTAAAGTTAGATTTTATCGCCATTTAAAATGCATTGGGAAACTGTTGGTAGTCTGGATATCGAAAACGGTTGGGTTTGATAAAAGATACCAAAGAATAAAAGTGCCTACAAATGTTAGTTTAGTTGAGGTCTAATCATAAAATAATTTTTAGTCGAGATTTAATCATTGAAATATGTTATTTTGAATATGATTTTATTCCATAAGGAATACATGAGATGGCACAGTTAAATGGACACAATGCATTTTAAATGGGGAAAAATCAAACTTTAACTGCTCTTATCTGCTGAACCATTGGATTTAGGAAAAAATTATAAAGAATAAAAAGTTCCTAAAGTTAAGCGTAGAATTAAAAAGCGCCCTAAAATATAGGGTGTTCCATAAGAAAAATCGAAGTTGTCCGCCATACTGGAAAATGGCGGCCATATTTTTAATTTTCGAAGTAACTCCAAAAAGCAGCATTAAAAATTAAGGGAAGTGCCCCATAAGAAGTTCTTTGTCAGATTTATAATAAAAAAGTTAGCTATTGGTTCACTTTAGGTGAGACACCCGGTATATAAATATATATATAATTACGTAAGGGGAATTTTAGCGCCGAAATTGAGGGCGTTTGGAAGGTCGCAGGATGATGGGAGGGAGCTGAAATCCCACGGACATGGGGAAAATACTGAAATTGCTTTAAGCTTACAATAAAATGAGAAATAACGTAAAATAGCTGTCATTTAAAAACCATTGGGATGTAAAAAACCAGATTCTAGATATAATCATAATTTTGTGGATCCAAAAGCCTATTTTCTAAGAAGGTATTTTGTACTATAGTAAAGAAGGATTGTGTTTAGGGGCTATTTGCCCCTTCAAGCCTCTAGTTATTAATTAATAGCCTATTAATCGATGGTAGCTGTGTACAGATTTGAACTTTTGCAACATTTTCTCAGGATATCTAATTGCTTAGGTTTTATCTAGCAATCAATGATGATGCATGAGTGGAGTACTGGAATTTTGACTAATTAGGTAAGTTTTTGTGTAAATTATAACTTATCCACAACATGATGAAGCCTTAATCAAGCTAGCTTTTGTAGGCCCCAAATCAAGTATTAACAAATAGGCTGGCAAGCAATAAACTGATAATGTATTCTCTTTAATAATAAACAAGGAAAGTAAAAAAACAAAATAATTAAAAATAACCTTATAAAATTTGAATTTTGGATACAATTTAAAAAGCTTCTCTTGAGGAGATTCGGACAACAAACGGATGCATTTGTTATCTAGTTCGCGAACTTCTAAGCTAAATAAATGTGCTACCATACAATTTGGAAACACTGACATTTTCAATCAGAGAAATCACATTTGTTTTAATGATAGCGCCTATAACAACAAATAACATGAGTTGATGTTTTAAAATTGAACCTGTATTTTATTGTAAATCCGAAATATTTTTGGCAAAAAAGGTTGTCCTGCAAAAAGGGATATGTTTGTTTTCTAGCACCCTATGCAAAAGTTGGTTTTAAACTCATTTGTTAAAGGATTAGGAACTTTAATTTTTTATTGCTTAGCTTGAGTGAGTTTAATTATTTGGAAATATTAATTATTTAAATATTTGCTAATGTAGTATTAAAAGTTTGAGCATAATGGGCGAGACAATCCTTTACTTTTATTGTTTTAATTAGATTATAATTGACGCAAATGTAATGAAGTATGCACGACTTGTTATAGGCCTATATTTCGAAAATTGTCCTATAATAATTGTTTTCTTCACTCACAAACATCTTAAAAACAAGCGAAAAATGTATTGAGAGTCAAAGTGTAACATAAGGTACAAACAATTATTCATATCGCCCCAATTTTAATTTGCTGTTGGCCTAATTTTAGTACACTAGTATTTAACTGCGTTCAAAACAAATTGTATTTAAAATTGTGTTTGATGTATTTTTCAATAAAAATGGTAAATTTTTGCATTGATATTACGAGCAACTCTTGAAAAACAAGAATAAATAGTTTCTTTTTAAGGAAAAGCTTCCTATTTTTTCAAAAAACGTAAATGGAGTGGTGGCATTTTCATACCTAAGAATAACTCTTCTAGATTTGGTCGTCTATAATGATGAATAAAAAAAACTATTCCTAAAAACTAATAACACCAATCGATTGACAATTTTATTTAGTTTGAAAAATGAACTCGGTAAACGAGATGGAGGTTTTAATTAGGTCACAATTTCAATTCGAAGCAGCGCACGTCGCGTTTGTCCAATATCTCGCCATGTTTTTGACGTCGCCGTTAGCCCCCATATGACGTCATGATGCAACAGCTGATCGACATGCGCAGAACGGTTCAAAACTCGTCCAGCTGAGTATCACACCTTATTCAATGGTATATTGATATTCCTTCCACCATGGTAAACAGCTCTTTGGCAGTTTTCAGTATAAAACCTGCCATTTTCTAACAGCTCAATGGCCCAATAGACGTTGGTAGAGGCTGCACATACACGTCACGTCGCGTCCCGATTCGGCCGTGTATGCTCTTCAGAGCACTCGAGCCGGGCCGTTACGTGACGTGTATGTATAGCCGGTTCCATTAGATTGAGCCGCGTTTACACTATACAACTTGTTTTATAAACTGTTGTTGGTAAAACATATGTATTACAACTTTTGTTTGAAAAACTCGATCTTGTGTTTTCAAACATGTTGTACAATAAAAGTTTATGAAACAAAAATTTCCTTTGATCTTTCCGACACGGCTCGGGAAACCTGCAACCTGTTGTAAAACACGATTTTTCGGTTTTAAAACACGTTTGTTGTACAACTTGTTTAATAATTTTCATTACTTTCTTAAACATATTCAAACCAATTAGTGTATAATTGGTTGTACAACACAAGGTTATAAAACAAGTTGTATAGTGTAAACGCGGCTTTACACAGGTTCCATTCCCTCGAAAATGGACGTAACGTGTAAGAATAGCCTCACCTTTATTAATCACTTTACTGCCGGGAGGGGGAATATTATTTTGCTCACTGGTACAAAAGCGTAACAGGTGGGGGTAAATGTAATTAAGCAATATCCTCAGTAATACTTCTTTCATCTATTCTTGTCTCGCAAAGCGAGTAGCGAGTTTCCAAGAAGAGGTGATCCAAGAGATATTCATTTCATTCCGTTTCCAGGAAGACAAGAGGGAAAACTGAATATGAAAGCGTCTTGGCTGTTGACGTTGATCCCTCGCTTATACGCCATAAAGTTGTATTCTTCAACGCAAAAGAGAAAGATTTCAACAGAATAACAGATTAGTAGGCCTAATATTTTCTTAAAACTAGATAATTATATATTTTTTCCTGGCTAGGACAAAAGCTGATTAATTTTTTTATAATATAGATAATGAATTTAGGTAAGGTGACCAGACGTCCCGTTTTTTAGCGACGTGTCCCGTTGTCCCGACGAACTCTCTCGGGACGCCCATTTGTCCCGTTTTGGCGGTATTGGTAAGAAAAATACCTAAAAAATACGTTTTCATATAAAAAACTCTGAAATAAATTGTTCCGGTTCTTTTGTGTAGCTTCCTAGTAACTTAAAATGAATAATACAGATAAACTGCAGTCTAGCACATATTTTCAATCTGAAAAAGTCTAAAAACCACCAAAATGCTCTTAATTTTTCAAAATTTACCGGAGGGGAACCCCGGGACCCCCTCTCTTTGTGGGGGGTATGGAAATACTTTTAATGAAAACCTCTTGTGTAAATTTTTTGGTTCCTTAGCAGTTTCCTCACTTAAAATTAATGGTACAGATGAACTGGAGTCTAGCATATATTTTCAATGTGAAAGAGTATAAAAACGCACCAAAATGCTCCTATTTTTCAAAATTTTCCGGGGGGGCCTTCGATCCCCTCTCTTTGTGGGGGTATAGAAATACGTTTTACAAAACTCTTAAGTAAATTTTTTCGGTTGTTTTGTAGTTTCCTGGTAACTTAAAATTAATGGTAAAGATAAACTGGAGTCTAGCACATATTTTCAATCTGAAAGAGTCTAAAAACGCAACAAAATGATCCTAATTTTTCAAAAATTTCCGGGGGAGAGCCCCCGGACCCCCCTCTCTTTCTGGGGGGTATTCCATACCCCCCCACCTCCCGGAGGTCGGCGTCGCGTTTTGGCTGTTCCAAAATCTGGTCACCTTAATTTAGGTAAAACATAGGGACTTGATCAAGCGTAGAAGGTCATCACAATCCATTGTTAGGACTACATTTTTGTGACAATTATCAGCCGACTAAATTGCAGTATTCGAGTTATAGGAATAAATAATGCAATACTTGTGGCGGCTTGAAGGAGCTAAAACCCCTAATCAGGAAAACTCAAACAATCCTTATTTATTATCAAAAAAATTACCTTTAGAGCAAACGTTGCTTATAGATGAACCGTAATATGTTAATATCTAACACATTGCTTGCAACCATCAGCATCACATATTTTATGTAGATAAATCAGACCTTTTAGATACCAATGCTTTTAAAGTGGCAGATATTTCACGTTTTTTCTTGAATTCTGGTGAATTTCAAGCAATTTCTGTATTTTTCCCGCTAGCACGGAACAGATTCCTTTAATGTAAGCCCTCTTCCATCTTTTTACGACTTGCCAGACGTATATTGTTGTGACGCAAAGAATTGTTTGACGCCTATTGTTTTGACGCCTTACGAAATTAACTGTACTGTATGATGAAACGGTAAGGGGTAAGGTAACAGTAGTGCACATCTTTTGAACGACTGACACTGATTTTTGGAAATTGGTATTTATTATTAGATAAACTGTCAAAGTTTCTGCCAGTCTTGATTATTTTCTTTTTTTGTTACCAACATTTCCATGGGTGGATTTACCTTGTAATGTTTGGGGGTGCCAGCTCATATGGGTTTAAGGGTATGAGTTCTTAGTGCTCATATTCGAAATCACACATTTTAAGGTCTATTTCAAGAACCTATTTCTTTCATTTAACAACAACCCCCTTTCATTTTTGGCTTCAGGCACAGAGAAGGTAGAGTTTCAGAGCTCAGAGACCTTCTACCTTCTCTGTGCTTCAGGTCATTTGAACCATGAAAGGCACCGATCATTTGTAATTCGTAGGCCTATTATGAAAACTGCTAGAATTATTGATTATCGCAAGAAACGATTTAGAGACTCTAAAAAATGCATGTTTGTTTTGAAAGCAGATTGTTCGGAAATCAATTGAGAAAAAACTTCAACAATTAACATTTTGTAACAAAAGGATGGGATGAAAAATAAATAAATAAAATAAACCCAAAAACCAAATAAAACTGGACTGAAATCATATCGCCCCCCCCCCGGCACCACGGAAATCCGTCCATAAACATTTCGCTGATATCTGTAATAAACAAGAGGAGATCAAAATTTTTAATTAAAAATCACAATCAGAATTAACGTCACTAAGTTCGTAAATAAACAGATTCACTTTTCCTCAATCAATTATGTAAATTTTCACTCTCCCTAAAAATTCTGTGAATCGGTTTGGCAATCGCAGAACTCTCCCGGGAATGAACCAGGAAAGTGCATCTATTTCGTTTTTAACAACCAGCAAAATATATTTAAAAAAATAAATCGTTCAATTTTTCTCTAGTGTAAAATCAATTTCTCTGTTTAAGCTAGTGGCATATCATATCATCGATAACCATAAAAATATTATTAGTTCTAAACAATTGTATAATGCGTGAGAGATGATTTATTGGTTATATTTTATTTACCTATTCACAATTTGTTTGGTCCCAGGGAAAAAATTTTTATGTAAAAGATGACTTGTACAATACTACATACTTTATTGTGATGCTGCAACTGTGACAGCTGATTTATTCCTTCCTTCCTTTCGTGAAATATTGACATTCTATATTAACTAAATGCTGCATAACGTAATTTAATGCGGTAGCTTCATTCTAATACCACCTATCTTGAAGTCAGCAAGTTTTCTTTAGCAGGATAAAAAACTCCAGTCTAACAAAATAAGCCTGGCTTTCATTTAAAATCTTATTTTCTTTCAAGCAGTCGCTCCTAAATTATCGTAATTTTCGCCTACGACAGGAAGTACTAAGAAAGAAATCGTACAATCCAAAGAAATTATCGCACAAATACGATAACTACCGTATATCTTGGAACCCTGCCAACTAGGGATGGCCGAATATATTAGTATTAGGTTTTTCATATTAGATATATAAAAGTAACTGATTTCCAAAGTAACTAATATGTCATTCTGACTAATACTAATACGTCTTTGCCTTACATCAACACTAACATAATTAGTTTGACTTTCTGTTTCGTCGTCGCTTGCGTTAACAAAATAAATGTGATACATTTTCGTAATATGATTTAAAACTAATCCAAGAGTTAACTCATGTAATAATTTCTAGCTAATTCAAGGCGGTCGCCGGGCATGAGATATCACATTCTGCATTAGGGTAAGCGCGCACTAGACCGACCACGACCACGACCACGACCACGACCTGTCGCATGCGGCCAGTTTTATAATGGAATTAAGTGGGACAGCGCGCACTAGGCGACTTGCGTGTGGTGGTCGGACCCTGGTCGGACGACCAAAGTCTCTGAGTTTTGGTCGGGCCCGACTCACCGACATTTGCAGCCAAAAATAACAAACATTTTTATGGCGCGTCACGCACTGACTTCGACTTGCACTCCGACCCGACCAGTAATGAATGGACAACACGTTTTTCGTTTTAGTGTGATTGATTTCTTTTGTGATGTCCCAGTCTAATATAGATATTCAGGGTTTTATAATGGCTATTAAAGAAAGACCCTCAATATGGAATCTGTCATCAGAGGATTATGCCAACAGAGATTTCAAAAAGGCAGCTTGGGAAGAAATTACACTGATGTTTGGCGGAAGTGAGTGCATTACGCCGAAGGAAAAGGCTGATTTATGTACAAATGCGCAACAACTGCTAACTCTTCAACCTCAATCTTGGTACTGAATGCTACTTTACATTCATCTCTCCTCGTTGTCGTGGTCGGGTCGTACCTTGGCCGAAAGGCGCAACGACCACGACCTGTCGGGGTAATTGTCGTGGTCGTGGTCGTGGTCGGTCTAGTGCGCGTTTACCCTTATGTAGGCCTATTATGAATATATAATACTAAACAAATATTATCATATGCTACAAAATAAAAATACGGTAATTGTTACGAGTAATTATAAAATAGCTCTATTTAATATCATTGTGATTGTTTTAAAAACAATAGTAATAGTTTTGCGTACAATTTATTTTTTCAATATAATAACCGTAACAGCAATAAATAAACAAATAATTTCGTAACATTTATTAAATCCTGGTGATATTCTATTTTAATCAATCGATATAAATCTATTTAAACAGGGTTTTATTAGTTTAAGGCTCAATTTTTCCCCTAAACTTCTCAAAACTGGAAACTGAAAACCTAATATGAAACCTAATACAGATATTAGGTTTTTTTTAACTAATATTTCTTTGTAACTAATAAGGAAGTAACTAATATCACAAAATATCTAATATGGCAATATGGCACATCCCTACTGCCAACTCCATACTTTTGCTCTTTGTAGGAGCACGTGAGAGGGGGAGGGGTGAGGGGAGGCTGCCACGTCTGCGGCTAAGGACCAATTCCAAGAGGCCCGGAGGCCCCGCTGAGATTTTGAATGCGATAATCCAAACCAGGATTTTTTGCCCATTGTATCCCGCTGCCCCCTTCTGCTACAGTTCCCGGAATAAAATCAAAGCACACTGTCAAACTGTCGATTTGAGACTGCTTCTGTGGGGAACACACTGTCTGCTGTATAGTGGAAACGTCGACTACTTTCACGTTCGACTAGTCAATTCGGTCATAAAGTACTATAGTCGTTCTGATAGTCATAGCATCAAGCATCTAATCGCTCAAATTCGTCAAACGATCAAAAACCAGAAACAAATCCCAGTCGCTCAACGGTAAATAGCTGACTAGTCGATTGAAAACAATGGCATTTCGACTAATTAAAATAATCGTCTATAGATGACTCGAAACCTATTGGACCTAAACCTTTCCAATTAGGTCGTTTTTACATGGCACTATCGTATAGAGGAAAAACCACTCGTTAAACCCACTTGTCGACTACCCCAATCACTATTTTCTGCTAACCAGAGGCCATTAGGAAACTATTGTCATCAACACTCTTTCCGAAACTCGATAAAAAAACTGCATGAAAACCTTCAAAATATGGAAAAAATCCAAAATTATGGGATGCGGGCTTATTAATCATGGTGTACATTCAATCACTGCCAGGTCACAACCATCGATGTCAAATAAGTACACTGGATTGGTAACTCAGGCCCGCAACGCGAGCCGACGGCTGAGGTTGCGTTTAAGATTTTGTAGGGGCAATGGGGGAATAACTCAGGCCCGCAACGCGAGCCGCCGGCTGAGGTTGCGTTTAAGATTTTGTAGGGGCTATGGGGGAATGCCTCTTTTGCCAGCCAACTTGTACCGACCCTCTTGTTAAATATTATTTGTAATTACTTAATAGTTATAGCAATACATCTATTATAGCAAGCTTTGCTCGTAAAACTGCTCCCAAATCCCCGCGGTTTCAATACAGTTAACAATACAGTTTCGCGCTATTTCCCCCAACGCCTTCAATTCGGCCCGGCTGCAACCCCAACGCACAGCTGTGTTGGCTCGAAAATCACTACACGAGCCTTACGGGGAGCGCGCTATCCAGTTGTATTTATTTACATCAATGGTCACAACCCATGGATATATATTCTCTCCCCACACTTTACAACTCCATAAAATGTTATTTCTGTAAAAGTAAAGAAAGAACCATCCATACATAGGTCGAGTCAAATAACATGTCTCAGTCTGTCCACAAGACCAATATTAATTTTAGCATTCGACATGCGCACGGTAGGCCACGTTATTTGCAACGAACTATACCCAGCATCACATCCACTCCCAGCTGATTGGATATTGTCAGTGAGCAAAGCGTGTGGATTTAACCAATAATGATAGCAACCTTTACACCCCCTTCACGATCCTCAGGAGTAGGGATGTAGTAGGTATCGATTCTTTGGAGTATCGGATCAAAAGTATCGAATTATATTTAAATTATTAAACGCTCTAGGGGAGGAAAAATTGTCATGATCCGGTAAAAAAATTTAGAAATCAGAAATTTAAGTACTATTCCACCTCATGTTTTTCCTTATAACTTATTATTTATTTATTACTTTATTATTTATTTTTTATTACAATTATGTTTTTAAATGTAAAATTATACTATCTATATATATAATTCCGTAAGTCAAAGTTTTGTAAAGAAATTGTGAGTGACTGGATGGCCGTAGAAGGATGGGAGGGGTCTTATTTTAAAGGTCTTGACGTGAATTTAGAGGGAAAACTATTCATTTTTCTTATTTTTTTACCATAAATTCGCAACAGAATAAAACTTTTCCCAT
This sequence comes from Flexamia atlantica, assembly GCA_035578135.1. NCBI lineage: Eukaryota > Metazoa > Arthropoda > Insecta > Hemiptera > Cicadellidae > Flexamia > Flexamia atlantica. The sequence continues at coordinate 20,736,800 of JAQJVK010000013.1, read as the reverse complement.
TAAAACAACATGGGGTTTAATTTGTTTACATCTTTTGAAATTAAAACAGCTGTGCCACAGTGTTGTATCATATCTAGAGGCACGGTCGTGTCATAGAGTAATAGTCGTGTCTCGTCGCCAAGTCCACCAGCAGACGACGAATCATATATTTAATTTCGTAAGGCGATTCGTTGTGTCAAAATTGTGGGCGTCTGGCAAGTCGTAGAAAGATGGAAGAGGGCTCAAATTAATGGTCTCTGTTCCGTGATGGCGGGAAAAATAATTAAATTGCTTGAAATTCACCAGAAAATAAGAAATAACGTAATTATCTGCCATTTAAAAAGCATTGGGACATATAAAACGTCTGCTTTGTTTACATAAAACATGTGATGCTGATACTTGATTGAAAACCATGTGGCTAGATATATCAATATAAGGTAGAGTCAGTTTGCTAATCAGGTATTTTGTACTATAAAATAAGGATTGTTTGAATTTTCCCTCATTGGGGGCTTTTAGCCCCTTCAAGCCACTAGTGAATATTTAATTTCGTAAGGCGATTCTTTGCGTCAAAATTGTGAACGTCTGGTAAGTCGTAGAAAGATGGGAGAGGGCTCAAATTAAAGGTCTCTATTCCGAGATGGCGGTAAAAATACTGAAATTGCTTGAAATTCACCAGAAAACGAGAAATAACGTAAAATATCTGCCTTTTAAAAAGCATTGGGATCTAAAAACGTCTGTTTTGTTGACATTCAAACATGTGGTGCTGATGCTTGATTCAAAGCCATATGATAGATGTTGACATATGGTTTTTTTCAAAAGGCAGCTAACTATGTTCAATGTACTATAACAAATAAATATTTTAATTTTAAGATTTCAGACTTTATAATTACGCGTTTGAGTATATATTTACAATATAAAATTATAAAGAGTTAAGTGTTTCTTTTACGTTATAACGATGCCGATTTAATGCCAAATGATCGATATAAGTATATTATGTAAGCGAAATTTTTGCGCCGAAATTATGGGCATTTGGCAAGTCACAGGCCTTGCACTTGCAAGATAATGGGAAAGGGCTCAAATAGAAGGTCTTGGTGCCAGAGACTCAGGAAAAATACAAAAATGTCTTTAATTTTATCAAGAAATAAGATATTACGTTGAATATCTGCCATTTAAAATCATTGTAATCTACAAAACGTCTAACAGTGTAGATCAGCTGAGTGTAACATCAGCTTTAAATTTGATTCCACCAGAGAGGTTCACCTTTAAATTTGGCCAATCAAAAGTATATTCAATCTTGAATCTACCAAGACAAAGCAGTATTTATTCACGGGCAACCATAAAAAAAGTGTTGAACGTAGGGTACCAGAGGCTCCAACGTGGAGTGTGGAGTCGTTAACGGGAGACCATTTTCTGATTTAATCCTTATTTATTTGCTTAGTGTGTACAATGTAGCCTCAAACGGAGAATTCCATAACAAGTACCCTTTAACTGTCCAATATAATATTCTTTTGAACTAGGTGGAGGCTATAGACATTTGTTTACATTTTTGAGTTAAATGTCACGACTTTCTTTGGCAAATAAATTGAGTTTCACAGTCTGTGGTTAACCTTAAGAATTGTTTTAAACCATGTCCATATGTTTAATAATTGTAAACAATGTGAACTGAGTTGTTTTGAGAACGACATCCATAGCGCCATTGTTTCAAAAATTCAGCCGTTTACTACTGAAGTAGGCTAACGCCCTTTCTTAGAATTCTGATACGCACTAGCAAATGTCAAAGTATAATTAACATTTCACTTTACACATTTAATTCCACCAAACAGTTACCGAGTTGTGAGTGTGAAGGAAACATTAAATATATATTTTATTAAGCATTTGTATTTTATTTATAGGGGCTTTTGCCCCTACAAGCCACTAGTTTATAATTGATTTGTGTATAATATTTGTTCCCATACCTATTTCTTTACCAATAACTAATAGACAATAGACAATCTTCAATAATCCGGAAAGAGTTACAAGATCGTAATTGGACATGTCATGCACAAAGGAGGATTTTTTAAAAAGATTGTGACGTAAAATATATGAGCAAATTAAAGTTTAAAAGTAAAACACTTTGTATCCGATAATATCGGGGCATCGATACATTTCTTTCAATACTGATTCGATACCAAATATCGGATCGAAGTCGGTATCGGATCGTCCCTACTCAAGAGAGTAGACCTGGTTGTGTCAGCGTGACACCAGCATTACGTCACGGTGCGGATATTACGTCACGCTAACTGAGCAGATTCCCACAGCAACCCGGTACCCGCCGCTGCTCGCTGCACGATCTGCTGGCGGCTTGTACAATGCACAGTAAACTTTTACTTGAAATTTGATAATTTTACTTGAAATTGCGACCTACCCACAGGGACCCTATTTTTGAAATGGGTTAGTTGGCGAGTGAGTCACTCATCCCCCGAGTTATTTTTTTGTATAAAATGAATTCAGAGATAAAAATAAAAATATTCCACAATATCTGTGTATATCATTTGGATAGGCATTTATTATTAAAAATTCATAATTAAAATATATATATATATATCTCATATACATTGAGTACCTATATCACCAGTTCAACTATTTTTACTCATCAATCAATAGGCTGTTGAGTAAAAACGTGTGAGTTGACAGGAAACAAGCTTCTTCTTCTTCTCTTTTCGCGGAGGTAAAAGTATCAATCATGGAAAACCTTTCCAATTAGGTCGTTTTTACTTTCTGATACTAAATATTTACATGCGTTTGGATTTTTATTGTTCGCCTTTGAACAATTTATAAATCGCCTTACAGCTAAATTGACCTATATAAATATAAATATAGTTCAGTTAAAGCCACGAAAAATGAGGTAATTAATTAACTTTGGTCAATGTTTACATTTGGCTTTCTAGTTTGACAGATGTATCGTCTAAAATGGTGACATCCCACGTGGTGCTTTAAAAATGCCATCAGATGACAGGTGGCTTGACGAGTGACTCATCACTACTCAATTCTCAACCGTTTCAAAAATAGTAAAGCAAAGTGTGAATGATAGATGAATATAGGATAATTGTGGCGCGATCTTATAGTATTGTTACTAATTAAGGCTCCATCACTTTCATTCTGTAGTGCTTAATACTGTTAATTGATAATCCAACATCCAATTGCAACTGAGGGATTCAGGGTAACGTCCTCCATGAGGTACCTGTCTTGATGAAGTGATAAAGTGATAAAGTGATAAAGTGACCTGCAGTTCGTAGGATAATTTCGCCAATGACCTACGTCTGATGGTCCTATGGATGAACGTAGTATTCGCTGATGCGGTCGTTATTCCCCACCAGAGAATATCGCATGTACAAGGCATCGCTTGTGACTACAGTAGAACCTCGATAAGAAGACATTCGATAATACAAAAAAACCTTGATAAAAAGTGTACTTTTCGGGTCTTCTTGATACTGTAATGACACTTAATGTCTTGTTAACATGAACCTCAATAAGAATACTCCCTTGATATCAAGACACTTTCCAGGATTCCAGAGCGTCTTCTTATCAAGGTTCTACTGTATCCACAATTCGTTAGATTCCCCAGCCGTTAGAGTGAGCCATCGCTTGTAACTATCCACAATTCGTAGCCACTATCGTATTAGATTCTCCAGCCGTCAGATGAATTGACGCTTAGTAGAGTAAAATGTATTTGAAGGGGCCCCCCCGTAAAACGTTCTAAGCGACAAAATTTCAAAATCGGAGATATTTAGTGAAAAAGGTTCTCTAGGACACGGCTACACCGTGGTATATTTTGTTTTGAAGATATTTGAGTTGGTAGCCCTGATTTCGTCTGTCAAAGTTTGCGTGCATCGCGGTTCTGCACGAACTTTTTGGGGAAAAACGTTCTATTCGCCGAAAGATGGACTACCCGCCGGTCGTCGCGTTGTCGCCCAGCGACCAAAATCGCGTAAATAAAAATAAAAGACGTGAAGTAAATATTGGAAAATGGAAGGATAAGACCAGAAATGAGCATAGAAAAGCTTGATTACCTTTATTTCAAAAACTAAATAGCCGAGGCCTGAAAAACTGCCCCCATTAGAAGTGAGTAGAATAACGTTTTACGCACCACACTTTGGTAATTTTTAGCAAAATGACGGCTCACGTTATGTGACAAAATTACGTTTTTATACTTTTATATAAATAAAATTGATTTATATTGAGTTTTGTTTTCGTTTATGTTGGTATTCCTACACTCCACTCCCATGATGTTTTCTTCCAAAGCAGAAGAGCAGTCCGTCAGAGAACGTTTCAAGCGCCAGTCGTTTAGAACGTCATAACCCCCAAAAAACCTCGTAAATTGTTTTAAGATGATTAATATAGCAAGTAAAAATGGAATATAAGGCTTTATTATGATGTTATAAATAGGATATTAACAAATTATACATGATTGCAAGTTCTAACTTGAAAAACCGTAAATTTTAGAATGCAACTTTCAACGCTTGATTTCTCGAAACTAGGTTTTTGTCGCTTAGAACGTTTTACGGGGGACCCCTTCATATCATGCTTTATTAATCTGAAAATTACATTCAATTTTGAGTACTTAGTACCCATTAAGATGGCGTTAAAAATACATAAATAAACATGTATTTCTAACTATTAATCAAGGACTCTTTGTGCTTTAAAACTATCCAATATTTGGTATTAATTAAACCACGGGTTTTCCTGAATGCACCTGGTAATTTGACCGTATTTTAATGTGTGTGAGTAAACTAATTAGGGAAATGTATCATTAAAATTGTTTTACAAATGGAATCGAAATATTTCTGGGAAGACTAGAAATGGAATATAAACAATAGTAATTCATATTTTTATTTGATTCTTAACTCAAGTGTATTGTAATTTTTACACATTTGAGATTCATAATATCGAATATATTTAAAGAGTTTTAAAAATTCCGGATCCCAATTCATAACTTTAGTGAAATATTTCTAGATGGCACGAAATATTATATAATAGTATATATTGCCGGCCGTTTTTCATAACACACAGTCAACATCAGTCATGAACAGCCATCGCATAAAACTTTTGTTATTTTATATAAATTAAAGTGGTTTTCGAGTTATTAAATAATAATTTTAGTTTTGTCTTTTTTTCCTTTCTATAATTTGAGATGCTTAATAGAACTGATTTAACTTTAATTTTTTTAACCTATAAAAATATGTTACAAAAACTCTTTTTTAAAGCAGACAAGTGTTGATTTAGTTTTTCCCCTCCTGAGGCGAAGAGTTCAATAAATTATTGAGAAATTATATTAAGTTATGTTGAAGATGGCCTGAATTATTATTTCATTTCATTTGAAACAGATTTCCTTTTAGCTCATAGGAAAAATACCCATTGTAATAAAGAAAAATTATGCTATGTGATCAATAGTAAGTATAATAACTATTAACTTATACTATTAAAAATAATAGACTCTAAAAAACTCGAGACTCGCGAGTTTATTTAAAACTCGACTCGACTTCAAAAATCACTACTCGCATACCCCTAATTTTAACATAAATTACTTGATTACCTTCAAAAGTATATTATTCTTGAATATGATTTTCTTCCTAATTTTGAGCAGTGAATTGTAAAGAGAAAATTTCGAAAATGTTTAATTCGTTACTAATAATGCTAATGTGATGTGGTTAATTTGGTTAAATACTACAATCAACAAATTCAATGTTTAATTTTCACAAATCATTAAATATTCAGATCACCTTTAAATTAACACCGATTTAGTAATTTTTGATTGAAAAATAAATGAGTAACAACTGTTTAAAATTATCATTGTTCTTAAGGAACGTATCTGTGAAAGCAGATGACAGGTACTACACTCTAGAAGTGGGTTTATTTATTTATAAACTCATTAACTTATTTATAAACTAAACAGAGAAAGGTTATGTAATAACACCCACTCTTCCTCCCACGCACACACATGATGGAAAAAATATCTAGTGGAAAAATTCATCTCGTTCTATTGGTGTTCCAGGAATCCCAGACTGCGACGCGACGCGAGTTGGAGTTGATTGCCTTTTCCAAGAATCCAACCTGAAACCAACATCCGATTTAATGATGTTGTCTATAGTTTATTGGTTTTTTAACAAACCTGCTGACTAATTATTGAAAGAGTCCCGTCAGCTGATTGTTGGTCGCCCTCAGTTTTTTTTTAATTGGACCTAAATTTTGATTCACGCACCACTAATAAGATAGTTTACGCAAAGTTGCGAAATAAAAGGATTGTTTTGCTATATATAAATTTGATTAAAGTCCATTTAAAATGTATTTTTGAAAATTGCTAGTCCGTTTAACTTTATTGTAAAGAATCCCAACACAGAATATGCAACCCCATGTACAAAAAAGTTCCCAGACTAAAGTTAAAAGATAATGTTTATACACAAAATAGTATGAAGCGTTAACTCAACAAGTGTTTTATATTCCTCATGGTATGTATTTGGACTCATAACTATTCATGACGGTCTTAGTAATTTCATAATACCAAAATAAAGAGCTTATATCTGTGTTGGGAAATAATTTGTCATTGATAAGGAGAAGGACAATAAGGATAAGGAGCGATAAGGATAAGGACTGATAAGGATAAAAGCATTTTCAGCTAGCTTGTCTACCGGGTCAAGGAAAATTAATTCATGAGAAATTTTTGTTAATTTGATTATTAAAAATTATAGATCATCAAATAATGATTGAGATAAACTTTGTGATCACAATAATAGGACTCTGTCCTAAAGTCTTCCAGTAAACAGGAAAAGTAACCAGTCCTAAAGTTTCTTTGTATATAATATTTTGATAGGAACAAAGTAACAATGGGATTCTCATTTTGGATAATCAGCTTAACGGGTTATTGTTATGTAGACCCAATTAATCAGTATTTTCGTCAGCCAAAAAGCTGAAAAATTAACCATTTCATTGGTTTTATGTGATTGTGACAGTTTTTTAGTCGCTTTACGAAAGACTTCTGTAAGATACTAATTTCTCAAGTTTTAAGTTTAAGTTTTTTAGAGACGCTCGAAGAGGTTACATTTCCATGCACTAATACAAGAAGTCATTTTTATTTCAGCGATAAAAACTCTTATTCGTTCTATTGTTTTAAGATAGTAAAATTTATATAACTAACTTCGCAATTCACTTCAGCTTTTTAGATACGCACGTGGAGTCATTTCTATGCACTAAGAAGTCACTTTTATCTCAGAGATAAGGAGCGTTATCTATTCTATTGTTGTAAGATGTTAAAATGTTCATGGACTTGTCTTTCTTGATCATGCAAGCTTTATGTGTATGTAGATAATGAATAACATAACATTTATTACAGTATAACGCAATAACACAGTGATTAAAAGATGGTGTGATAACAAAAATGTTTTGGGCGATCTGGAGTTAATGTAGATCAAACAGTTTTTCGTTTAGCTGAAAATGCTCTCTTTTGATTTCTTGAACGTATTTTAATAACAAACTTAAGCAATCATGGAAAATCTCAAAATTTCAGTCCTTTTCTCCATGAGGATCTTAATGACATTTTCTGAAAGCTAAAAAAGTTTTGACAGTTGAGATGGTATTGTACTTGCAATATTAATTATTTCATGATGATTATTTATTTCGTAGTTTTTAACTCTGTTAAAAATGACCTTTTTTAATAACTACGTGTTATTCCATAATGTTATTAGACGTAAAACAGTCTAAAAACCCTCTATTTACTAAGCTTTAATTATGTTCTTATATCTTGAAATGAAATGAAATGAAATTCTTTATTTCCACTCAAAAATGTGTACAAAAAATAAATTAAAAAATATATAATTAGAAATTGGAATCTTGAACCAATCATTGGAGTATGTTGATAGGAAATCAATTCAAAATACTGCCGACGCAGTAGACCTGCATACTCAGGATTTGATACTGCCTATAAATATGTTTGAACTCAAAATAGGAGAAATATGACATTTTTAAGGACAAAAGGGTTTGATTATGCAGGCCCAAAAGGTATGTGAAAATTGGGTGGTTTTTAATAAAAATTCAGCAGCACTCAACTAGAAGACACAATTTAAAAGAGACTATATATATATATTGTTAATATATTATATAAGAAAAAATTAACTGAGTTCCCTTTAAATTCATTTTATTTGCGATATGTTGCAAGCCCAAAATGTTTAGCTTGAAAATGGCCTAAGGTTAAAACATGTCGCAAATAAAATGAATTTAAAGGGAACTCAGTTAATTTTTCTTTAAAAATTTAAATATATATATATCACAGAAAAGCTTTCTCTGTTTATATATTTATATATTATGAAGTTATACAAAGAAATAATAACTTTTTAGCTCGATTAGTGAAGTAAAATTTTTATTCACTACGTAGATTAGTCCAGCGCAATATTTGTATTCAGACCGTCTGGAACCTTCTATTCAAAATAAATAACAGTGATTTCGTTGTTTGCCTCAGATAACAGTGTCTTATTACAAAAGCACTAGCGCCTGTGAGCAGAGGAATGCAATTGTGAGACGGGGATGTGTCTCTTTATGTATCAGACTCTTTGACGGCGCTCCACGATTCCAGGAAATCTGCGTGCTAGGACCTTGTAGACACTTCCTATGATCAAACTGTTTATTGTATTTTGAGAATCTCTCGATGCATTTCAATATTACAGACATATACTGTATATGTATGTTAAGTTTAAAATGTTTATTTATTGAAACAGAAGATGTTTTCTTTTTAATTATTAGATAACTAGTTTCAATAAATTATCCCATTTTAAGGTCAAAATAGTAAATAATGATAGCATTGTCTTTTCTAAATAAACAAATTAACTAATCATATCGTGTGTAGATTAAGGAAACGGTTTTTAATAATATGTAGTTTTAAATGTTATTTTTTTCGTTTTATCACGTTCATATGGTCATACTTTGAACGTAGCGTTTTATTTTTTATAATTGGGTATCTTTAGGACACTTTTTGTCGCTTTTGCATGAAACAAATTTTCTTTAATAGCTTTTTAAACAGCACTTTCAATATATTTTCCATATTTTAATGCTTTCGAATTATCTTCTATACTTGTAAATTGATTGCATTTATTTTAAAAGTATGAACATATTATATTAAATTCAGTGGGTAAGGACAAGGTAGAATTTCTATTTGACTATGCATAAAATTTGAATGGTTTCATATGAGGTCCTGGATATAAAAAGAGACAATTTTCCCTGGTCTTATTAAAATTGTTTAAAAATAATAGATAATTAAATTTATTCATAAAGAAAAGCATTACTTTTCACTTTAATATAATTTATCTCTTTAAGTAGATAAAAATCAATATCTGGGGACCGAGCTTCGCTCGGGAAAAAGCAGTAACATTTTCAAATATACATGTTCATATTGATCCCCACAATTGCAATTAGCTTTGTAATTTGATTTACTAAGGTTTAAATTTTGTTCAGTTATTGAATTTCTTCCGTCTTTGTTTTCTAATCGATGCCCTCATTGCTCGTTTCAATGGCCAAGTGCTGTGACTCACGTTGTTGTATATATCTCAACGGTGTCTTCATAAATTGCTCGACACTGCCATTTGTTAACAGATTAAAATCTATAAGTATAAAAGAGGATGTTGGTATATATATATATATATATATATATATATATTTATTTATTTATTTATTTATTTGGCAGGGATAAACACAAAAACCGCTGGACCGATGGCCACGAAACTTGGTACATACATGTAGAATTTCATGGAGTAGGTTTATACACCTTCAATTTCGTGATAACTTTCAGGGCTTAGCCCTGGGACCGTCTTAAAGGTACCCATGTCAGGGATTTTGAAATAATTTGAGTTAGATTTGTTTACTAACAAAACATATGAAAGTAAAATTTAAAACAGGCGATGTAAATTAATGGTATTTCTTTCTGCTATTTAACTGTATTTTTGTTAAAATGAAGATTTGTTACTTGGTGCCAGGTGGTCAATGAATTAGACTTTTGCATTTTTTCAAAGTGCAATACACTATATAAAATGCTGATAATATGTAGTATAACATAAAATAAATAACTGATTACTGAAGGACTCCAGTGATCACTGATCACTTATACTTGAAGGACTTTTTTTATGACAACTAACTGCTATTTAAAGAGGAAGAGTGTGCTACTGTAAAGAATTAATTTTACCTACAACACTTTAAAAAAATTGCCGGGACGGCTCATTCAAACGTTTTGCTCAATATAGAGTCTAAAAACGTAAGACAGCACTTTTTAATAATTGCTGGAGTGGCATTGTAATTTTTTGTTCAAGGTAGACCCTAAAACCTTAAGAAAATGATCTTTTACAGTGAATAAAATTTCAAGCTAACTTCTTTGATTCCTCTAACACGTATGCCTTCATGAAGGAAATAAATAGGATTTCTAATACGCAGGTCTGCTGCGACGGGGGTGCATAATAAAGTTTTAATTAAGGGTAATATATGCGAGCAGATTCAAAGTGCCGTCGAAAAAGCCAAGGGTGCCGTTCCTTATATTGTGCCCCATGATCATCATCAGGGCAAGCTCAGGTACCGTGGAAACGACCATTAAATGCTTCTCGGCGTTCGTCTCTGTAAATTGGCCTCTTGAGTGTGTGAGCGCAATCCTCTTCACCTGATAGCACGATCGACTGGACAGCCGACACAAGCAAAACGCACTTGCAAGAGGAAGGACCACCGATATTGGGCATGAGCCTACCCAGGGCAGCAACACCATTTGGGGCTTTGTCGGTGGGGCGTTGGATATGGTCACATTTTTTTATGTACAGGCAATTTATGCAGGAATATAATACCCCCGTCGTAGCAGACCTCCGTACTAAGAGCGAATAAAACCTTCTAAAAACTTTTGCTTTATGGAAGTACATTTGATATGTTCAAAGAAGTAGATACATTACATACATTAGATTTTAAAATAAGAAAAATAAATGGGAAAGCAAAACTATATAAACCATGGGTGATAGTGTATGTATAATTTTAATCGTGAGCGAAGCCACGGGTTCTTCTAGTATAACATAAAATTCAAATTATACGATCTTACTTCACAAATAATAATAATATCATTTCACAAATAAATGATAGTAAATTTTCTGAGCATCTAAATTTTGAAGTACAAACTGAAGTTTGAGGTGGATTGAGTTGAATAATATCACATTTTTTTCTAATACGAACCTTGTCCTCATAAACAAACTTGTTCTTTGTACATCTTTGAGAATTTGTTTATCTCTATTTCATAAATCGTATTTTCAAACTTTAAGAAACAAAATTTAGTAAATCTAAAGCATAAAAAGACCTTTATGTAAACAAATACATGATGTTGCTTTGATATTATTTATTTCTAATTAACCTAAGGGGGCCTGTGGGGGATTTTTAGATGGGGATAATACTCCATGAGCAATATGTACTCAATTGTATTATTTCTATTTTATTTCACTCTACTGGCAACGTGCTATAAAAGTTTTAAGTGGCTTGATCATGAACAGCTGGATGATTCTTTTATTTGCTTTTTTTGTTATTGGCAACAAAATATGACCGTATGACATAATATGACCCATGTGAAAAATTATATCAACTTTGAATTTCATTTTTCTAAATAATTTGCATTTCTACTCCAAATTCAACCCCGTAGGTGAACTTAAAAATAAAAACTACACCTATAGCCTATGCAAAATTTTATCAAAATCGTTTGAGCCGTTTTCAAGATATGATTTATATGATATACAAGAATTGCTCATTTAAAGTAATAGGATTTGTAAAAAAATTTAGTGATTTGTTGTAAAATGTTTCCAATTTAATCTAAATTCCATTAATCAATCAACCCTTAATTGTTCAACCAATTAAATAAATCCAACCACAAGCTACACTGGTTAATTATAAATAGAAAAAATAACAACACTGAAAAAAAGGTAGTTGCACCGCCCGGGAATCGAACCCGGGTCGCAAGAATGGGAATCTTGCATGATACCACTACACCAGCGGTGCTGCGTTGAGAGAGGGCCAAAATGCCGGGTATTTGAAAAATTTTTAATGCTATTACAGTGGGAATGAAGCCAAAAGATGCGATAAGGTATACCTGGCTGGGGTCATACAACGGCCAGTTTTTAAATTACTTAAGAGAGGGCTCCACTCACGAAAAATATCGCGTTCCTCCTCCCATAAGGCTAGGGTGACCAGATTGTTTTCAAATAAAAACGGGACACTTAAACAAAACTCAACCCTCCCCCATCCCCAATACAACACACCACACACCAAGGTGTATAACTATACTGGGGTAACCTATCTGTAATTTAAAAATTTTGTAATTGAAGAAATTAAGTATCAAACTGTTATTGAAGCGTTTAGGCCATGAATTTTATTTTACATTTATTAAACCTATTAGAGCGCCCGATTTTTACAGTTTTTCTTTAAGAATACAATGAATGGCATGCAACCATGAAAGGTAATTTTTTGAATCGCCACATACGAAGGATTAAAAGTAATGTAAAATTTTTAGATCTTAACATTTTATTATAAAAGGAAAAAAGATTTTCTAACAATAAATTATGTGGGTGTAATATATATATATAATTGTAGGATAATAAAGTATCATGATTAAACTTTAAGTCGTAACTTTTATCGTTAATTGTTATGCTGGGAAAACAGCTATACAGAAATTAACCAATAAGTTCATTAAACGTTTCAAGTTTCGTTGTACTTGTCACTTGCTCCAGTCCTTTTTCTCTACTATATAGTTGAAAAACTGGCAACAATCCATTTTGAGGTTATATGATACTTTAAGTAATTTATTTAACGTATCTAATGAGGAAGAGCTTCAAGTAGGTGGCGTAAAACTAAAATCTTGTTTAGCATTTGGTAAGTTCGTAATATTCTTTTATAACCGTAAGTAATGTGAGATGCCTCTAAATTTTTAAAGATAACGTTAGGTATGTTTTTCTATATAGTTTACTTTTTTAAAAACGGGACATTTTGACGTCCCGACAAAGTTTTTCGGGACAACGAAACGCAACGTGACAAAACGGGACTGTTCCGTTTTTTCTGGTCACCCTACATAAGGCCAATGTTAACTTTCAAATTCGGTACAGCATCGACCGCTCAACCAAAATCGTTAATTTAGCTTATTCGAAAGAACAAAAAATTATCTAGCGATTTCAGTGAGGATAATTTCGATATCACATTTAAAATAATTTATAAAAAATTCCAAAAATCTATTTTTTTGCGATTTTTTAACAATTAAATCAACAAAGACTTATATCAAAATTCTGCTCACTGGAATCGCTAGATAAGTTTTTGTTCTCTCAAATGAGCTATAATCAACGATTTTGGGTGAACTGTTGAAGCTGTGACTAATTTGAAAGTTAACATTGGTCTTATGGGAGGAGCAGGTAGTCAAGCGGGACTGGAGCCCCCTCTTAAAAACGCTGATCATCTAACTTCTATAAAGGGTAATGTCACACTGGGCGTTTTTTCCCGCTGATATTGAGCGGTTTTCAGCCGCGGCGTGTGGCACCCTCCATTTAAATCACGTGATTTTTCTTCACGGAAGGCAAAAAATCGCACAGCAGCTTCGGGAAAAACCGCCCCGTGTGACATTAGCTTAACTAATATCAAGGAAAACAGCTCAAGTAATTTCGAAGCTCGCAATTGAATAAGGTATGACGATTTATAGAAACGTAATTTTGTTAGGTTTAGGTCGCAGCTTCGTTGTTATTGTCAGTACAGTAACTACTTTCTTTGGCAAAGACAAAACCTTTACCACAAAATGGTATGGTAAATATACCGTACATAATGTAACCATACTACCGTTTACTTTTTCACCATATATTAATCATTCAAGAATATTTTTTGTAGATGGCGCATTCAGACTTCTGCAGCGCCCTGTAAATTGTACGTGTATTTTGTATGGTATAATTATTCAGATATTCAGATATTTTATTCCAAGAAAAGATAAATACGAAAAATACATTCAATTAATTGTTAGATTTCCCCACAAAGACTTCACGTCTGCGTGTGGGGAGAGTCGTTGCTGTCATGCAATTTTTTTAAACTCACTTGGCGTCTGTGAAGAATCGTTTTGGACAAATTGAACACAAAAAAATATTGACTTACTAACTAAAAGAAAAACAAATAGTCGGTCAAAAGAAATAAAAATCAGATAAGAGAGATAGCTATTGAGCTGCCATATTAAATCTACTTTAATACCATCAAAAGTGAATACAAGGTATTTATTTGTGTTATTGAATTGGTAAATCTGCAATGCCTTCAAAACATAAACAACACCATCCTGTAAATATAGTTTAATGAAAACGCCAAATTTTAGAACGTTACCGTTACTGGGTTTGAGCATAGAAAAATAAACTGGAATTCCTGTTCATTTTTCTATGGTTTGAGCTACCCGCAATTATAGAAAATGCGTAAAACTTTACGTCTTCAAGTGTTTAAATAGCTAAAAAATATGTTTAAACGTAATTCGTTCCATTTTAGGAAAAATTCTACAAAGGACTCTCTATAAATGAAAATCATTAAATATTCACAACAGCAAAATTAATAAAAGTGCTTCATTTAGTTTTTTTCAAATTTGGATGCGTTCACCAAATAAAAACTTGTCTGTTGCCAATAAAACAAGATTTTAATTTGATTTAACGAAAATTATATGTTTCATAAATTTGGTTCGGAAATTCTCTTTGACCTTATGGCTTCCTACGAAATATTCATAACATTACATAACCTCTTTTTCTTTCGCTTTCGATGAAAAGTTCATGTCAACAAATTTATAATGCTAACAAAGGGTAACATTTGCATGTAAAAAATTGAAAAAAACAAAACCCTCTCTTCATGGATGAAAAACTTTACTTTCAACAAACAATATTTCTCAGAACACCCACACTTTTAACCAAATCAGTTTGTAGCTTTGTAATTTGTCATGTAACTTGTTTGAATTATGCGATCCAAATCATAATTAGTGCACTATCATAAACGACTCCTTCACAAAGGGAATGCTTCCCGGTCATTCCCGGAATCCGCTGTGATGACGTCAAGACCCGGGAATCCCGGGAAATTCTTTTTACTTTTATTCTCTAGCAGTGGAATTGGATTTATTTGGTTTGTTTAATTATTTTGTGTTTGGAGGGAAATCACTTGTGGCGTGTTAAAATGTCGAAAAGATCATTAAATAAACAATAGAGTTTGTATTCTTTTTGGAAGTTTAACTGTAGAATATTGGGAAAGCGTATGTTTGATTTGTCAGGTTGGTAGGTACTCTAGTTGAGGTTTTGGGCGTGGTTTTGTCAGGTTGGTACTCTGATCGGGGTGTTGTGTGTTTGTGTTAGGTTGGTACTCTGATCGGGAGTTGTGTGATTGATATTGTCAGGTTGGTTCTCTGGTAGAGAATTTTTGTATTTAAGAAATAAAACATACCTTTTTTATCCTCTCCTTTTCACTCCTAGTTTTAACGTTTTAAATATAAAATCACCTTTTAACCCTCTACCATATTTTAGCACGGTAGAAGCAAAAATGATCAATTTCAGGGTTAAAAATCTTTTGAAATCACAATCCTGGCGCAATCTTAGTGTAGAATGTTGAACTAATTTCACGAGTAGCCTACTCAGTTTCTGGCTTCGAAACATATGTAAGCATGAGCAGCCTCCCTTTAGTTATAAAGTCAATGGTCTTGCCAAATAAATGCTACTATTGACACAGTGATACCATTCATAGTCAATGGTGATGAACTCTACCCACGACGTTTCGAGCCTTCAAGACATGCGCGGCAACGCCGCAGAACTGTGGGGAAGTAAGGAAAGTGTCCGTGAATGGAAGGCGTTTATATGAACAGCCAAAATAAAAATACGCATACAGGACAGGGTGTTTGATGTAGGCCTATATATATACACGACTAGCAGATATACCCGCAGCTTCGCCCGCTGAAAGGATAGCTAATTTTAATTCAATTATATTATGCCTTGTGCAATTTTTAGGAATAATTAACAAATGGACTGATTTATTTGGGTCTTGTGCGTGCAATTAAACCCTTAAGATGCAGCTGATTATTCCACTCTAGATGGAAATGTGAAAGTGTAACGCTTCCTCTAAACATGTTCCCATCATGATTAGCAAATGGTATAAACTAACTTCCTCCAATTTCCCAATACAGAGAATGAGGATAATCCGGAATATAAAACAAAGAAGACACTAAGGATGTATTTTCGACTTGACATCAATCTGAATTTAGCACGTTTTTGAAAATAAACTGAAATCTGTAAGAAAAAGTTGGAGGATCTTAGCCAAAAACCTATTTCCCCAAAAAGTTTCTCGTTAAACTTTTAAGTGATTAAGTGATTAAGTGATTAAATTTTATTCTTTCAGTAGATTAGTTATCGTACATTTTCTGTTCCCTGAAAATATTCTACAGGACTCCCATCCATAGTTAGGAAAAACTAAAATGGCCGCCATTTTGATTTTTTTCCAAAATATCTATTTTAGCCGTCTGAGAAAGAATATTTTTAAAACCTTTCTTTTTTTCGCATCTAAAGCCTATAAAGAATAATTGTGCCAAGTTTCGTGGCCCAAAGTCTTGTGGTTTTTGAGAAATTAAGCTTTGAAAGCTAAAAGTGGCCGCCATATTGTATTTTTTAATATACTATATTTAGGCCTTTAGAGACAAAAAATTGCAAAATCCTTTCTTAGTACGCATCTAGAGCCTGTAAGGAATATTTGTGCCGAGTTTCATGGCTCTATGCCTTATAGTTTTTGAGAAACTGTGATCAGTCAGTCAGTCAGTCAGTCAGTTAATGGGTTTTGGCTTATATATATATATATATGTAGTTTTAATTTTTAAACTGCAGTTCTTTTTTTAAAATTTAAGTTCTTTATGAATTTAGCCATAAACATTGTTAAAAGGAGGCAAATTTCATGGGATTTTTAATGGTATATACCAGCTGGATGTGACTTAAGTTTTTTGGGTAAGTTTCATAGGCTGCTGAGATTCAGTTAAAATCTGGCAAAGATTGTTCATAATTAATTTATTGATCATAGTCTTTCAAATACAGTTCCTGCAGTTAAATCGTTGTTTCGGAAGTTCAGAGGGGACGTTTGAATGTTCAGTTCTTATCTTATTTGAAAACTAGGTAAGTCAAATCAAGTTCAAGATACTTTGAGTAAAAATATATTTATATCATTTGACATATTTGATCTTAACTCGGGAACCCCTCTAAGTTTAATGGCATTACTGTTTTAAATTGTACTAGATTACTCGGTCGCAGCTTCGCTTGCAAGCACAGGAATCTGTGGATTACCTGTAGAACTATTTCGAACAACGATCATGCCTATGGATCAGCTGTAAACATAGTGAACTGAGCTCACTCCCGAGATCTGGGTTTCCCCGCGTAGAGATGTTATATCGCTGTGAAGCCGACGTTTCGGACTCGTTACAGAAGTCCATCTTCAGGGCGAGCACATTTCCACTGCTGCACTGAAGAGGCCGATTGTCTGGGTGGCAGCTTATACAGACTCCGTTGGTCGGCGTTGATCGATCTACCTGGAGCCTGTGCCGTTCTAGAGCCTCTGGGAATGTCCTGGGTCCTGTAATGCGGTGAAATAAGCTGCAATCCAGACCATCGGTCTCTTCAGTGCAGTAGTGGAATTGTGCTCGCCCTGAAGATGGACTTCTGTAACGAGTCCGAAACGTCGGCTTCACAGCGACATAAAATCTCTACGTGGGGAACCCCAGAAGATCTCGGGAGTGATTTAAGTGCCCGCGGAAGCTTATCTTCGAATATTAAAGTGAACTGAGCTTGGTCAAATGTCGATGGATAGCGTCACTGTTCCGAAACTTCAGCCATTTACCGTACTTTGGTGACGCCCTTTTTAAAATTCTGTGACATATTGACATAAATCCACTTTACAATCCCTTTAATTTGACACCTCAAACGATAAAATCCGTCAAGCTATTATTGAGGCTTGACTGCGAAAAAAAACCGCTTGGATAATAATATAAAATATTTGAATTAATTAGATTTTTCACATAATGATTATATCGCAGTAGTAGAAAAACTACTACTAAAAAAAACTCGACTCGAAAAAAGCTCGAAACTCGAGCGAGTATTTCAAAACTCGATTCGACTTCCAAAATCACTACTCGCACACCCCTGATAAATTTACAAATCCGTTATCAGACCCATATAATCACAACGCCGCCATTGACAGTTCGGAAAGTGGCAACTAACAGTACACTAGTAGAAAGTTGGGTTAATGGCCTCCATGTCTGTCTGTCTGTCTGTCTAGCGTTGTCACGAATGACAACCGAGGGAAGTCAAGGTCAGGAATTCCAAAGACTCGGTCGAAGACGATTCTGAACGTATAGTCCAAGTCAAAGAACCTGACCCGTCTATAAGACTATAATGTTCATTTTAGCATTGGACTTACGGACGACCCATTGAGAAAAATGTGTCCAGAAGAAATCACATTTTTGTAAAGTAAATTAGTTTTTAGCGAAAATTACGTTTCAAATGTTAATAATATTGGATAAAAAATATATTTACAGGATGTCAGTATTAGGTGCGAATCAAAAATGCGAAAAGCGCAAAACGAATAATGCGCTTGGGATAAAAGCCTTCATA
Organism: Flexamia atlantica; assembly: GCA_035578135.1. Taxonomy (NCBI): domain Eukaryota; kingdom Metazoa; phylum Arthropoda; class Insecta; order Hemiptera; family Cicadellidae; genus Flexamia; species Flexamia atlantica. The sequence goes on along the minus strand of JAQJVK010000013.1, from coordinate 20,718,162 downwards.
TGTGCTTATGGTTTAATTCCGTATAATCAATCAGTAATTTACTAGGTGTGTTTAAAAAAAACACAGCTTTTTGTCAGTAAAAAAGTTTAGAACATATGATAATCGTTACAGCAAACTCATTTATAAATCACTCTGACGACTTCGTGAACCAGCCCGATCGGACCACCGAAAGGGGGTAAACCCCACAAAAATGGGTTTTTTTGTTTTTTACATAGAAAAATAAAATTTATCGAATTTTTGTTAGCACCAATGAATTCACCTAAAAAAACAAACAATTTAGTAAATTGAATCACTACTCTAAGTCCATTGGTTACCGAGATTTTGAAAGTGGTAAACACGTTGTCCCAATGTTAACCTTATGGGAAATAAGATATCTTGCTTATTTCTCAACAAATTTTTATAAAACTTGGTTTGTGGCCTCATCTAGATGAGATCTAATGTTTAATAGTAAAAAATCCCCGATATTTCCATTTTCGTGTCAGCAAAACCATACTCATTCCCCATGTTATTCTTATGGAGCTTACAAAAACATGTAAATCTCACTATGTTGGCTTGAACTATGTTCTTTTGCATTTAAAATTCGCTGAGTATGCAGGTCTGCTGCAACGGGGATATTTTCTGAATATAAGGCGAAAAACATCCAAAATTACAGTAATATACGGCACATTCTATTTTTCTCAGTGTGAGTCCAGTTTTTTGACTCGGACTGATGGACTGTTAACTTGATGAAGACTTATAGCACAGATGGGTAAAGAGTACAGGTCATAATGGTTTTCTACATTAAGCCGCATACTATAAGTTCATTCTAATTACTAACCAGATCTGTTTTTTTGTTTTATTTGTTGTACGTGTTTCTACTTTCGACGACGTCCAACAGACTGGATGAAGATTTTCGTAGCCTGATGATAGTACAAAAGTACTGAAACCTAGGTCGCATTAAAGACCGTTTTTTAGCTGGATGACATAAGGTATTTTTTCACCACTAATTTGTTTTCAGATCTGTATCCCTGGTAAAGAACGTGTCGCATGTTGAAGCTTGGGTGTTTGACAAACAAAGGCGGTTTGAACTATATTTTCGTTTTTGTTTTGAAGGACAACAAATGACACAGGCCTAAATCAATTATACGAGGTACAGTCAAAAAGTTCCCGGAATGAATTTTTGTAGACTTTTAGCGCGATCGCCAGCGGGAAATTCGCCTTGCAGTAGTTCTTAGTCTGAATATCGCCAAATCAATCCCTAGCAGTCTGGTATATTTCGAGCGAATTTTGATTTAGTCATACAGTAGACTCTCTTATACAGGCACCTTGGGACCGAGACCTGTCCGGATAACGATTTTTCCGATTAAACCGGTGTTCCAAAAAAATCGCTAATTATGACGTCCATTCTGTATATGACAATAATAGAGTAATTACTTGGGAAAATAGAAGAAATTACAATAAACACTATTTAGGGGATAATTAATCGCTGTACTGTGGACACAAAACACCATAAAATATTTGGGCTTTTTATTTTTTTGTTTAAACAACCATTACAATTTCTCTCAAATCTTCTCACAAGAATCGTCGATATAACCGTCCATTTCTGGCCGATGAAGCCCGGTTGAACTATACTTAAAATTGTCAAATTAATACCCACAGCTGTTAATATTATAAATAAAGTTAGTACCTACTTAATATTATAAATGTGAACGTATAGATTTTTGTGTGAATATCTGTCTTTTTGAACCACGTGAAAAATACTGGACCAACTGAGCTGAAATGTTGCAGGAATAGAGCCAGTATATCAGAAAAGGACATGGGTCTACTTTTATTTTCAAACTCCTCTACGGCTCCGCACCATTGGCTTCCAAAGTTGCTATTTTATTCTTATGGATATACACAGGTTGACAGGTTGATTAATTGAACAGCTGTGTGTACTAATTTGACATTTCTAAGAGCAGATTGGGTTGATCAAAATCGTCCGGTTAAAAATATGTTATTTTTGTGGAACATAATAGTATATTTCATTACAAGGACCTAAAGTGACGCTTTTCGTACAAGGTCAAGTTTTACAACCGAGGCTGTAAGCCGAGGTTGAAAAATGACCGAGTAACGAAAAGCAGCTTTAGGTCCGTGTGATGAACTATATTTTTCGTTATATTGCTCAATACAATACGTAAACTACTTAAGAAAACCAAAATGTTACAGCTTGTTTACCTTTAAAGATGCCTTCAAAAGATGCCACCGTCTTGTTCTTGCTATTTGAAGCAATCAGCTGATTGTCTGTTTCATTTGTGTTAGGGTAGACTGACAACAATGAACAACTATCGACGTATCGAACGCATGTAATAATCGATTGGTGAAATGAGCGAGTTTCACAAATTGATTAAACTGACAACAATGAATGTTTCGATAATAACGATGAATGTTCCGATTATTTGTAATCGAATGAATATTGTTCGATTATTACGACGTACTCGGCACTTTTTGACTTTTATAGTCCTAGGACCATAAAGAGTCAGCTGGTATCGAGTACATCAGCTTTTAATTCCTAGGAATAAAAAGAGTGTATTTAGGTCCGGAAAACATGCATTAAAAACATCTGTTTTTGAAGCAGTATAACGAAAAAATATATCCGGTTGAAAGGTGAACGGATAAGAGGGATGTCTTTGTACACCTTAAAAATCTTGACAAACTTAATTCCACATATCTCTCTAGTCTAGAGTGTTCCCCAAATAAAATCAGTTATAAACTGGAATTTAAGGTTGGGGGGGTCCGTTACACGATTGAACATTATAGCTCTGGACAGCCTTACTGGCGGGTGAGTGAGTGCGCTGTTGTCGTAATTAGTGTTTAATATCTGCAATGTTTTGGTAATAAATCACATGGTCATTTGTTTATGTAAAGGCACTTTACAAAAGAAAATATTTTGCTGCAACCGCAAGTGCAACTAATGTTAAATGCTTGCAAGCTCAACACAATTCATGAAGTACGACGACAAAAGTGTGGAAACACATTCTTAAATGTAAAAAAAATCATTTAAGATGATAGGTTGCCAAAACAAAAAGACCAGCTGATGCATTGCGCAAATATTTTCCAGAAATTCTAATTGCGTAAGAAATCTCTCGGTGAAATATTGCAGGGCATTCTTTTGTAATGTAAATGAGGTGAAACGTAAACAAAGTTTTGACAGTTCTACCAAAACATGTGTTTATTTAGTAGACATTTTGGGAGATTACAATTTTCGCCACTCGCCAGTAAGGCTGTCCAGAACTACGAGGTACAGTCAAAAAGTTCCCGGAATGAATTTTTGTAGACATTTAGCGCGATCGCCAGAAGGAAATTCAACTTGCATTAGTTGGTACGACTCCTGGGGAGGGCATATCGGTAGAGGGGGCATAGCTAACTTTCCGTAGTGCAGCACTGGAGAGCCCTTATCGTGTTCCTGCAAGTCTACATTGTCGAATTTTGAAAAATGGTATTTCATGACCAGCGCGCGAACATTAAGTTCTGTATTTAACCTAAAAATCACATAATGAGACTCTTGAGTTGTTAATTCAAGCTAATGTAAAGAGGCGATGAAGAAAAGTCAAGTTTAGGAGGGTCACAAACGGTTCCGTGAAGGCCGTGAAAGCATTGAGGATGACCCTCGTAGTGGACGACCTTCAAACATCAGTTAATGACGAAAACATTGAGCGAGTACGACAAGTTGTGCATGAAACTCGGAAATTAACAATCGATGAAATTGCATTTCAGGTAAATTTATCACATGGAAGTGTTTCTTTATGATCATTTGAACATGCATCGAATTTGTTCACATAACAAAGAAATCCGACATTTTGGACATGCAGGTACACAAAAAGCGCTTTCCAATGAATCAATTTGCGAGTTAGTTTGAAAAATGGATAGAGAATCAGTCCCTCCACGGATTGGCAGCAAAATATCGATATTTTACTCCCGATACATCAAATGTATCGATAATCTTTTACTCTCGATAATCTTGAACTAGATTCTTTTAATGTCATAAATCAATTCATGTTCAATTATATAACGAAACTCCCCTGGCCTTAAATTCCAGTTTAAAACTGATTTTACTGGGGAACACTCAAGCTTCAAGTGAAGGCGGTTTTGATAATATACCGTTCCGATACATAAAAAAGCGATATATCGAAATTTTGAAAATACAATTGCTATTACTTCCTCCTGCCTTGAGTGTAGCCTTGTATCCCATTGAAGAAAGACGCCAATGAGATGTATCAGATTGGTCACACCCACACCGTGCATTTCTCATGGCCAACTTTTTCTGGGTGGTTTTGAACACATATTGCTCTTGATCCATTTGTCATCTTCGGCAATTCAGAATTTCTGATGATCTTCGGGATCATCAGGGTACATTTTTACAAATCTCACTATATCAACCACTAAAAGAACACATTTTTCATTATAAGATTCTGCATTGTTAAATGCATTATAGAGGAATTTCAACATTAAACATATATCATGATACTCTACAATATGAATCAAGTTAAAAATATTACATATATATTTTTGAACGTCAGATTACAATTACAACTTGGTCCTGATCTTACAGCGAGGATTGTTGAAACACAACAAAATGGTAATTTGGTGGCAAATTCCTTCCCTTTTGATCTTTGAAATTGACGAATGTCTCCAGTTCCAGATTCATGGATACAATTTCGCTTTTTGACTATTCATACTTCAGGGTGGCAAATTCTTTCCTTTTGGATTTATGCGGTAGACGCATACATGTCTTATTACCTAATTATGAACTTCGAAAACTATTCAGGATACAAGAAGTGAATATCCAATCACAATCATGAAGCACCGACGCCTCCTATCCATCCACTTCCTCTTCCTCCACTACCGAATGGCGCCAGCGCCAGCGTGGCTAACTGCGTAACCAACTTCACTCAACCAACAACTGGTTACACAAGCTCCCACCAAACCCATTCATCGTTCCGCAGACGATCGGCGACCGGCGAAGTTGTACAATTCCCCGCCAGGTATCGCTGTGCGCGGTGTTGCCGCATCGAACGGCTGGGCCCGGGAGAAGCGGCAACACGGTCGGGAGAAAGCTATTCCGTCGTCGTAGACTAGACACTCAGCTGGTAAATGCTGTATTGTCATTTCATTCCTTCGCCGCGAAGTTTATCTGAAGTGTTTCTTGTGTTTTGTGTTTGTACTGTGCCCAGTTGTGTTGTGGAGTGTTAACTTTGTGTTGGAGTCAGGGAATGAGGTGAGTTTTGACCAGTTGTGTTTTGGTACGAATGCCTCCGCCTTCCGCCTTCTGCTAGGTTAGGTGTGGTCATTTGTTGACATCTGTTTCACACTTTGGAATTCCGCTATTTTGGCCGATGATTTTATTATTAGTAGTTGTATTATTTGTCCTACCGGTAACAAATACAGTTCAGTTTTGATTTTTGCTCGTTTTTACGTGGACTTGGTGATTTTAACGCACGAACAGACGGATGGTAGGTGGGAAATTGCTTGCGTTTTGTTCTGTTCGAGCCGAGACTCTTCCAATCAAGCGACATTCTGTAAAATGTGCCGATATTTATTTGTGTAATCTGTCCTTTTGCAATAATTGCTCGTATTTATACAGTATGGTTGGTATATGTAATCCTCAATATTTAACGGAAAAAGTTATCAATAAATGACGTTTTTCCAGTGGGTTTTTAATCATCAATGCTGTCCGATTTCTTCTTGCACTGATAAAAACTACTTAATTTGTTGCTTGGAAGACTTCCGTAAATAATGTTTTAGATGTATGATATATTTTCACCAAATAGCCGCCTCACAGTCTGATAAATTTAATTGGAGAGAAGATAGACCTAACATCAAAGTTCCATAATCGATTCGAGTCGTAATCAAATAAATAATGCTGGTATTTTTTGACCAGTGATATTTATTGCTGGTCAAATATTTTCGATTTCAGGGAAAACGGTATAGTGAACAGCATGATGAAATAGCTTACCTGGTTTAATCAAATTGTTGTAGAACATGTTTTGACATTAAAAAATAGTTTTTTTCACAAGCTTAATAACATATTAATCAACCTTTTAGTGCATATTATTAACAATATAACAAATACTGTATATATTTGTTACATGCACCCCTATACAGCAAGCGCTAAATTTCGAAGAACTTAATGAACGTAGTATTTTATCAGTTTACTTACTTACTTGTTTACCTGTAACAACACAGTAACAGGATGTGAGTCGTGCAAACAAAATCGCTCTCTCGTTAGCTTAGCTGGTGGCAAAGTTTGCCCCAAGTTCCCAGGAATGCAATTCCGCGAGCAAACATTTTGATTAATTTCCTTTCTTCACTTCTAAATCACATTAGGTCCGTCCGGAAATTGAAGTAAAGCTAAGTTTACACTAGCATCTAAAAGTGTCGTCACTTGGCCCCTCTAATTAACATTGTTCCTATGCCGATACAGGTTTACCAAAAACAGCTGTGTTAACACTTCAAGTATTAACGCCTCATTGATAACACTGGTTAGGTGCGATCCTGAGTGGCGACACAAATATTTGTAAAAACAAATATTTGTGTCGTCACTCAAGACTGCATCCCTCCAATGATAAATAAGGTGTTGTATCAATTGAATTGTTAAAACAGCTGTTTTGGGTAAACCTGTATCGGCATAGCAACAATGTTAATTAGAGGGGCCGACACTTTTAGATGCTAGTGTAAACTAGGCGGCTTAATGGAATTTATAAATGGTAAAGTTTGCCACAAGCTCCGCGAGTAATTCTAACCTGCGAGCAAATAAATTAATAAATTTCCATTTATTCTTTTTCAAATCACACAATTTAATAAAATAGATCTAATGGAATTTAGTAACATATGAGGCCAGCTGTGCTTGGTTAGGGGCGAAATCTTGCCTGAGTTGCCATAGAATAATTACTGTAAGAATCAGAATCAGATTATTTTATGCCGTAAATACATATTACATGCATTGGATAAATCAAGTATTGTACATGCATTAGCATTTAATCATAATAGATAATTGACAAGTAAAAATTCAACAGTAAAAATACAAGATGGCTGGCGAGAAACTGAGAAGACAAAAGTAATTTCACATTTGTCTAATAAATAGGCTAGCAGATAAATATATATAAATAGAAGCAAACAAACATTAATAATGCAAGACACCATGCACTTAAAGTACTGTTTCGTTTGCTTGTAAAAGTAGAAATTCGTTCATATCGTAAAAAGGGTTTTCAAGGAGCCAATTCTGAATCCTGAGTTTGAAAGTCCTGAAAGGCAACTGCAAGAATTAGGGAGCTTGTTTAGACATTTCAGTCCCATAAAAATATTAGATTTGGATTCTTGCAGTTTAACAAAAGGTACATTCAATTGGTTTTTGCTCCTTGTATTTAAATTATGTTGTTCACACCTCAAGTTATGGTTGTCCAAATGTTTAAAACTAAATAACATTACATGATAAATATATAAATTTATAACTGTTAACATTTTGAAATCAACAAAAATTGGCCGACAGTATTCTATCGAGTTTATCTTAGCCATAATTCTTAATACTTTTTTTGTATAATTAAAACGTATTAATTATACAAAACTGCTTTTAAAAAGTAGGCATGTATAACTTTTTGAAAACATTACTCAAATTGAAATGCATAATTGATCTCAAAGTTCTCTATTGCACTGTTACATAGTAACGACAACGATTACAGAAGAGATCCAAGAGTATTGATGAGTCGAGTAACCTTTTGCTGACCTTGAAAGTAACAATATTGTTGTCAGATCATTTCCGATCGTCGTGACAGCATCCTTCATTTCAAACTGCTGACTTGCCGTGATCCTCCTGACTCAGCTATTAGTCGAGTAAAATTAACACAAAAAACAGTTCGACCTAGAAGTAATTGTAATATAAATTAAAATGGTTGTTTCTTAATGGAAAAAATGCGATAAACACGATGGAACATAGTCTACTCATGTACGACCCTGGGTTTAGCCGCCATCTTGAAAAATAAGCGGCCATCTTGGATTTTATGCAAACATCTACTAAATCCTCTACTGTATAGAAACCAATTAACCTAAAAGGTCAACTTTTTTACTAAAATGTTCCCAGTGAACCAGGCATTCATATAAATACATAAATATCTGATTACTTATTCATTTCTCAGAAATATAGTAACTGAAACTTAAAAATTTGCAAAAAATTTGTTGTACTTTTACAGTTATTATGAATTTATACAATAAAACTGAATTTTTGTTTTTGAAGCACCATATTCATTTTAAAGAGAGAAAAATTTGCAACAGAATCAGTCTGTTGGTATGGCCTTCCAGCCGTTTTAGAGTGGAACGGGTGCGAACTAAATTTTTCTTTTCAGGATTTAACAGGACAGTTAGACCATAGTATAGATATATAATGTTACAATCGGTCAAACTTCACCACTAGGGCAATAGCAATATAAAGTTAATTTAATGTACCTAGATGAAATATGTACGATAAATACGATGAAACATAGTCTACTCATGTACGACCCTGGGTGTAACCGCCATCTTGAAAAATAGGCGGCCATCTTGGATTTTATGCAAACCTTTACTAAATCCTCTACTGTATAGAAAGCAATTAAACTAAAAGGTCAAATTTTTTACTAAAATGTTCCCAGTGAATCAGGCTTTCATTTAAATACATATATATCTGATTACTTATTCATTTCTTAGAAATATAGTAATTGAAACTTTAAAATTTGCAAAAACGGTTTTTGTACTTTTAAAGTTTTTATGAATTTATACATTAAAATTTATTTTTTTGTTTTTGAACCACCATATTCATTTTAAAGAGAGAAACATTTGCTACAGAATCAGTCTGTTGATACGGTCTTACAGCAATTTGATAGTGGATCAGGGTTGAACTAAATATGTCTTTTCATGACTTAACAGGACAGTCAGACCATAATATAGATCTATAATGTTACAATCTATCAAACCTCTGACCACCAGGGCAATTGCAACATAAAGTTAATTTAATGTACCTAGATGAAAAGAGTGCAATTAACACGATGGAACATAGTCTACTCATGTGCGACCGCCATGAATATTGAGCCGCCATCTTGAGAAGCAGGCCGCCATATTTGATATCATGAAAGATTTTTCTAAATCCTCCATTGTTTGGAAACCACCAAATTTGCCTGTTTAGTTTGTATAGTAATATAGTTATTAATACTAAATTAACTTAAAACAACTTCAACAATACAAATACAAATTTACACCTTAACAAGAACTTTAATTACCACAAAGATTTAACATTAGTTTATAACTTATAGAATTGAATGTGGAAGTTACATTTTGGCACAAAATTGGAGATTTAATCATTTTTCCTTTTGCTCAAAAATGTTTTATTAGAGAAGGTACACCTAGAAGGAGACAAAAGGAAAAAAAGAAAAAAAAGAAAAAAAGAAAAAAAAGAAAAAATGTTATATTTTTTGCAGAATAAAACTCTCACCTAAGTTAGTTTAAGCTTAATAACTAAATACTAACTTTTTCAAGGTAAAAAAATACCATAGTCGAAAAATGAAAAATAAGAAATTTACAGACAGAGAATAAATTTTATTCACTGAAAAAACGTTTAAGAAATATTATGATATACGTATAACGGGGGACAAACCCATCACCCTGAATTATTGAAAAATATTAACTGTTCATGAGGCTCAACAAATGTAGTTTAAAAAAAGTAATGATAAAAATATATTTAATGACTGATAAACAAAGATTAAAGTAACCATCAAGTTAAATTTAAACTTTGCTTAACTCTTCTTATTGGGTTTATGAATAATGAATAATGAATGAATAATCATGAATTATGAGCTATTTATGTATTTAATTAAAGCATGGATCACTGGAAATGTTTTAATAACAGAATTGACCTTTTGAGTCATTGGTTTCCAAACAAGGGAGGATTTGGTAAAAACTTTCATGAAATCCAATATGGCGGCCTGTTTCTCAAGATGGCGGCTCAACCCGGGGTCGCACATGAGTAGACTATGTTCCATCGTGTTAATTGCACTCTTTTCATCTAGGTACATTAAATTAACTTTATATTGCGATTGTCCTGGTGTTCAGAAGTATGATAGATTGTAACATTACTGATCTATACTATGGTCTAACTGCCCTGATAAGTCCTGAAAAGAAATATTTAGTTCGCCCGCGTTCCATTATAAAATGGCTGTAAGACCATACCAACAGACTGATTCTGTAGCAAATTTCTCTCTTTAAAATGAATATGGTGGTTCAAAAACAAAAACTAAATTTTAATGTATAAATTCATAAAAACTGTAAAAGTACAAAAACTTTATTGCAAATTTTAAAGTTTCAGTTACTATATTTCTAAGAAATGAATAAGTAATCAGATATATATGTATTTAAATGAAAACCTGGTTCACTGGGAACATTTTAGTAAAAAACGTAGCCTTTTAGGTTAATTGGTTTCTGTACAGTAGAGGATTTAGTAGATGTTTGCATAAATCCAAGATGGCCGCCTATTTTTCAAGATGGCGGCTACTCCCAGGGTCGTACATGAGTAGACTATGTTGCATCGTGTTTTTCGTTTATTTTTCATCCAGACACAATCAGTTTACTTTATATTGCAATTGCCCTAGTGGTCAGAAGTTTGATAGATTGTAACATTATATATCTATACTATGGTCTAACTGTCCTGTCAAATCCTGAAAAGAAATATTTAGTTCGCACCCGTTCCACTCTAAAATGGCTGGAAGGCCATACCAATAGATTGAATCTGTAGCAAATTTTTCTCTCTTTAAAATGAATATAGTGGTTCCAAAACAAAAACTAAATTTTAATGTATAAATTCACAATAACGGTAAAAATACAACAAATGTTTTGCAAATTTTAAAGTTTAAGTTACTATATTTCTATGAAATCAATAAGTAATCAGATATAGATGTATTTATATGAGAGCCTGGTTCACTGGGAACAATTTAGTAAAAATGTTGACCTTTTAGGTTAATTGGTTTCTACACAGTAGAGGTTTTAGTAATTGTTTGCATAAAATCCAAGATGGCCGCCTATTTTTCAAGATGGCGGCTAAACCCAGGGTCGTACATAAGTAGACTATGTTCCATCGTGTTTATCGCATTTTTTTCATTAAGAAACAACCATTCCAATTTATATTACGATTACTTCTAGGTATAAACCTATTTTTACTCGACTATATCTTGTTAAACGACAAAACCATTCTAAACATTTATCTTCATACAGTTTCTTTTCCATTTTTAATTTCATTTTTTGTACTGCGGTAATTTTTCTTGTTATTTAGTCACTTTTTAAACCTCTAAAGTTGTTTCCTTGTGGTTGTTTTATATAAACAGTTAGTTGTAGACCTCTTATTTAATTTCTGATACATTTTATGAAATCGTTGCTGCATTTATATTGTGAAGGTAGGAGTATTTTCTCGTTTCCCATAAATAATTTAACTAGGCCTGTCTACTTTTTGAGTCGAACGTTTAATGCAGTAAGTTTTGTTTTCAAGAGCACGTTCAGCAATGACAATTAAGCACATTTATAGGTGAAATAACTGACGTGGCCCAGAGTCCGCCCATAAGACTAATGTTAATTTTGGCATTTTGCTTACGGACGGCTGGGGCCACGTCATTTTACTGTACCTGTACAAAATCCCAAATCCCGCCAGACACAATGTCAAAGAGTGTGGGGAGAATCTCTTTAGTGTCACAGTCACAGATTCGTTACGAATGCAACACTGTTGTTGCAACAGGACATTGGGAAAACATTGGTCGATTGCGTACTTGCAAAGACAGGGTTTTGAAAAAATTACCTTCAACAATGTAAAATCTTACTGGGGAAACGCGGGTTGTGATTTCAATTGTCTGAATGATTCTTAAAGCAGAGTAACGGTAATAAGTGCCTTTTTGTACCCAAATAAAGTACCACAGACCTTTAACCTGTCCTTATAATTTAACATTTATAAATTTTATTAGACACTGTATTTAGGCCTAATCGAAGATTACTTTAGAACCTATCAGACAATCTGGAGAAATATGAGACCAAACATTAACCTCGACAACACGCAAACACAAATCTGAGAATAAACTATTTTAAGATTTATTTTCCCAGAGATGTACCGACATTTTAAAAATCATCAGAACAATTTCACACTTTGGAAACTTTGGAAAAGAGTTGTGTATAAATATAATTAAACTCTTAACCTCTTAAAAACCCTTTCATTTAAGCTTTGAAACGTGCAAACCGCACTTCCAGCAAATCGGTTGCTGAACAACAATCAACAAAATTTGTAATAAAGCAAACCTGGTCTGTTTTCCAAGAGCAAGGCTTGGCTTCTGTTTTCAGCCTCAGTTCTATCACCTCGGTCCTGTTTACAAAGTGACCCAGTATCACCAAAACAGAGGACACTGCGACGAACATGTAAAACTTACCTTCCTCTACCGAAGCTCGACCCCCGGATCCCACATGCCGGCAGTCCCAGGGTGACCAACTTCACGGCTAACGGTCCGCAATTTTGCCAACCTAAGGCCAAGTATGGCTAGTCCATTCAAATCAAGGACAGTTTAGCATACCTTCCTCTACCGAAGCTCGACCCCCGGTGCCCACGAGTCGGCAGTCCCAGGGTGGCCAACTTCACGGCTAACGGTCCGCAGTGTTGCCAACCTAAGGCCAAGTATGGCTAGTCCATTCAAATCAAGGACAGTTTAGCATACCTTCCTCTACCGAAGCTCGACCCCCGGAGCCCACGAGTCGGCAGTCCCAGGGTGGCCAACTTCACGGCTAACGGTCCGCAGTGTTGCCAACCTGAGGTCAACCAAGGGTCACGGCTCGTCCATTCAAATCACGGACCGCCGGTCACGTACGGGACGTGGCGGAAGGCGGTGGTACAATACAGGTCGAGAAAAGTGTCGTGGTCCAGCCGTCCGTAAACTCGGTGCTGAAATTAACGTTAGTCTTTATGGGTGGAGTGGATCACGTCACTTGCCTCGTCCTATAGTTGGCAGGGAGGTTAATATTTGAACTTAGAAATTTACAACAATCATAATTATCAAATATTCTAATATACTAGCAGTATTAATTAAGCTAGGTTTTTTGCGAAGTGACTCATCCCACAGTTCAGAGCCGGTCTTATTAATTAATACGTCGTTGGAAGGAGCTCGGCGTGGGGTTTTGCAGGAAGCAACATTTATGAGTCTTAGACGCTCGTTTCGTATTTGCCCTTATAGTGTCAAATAATACGATTGTAATGAACGTTATTATTAACGTTGTAAGTAATGTTGACTTACAACATAGCAGAGCATTTAAAGAAAGGTATGCCTGAATGAAGAAAAAGCTGCTGAGCAGCGTGTTTCCTCTAGTTTCAATGAAAAATATTTCCAAATGCAGTATTTTGAAAATGCAATATTTAAAAAAAGATGGAACTTGATGATTGTAAGGTAAACCCATTTAGGCCTGTTTGTTAAACCTCAGCCAGCATTATTTAGCTTACACTTACTTTTTAAGCTTACTTTAGCCTTATCAATATTTGTTATTCAGGCTACTCGAATTAGGTATAATACTGTAATAGTTATAGCTGCTATAATAGAGCCAAACTGAAGCTATCTTAACAAAATATTGACGACGTTAGACTGAAACAACCGAAGTAGAAACATTTTTCTACATTTTTTCCTCTTAAGAATAGGTCATAAAACGCTAAGACTAGATGAACTTTAACATTTTAGTTCTAAAACTCAGCCTTTAAGTGAAAAGTGAAACGTGGCGTACGTGATTAGAGAACGAGAACCGCCCAAAACCGCAGAGCGCAGTTTTTAATCGAAACGTGGAAAACGGCAATGACATTCTTCGCGTCTGACCTGGATTGAACCTGAACCCGCTGACACGACTCGTATACTAGATTTGTTTTAACCTTGTGTCTGAGAAGCGACCAATAGCACGCAGTTAAATTCAGTTAAAGAATCTAAGTGTACAGATCGAGTCAAATAACTTGGTACAGTTTGCCCATAACATTACAGGAGTTACCATTAGCATTGGGCTTACACCTAGGCCATGTCGATTGATTCGACATATACATTGGTATTTACCAATATATTTTAATGTAATTGGTAGGGGCGTTCCGATATCATCGAGATAAATATGTATCGACTCTTTGCGTTCCAAAATCGTCGAGATAAGTAGGTATCGATTCTTTGCGTTCCAATATCATCGAGATAAGTAGGAATCGACTCTGGGTCCATCGGTATCGGAAGTTTTGATATTAGCGAATTTGCCCTATAGGGAAGAAGCTATTACCGTAGGTCTCATGGTAAAACCTAAGTCTGAGACCATGATAACTTTTCGTTTTGGGGCCACCAGAAGCAAAAAACACCATTCGTTCGAATATATGTGTCTGTTAGCACGATAGCGGCCGTAAATATGGTCCGATCTTAATGAAATTTGACACAGACGTGTAAAATGGTAATCGCACGGACGAGTTCGTGAACCAGCCCGATCTGACCACCGGAAGGGGGGGTAAAGGGGGATAAACTCCCCCAAAAGTGGGTTTTATGAGTTTTTACATAGAAAAATAAAATTTATCGAATTTTTGTTGGCACCATTGAATTCAGTTAAAAAAACAAACAATTTAGTATTTTGAATCACTGTTCTATGACCATTAGTTACCGATATATTGAAAGTGGTAAACACAGTACGTTGTCCCAATGTTAACCTTATGGGAAATAAGTAAAATTCCATATCTCGGTTATTTCTCAACATATCTTGATAAAACTTGGTAAATAGCTTCTTCTAGTTCAGATCTACTAAATATTAAATCAAAACCACCCAGTTTTAATATACCTGTAGCAGCAAACCTGCATACTCATTCCCCACGTTATTCTTAAGGAGCTTACCAAAACATGTCAAATCTCGCTATGTTGGATTGAAATATGTTGTTTTGCATTTGAAATTCGCTGAGTATGCAGGTCTGCTGCGACGGGGGTATATTTTACTCATACCACGCTAGTTCCCCTTTTTAGGATATCGGTGTCAAAAGACTATATAGTAACGTAGCACGTATTGATTCTTTTTTACTTTACAATAATTTTGAACGAGGAAAAACCCATTTTAATCGAGAAATGTTTGCGATAAACATACGATAAACTTACAAATACGTAGTTATTTTCCTCATTCACCACTTATACATCGCGTGTTAAACGGTCTAACAGTGAGGAATAGAATACCGATGTTTCTGAGTAGTATGATGTTAATTATTATGAGGCCAAGAAAAAATGCCTTTATTTAGAATTTTTGGCAACTCGCTTAATTTCAGTGAACATATTCATTATTTATTGCCAGAGTCTCATAAGCTTTTAGGGTTCATCAGAAGAAATATTTGGTCTTTTCAAAACACAGATCCGTGCGTTTTGGATTGGTTCCATGCTTATTTTATTACGATCTATACCATTGCATCCTTGATACCTATGTATAATTGTTATCAGTTCTGTGGATAGTGAGTTTTTGTTGGAAAATATTTCTCTTTATGCATCAAGTCGTAATATCAGATAATTTAATTTATTTTACATTTGCGTAGATGTAGAACAGTGTCCCATTTTAACTTTCCTTTGTTTAAAGCACTAAGATTACTAAATTGTCATGAATCCGATCTAGACATTTTTAATGATAAGTTAGGTGTACATTCTTGAGGAAATGTAGCAGCCTTGTCGTTTAATTTATTCTTTAAGATTGTTTTTTAGGGTAAAATTGTTATGAGAGGGAGTTACAATTGAGTTACTGTAAAATGCATTATAATTTCTGTTTTGCGTTTTAGCTGTCAGCATATTGTTTTCATTTAGTAATATTTATGTTATCTTTAATATTAATTTAGTTAAGATAGCTGTATTAGAACTTTTTTCTGTAGCTGTCAAATAAAATCATGTAATAAACAAATAAATAAATAAATACAACATGCAGTGTTAATCTGGGAAAATAAACGTTAGCCGTTCAGGTCGGAGGTCCGGGAAAGATGGGTTTAATTTAATGGCGTTCGTTAAGGAATAAAAACGATGTTTTCCTGGAATAATTATCGTTGTCTGTTTTATTATCCAACAATTGAACATGTTTATTTTACATTGTATAAAATATTCCCGCTATTTTCATTTTAATTACATATTAACCCCTTACATTCATATTCGACTGTCAATTTTGGATTATTTGAACTCCGTGCGTTTTGAATTGGTTCCGTGCTTATTTCATTACTATCTATTAAAAAAACTTTTTGATAACACAAAAGTCTATCTTGAGTTTTTCACCACTCAATTTCAAGTGGTCAAGATAACTTCAGCTGTTTGAAAGTTTGGTGAAATCAGGCCTTGGTTATCATGAGAATAAAAGCAAAATAGCTACTTCCCTATAGGGGGAAATTCGCTAAAAGCGCCCTCCCATCAGACTTTCCCTCTTTCTTGAAGTGACGGGTTTAGGCACAAAATCTTATTCGACTTAGGGTAAAGGAAATTTTGGGAGGGGTAATACTGTACATATAAAGGTTTAATTTGCTCATAATTGAATCTCTCTACTTGTTAGTATCATTGAGACGATAACAATTTTAAACTTCTTACATCCTTGGGTGTTCAGTCACTGCTTTCAACAAAATATCGACCGAACATAAAAAAGAATACTCTATTTTTAAACACCGCTGAACTATACTTTATTCAGTGATTGTGTAAAGTGAACTTCTCCCCTTAAATGACATTTGTATAGAAAAAAACCAATCAGAGAAGAGGCAGTTCATATGTTCCCAGGGATAGTTCACAGCCATTCGCCTTAGTAATTTCAAATGAACAAATACTATATGATATAAAGAAAATGTAAAGCATGAGTGGATGCTTTAATTTGTCTCATGAACTTTTTTTTACTTATTGTGAAGTTCAGGTGCATTTTACGTCCACTCCAAACAAATATAATAACAAACCATAATTGGCAATGTCAACAGACATCCAGTTCCAGCTCCAGATTTTACTAAAGCTCTTTGGAGTCCTGTAGCAAGAACATCAGGTACTCATGTGACACAGCCTGCCAACATTACATCTGATGCAGGAGGCGTGGTTCCACTTTACTCACATTGAATAAAGTATAAACAATTCCACATCCTTCAAAGGCGTAGCCACAAAACAGTTGGTCAGTGGCAGAATAAAAGAACAGTTAGTTCTGTTTAAATATCACCGTTCAAGGCCAAACGAGCAAATATGCGCGGAATGCAGAACGGCGCATGCGTGCTGCCAAGGAACGCGAAGAGTGACGTAACCACCCGAACCCGCCGCGACGTTCGGGTGGACTCGGGAACGCTCGGGAACGTCCGCGGGTACTCGGTTGGTTCCGGAAGTGTTCGTGCGCGGCGGGCGACCAAGCCGGTTCCGTCGTTCCGCCTTGATTATATAGAATGTGAAGAATATGCAATAGTGATCTAGAAAGGGAATGCGCTTTATGTAATGTAATTGACGAAGCTGGTTATTATTTCCAGCCGGAAGATGAGTTACGTGGAAATGGAATCTGTAACGGAAATTTTGTTGTTGGAAATCATACAATTATACAATATTCTTCAGCGTTTGCAGTGTATAAAGCATATAATCGGTTTCGTATTAAAATCGAGGTGCATTCGTTATACAGTAATTTATCGGGTTTAAATTTTCGTATGGAATCCCGCCTTTTATCATCCACTGATCTGAATTTCTTGTTTTGCAATTTTGTTCAAAGGAGGCATAAAATCAAAGGGAATTTTAAATCATAAGTGTATTTCATGAGAAACATGTTGAAGCTTGAGATTTCCCAATCAGTTAATTTAGAACAGCATTTTTAGGTTTTGGAAAGAAAAAAGAAATTATTTTTTTAATTAATGAGATTTATTTTATTTATGTTTTGTTGTCCTTCCAAACCAAAGAAATCCTGTTCCAACTGCTTCTGTTTGTTAAACTCTAAGCTAAACGCCTTTGAGCCACGAGAAAAATGTAAGTTACAAGACGATTGCAGCGAGTAACATTCACGAGTGGCTAAAGGCGTTCATAATAAATTTGTTACATTAACTACCGTGATGATTTATGAATCGCAAAGAAAAATCTTCAAGATACTGTATTATGTTTTTAAAATAGTTTTTGACAAGTAGACGTATTAGGGCCTAGTTTACATCGAATCTGGCGCTAATGACAACGAACCAGCAGTGAGGCAGTGAACGTCATTCTTCCTTATGTCGTTTATTACTGCTCGATCGCTAGTATCCGCTTTAGTGTAAACTAAGCCTTATCAGCTGTTGACTTGAGCTATACTATTTTTATTGTTTATTTTCAATCATCACATTACGTTAAATAATATAATTGAGAGGTCATTTGTCAAGTTCTAGTTACATAATGAAATAAAATCTTGTAAGGTAAAATATACAAAACAACATACTATACATTTTTATGTTTGATCTGAAAAATACTATTGAATAAAATGCCTTCTCCTGAAATCAATTTAAAAAAAAATTGTGGTAGAGAGTCTGTGTTTTTGATAGCAGGAGGTAAATTCTTTGGCCCCATATATTGTGGGGGTAAAGTCTTTGGCCCCATATATTGTGGGGGTAAAATCTTTGGCCCCATATATTGTGGGGGTAAATGAAATACCTGCAGACGGCGCGCGGCGTTTAAATGGTTTGATTAGATTTTTATGTCTAGTGTCATGAGAATGGCACTAGACATAAAAATTTATGCTAATGCTCCATGAATGTGTCCAAGTCACTGTTTACCATAATTGCGAGTTGATAGAAGTAGGAGCTATATACAAGGTGTCCGGGCTAGAGGTATCAAGAAATAACTATCTCGTATGATACTAAAATTTAATTTTTATTTTAAAATAACTATGCCAATATGTCATAATTAATTACAATCAAGATTGTGAGATTAACGTGTAACGGTCGTATTTCAAACACAATGCCTAAAAACTACAAGTTAAGGAAAATGCAGTCTTTCCATTTGGCCAAGCTCAATCATTTCTGGCCATAACAGCAACTTAGCCACAGAACAGCAGATAGACAACAAACAATGTTATGGATTTAGAGCCAACAATGGTGTTGTAAACAGCTGACTTCTCAGTAAATCATTTGGCTGATATTCATATTAGTGGCTAAGTTGTTGTTATGGCTAGTAATGATTGAGTTTGGTCAAATAGAAAAACTGCATTTTCCTTAACTTGTAGTTTTTAGGCATTGTGTTTGAAATACGACCGTTAAACGTTGTTCACACAATCTTGGTTGTATTTATGACATGGTGGCATAGTGATTTAAAAATAAAAATTACATTTTAATATCATACGAGATAGTTATTTCTTGATACCTTTAGCCCGGACAACCTGTATAAAGAAAGGATTTTAAATATAATAAACAACTTTTTACAATGTGAAAATTTAGAAGTTTTGGCTAAAAGCTTGATGGCCCTTTTTTGGAGATAAAATATTTTTTCGCATGACTGGATGATCCCCAGACAATCAAACTAGACAACCAGACAACAACACTTCCCGGTGAACGTCACATTGATTTAATTTAACACCATTTTTGTGCCAATTTCGCATCTAGAAACCCAGAAATAATTTACACATACAGATACAGGAAAACTTAAATGCGTATGTGGACCATATAGAACACAACTAGAGACAGCATCTCGTCTCAGATAAAACGAGTTGTAATGTTATAAGGTGATAGCAAACTCAATACTGGTTTCTTGGAACTGTATTGATTGAAAGTCCTCCTCCCATTGTTGTTTGGGGGGGGGCTGGGGTAGTAGCTGCAACTCCAGGAAATCTTGAAGCTTTGAAAATTTCAGCTCTTAATTTATATCTGCAATCATAATTTTCGGGCTAAAATACATTATGACAAAGCATTCAGTACTTTGTTCACCTATCTTCGTCGTTGAATATGTATTAAAAACTAAATAACAAATTAACGGTTTAGTTCCATAAGGCGGAGCTTGGAGGTTTATTCAACTCAAAAGGTTGATTTTAAAAAATAGCAAAAAATGAAACGTATTGTAGCTGGAATTGACAGTAAAAAATCATTATTTACTGTTTTTCTGGTAGTGGTCCATTTTTATGTTTTTTTACGGAGACATTTTATAAAGGTTTATAAAGGATTCAAACGCCTAAACGTTTTAATTCAGCTCAACATTTTACAATGTAAATGAGTATATGTCTTCAGGTGTATGGTACAATATGGCAAAAATTCAACTACTATTTTACTACTGGTTATTTTAATACTACTCTAGCATATAATTTCAGCATATCTCACCGCACGCTGCGAGACCACTATTCTCTAAAAAATTTCGCTTACAATAATTGTAGATGATTCTTTTTGTTGTTTTTCCGCAAAACTGGTTCACGTCGGTTTTGAAGTGAATTACCTATTTGTAAACTCTTGCGCAGCAGTGTTTGAATTTTTTCCGAACAAGTGACAAGAACATGGCCTAATTTTCACTATCGACCAGTTACCGTATCCGATTAGTTTTCAACATCGACTAGTCTAGTCGTTTACTAGTCGATTAGTTACCGCATTAATCACCGATTGGTCTGGTCGATCGAACTTTTCGATCGAGCAAAATCCAGGAAAAACCCCAATCTCGGGTAAGTTGCCGACTGAAACCCTAGTAGATTAAACCCTGAAACCCTGAAATAGAAACCCCCTGAAACCCTAGTAAGTTGCCGACTAGTAGATTAAAAACGATGAAATATCGACTAGTAAAAATAATCAACAAGAAATATCGACTATTCGAAACCATCGAATAGTCGATTAGACAGACGATGAACTGGGCGATAAGATGAGTCGACAGCCGGACTGCCCGTCGCTCCAGCCACGAGATCCAGGGCCACCGGTGACTTTTATGAGTTCATTAGACTTTACTTAACGGTAGAAGGCAATAAAATCGGAATAACTGAATCCCGCAGCTGATTTCATGATCTGCACATTATATCTTCAATAGTTGTTTGTGTGTTGAGTAAGTAAAGTACATTGTGCTTTACTCTCGAAATACGCACAGCATTTTCCCCTCACCGGCAATAACATTTTATCCTGACCATAAAAATTTATTTTATCAACTTAGTAAGTAATGAAAGTATACATTTTGGTTTTGTTCTGGTAATAGCGCCTGCATTCGAGTAGCTGCAACCATGCATCAGCGATCAGCTGATTGTTGCAACGTTCTTACATACACAGTTCTTAAACGTTCTCGCAGCTGATGGTCGTTAATGTTAATCTTATTTGATTATTCGTGCCAAAAAATCAGCTGTTAACGCCTGCATTCGTTGAGCTGCAAAACATTTACATGTGTGCGTGGAAAATTGAAGGCGCTGTAATTTTTCAATTATTGATTACCATGTTATTCTTATGCGTTTACCTTGTCTCCCGGCGGGAGACAAAGTAATCTCTTTACTCCCGTTGGGAGACAAATTATTATTTTACTCACCCCATTACAAGGAGTAAAAATAAGCGTCTAAACATGGGGTGGGGGAAATTTCAATTTTTGCTGTAAAAATATAATTAATATTATATTAGATTGATTGGTTGGTCAGTTAGTTTATGTACGAAGTTTCAATTCGTATTCATTAAACAAAAAACGAGATTCTCGATATTCTATTGTTGCTTAGTCAAAATTCATCTGATGATTTTCAAACCAGCAGTGCTGAGCAATTTTTGATTTATTTTCTAAACCCTTTCTATTGCTTTCCTTGTGTTCTTTGATTCTAATGTTTAAAGGAATTTTTGTTTTTTATATAATATAAATTTAAAATTGGGGTTAAAAGCCCAGATAATACACTTAATAGTCGAAAACACTCCTTTAAATTTAACTGTTATTCCAGTTTCCTTCTTGCAAGTTTATTGTTATGCTAATTTCTTATACGTCTCTGTAAAAATAACAGTTTTTCAGAATAAAAAAGTTTTTTATTAATAAAAACACCCATTTCTTTGAATTTCATAATGATTGTAATTATTGTCCGACAATTCCCACCTTGGGACACCAAGGCTTAAACAGTCCTGAAAAATCGGGACGTGTGTCAACCCTTACCAGGTAAGGCCTACTCGTACAAAACTGTCGGTTAAAGGATTTAAGGAAACTTCAAATCTTTACTTCTTTAAGTTAACGGCGAAAGTTTAGAATCAATCTCCATCGTTAAAATCGATGCTAAAAATCTATGTTTTTCTATATTTACAATCTCGATTATTTTAATCATGAACGTTTCTATATCGTAATCGAAACATCACTTGTCAGTAGGTCATGACAAACTACAATTTTAACTAACGTGAACCTAACAGTCACACTATGTGAATAGAACTTATTAAGTGATGTTTAATGTTACTGTATCGACAAACATAACCCAACTTTGTTTTTAACTAACATGACGTACAAAAAACGAATTCACATCCTTCGCGACCTTGCATTTGATTCATTGTCAGTCGTTGTCAGCGTCGTTCTTTACTAAAAGTAATCGTGCTATCTGCAATTGAGAATAATTATGGCTCCATGCACATGTAAGTTAGCTTCCAATGACATTTCGGAGTATTCGAACCATGTACCTTTTCTCAGTGATTTTGACGTTTTACTACTACTATGCATCACTATGGTCAATTTTTACTCCTAGATTCATCGCAATTTTTAATATGGAACTAAATCAGTTAGGAAACCAAATTTTTACATTCCTTGAATATACTATAGGGTTTCAGTTTCTTTAATTCTAGTAGGATATTAACAATTACTGAAATCGACGTTTTAAAAATTATAATCTACATTTTTTTTTACAATAAGTTGTACCCTAATAAAGAGTAAAACATGTTTATTACAGAATTCGGTTCAATTAATTCGAATCCAAAAACATCGATTTAAACATAGATTTTAACGGTGGAGACGGATTCCTAAGTTTAGCCTAACACCCCGACAAACCCCGAAATCGAAACAGTTCCAGTGAAACCATGTAGTAACGAGTTATCCAGTTGTTACGTTTGGTTCCACCATAGAGTATAATGTTCCGGTACAGTTGCAGTGATGCAATGTTCCGGTAGTTTGTACTCTATGGTCCGTCGCCTGAAAATCGCGCCAAAGCGCGGAAGATGAAAGTTTAACGGGCAGTTAGTGGATGAATAAATTTGTAAATTCTACATTGGTTAAAATAAGGAACTAGAGTAGGTTATTCAGTTTGCAGACAAGATAGACAATTTGACTAATTTCTTTGTTCATTTCTACTATCAATATATTGGGATTGCAGTTTTGTCTTCTTCAAAGTAAAGTTAGTTTCCAAGTATGGGATTTATGCAGGTAGTAAAATAGTAAAATCAGAACAAGCACAGTAGAAATTAACTTACTTCTATCATAAAAAATATACATATATTTAAGTATATCCACGATTGATAAATTGTAGTACATTAGTTTATCATTTCAGTGAACATTAAATAGAATAGAACAGAATTTTTAGTTTGACAACGAAATTTTAGTGGACTCATTTGTGTCCACTTGGCCTACAATAATTTTTAGAGTACATTCAGTAATTAGTAAAAGTTATTGTTCGATCAGAAACAAATAATTTCAGAAAAGTTTTAATGATAATTGTGGGCCAAGTGTTGTTTCAAATATGTTTTTCTTTTTGAATTGACAAGTAATTTATTTTTATTATCAACATAACTTCTTAGAAGGGGACGTTGACCCCATCAAGTAAAATAATTGGAGGTGGAAGAGCTGCGAAATTACAGCTGTTGTTATAAGGTGTGTAGGAAAATTAAATTTCTCAAAACGGAACAACGAACAACGTGATCTGTGTCAAATAAGCTCTTATAAATTCAATTTTCCTGGAAATAAAACTCGTTAATTTGGTGGAGTAAGGCAACAGAAGCCAAAAGCAGATTCTAGGGAAAAGCAGGGAATTTTTACTTTCTCCCCCCTGTACATAGTATAGTTTTCATAACAATACTTTCCCTGGAGAAAGTATTGTTTTCGTCAAAAATTTTGGATTTGCGTTGTTAGTGGATATATTTCTTTTAGTACTCTCTGAATCCAAAAAAGTGTTTTCGAAGTGGTGTCTGTCTGTCCGTGTGTATGTGTGTGTGTGTTTGGATGTAAACAAAGGTAGAGAAGACACCAGTGGTCCGATTTTCATGAAATTTGGCACATAGGTATAAATTCGCTATATTTCCAGGCGTTTTTTCATTTTTTGAATTTTTAATTTTTAAGGGTATTTATTCTGCAAAACCCATAAAAACTACAAAAATCCAAATTTCTCAAAAAAGGCTCAAACGATTTTGGTAAAAACTTTATGGTTTTTAGTGCTTGAGATGACAAACAAAATGACACCAACCGCATGTCTGTAATTTTCAGGTTCAAAAGTTAGGGGTTTGAGTGTTCAAAAATTCATATTTTTCTAATTTCACAAAATCTGTAACTTCTTAAGAAAATATACATGCAAATAAATTTGGCTTGAAAAAATAAATACTCTAGTTTTGTTAAAATTATTGATCTATGTCAACTGGTTGTGAAGATAATTGATATTTTGATTTGGTGGTAAACGCAGTACGTTGTCCAATCTTATTCTTATGGCAAATTTTAAAAAACCAATATCTCCGTTAAGTTTTAGCCGATATTGATAAAATTTTGAATAAATTTGTGAGAATTAATTGTTAATTTGTTTTATTTCATTATATAAGTTTTCTGGTCTTAAAAGACTTTAAGGGAGTAAGTGTGTTTTAGTTTCCTGATGCCATTTATTTGATTTAGTGGCAGCACTGGTGACAGAAAGTGTTACCAACGTCACATCCGTGTCCGGGTAACAGTAACCGGTGCCGGAAATGCCTGGAGTGTGACTGTCTGTGGCTTACTGACCTACGCCACTCCCCCCTACTGTCCGGTTCCGATTTAGGAAACCAATTGTTGTCAATCCTACAGTTATTTCTTATTTTGGAAGCAAGAATGTTGACCACATTACCTTTCTTTTGAAAGAATGTTTCACTATTTGTTGTGAAAGGTAAACCATTTTCTGTGGTAAAAAATACTAATGGTATAAAACGTAGGTATATTTCATGAAAATAATGGCAGGAAAACATAGTTTTACCATTTTTTGGCAGGATTTTTTTTTAACTGTGTTAGAAAGGGATGATAATCAATATTAGTTTTCAATATAAGTGTATTGAGATTTCATATAAACCATTTAAGGAAATATTTTTACTTCTTACAAAAAATCCCCATTTACTAAAAAATATAAACAAAATAAAGTAATATTTTTGCTCTTTGAAAATTTTGAAAAACATTTTTAATCTAAGATTTTGTGCTTATAAAAATTTAAATATTTAAGAATATACTATAACTTACAATTAATAAAACCTAAAAGCATCCATACAAGAATACAACTAACCTAAGACCTTCTCTCAGCACGAAAAAACCCATTTTTTACAATCCATATTAGTTTATCCAACTATTTATAAAACTAATATTTTATCATTTTCAGTTGTCACCGTAATTTAAAATAAGTTTTGATGGTTAATCAATAGTTAATAACTATTTTCAATCAATTTATTAAATAATAAAAATATTAACGGTTGGTTTACTTTAATTATTAAATATAATTTTTAATTAAATAAATTAACTAAAAAATAAAATAATCAATAAATGAAAAAATAAAAACAATTTAACATTAAATTTTAACATAAGGTAAGAACATTGCAGAGGCAAAAAACTTACGACATTCTTCCCAAGAAAACCTTTTCGTGTAGTTTGTAGATGCCGTTATGAAAACTTAATTTCCCTGTGACCTGAGAAAGCGAAACGTTTCGACTCGTGAGCGAAACGCCGCCACCGCAGCCGCTGCGGGTTAGGAATTTGGGGCCCCAGGGCCGCTTTCGATTCCCATAGTCGGTGCCAGGGGCCCCAACTGGGGGGGGGGAGGATAAGGGACCACCCAAACATTCATAATGTAAAATACTGTATGAGTCAGAGACTTGTATGGGCGTTTAAGTGAAACCAGTACCCGGGGAACCGAGCCTTGCTCGGTGTTACTTCATGTTTACCAGTTCATCAGTTCACAATAAAATATTTCAATGTCATAAGATTGATAAATAGAAACCTTTTTTATTGCTTCATGAACTCTTCATCCCATTCACTGTATTTTTCCTTGATGGCTGTAGATTGCAAACAGCTGTCATGATTACTTTATTTTTTTTTTACAGTTGCCTTGTTTATTTCGTTGATATCATGGCAACTTCAAGGCCAATATGAACATTTTACAACTTTAAAATTAATTTTATTACGTTAAAAGATTTTCTCCGGCCAAGTAATCTGCATAAAACATGTTTTTTGAAGGAAATCCTCGGAGCCGTTTTTGAGATAATTGTGCAAACATGCAAGCAAGCACGCACGCAAGATAACATTGCTCGTATAAGAGTATAGGAATACCTGGTGGACCGAGCCTTGCTCGGTATTATTTCATGTTTACCAGTTTATCCAATGACTATAAAATATTTCAATATCATGAAACTGATAGATAGAAACCCTTTTTATTGCTTCGTGAACTCTTCATTCAACTTGATGTATTTTTTCTTGTTGGCTGTAGATTCCAAGCAGCTGTCATGATTACTTTATTGTTTACAGTTGCCTTGTTTGTTTCGTTGCTATCATGGCAGCTCATAAGGCCAGTGTTAAAACTTTACAACTTTAAAATTCGTTTTATTACGTTATTAGATTTTCTCCGGCCAAGTAATCTGCATAGAACATGTTTTGGAGTAATAAATTACTTATTTCCAGATTTTGATGGAAATCCTCGGATCCGTTTTTGAGGTAATCGTGCAAAACACGCATGCACGTGCGCAAGATAACATTGCTTATACAAGAGAATAGGATGTGAAGGCTAAGCTTTTTTCTCGTAAAATAAATCTTAATTGAAAGGAATGTAGTCTAAAAAGTTTTTCAAGTGCGCATCAAATCAGGCAATATTATTAGAGAGACCGTAACCGGTTTCAAATTCGCCACTTCCTCACTCTCTCTTCCTGGGTAGTACAAATTATGATAGCGCTTAAAACGGCGATTTGTGTTTTGCGTAGTGTGTTTTAGACTATTACTAAACATTAAAGTTTTTGTTTTGTCCCCTTTAATTCACTTTCTCTGTAAGAGAATGTTTTCCTGTTTTTATGCGATGTTTTCATTCGCGTCCATTAGAGTGGAGACAGTAAGCGTTTTTGAAGGTGTTGTAAAGTGTACTTTTAGTTTTGTACATTCATAAATGTGTAATTATTTTAAAACATATATAAGTTAATCCATTCTCTCTACTGTACGGTAGCAACTGTCCTCTAAAACATACACAATATGTGACATTTTCTATGATCAGATTGAAGCCAAAACTCAACTTAAAAAGCAAGCAGTAACATTAAAAAATTGGAAAAAGTTAGTATGTAGGCCCTTAGTTGCCATTGGCTATTGGGCTATTTAACACTCTTGTCTAAGAAACATGTCGGCATAACCTCATAAGACTACAAGGTCGCGCCACAATCATCCTACACTCATCTGTCATTCATACTTGTCTCAAAATACCTACCTGGGTAGGTCGTCATTTCAAGTAATGTATATGAATTAAATCTCTGCGTTTATTGTTTGATTCTACAAAATAAACTGTTTATGCATTACATAATTCAATCGACTTTATCAATAACTTATATAGCTTATTGCAGTTAGTTTCTTATAGTAATTGTAATTTTTACTGTGTGTACATTAGTTTACCTATAAATGGTTTAGGCAGGCAGCATTGGTCATTCTAAATTTTTACCATATTTCACTTACAAGTTTTTCAACTTTTTCGTTTTATGAAAGAACAAGAATTATCAGAAAGTGGGTAAAGTTTTTAATTTTGCCAGAAATATAGAAGTTTTTTAAATATAATATATTCGCATACCTAATTTAATCGATTTCGTACAATTCTGAAACGTTAACTTACACTTAAATCTATTGTGGCTACGCACCTCAAATCAATTCGTTGAAACTATTGATACTGACACATTAACAAGATTAAATTCCATACACGCCTGAAAATGTATTAAAAATATATATACGCAAAGAGCGCTCGTGGATAATTCTATTTGTAACTTTCAAGGGGATGGAATGAAAAAGTTGAGTGTTGGAAGCTCATCTTTTGTAATAAATTCAATCAACCCTCATGCGAATGGGTTGCGCATTTTTCACCCTTCCTCAGGCAATTCAACTAATAAAACTGCATTCGCAAAAAAACTCTTAAATTGTTATAGCCATTAAAATGTTTGGAGGATGGTTGATGGGTAATTTGGTTGATTGGTCATTTAGTAATTTTTAAAGACAAACAACTGTAAGTATTGTGGTGTATACCAAATTTTTCCTCACTGTTTTCGCTTATCCTGGAACAGGATGACCATCAGTGTTTCGGCCTATATTAGGCCATATTAATATATATAATCAGGTACTGCAGGCACATAGAAGAAAATAGATGGAAATTTTCCGATAACGACTAGATGTATCATTTTAACCTCACGCAGTACCTGAATTTTTATAATTAGCCTGGGCCAGTAAAGGCTAGAACCCGAGTTATCTTGTTCGAGCAAAAACTGTGACAGAAAATTCGGTATGTAAAATTTATTATTTAAAACATCCGGGTCCAAGGCCATATTGACTTTTAAGTTTGAAGTATCCAATTGACACAAAACATGTTATATTTGGAATCACGAAATTATAGGTGGGGGCAAAACCATAATTCCCCCAAATCATCTGCTAAAACTCAACTGAAAAGAGTTAATTTGTTGTTTTTAAACTGTCAAAACTTTGTGCTTATTACGTGCGTTGAATGTAGGCCTAATTATAAAATATGATTGTTAATTCTAATACATGTGAAATGAGTTGTTAATAGTATTCTAGGTTTTCACCAAATTATTTTCATTTTTTATTTATAATTTCTGTTTTACCTCAGTATATACACAACAACGTGTAAACTTGTGTTTATTTACACATCTGATCATGGTCGATCTACTATTCAAACAAGTAATTTCACTAGCAACGCACTCACTCGCCCGCGGAATTCAGTGCTCTCCATTACAGTATTATTTGATGTAAATAGTCTTGCACAATGAGAATTATTGGTATTTGCAATTCAAAACTACAGTATCCTCGTCCGTTTATAATTAGATTTTGAGGTTTGAGAATAAGTATTTTTAATAAAGGGTATTTATGAGTATAGAAACATAAAAGTATAAAAATAAATCAATAAAATCTCATCGTTCAGTCTACATATACATTTAGGCCTAATGATAATGTATTGTATGGATTACTATGCAATAGTAATCCATACAATACAATGCTCCTGTTTGCCGGCAGGATTCAAAATAGTTATTCCCGCCAACTGTTACTCAGGATTTTTAAATTTTTTTTTAATTCAGCGTTTGGTTAAGAATTGTTTTCCTTTCATAATAAAAATATAGCAACTTCACGATTCGTGACTCCAACCTCAAACTATTCATCAACAATTTTTGTTTGTTTTTTATTTATTCCCAATTTTTGGTCTTATTTTTAATATACTTAAAGCAACCCAGCGGACGCACAGGCAGTACCTGCCTATGTCTGCTGATTCCCTGCTATGGTCGTTCACTTTCATTAAGGCTACAAGAATTATGTATTTTTAGTTCTATTTTATCATTTATAAACGATTTATGTTTACTAGCATTTTTGTTAATTTATGTATAGTAGCTTAAGTTTGTATGGGGATAAACTTTTCATTCTTTCATTCATTCATTCATTCATTCACTGTAATCTCAACCACAGCTGTGTCCATTTGTTGGAGGAAATAATGGTTTTAACGTTTCTCCGAGTGCTTCGAAATTCATTATAAAGAATTTGCTTGGATTGACTTTTTCCAGATTTTATCAAAACCATGCCACGTTTATCTCTACTATTTATTATGGCCGTTATGATTGAATCAAGACAAATAATTTGTGAACTCACGTTTATAAAAAAAATCTGAACAGTTAATAATGCAAAAATGTGATTGAAACTGTACTAAACCCTGTACAATGATTTCAGTGCAGGTAGAATCAAATGTTATGACGCAGTCCGTCAATAAGACTGAGTTAGTTTTAAAATTGGGCTTATGGACGGCCTCATCATTGGGCCACATCATGAGTCGGCCACATTAGAGGGGGCTCCAGTCACGAAAAACATCGCGTTTCTACCTGCTCCTCCCATAAGGCTAATGTTTACTTTCAAATTCAATACAGCCTCAACCGCTCAATCAAAATCGTTAATTTTTAGCTCATTTGAAAGAACCAAAAATTATCTAGCGATTTCAGTGAGCAGAATTTCGATATCACTTTTAGAATAATCGATAAAAATTATAAAAAAATCTAATTTTTGCGATTATTAAATAGCAAACCATAAACGATATCAAAATTATCCTCATTGGAATCGCTAGATAGTTTTGTATTCTTTCAAATGAGCTATAAATCAACGATTTTGGTTGAGCGGCTGACGCTGTAACGAATTTGAAAGTTAGTATTGGTCTTATGCATCGCCTACATAGTATAAATTAAATATAATCCTATACTCTTATATGAGCAATGTTGTCGTCCGTTCTTGTTATGCTTGCTTGCTTGCACAACGATCTCAAAAACGGCTCCGAGGATTTCCTTCAAAGTCTGGAAATAAGTAATTTATGACTCAAAAACGTCTTTTATACAGATTACTTGGCCGGAGAAAATCTATTAACGTAATAAATCGAATTTTAAAGTTGTAAAATTTTAACATTGGCCTTATGAATTGCCGTGAAGGCAACGAAAATAATCAAGGAAAGTGCATGTAAACAAATGAAGTAATCATAACAGCTCTTTGGAATCTACAGCCATCAAGGGAAAATACAGCGAGTGGAATGAAGAGTCCTTGGAGCAATAACAAAGGTTTCTATTTATCAATTTTATGAAATTGAAATATTTTATAGTAACTGGATGAACTCGTAAACATGAAATAACACCGAGCAAGGCTCGGTCCACCAGGTACTTAAATATAATTTCTACTATGTGGTCGCTGGTCTTATGGGAGAAGCAGGTAGTCGCGCGGGACTGGAGCTCCATCTTAATAAAGCCGAAGGAAGGTGTAAATTAACGAATGTGCCGCGGCTAGGGTGACCAGAAGTCCCGTAAAAACGGAAAAGTCCCGTTTTTTCACGTTGCGTTTCGTTGTCCCAAAAAACTTTGTCGGGACTTCAAAATGTCCCGTTTTTCAAAAGGAGGCTATATTCTTTTTTCTTCTCTGTGATATAGCCCCAACGTTATCTTAATATTTAAGGCATCTGCCGTTACTTACGGTTTATAAAAGGATATTATAAACTTTTACCAAATACCAAACAAGATTTTAGTTTTACGCCACCTACTATAATCGGTTGGCTGTACTGCTGCGATTTTTTGATCTTACTGTTTTATATATATTACCGTCTACATAATTTGTTGTTAGAAAATAATAAAATGTTTAAAAAAATTTAAAAAAATGTTAAAAATAATAAAATGTTTTCTTTTATAATAAAATGTTAAGATCTTAAAACTGTGACTTGATTATTTTTAATCCTCAGTATGTGGCGATTCAAAAAATTGCCTTTCATGTTTGTATGCCATTTATTGTATTCTTAAAGAAAAGCTGTAACAATCGTGCGATGCAATAAGTTAAATAAATGGAAAATAAAATTGATAGTCGAAAAGCTTCAAAAACAGTTTGATACTTAATTTCTTCCATTACAAAAATTTGTAAATTACAGAGACCCACGTATTATTAAACACTTGGTGTGTAGTGTGTTTTATTGGGAATTGGGGGGTGAGTTTTGTTTAAGTGTCCCGTTTTTATTTGGAAATAATCTGGACATCCTAGCCGCGGCGGACGCGCCTGCGTTATGAATGGGTTGAATAGTCATGACGGAACCATTCACCACTCTGGGAGTGTCTCTGGATGTCTCCCTGTGGGCCAAGAGCTTTCATCTTTCTCACTTCCATTGTTCGCGCTCTTACGCTCTCTCTCCGAATTGACAAACGTCTTTGTGTGAACCTACGTTTTACATGTGTGGAAAATCGCGTTTTATGACGTTTACCGCTTGTCTTAGAGGTTCTCTATATTTTCCTGCAAGACCACTAGACCAGAGGCGAATTTTGGATAAAGGCACCGACAGATTCATGCTAATTGGTAAAATTGTTCATTGGCTAAATTGGTCACTTGGTTCTATAGATTTTTGGTTTCGTTAAGATTCATAAAGTCGCATTTAGTGCACTTAAAAATAATTTCGCGAATAAACAATCGTGGAATCGTATTTTCAGTTCAATTCCTAACTCCAGCTGCTTTATGATAAACAGTCTTTATAGAACTAGAAAAATACCCCCGTTGCAGCAGACATGCATACTCAGCGAATTTCAAGTGCAAAACAACATATTTCGATCCAACATAGCGAGATTTGACATGTTTTTGTAAGCTCCATAAGAATAACATGGGGAATGAGTATGGAGGTTTGCTGCTACAGGTATATTAAAACTGGGTGGTTTTAATTCACTATTTAGTAGATCTGAACTAGAAGAAGCCATTTACCAAGTTTTATCAAGATATGTTGAGAAATAAGCGAGATATAGAATTTTACTTATTTCCCATAAGGTTAACATTAGGACAACGTACTGCGTTTACCACTTTCAATATCTCGGCAACCAATAGACATAGAGCCATGATTCAAAGTACTAAATTGTTTGTTTTTTTGGGCTGAATTCAATGGTGCCAATAAAAATTTGAAAAATTTTATTTTTCTATGTAAAAATCTCAAAAAAACCATTTTTGGGGGGGTTTACCCTTCTTTACCCCCCCTTCCGGTGGTCCGATCGGGCTGGTTTACGAACTCGTCCGAATGATTACTACTTTACACGTCTATGCCAAATTTCATTCCGATTGGACCATTTTTGCGCAAGTTATCGTGCTTAAAGACACACACACACACACACACACACATATATATATATATATATATATATATATATATATATATATATATATATATATATATTTATGAAAGTGAACGAATGGTGTTTTTGGCATCTGAAGACCTCAAAAAGAAAAGTTATGATGGTTTTAGGCTTAGGTCTTACCATGAGACCTACGGTAACAGCTTCTTCCCTATAGGGGAAATTCGCTAAAATGCAACACTCGTGATTCTAATACTAATTAATAAATAAAGTAATTCTCATAGTATGCCTAATAAAAGAATAAAAAAATTCAACAATACTGTACGTGTTAGAACATAAAATTTCGTAAACTTTTCTGAAGCATTAGGTAGAGTAGGATTCACCTAAGTTGGCCAAAACGAAAGTAAACAAACTATTATCTTCTTACGAACTTAACCATAAAATCCAGCTGTGCTGAAAACATTGTCAACGAACATCTGTTTAGTATAGCACTTGCAATAAAGGGAAAGTCCTGAAGCAATTTACAACTTGAAGTTCACTTGGGCGGCTTAAAATATTACTGAGGGGCTTTTCCAAATAAATTATGTATTAACAGGGAGATGATGTGTCATGGATGCGGCATGGTTAATAGTCTAAGATTTTGTAATGAAATAATATTTACAAAGAAATATAGGCGAGTTTTTGAATAGCCAGTATTACTTGCTGTAAGTCAGTATCTGAAAAGAGAGATTGTTGCGGTCAAAACTTATTAAAATTGGCCCAGGAAAAATAAACAAGCAGTTAAACAAACTAAAATATTTGTAAATCAAGAAATAGAATTAAATTAAACTTTGGCAGCTATGTAAAAAGGTTTTGATTGGAAATAAAAACTTCTAAAAATAGGCGATATTGTAAACATTCTATAACCTATAACAACTTGTAAACAAACGCAACGTGGCGATTTGACAGTTCTGAGAAAATGTAAATAGACACTATGTGTAACCAACAATGTTTTAAATGTGACTTGTATAAAAATTTTTGACGAGATGATTAGTACATGCTTTGGCCAACTTACGTGAATCCTACTCTACGTGAGAAGAGTTGAATTCGTCGTGACACGAAAATTCAAGTTAACTATCCGACGTTGTACAGCTCCCAACAATATCGATGAATATCGATGAATCACAATCGATGTATCGAAGTTCGATTCCGACTAATCGGTAATTGCCGTTGCACTTCCGCCCCAATCAGCGCTGGGAGGCGATTGTCGATTTCCTGTTAACACCGATTATCTCCCGATCGTTGTAGAACAAAGGGACTTTCGCTTCGCCAGTAGAGGAGCGAAGGAAAGTCAATGTATTACAGCGGTTTCCCGTTCAATGTATCGATTTCGGCGTACTTTCGATTTTTCGCTTTGACCGAGAGGAAACACTTCGTTTTGTTGCGGGAAAGGTAATTCGATGTTTTTACTGTACCGATTTAAATGAGCGCGTCCACCATTGCAAGAGTGTCAGCAAGGCTGTGCATTGCCTAATTTTAATGTTTTTAATTTATAATGCACGTAAAATTATTTTAATATGAGGAATCGTAAATTTTTGAAGACCTATATCACGTACAAAAACGGTAATTCAAGCCATTTGGATTGTTTATATAGTATAGATATTTTAATTTATAAATTGAATGTTTGAGCGTTGAACATTTTAATGTTTGAGCTTATGGCTTGTAAGGTCTTCAGTCTCTAATGTCTTGTTCTTTTTCTAAAAACTGAGTGGCTTGTCGAAGTCTAGGATTCTATTTGATCCTTTAAAATGTTTTTGTTAGTTGTTATTAAAAATAAACTGTATTATTGTCCTAAATTTTCTACCAGCTTTCAATATTATGTACAACTAAAATGTTTTTGTTAGTTGTTATTAAAAATAAACTGTATTATTGCCTTCATTTTCTCTACCAGCTTTCAATATGATATACAAACATACTTAAGTCTTGCAATCATATTCAAGGACTAAACTCCATAAAACAAAGCCTTGATTAAAAAAAG
This sequence comes from Flexamia atlantica, assembly GCA_035578135.1. Lineage (NCBI taxonomy): Eukaryota > Metazoa > Arthropoda > Insecta > Hemiptera > Cicadellidae > Flexamia > Flexamia atlantica. The sequence goes on along the minus strand of JAQJVK010000013.1, from coordinate 20,683,186 downwards.
GGTCATACTCATAATCACATTAAAAAATCTCATTTGGAAAAAATATATTCCTTTTTTTAAGAGTTTGATTTGCTTTTCACAATATGCTACACATTGAAGGCTATCAAATCTTCTACTGAAACAAATTGTTGATGCTTCATGCGTAAACGACTAATAAATATTTAACTACTTTGTACCGACGATTTAGAATGTAGCTTAGTTGTTAGTACTCTGTCATCAAAAACATCTCTGCCGGATGTAATTATTGTTATCAAAAGTTATCAGGAGTGGACACGCGCTCTGGTCACCAGCTTTTGTTTATCACAATCAGCTGTTACTTAAAATTTCTATTTCCATGTAGATTTTCGTTGCAGCTTCGCTATTTAACTTTGAAGGTTATTCTTCCCAAAGATTTACATTGACTCCACCTTTGAAGGGTTAGCGGTGTATCCCTTAGAAAACCCCCAAAGGGGGTTCTGAGGGTTTCTGCGGCATACCTACTATCCCCTCAAATTTAACCAATAATTCTTAAAGATCGGTTAGGTATAGTCACTGAGAAGTCAGACTGTTAATTGCGTATTTAGTACATAGGGTAAATGTATCCATTTTCTTTATATTTACACCCCAGGGAAGTTTGATAAACGAACTAAAATTTCCAATCCAATTTGCTTACGCAGAGACCTTACATTCAAGAATGATGTTGATTGGTGTCATTGTTATACGGTCCAGGTACCGTATTGCATCTTGTTATACGGTATCTCAAAAGTTCCTTGGTAAATTAATTATCCTATTTTAGTAATATCATAAATGGGAAGGTATGGATGTTTGAACGTAATTTTGAAGTTCCATCGTATTAAAACTGCTGGACCTATTGAGCTGAATGTCGTCAGGAATATAGCCCATATACCATAGGTGGACAGTGGCCTATTTTTATTTTGAATCTCTCACAGGGCCTCACCTAACTCGGCTTCATCCATAGTCGCCATTTTATTTTTATACAAAGATATAGTTTATTTAAAAGCTAATGACATGATTATTTGAACGTGGGATCATTGTCAATACATCTGTAGAGGATAATCAATGGTGGGATTAGTGGTACGTACCTAAATAGTCAAATGTATGGCAACATCTGCCGAGTTCAGACGTTGTATCTATAGTTATATATACTGTAGCTACAAGAAGATAAATGACTGATCCTAAATATTTCCCTGTTGTTGCAGGATTTGAACCCGCGACCCGGAGATGTCGACGGACGCTCCGCCCCTGCTGCTCAGCGAGCTGGAGAAGGTACGTGGCTGGAATTTGTCACGACGTTGATCTCGGTTGGTTCCGCGTTTCACGCCTGGGGAAGGCGAGTCACTTAAAACTCGTTGTCGGGTATTCGTTACATCGAAATCATTTAACGATGTAGATTACGATGAAGAAACAGAATATCGAAGTGTATTTTTAGCGAATTTCCTTAGAAATAAGCTATTACCGTCGTTTTAACAGAACAGAATGGACAAAAAATATCCGTTCAGGGTAAGCAATCATATTAATATTTATATTAATTGACAGCTTTTTATATGTACTTTCTGGATATGAAGTGAGTTTATTGTGAAAACGAATTTTTACCTGCAAAAATCACGATTTGTTTCAAAATTTAACATGGGCTTATATGGGAAATAGAATTTTCATTTTTTGAGTTTTGTCAGCACGATAACTCTCGTAAATATCCTCCGATCGTAACAAAATTTGGTACAGACATATGTTAAACTAGATCCTCTTGGACGAGTTCGTAAACCAGCCACATCGACATATTCAAAGTGGGGTAAAGGCCCCATTTTACCCCCCAAAAATGGGTTTTTTGAGTTTTTCAAATGGAAAAATTATATTTATCCAATTATTGTTTTTGCACCATTGGATTTAGCTCGAAAAAACAAACAATTTGGTATCATTAATAATTTCTTTAAGTCCATTGGTCTCCGAGATTTTGCCGTTTCGCTTTTTTTTCTCTGTGTTTTTAGTATCAAGGCAGCAGAATGTTGGCTTACCCAATTTCCTATTTACTCTCTACTGAGGTTTTCAGGGAATCGCCCAGAGTAATTTCTCAGTTTATCAATGTATTTAATAGAATTTAGGTTTTTAAACAATTTAATGTTAATATAATTTAAAAAATAAACATTCTTGCCTACTTCATTGTATGAAATCTTTGTGTGTTTTCATCTAAGTCATTTACAAATATTTTTTTTACTAAGTCTTTGAAAAACAAGCTATAATATATTATTTTAATATATAAATATATCACTTGTTTATTTTTCTTTTTTTCGTAATAATGAATTAATTACTGGATATTTTGTAACTGGAAATTCGCTGGACGGGGGTATTGATATATCGAAACCAAATATAGTTCTGCATTTCTTGATGTGTATACAGAACAAAATCGACGTTTTTGTCATATAAATATTTTATCTATAGATGAGTAATGTGGTTATAGTTAATCTTAATCTACATGGATCTTAATCTAGTTATCTTAGTTAATCTTAAAATCAATATGTTGTAATGTGATGGTTGGGTGGTTTGTCCTTTGTAAAGGGGAAGTATTTGAGCATGTTGTGTGAGTAGACTGGAATTGTTATTAAACAGACTCTTGTTATGCTGACTGACTGGCAGCTCAGGCTTTAAGTAGGTCAGGTAACAAGAGGAAGGGGTCATTTGCTTAGGAGGGGTTTTTGGGTGTGTGTTGGAGGACCGAGGGGCCTCAGGGCTCGTGGCCCGTCAGGCCAGGGCCCACGTAAGTAATCTTAGTGTTTTTCCAAATTTAAAAGATAGGTCTTTTTAAATCATACAAGTTCCAGGCTGCTCACCCTTTGTTTTCTTTAATTCATTTCAAACATTTGATATGACAATAAAAGTAATGAGTAATGTTAGTTTGGTTTTGAGTTTTAATTGTACTAGAATCTTAGTTTTTATAGAATATTTCAATTGTTTGAGCACTTTGTCGTTAGCCTGTGAATAAACGTATTTTCATTGTCAAGCATGTCTCTTTATTTAATAGAGCTACGTTCCCAATGTGGTCGTGTACGGGACTCCTTAGTTAACAGCCAACAGAGGGGTTTCGTACACGTCACATATGGGAATTTTTCCAAATTTAAAAGATAGGTCTTTTTAAATCATACAAGTTCATACGTGTACGAAACCCCTCTGTTGGCTGTTAACTAAGGAGTCCCGTACACGACCACATTGGGAACGTAGCTCTATTAAATAAAGAGACATGCTTGACAATGAAAATACGTTTATTCACAGGCTAACGACAAAGTGCTCAAACAATTGAAATATTCTATAAAAACTAAGATTCTAGTACAATTAAAACTCAAAACCAAACTAACATTACTCATTACTTTTATTGTCATATCAAATGTTTGAAATGAATTAAAGAAAACAAAGGGTGAGCAGCCTGGAACTTGTATGATTTAAAAAGACCTATCTTTTTAAATTTGGAAAAACACTAAGATTACTTACGTGGGCCCTGGCCTGACGGGCCACGAGCCCTGAGGCCCCTCGGTCCTCCAACACACACCCAAAAACCCCTCCTAAGCAAATGACCCCTTCCTCTTGTTACCTGACCTACTTAAAGCCAGAGCTGCCAGTCAGTCAGCATAACAAGAGTCTGTTTAATAACAATTCCAGTCTACTCACACAACATGCTCAAATACTTCCCCTTTACAAAGGACAAACCACCCAACCATCACAGTAATATGGCATTATAAGGAGGATATGATAAGTAAATATGGCTTTGCCTATGTGGGAAGGTTATCCAAAGTTGTACTTTTTTCAATATTTTCAATTATGTATCAGGTTTTTTGGAAATAAATTTCATTTCATTTAATTTCATATGAAAGAATAATGAGCAGGGCCGTGTTTTGGGGCCCAGAGGCACCAACTGGAAAAACTTGGTAGTCTGATGTCTGTAGTGAAATTAGGAATGTAAGTACTAAATCCCTATGCCTCCAGGTTTTTTTAAATTTATGAACCTATAAAACCCATAAAAAATTACACGAATCCGATTTCTCTAAAACGGCCTTAACGATTTTTATAAAAATTTAATATTTTTTAATGCTTGTAATATGCTAAAAAATTCAATTCCTCTGATTAATTGGAAATTATAATCTCTGTTATAAGTTTCCTTGCTACCATTAAATTTCTAACTAATCCAATTACACGATAAAATCCGTACACAAAGTAAAATGTAAAATGTAAAACACCGACTTTCAAACAATAGACTTTCAACAAAAGAGATGAATTCTATCCCCAGACGAATAAATTAACTAATTTTACCTTAATAATTACGAGTATCACTGTAACTAATTATCAAATAAGCACTAAACACCGATGGGCCACAATAATCAACACGAATGAACGTCAAAATGAGTTCCTGGAAATCATTTATTTGTTTATCCATTGCCATTATTATCTCGTTGCGACTGCTGCATTTCCTGGAACTCGGTTGTTGGGCGAGAGGCAATCAACACTGTGTTCATTACGCAGTTCCTGGAACTGAAGAGCAATTCCATTTTCAGCAAATTCCTATCTTTAATATCAGCTTTGTTACACAATGACACGGCTGGTGTTTAGATGACAGAATATTATAATTATTAGATAACACTTTTAATTCATATAACTTCTAATAATACGAGGGTTTTTATAATCCGAATCAATAGACTCCCTCTAATCCGGACCCCTCGAGACCAGCCTGTCCGGATAACGGTGTTTTCCGGTTAAACCGAAGTTTCCTAAAATAATCAGTCATTAAATCCAAACATTAGTAAAATAATATTTTACGATAATATGTCTGTTACAGTACACCTCGGATTATCCGGACCGGGCAATCTGAGAAATTAAAAAATTAAAATCACGGCAAAATCACGATTTTAGCGAGTTTATGGGAGAAATGTGCCTTCCAATAGTAAAATGCAAATTTAATACATTACTGTAAGCATTTTAAATCACAATAATTGAAGGAATCACATTGCCTAAACAGTACATGACGGCATTTACGAGAACGTAGTTTTTTTTGGATTGCTACTTGGGGCACTAGCATCAATCAACAAAGGCGAAGCCTACGGCAATGTTGCGTGTTAGGTCATTGCTGTAATTTGATGTGTTAGGTTATTTATTAAGAAGAGTTACTGTAATACGTTTTGAGTTACTTTAAGTTTCGTCATGATTATTTCACGTTTGAGTAATTTTTAGTGATGATTATTTAATCTCAATAAATGAAATATTTTAATCTGGCGTTTTATTCCAAACCTAAACCGTAAGTACGGTAAAAGTTAACATTATATTCGTATGATTGGTAATAAAGTTCAGTTCTAAAATTTGTTTCAAAATTAAACCCCCGTAAAATTTGATAGGCTAATATGCTGTACAATCTTGATACGCCGTTTGCAACATCAATTTAGCAGGGGCTAAGGTATGCGATCGCTATTTAAGCAATATTGTAATTACCTCGGATTATCCGGATATTTGTTATCCGGATTGGTGTCCCGCCACATTAATCCGGATAATCCGAGGTGTACTGAATATATTTCCCTCGGGAATCGTCGATATCGTCCCTCGATCACTCAAAAACTACCTCATTTACAAAAATCGAACAGAGCGTACCATTTAGACACGTCATAACTGATCTAAAATATTTTTCCTCAAGTATCGTCGACACATTACCGTCCATTTACTGCCGATCATGTCCGGTTAAACCGATGTTTTTGGTCAAAATTTTCCGGTCAAAAAGGCGTTTCTTCCACCGAGAGTAGTCCGGTTATAAAGTGTCCGGATTAGAGGGAGTCTACTGTAAGACTGATGTTGATTTTAGCATTGGGCTTATGGACGGCCTGGACCTCATCATTAGCCGCGGACTGTATGTTAATCTTAAACCTTCCGATGTGAAGACGTGTAACTGTCGGTTAGGTGGAAGCATTGAATATATAGAGCTCCACATGTTCAATGTTAGAGGTTTACACTATAAATAGAAGTATAAAGGATAGGTAGGTCTTCATTTCAAATAAAAGTATTAAGGTATTAAGTATTAAAGTTGCAGTTGTTACAAGAAAATAATGGTTTTTATAATTTTTAGACCCATATAACATTTCGCTATAATTTATATTTTCCTCTAGGTCAGGTGACTCTTAAACACACTCTTTGCAGATAATCAGTAATTTTAAGTTTTATATCAAAGCCCAGAAAGACAACGTATTTTTAACAGTCTTAACGGGATTCGAGGAAAACATTTAGAAAAATCTTTATTATGAAATGAGTTTTTAAGCTTCTCTCTTAACATAAGTCCAACTTCTCTGAAAAAGCACTCACTGAAATACGATTTCTATTTAAATCGACCCGTGCCAGTCTGACCTGCCTTATAGCGGTGGAAACATCGACTACTCGACCAGAGACTAGTCGATAGTTTCGATTCAACTAGTCGATTAACCATCGCATCAAACATAAACTATAGACTAGTCATATAAACTAGTCGGAAAAGCAAACACTTGACTCGTCTCGACTCGACTTCAAAAATCACTTCTCGTACACCCATATAACAGGACTTATACCAGGAGAGTTTTGAAGAAACGTTAAATATGGTCCAGGCGTCAAGACGTACCGAAAACTAATATAATCTATATCCTTTGAAGCTGTCATCCCCATTTCCAGTCACTCCATTACCATTTTCTCTCTCGGCGCCCTAATTTGGGTCTTTATCATCCCCTCCGCCTTCACCATTATCTCAATTCATCTTATTATTTTCACCTTTGAACAGCACTTGGGGCAGAACCCCAATTATGCTTTGAGCGACCGCCCACAGGCATGGAGCGACTTGCATTCTGGGAAACCAGCGTGTGGCTCGAGGCGAGCTTTGTAACTCAATGACTCAAGGCAACTTGTTAAAGTTTCATATACACCTGTGTTGATGAGTTCGCTAAAATTAACCTGTCATGGTCCCATATCTTGTCTACATTACATTTGTTTCTTCCCTCATAATTAAGCTTTAAACTATCGCTATCTGAAACGAAATTAAATCAGTTTGCTAGAAATAGTAAATTTTGCTTCTGCACTGCAGCATCTACATAGTATAATTTATATTAAAATGGGATTTTTTTTTTTACAGGGTGTTCAAAAAATGTGGGGCAATAATTTATGTAGTGATTCCTTGGGTTAAAATAAGCAAAAAAGTTTATAGAGACATATGTCCTATCTCGCTTAGTTTAGCGCCTATCTGTCTGTATGTGTTTTTTTACAAAATAATTCATAACTCCTTAACGGTTTGAGTTACAGTGTTGAGAATCTGCACAATTGTTAAACTAATTAGTCGATATCTTTGTACAAAATATTAATAAAAAGTCTTTAACCGTTTCAAAATGGCGGCTATTTTAAATATTTGGTTTTCATGAAATATGCCGCCAAATATTTAAAAATAGCCGCCACTTTGAAACGGTTAAAGATTTTTTATTATTATTTTGTACAAAGATATCGACTAATAAGATAAACATTTTTGCACATTTTCAACCCTGTAACTCAAACCGTTAAGGAGTTATGAATTATTTAGTAAAAAACACATTCAGACAGATAGACGCTAAACTAAGCGAGATATGACATATGTCTATATAAACTTTTTTGCTTATTTTGATCCAAGGAATCACTACGTAAATTATTGCCCCACATTTATGGAACACCCTATATTTATCCGGAAGGTTGACTTTTAAACTGTTGTCACCCACGCACCACATGAAATAGTTGTTAGGGGTTTTAAGAACGGGAATTCTCCTACATATTGCACAGATGCAGATGTGTACCAACTTGTTGTGGTATTTGTAGTGTAAACTATGTACAACTTAACGTCAGGTAAATTGGTTCCATAGATTAAGAGCGATAGAGATGCAAACAGACAAATAGACGGATATACAAACTTACCCACAAACTTACAGATAGGACTGGATCGTACAAAGTTAACAAAATATGTAGCGATGTAAAAAAATGTTGGAGGAATAACTCTCTAAAGGCATGTAAGGGTCTTAAAGATGTAAGGGATAAACCAAACCATCGACTAAACATTTTTTTAATTACCTAAAACAAAAGTAAACTTAATGATAAACAAATTTTGGCGTAAAAATGTTGAAGGAATCACTCTCTAATAAAGGGATGGTTTGAAAGTCGTAATAGATAACACCATTATCTCAATTCACCTTATTATTTTCACCTTTGAAGAGCAACTAAGGGCAGAACCAATTACACTTTGAACAGACGCCCTCAGGCATGGAGCGAAATGCATTCTGGAAACCCAGCAGATGGCGAGGCGGCCTTTGTAGCTTGATGGCTAAAGGCAACTTGTTGAAGTTTCATATACACCTGTGTTGATGAGTTTGCCAAAATTAGCTTTTCGTGGTACCATACCTACATTATTGTTGTGGTAGTCGACTCTCCCGAGACGACTATTGGTTTTATTCGCTCGCTGGTCATCTAGTCGTCTAGTCGATTATTTTGACTATTCGATAATTATGAGCAGTCGATATTTAATTGTTTGAATCGAACAGTCGACAATAAACCAAATTGATACATGATTTTTCTATGGATTTTAGCGTATTTCCCCTTTAGGGAAGAAGCTGTACTCATGGTAAGACCTAAGCCCTGGACCATGATAACTTTTAATTTTTGGTCCCCCAGAAGCAAAAAACACCATTCTTTAGAATTTATTTGTTTGTGTGTGTGTGTGTGTGTGTGTGTGTGTGTGTGTGTGTGTGTGTGTGTGTGTATCTGTTAACACGATAGTGGCCGTGTTGTGGTAGTGTGTAGTTCAATCTTGATGAAATTTGGTACAGGAGTGTAAAGTGGTAATCTCTCGGACTAGTTCGTAAACTAGCCCAATCGGACCACCGGCTGTGGGGGGGGGGGGTAATGGGGGATAAAACCCCCAAAATGAGCTTCCTCTATTTCTTCCTTATTTATTTCCTAATCGAGTTGTGTGGAATAAAAATGTATAAAAAAGGGAACTTGAGGAATTTCTTTCTTTCTTCAATTACAATAGTTGCCCTAGAATTGAACATTAAAATAATATATTATGCATACAAATTTTAACTAATGGTGTTTTTGGTATCTGGGGGTACCAAAACGAAAAGTTATGATGGTCCAGCGCTTAAGCCTTACCATGAGACCTACGTAATAGCTTCTTCTCTATAGGGTAAATTCGCTAAAACGAAGATTAAAGGAAGAAAATTAAAAGCAAATCGCCTAAACATGAACAGATGAAGGAATTGCATCAAACACCGTTTCACATAATATTTCCCCTATATGTGCTTGTCTCCTTTGTTACATCTCAGTCGTATATACATACCTCAGTTGTTACCAGTTTTCCTTATCGAAAGCAGACAGACAGCCTCTGATGTTTTCTCGGAAATTTATTTTTGGAAATCGTTTTGAATATCACTCCCATCTCGTCCTACGCGTTATTCCGAACATAAATAAAATATTGAAGACTGAAGAAAATGGGGGTTGGGGTTGCTAAGAAATAAGGGCTAGAAGTAGTTGTGAAATTACAGGGATGGTTTGTCTAGTCCGCTCTGTAATCAAAGGTTGTGTAGGGACGTTTCGATATATCGATATTAGGTATCGATACTTTGGATTCGATATTTTCAATATCGTTATTGTTATCGAATTTTCTGTATTTTACTTGTACTAGTACACTTGGCGCATTATATCTTGACCCTTAGCCTAGTCCATTGCTGGAGCTGTCAGATATTGTTTACTGTCAATTATTTTGGATAACAAACAATGAAAAAAACTAATTTCTACAAACATCAACTGTATTTTGTTTACAAATGACAATTAAGATATACAGTGACAGCTGTTGGAAAATGCTAACACGTCAAGCTAGTACAACTTCACGTATCAGCTGTGGTCTCCTAATGAATTTCACTCAACTCCAATTGCTTCAGGTGTAAAGGGTTCCCAAGGGTCAAGATATAATGCACCAAGTGTAAACCCGTTGCTCGAAATCAAGCAATGTCATGACATACGCAATATTCCATTAGATTTGTAGTAGAGAACCAAATTCCTTTCTCCTGATTGATGACATAAAAATGTCTGACATTATTCTAAACAAACGAATGTGAACATTTATATACCTTATTTAAATAATATTTCACAGTTTTGGTTTGTTCTTTACATCATCTCGTCATTTCTGTTCCGTTGCCGTGTTTACGTCATACACGTGCGTTTGTGCATAGTTTTAATAAAATCACTAATCATGCGATAAAATTTGTTATACTTATGAACATTATAAATAACACCCGATATTCAGACTCATCAAGCCGAGGCTTCGAGCTCACCATTGCAAATGTAGAATGGTATGGTCGTTTTTATCTTCCAGGAGATAATTTGATTTAGGTTAAATTTTAGATGGTTCAAGTTTGTATGAAATATCCTTACTACAATCAATCAGTCAATCAATCAAAAAATGTTTTATTCATCATATAAATTTACAGCTAATTACATTAAGTACAGAAAAAAAATCACATGGGTCGAATGACCTGTGCGTGATCTTAGTCCTTATCTGGCTGCGTTATAGTTATAAAACAAAAATATAAAATAGAAGCACTTTTTTATAGACAAAAAACTAAATAATTACAGTTAAAAAAATAAATAAAAAACTAAATAGAATTAAAAAAAGATTTAAAAAAGAAAGATTTGGAAAACATTTTTTGTTAACAATGTAAAAAATTTATTTTGTGAAAAAGAAAAGTAAAGTACCATATACAAGATCCAAAACGATATAAATGATAGATTTTCTGATTTACTGAGGCATGGATTTTCTGACGTAAACGAACTGTAAGAGTAAGCATCTGTAGGCAGTCGAAGCAGTCAAAGTAGTCCAGTTATGCATAAGTTATACCAGATATTCTGGGCTGATAAGCGTCTCGGTATTATCAAGACCTATCTCCACCAGCCAGGCAGCGACAACCCTCTTATATACACTCGCATGTCCCTAATTTCTTGCGGAATTTTGCGTAGCAAACAATTAGTTATGTAAAATGCATTCGTTAAATTTATAGATTTAAAAATTCGTGGCACCCGTAATCCAATCATCACTGAATTCCTAGTTTGATATTTATGTATTACTGGTGCGGCAATATGATCCATATGGATATATGCATAAGCTAATAAATCTTTATCATATGGCTGTCGTATTGATAAAAGCCCGGATTCTTTAAACAAAAGATCAGTATGATAACGTTTAGGTTTTCTTAGCGCAGCTTTAATTATAGATTTTTGAATCACAAACATTGGTTCAATTACGGATAACAAAGCACCTCCCCAAGCAATTAATCCATACTGAAGATGAGATTGAACGTATGCATAATAAATCCTTTTAATTTCTTCATGACGTAGAATTTGACCTAATTGATAAAAACATAAATCATTTTTCTCAGTTTACTTTTTAAATAAATTATATGGTTTCCCCATCGTAATTTAGAATCTAATATAATGCCCAAGTATTTATAATGTGAAACGGTTTCAATAATCTGACAGTTGCTAACGCTGCCTGCGGTGCCGCATGAGTGCAGGGCCAGTCTGAGTTTGGCGGGCGGTTCGCTCGCGGGTCGAAGCGCAATAGGCAAACATTTAGTTTTATTAATGTAAAAAATGTAAAAAACGTTCTCAAAAAACGAACGTTAAAACGGATCTAAAAAAACGGATCTTTAAAACGTTTTCTGAAAACAATCTCCTCAATAATTTTAATTCAGATGATGCAATACTATAAACTTCTTCCCAACTACGTCCCCTAAATATTACCGCGGTATCATCTGCAAAGAGAAAGATTTTTCCAGAAATGTTAATTTTATCAATGTTATTTATGTAAATTAAAAATAGTAAAGGCCCCATAGTGCTACCTTGAATAATTCCAAAATCTACACTCGTTTGATCACTAATTACATTATTAATCGATACAACTTGAGTCCTATTGCATAGATCCATTTAAACATTAATCCATTTAATTAATTGCATAGATCCATTGCATTAATCCATTTAAACCATTTTAGTGCAATACCCCTTATTCCCAAACATTCTAATTTGAAGAAAGAATATTCCTATCAATCGAATCGAAAACTTTCGCAAGATCAATGAATGCAATTAACATTTTTTCATTACTATTTACTGACTCAATTAAATACTTATTAATAAGAAAGAGACCATCAGTAGTATTTTTACCTTTTCTAAAGCCAAATTGTTGATCTGATAAAAGTCCATGGTCATCAAGATATTTTTTAAGTTGGACTTTGACGCATTTCTCCAACACTTTAGATACGCTTAGCAAAGAGATTCGTCGATAGTTATTTTTGTCGTCTTTTTGCCCGGATTTATAAAGAAGAATGATAATAGCTATTTTAAATCTATTTGGAAAAATGCCAGAAGTAATACTTAAATTAATAAGGTGTTTAAGAGGTAATAAAATATGTTGCAAATTATTTTTAAGTATTTTTGCTGGAAATTCATCGAACCCAGGAGCTGAACCGCCCCGCATTTCCCTCACACACTCAGCCACCTGACTGTCAGAGACAGGCTCCAGCCGCAGTTCATGCCCCACACTGAACAAAGCATCGTCGACCAGCGGCGGACCGACAGGCGGTGGCAACTCATTCGACTCGAAAAAATTCATTAAACGAGTTGGCCACCGCCCTCAAGCCCTCTCCGCCTGTGTCTGCCGATTGCTGGAAAAGAGAAACAGGAAAAGAATTTTTTTAGTATTACTCCATTAAATTCATTAATTTGTTTCCAAAACAATCTTGGGATGTCAGTAGACGCTGTTATTTTTTCCCTATAATAATTTTGCTTTGTAGTTTTGATTTTATTTGATACATTATTTCTGAAGGCTTGAAACTGAAGTTTTAATTGTTCATCAAAAGGCTGTTTTTTTACAAGTTTACTCATTTTGTCACGTTTCCGAATAGCATATATTAATTCTATTTTAATCCAAGGCTTTAATTTCTTAAATCTAGTGTAGATTTTTTTCAGACGCATGGCTTTAAGCTTCAACTGGGAAAAAGTGTTAATTAAGTCGTCACAACACTCATTGACATCCTGATGCGCGAGGACAGCATGATCCCACGATTGGACCGCCATCAATCCATTCAAAATATCCGAGTCCAAGTACATGTTACAGGATTCAGTGTTAGTTTTAAATTTTTCAAGTTCAATCTTGCTATAACAGTGTAATGATCAGTTGTGTCAGTTTTAAGTATACAAGATGAAAGCTTGTCAAAGACATGGTGTTTAACAAAAATGTGATCAATACAGGTTACAGAGTTATTCACTGCCCTCATAGGCTTATTTATCAATTCAATAAAGCCAGCTGAGTACATAATATTTAAATACATTTCTTTAAGATTAGTTTCTTTTGCTTCCGGTAAAATGTCAATGTTTATGACACCCATAAAAATGGTAGTCTTTAATTTGTTATTATTAATATTAGTACAGTAGGTTTCTAGGTCATTCAAAAACAAGTCAATATTCATAGATGGGCTACGGTAAACGGTAAGCACACTGTACAGTTTTGAGTCCAAATTAAAGTCAAGTCGCAGTCCAGTAGCTTCGCCCAATCTTATCTCTCATCTTTCATCCAATACATTGTTCCGCATAGTTCCGTTTTCAAGTAAACAATGACGCCGTCGTTTCTGTTCCAGTTCTTATTGGATTTAAATAAATCGTATCCTTCAATGTGAGTCAATGTCTTCAAGTCATCAATCCACGCCTCTGTAAATGCAATACAATCAAATTCAATGTCCAAACTTTGCAACAACACTAATGCCGTATCAATATTCCTACTATAACTTCTAATATTCAAATGTAAAAATGTCAAACCTTTTCTCTCACTCAAAAAGTTAGATACCTGTATATGGTTTACAAAACTCATGCATTGTATGATTTTGAAGTTTTCCACATCAGTATCTCCATTAAATTGAACCATGCCACTCTTCTAGCCGTGTCATCCTCTAATTTTATGTAAAAAGAAATTTAACCAAATTGCATGACGCTTAAAAATATTGAAAACCAGGTTTAGATGTTTGTAGTCATGGTCTGGTACTAAAAGGGCAGACCAGATATTGCATTATTGCTTAATTTAAATTTAATTTTTGACTTATGCATTCTTGAAATTGTTAAAGACAAAAAGAAAGATTGTTAAAGACAAAAAGAAAGATAATAGAATGAGTAAACCTACTTTTTATCTAGAGCTAATAAAATAAGCTAATAAATACAACCACAGAACATTACTTTGTACCAAAATAACTGTTAAAATTATATTCTTTTTATAATAAAGATTTTTTTCATAACTATAAACAACACATTACTGTTGAACAAAATTAATATACAGTAGCTTGATGAAAGCCTTTCAAACTTATATTTAATGAACTTAATCGAGCGCCATAATCTGGTACATTTTCATTTTTAGTTTAGTACATTTTCATTTTTATTTTCATTTTTACTTTTTTATTTTTTTACTTTTTTATTATTTTTTTACATTTTCATTTTTAATCTAGTACATTTTCATTTTTAGATTATTACTCACAAACAAAATTCCCATTAAACATAAACTACAATAAAATTGTATACTTCATTAAGGTCAAAGTGTCAAAGTCAAAAACTTTGAGTTTACTTAGGCGCCTTTGTCATATTGTAGTTAAAATAATTATTACAGACAATATTAATCTAGGAAAACGAACTGTTATTTGAAAATTGGCTGCAAGTTTTTTTATACAGCGCACATGTTTTTAAATAGATTTTTTTCAAACAGATAATAAAGAAGTAAATTATTCTGTAAAAAGATTACGGTTGATTTCTTTAGGTTTTACGTTATGTTTGCAAAAGTTTTTGTAGTTCAGTTTCTGTTTCTAAATTACATACAACCCCTCACTAAATCTACCTACTCATAAATTAATGCTTAAAGACTGTTTCCATATATATATTCAATGGTTTCAATTCCAGTAATAACACAAGGCTTTGCTGAAAAACTTGGTTTACTCTATTCAGCTGCTTTATTGAAATTTATATTCCCTTGTTAAATCTTATGAACAAAAACTAACCTTTAAGGGCGTATAGGGCCGTTCCCTTTAAATTAATCTTCATAAATTTTATTTCCTGCAAAACTAAACGCCAAACACTTTCCGATGACACCTTAATTATTAAAATCGGCTCAGTAATTTAGGAGGAGTAATGATCACAAAAACCCCCTAGCGGATTAAATAGTATAGAAAAGATAGAATAGATAGATATAGATAGATTAACTGCATACTTGGTATCTATATCGATTCAGAAAAATTAAAAAGGATTACACTTTGAATTTTTTTTTATTTTTAACGAAATATCCTAACTCTTGGATGGATATAATTATTAAATAATTTATTAAAAAACTAAATTTTTGCACATATTATATTACATTTCATTGGATTGAATTGCTTGAAATGGCGACCTACCCAGGTACGTATTTTCAGCCAAGTATGAATGACGACAGATGAGTGAAGGATGATTGTGGCGCGATCTTGTAGTCTTGTTACTGACTAAGGCCGACATGTTCCTTTTCAGGACTGTTAATCAATAGCCCAACAGCCAATGGCAATAAACTATAACATAGTATAGTTATCACCTCAAGACATCAGTTATATTGAGTGATAAACTCTAGCTCGTATACTCTGTAGACCCAAATGTTCGTTGCGATTGAAACTGAAATTATCAGAACTTAATCGAATATAAATCGAATGATAAATCCTTGTTCCACAATTAATGGTTTTTAAAGTGTGCTATCGCAATTTTCGTTTGTGGATGTGTGTGTGTGTGTGTGGATGTAAACAAATCTAGAGACGACACCAGTGGTCCGATTTTCATGAAATTTGGCATGTAGGTATAAAGCCATGGTATCTCCAGGCGTATTTTTCATTTTTTTGAATTTTTGATTTTTAAGGGTATTTATTTTTACTTGTCAGTTTCCTGATACAATTTATTTACTTAATCACTGTTGGTGTATCTATACACTTTCCTATCGATACTTTATCGATTCGACGTCGCTGTTGCGGTACGACAACGAGATCAAGTATCGATAGAGTTGTACTTTCGGAATATCCTTAGTTTTGTACTCTCGATAGTTGTCAGATCGATATCGAGTATCGGATGAGTTGTACTTTCGGAACGTCCCTAGTTGAGTGCACTCGATGGCAACCACGCTCCACAAATATTGTGATTGCCACTTGTAACACTGTAGACGCCATCTTGTAATTGCAATTCTAAGAAATTTATCTTGTTGATACTTTTCTTCTCTGAAACTAATATTCTGTCAAGTGCGGTGAATTGACATTCGGAGTAGCATTTCTAGTTTTTCATTTAATATCGTCTGAGTTACGTACCACAATTTCCCGCACTTGATATACGTCGTAAAACATGCGATTCTGGTAATTTTACTTTGCACAGTCTGAATTTACTTAGCGTACTCCAATATTCAAACTTAGAGAAAAATAGAGAAAAATTCCAAAAATAGAGAAAAAATTTATAAACTTAGTAGTTTGGTAATGTTATTTATGGATGAACTAATTAGGCAACTCTTGATAAGCACATGTTTGTTTCGAACCTACAAAATCCCACCAGGAATTCCGGAGACATATTTAGATTTTGTAAATTTTGTAGAGAAAAAAAATTAATGAGCAACTCGTATGCAAAGTTTGATAGCTGCATTTGAGAAACTATTTCACATTCAGCTCTTGTGTGAACATTTCCCTCGAGGGAACAGAGAGGAATTTTGGGCACGAGTTGCATAGGTAAATTTTCTTTACATCTCTTTTATTTTTTCAAGACATTATAATTTTATCTGAAAATAATCTGATTGACGACATAATGTACAAACATTAACTGCCAATGAAAAAAGATCTTCTAATCAAATAATTATTCTTAACAAGACACATTATTTTAAGTCAAAATTAATATTATGACTTTGAAGAAGCTTAACAGAATATGAAGTAAATAACTTCTTGATTAGCATGATACGTGTTGTTGTATTCACTGGATTTAAGTAAAAAACGTCTTACAACACTTAAAAATATAAAAATATATTTACACTAAAAACCATCATCAGGCCCAATAAGAGTCTCTCATTGGGCCTGATGATGGTTGGTGTGACCAACAGAAATCGATCGCCATTTTCTACCATTTTTGTATATTTACCGTCTTATATACAGTATACAGTATAAGTGTAAATATATTTTCAAGTGTAAGACGTTTTTCATTTAAATCCAGTGAATATGAAGTAGTAAAAATTGATCTGTTGAAGCGACTTAAAACATTTTCAAGACAACATTGTATACTGACTTTGGGCATGGTTTTTTAGGTCGGATAGAACTTACACTGAGAAAAATTTAGTCCTGAAATACGTGGAAAATACACGTAAATAAGGGTGTGCGGGTTACCCACTGCAATCTGGACCCGGCTCAATGCTCCGGCAGTGAGGCCGCCACACGGAAAATCAGGACTTAGTTTGTCTACAAAGTTATGACGTCACTGGCTATGACGTCATTACTGTCGGTTGTAAGTCCTGCCGATCAGAGATGGTTCTCGTAATTGCAGAGACTTTTCTCAGAATGTCCTGCGATTCATTTTGCCTTCACCACAGTTTATCACAGAATATACATTCCTACTCTCGTAAAATACAACCGATTTCTATGCACTGACTTGCCTAGTCTCTGCATTTACCGGTATTTTTTACTTAAAATCAGTAAAAAGTGTCTGGGTCCTTCTTGCGGTCACCCATCCAAGCTATAACCACGCTCGATGTTTCTTGACTTGTATGTTCAGGTGTAGACTGCTATATCCACTGCGTTACGGCTCTCTGTTGACAAATGTAGTTGTTGAATAGCATATGAAGAAGTTATAAGTGCAGTTTTACGCCTGTACTGTACTTCTCTACAGTGACAATTTATTGCGTAATTGAGTCTAGACGAGCCCTCCGTACGTGTCGTGCGTGTTTCCCGGTACCGGAATTTTTATAAAATGTAATGTTTGTTCGTTTTGTGCGTCTATCCGTTTGTGTTACGTGGGTATGTGTCATGATGGTTTTTAATGCTTCTTGACGACTTTCACTGGAATGAAATTTGATTTCCATCGCCTGAGGAAGATCTCTCTGAGATTGTAACTGTCGTAGCCCATAATATGAGACTACAAAGGTTCACTTTGACAGTACAAGGTATTTACACCATAATAGCTACAATTTATTGCCCTAACATATTTATTTGATACATTTAAAAGTGGCAGCAAATCAATGCAAGGTTATACTCGACCTGCATTCTATTTCTTACAATTCATCTTGTTTAAGACTTTGCTAAAAATCCCTCTGAGTTATTAAAAATCGAAGCAGGATTTAAACAGTGCAATTACCTTTTTTGTTCGTGTAAACTTTGGGCAGATAAAATTAATCTTAGGTCTAAAACTGATCGATGCGTCCTTGCAACTATTTAAAAATAAAACAATATTTAACATAAGTAACTGCTGACAAATAAAACGATTTGATTTTCTTAAAAAATCTAAGCTTATTCTCTGAAAAATTGGAAATTTGATATTCTTTTAGACGTTTCACTACCATTTACTTTATATGTATTTACTACTTTATATGTAATGGTACTACAGTAAGTAAATCTGTAAAAACATTAATAAAATTTGTATTATAGAAACCAAATGTTGTTATTCAAACTTAAATCACATTTGTAAATTTTCAATCCAAAATATAAAACTAACACAACGGACTTAAATCTATTCAGATTTGGTTAAAAAAATATTTACTCCATTGAGATAAAATATTTGATGACAGTGCGAACTAAAACAAGGTAAAGACTAACTGCTTTTACCAAATCACATGGAAATAATTTTGAAGTTCTCATCCATACGCCTATCGTAAATGCAATGGGCTGCAGGCAGTAAGTAATCATGGGTAATTATGACGTGTTTTGTGACGTATACAAACCATCTATGACGTCACTTTAATGTTTTTTCCTTAAAATCATGGTAAACTCCCTGATTATTTGCAAATACGGCAGTTCGAGCGTAATTGCAGAGAGAAAGTTGTTAAAGAAGGACTGCGAGTCCAGCGTCTGTACTAATGCCCAAAACTCTGCCGAGTCTTTGAGCTGGGTCCAGACACAACACTCCTGTACGTGAGCCAAGTCCTTATTTACGTATTGCGAGTACAGATTCTAGACTTGGGGCAAAAACTCTGCTTTTCCGCTAAGATATTTTTCTCAGTGTAGAGAGGATATTTTAGCTTTTAGTCACAAAATGAATAATCTCAACGAAGTTTTTACATTACAAAGGGCCCTCGTGTCGGCGAGCGTACATTTCCCAGAACGCATTTCGAGTTAACAACGCGTGAGGACTGCTTTTACAAGAGGCAAAAAAGTTGCTTTACGCTGAAATTAAGATTACAGTATAATGATCGGACAACTAATAATGGAAACATTTTAAATTTCCCGAATAAAAACATGCAAATTTCAGACAGTATGAGTATGTTCTAAAGAACCATGTTTTCATCCAGAAAAGTTAAAATTTCTCCGTTATAAAAAGTCCGATTATCATAATCTTAATATCAGCGTTAGTTAGATTAAATTTTGCAGCTTTTTGTCCCTTGTATAATTTTTCTAAAATTTGCGGTTTTTAAGATATTTAGCCTTAAAAAAAACAGTCGTCATTTTGAAATGGTACAAAGTAGAAAATAAAAATAGTTCTTAATATTGGTTATCTATATACCAAGTTAAGAGGTTCGTGAGGTATGATTAAATTTGTAAAAATCATAAACAGACACACAAACGGAAAACGAAGCACTTTAGTACCTATGTATATATAAACTTTTTTCAAATTTTTACCTCTACTATCATTAAAATATTTTACCAGAATTCCCGGACACCCTGTATATTGGCCTAAGAACTAAGAAAGGTTAGTTTAGCTATTAAATTACCAAATGAACACTATTAACGAAATTTTCACATCACAAAGGGTCCTCGAGTCAGCGAGCGTACATTTCCCAGAATGCGTTTTGAGTTAAAAACACGTGGGGGCTGCTTTTACAAACACAAAGGTGAATTGGCCTAGAGTGGCCCTTAGGGGTGAAAATGTTCAGTGAATCGAGATAATAGAGTTTGTACTGAAAGGATGATAGTGGGGGTGATTCCCTCACTTATCCCTCTACATAATTCCCTCTTTTATCCCTTATCTCTTTACACGAAGGGTTTTAAAAGAGGGTTATATATCTAAAATACCTCTTCGCAGCAAACCTGCGTACTCAGCGAATTTTTAAAGAATTTTTTATATGTGAGCTCATTTAATTTGTGTGAGGGAAATTAATGTTTCGAACATTTTATGTATAAATGATGCAAAAAGGATATTTTATAATAATTCAAAAGCTTTACATAGAAGGGAAATGATTATGCCATGGGAATCACATCGGTAGCCATTACAGAAATACACTTTATATTATTCTTATAATAAATAGTATATTTTTAAGCCAAATTCAATTGTGACAATCAAAGTTGAATAACGTAAATAGAAATAATAATATTTATGTGTACATAAATATATATATATATATATATATATATATATATAAAAATATGTTAACTGTCGAAAATACATTTCATTTAGTAAAAAACCATCTTATAGTGTACCGATCTAGTTGGGTTTCGGTCCCGGGCTTAAGTCTCACCACGCCGCCTACGGTAATAGCTACTTCCCTATAGAGGGAAATTCGCTAAAAAGGTAAAAAATGTAAAATGAGCTTTTTTTGTAGCGCAGGAGTTAAAATTCATGGGTAGACCCCACTGCTGTAAACATTGAAAATTAAAACATATCTTTTCCTCATTGAAATAAAATGCAGCAACAATAGAAATAAATCTGTCAGCTTTGTTCATCAAACTCTCACCTGCAATTGTTTTTGCTCGGTTTACCTGGTGGTTTGTCGTTCCAACAAATATATTTTTCTGTGTCCCGGTACTTATTCCACGGTTTCGTTTTTGCAGTTCTTTAAAATAAAGACGACTTATTATATTGAATAGAAGGCTTTGGAATACAGAGATTTAGGTTTTTAAGTTTCCGGAAAGTAGCTAAAAAATTAATTAAACAAGGAAGGTTTTGCAAAACAAAATTTTTCCTGGAAAATTCTTTTGATGTTTTTGTGAAAAATTTGTGGTTTTTCTTGTCGTATAGAAATTTTAAATTACGAACCGTATACTTTTTCATTCTCTATAATCTAAATTCATCGCCTGGAGATGGCCTGATTAAAATATTAATCATTAAAGTTTCAAGACTTTGTGTCCTGACTGTATCATATTTACATGAGTCATTGTATAGTTCAAGAAAACAAAATTATTCATTATCACAATTTCGCAGGTACAAATAACAACAGAAACAATATCATACGAGCCATAGAGACCTTGCGTGATATGAGTCGAATCTGGCTGCGTCAAAATAAAAGTCAAATTAAAGTTAAATTAGAGAAATGTGCATGGAAGAAATGTGCTTGTGCATGGAGAAATGTGCATGACCTTATTTTAAGTTAGGACTAGAAACTTAACAACACATTAACATTTTTCGCTTATTTTTTTTAGGCCTAACTGTTTATATTAATACAATTTAAACAATTTACGTTTTCTAGAGTCTACATGATATTTTTCTTTCATTTCCAGAAACTGGTGTATCCAACACAACGTTGGTAAAATTATTTTGAATCCTCTGCTTTATAATGAAAATGAGTACAACAACTTAGTTGCTTACCAATGGTTTATATAGCAATCACTTACAAAATATCAGTTGACGGTAAACTTTAAAATTATTATTTAATGCCGGATAATCGTCCGAATCACGTGTTCTTCATAGTAGCTGCTTATAGTTCGAATCAAATAATAAGGCCCACGCCGCCCATAATCCTAATGCTAAAATTAACATTAGTGTTTTAGTGTTACGGATGGACTGAACCTTGTCATTTTAATCGACCTATACAAAGATAATTGAAATTGACCGCCAATAAAAAAGTGTTATCAGAAATCTGACAAATATTTTCTCCCTTTTTCCAAGGTAAAGTACCATGATTTATCTAAACTGCAAGTTTAGATAAATTTTAGAGGTTAGGAGAAGTAACAACGCTTAATAGATATTTAAGTTAAGTCAATGAACATACTTGGATATATTTATCAACTCGTCTGAAAATAATGTAAGCATTCTCAAACAGTGTCTCCATCATAACCGACCAATTTTACCCTAAATTCTTCAGAACATTACCCAAAATTTCCCTAAAAAATTCTCAAATTACCCTAAACTTACTCTAAATCCAAAAAATTCTTATTTGAACAATTTTAAAATAATTAAGTGGTTAAGTGTACAATATTCATATCATCATAACTAAATTTATTTTTATGGAATTATAATTATATTATAATTCTTTTTGTTGTGTAGATAAATTTTAAAACGCATTTATATTTTATTAACTAAAGAAAGGTTTTATTGCTAAATATAGAGAGGACGAAAGATACTAAATTAGTATGTTTGATCCATGAACAAAAAGCTTTTTATAACAAAATAAATAGATGTTTCCTTGCTTGAGTACTTTTAGCCCTTATTTGTACCAGGGTTATTTCTGCTATACCACCATTGTATATTTAGTTGAAACTTGCTAAGTACTGTTAATTTATAGAGATTTCAGGCACATCTTTAAAAACTTAAAATTAAAAAAAAAACTAATGTTTATTTTAAGCAAAAGTTTTTTGCTTATTTTTAAAGTTTTTTATTTAAAAGCCTAACTGCTTATATTAATACAATTTAAAGCATTTTTGTAGTTGGTTTCCCGGTTTTTTTCAATGGATTTAATGAAAAAGTACAACATTTTGACTTTACCCCAAAGTTACCCTAAAAATGCCTTACCCTAAACCGGTTGAAATTATCCTAGAAAAGGGTAATTACCCTAAAAGTAGAGACACTTTTCTCAAAAAATAACTTTTTTAAATTAAGAAAAAATTAAAAAAAACTTGAATTTAAAGATTATTTTCCCTTTTGGTAATTTTTACGTCATACGATATGGCTGGTGATCGAGTTAATACTGCTCTTCATCATTGTAATACAATTTTACTTGCTGAAAACTACGAATTTCATATTATTTTAATCCCAAACTCCAACCGCCAACGCATGATGAATTCTACATTTAAAGTTTAGTCTTTTCACCAGACATTTTAGCAAAATATAGAGAGGGATTATGGGATTGCAGACGGATCCAGGAATTATCAGGTTGTTGAAACATCAGCTCTCCATTACTATTCGCCAACAATGTTTTATTTCCTGGTTCCAGAAACTGTGTGATGAACATCGTTGACTGCCTCGCGCCCAATCACCGAGTTCCTGGAAATAAAATAAAGCGAATAGTAATGAAACCAGATAGATCAACAACGTGACTAGAGTTTAATTATTTTCAGGAACAGCAGTTGGCGTATGTTAACGATTTTTTAAGAATATACTAGATTACTAACTGATCACAAACATTCCACTCGTAGAAAAATCGGGGATCACTGGATATAGATATAGCGATATATTAGAAATTAAGTGGAAGAAGAAGATAGATATTTCAGGGAGCTTGGTGACCTTTCTTACCTTCTTGCATAATTTTTATTATAATAATATGCGTCAAATGTCATAGCCCAGGCCGTTCATTACGCCAAAGCTAAAATTAACATTGATCTGATGGGTAGGCGGACCAAGACACTTGATGCGGTCTGTATTTGAAATTTTCTGAGCACGCAGGTTTTTCGTTGCAAGTTGGGTTCAGCAACATCTAAATAGTAATTCATTATTATTAACTCAGACAGCAAGCTTTATTTTGCGGAACTCCTTCAAATTCTCGGGTATGCAATCCAACTACAGCACGTGTTTTGCTCTTTGAAAATTGAAGGCGTTTTGAAATAAGCGACAGATAAATCAGTGCTTCTTTTCAAATAAGCTTTCCTTGGTTTTTTCTTGAGTTGCACGGCGATTTGTTATAGTTTAAAAATCGTAAAACATTTTATATTTTTCATATTTTTATTACTAATAACGAAAGCTTAATTAAAGACTACACTATATTTTAGAATGTAAAATTCAGTATTTCTAAATTTATTTTACCATAACACTCAATTGACATGGTTCACCAAATCCTGTGTAAAGATGAAGTTTTACGTCTCACTGTTTGTATAAAACTATAGTGTGATTATTTCAGGCAACATTGGAAACCGCGTCGCCTTCAGTTCGGGAGATACTGTGTTTCACACGGCACTGATCCACTGGCTGCATTCTTTAGTTGCAGGCGATAACAGAACTCCTGCTTATTCCAGATGTCTTTTATGTTTATTGCGATAAGATCCTTCAAAATCTTTTACAAGATCCGTTATTCAATTATGTTTATAATCAATATAATAGTATTTCTATTTTAAATTGACTTTTGTCGCTTGCTTTAAGCTTGAATTAGAGTATTCAATCACAAAATTAACACAATTAGGCTTTAAAGTGATTTGGAAACCGTTCCCCATAATATGGGCCATTAAAAATTACTATAGTTTTGTGCGTCTTGCTTGTCTTTGACGATTTATGACGTTTGGCATTTTGTATCAAGAATACTATTAATAGTTTTGAAACCAAACCTAATTAGGATTGTTCTACAGGTTCTGTATTAAAGAAACATAGTATTAAAATTAATGATACTGTTTATCCAACAACTGTAGGGATAAAAATTACTGTATATATAATACAACTGTAAACTAATACAAAAAAATACAAAAATTATAACAAAAATTATTCATTTGTTATTATTCAAATTGTATTATTCATTTGTAAAATAATACAAAATGTATAATAAATAAATAAATTTACAATTAATAAATTATAAATTAATAATAGATAATTTAACTAACTAATCAAAGAATAAAAATAAAATAACAGAAATAAAAAAGACACAACAAAAATAACACAATAACGTCAAATAACAACAAAATAACAAAAGAAACAACGTTATTTTTCTCTAATCAAGGTTTGTTCGGTCGACGTGGTAATTTGACCACTTAGAAGAACTTGTTGGTTGTGTAGGCTAATTATT
This sequence comes from Flexamia atlantica, assembly GCA_035578135.1. Taxonomy (NCBI): domain Eukaryota; kingdom Metazoa; phylum Arthropoda; class Insecta; order Hemiptera; family Cicadellidae; genus Flexamia; species Flexamia atlantica. The sequence continues at coordinate 20,658,054 of JAQJVK010000013.1, read as the reverse complement.
TGCTCTTCGCTACCACCAAATGTAAACAAAACTGTGAGTTTTCCGCGTAAACTTGTTTCCACTGGCTATTTGAACTTTATAAGCATCGCAGAGTTTTTCACTGTATTTCAGAATAGTAACGCGAATTTTTGGGGCAACATATTGTTCTCTTGCGGTATGTTTCTAAGGAATAATAACACTCAAGTCCTTCAATTAAAACAACATAACAGTGGATTCGTATTTTTTAAAAGAATTTTCAAAGTACTTTCTTTACAGTATTAAAGTATTTTTTTTATTTTTTAAATATAATTTTTTTATCCACAACTTGAAGAGTTTTAAAATTCCCTGTCGGTTAAATCGGCTGAACAAATTTTGAAAGACATAGTGTTTGCAAAATAAATAGAACTCTAATTTTGGACCAAGTAAAAAATACACCCGCTGCAGCAGTCCTGCATAATCTGCGAATTTTTACACATTCTGACACACACTGACACATTCTGGCACATTTTGACACACTCTTTACTTTATAAAAAAGCGAGATATTACATTTCTAAATATTCTCCATGGAAATAACATGTGGAATGAGTATGCAAGTTTTATGTTTTATGTAAATATTGGGTGATTTACCCAGGGCCATTTTCCCGGGAGCTCTTAAATAATATGTACATTTTGGAGAATTTTAGGCACTTTGAGGGCCGCTTTCTCCAAACTGTATACGTTGACCAAGTTTGAAGAAAGCGGCCCTTAGAGTGTTAATTTATGCAATATTATTTAAATTTCTGCTTTTAAGTATGATAATCTCTTGATGATAAATAATGTAAAAGAACAAGATAAGTTGTAGCGAATTTCCTCAAAGGAATAAGCTATTACGGTAGTACTCACGGTAAGACCTAAGTCCGAGACCATGTTAACGTTTCATTTTGGGGTCCCCAGAAGCAAAAAACACAATTCGTTCGAATTTATATATATATATATATATATATATATATATATATATATGTGTGTGTGTGTGTGTGTGTGTGTGTGTGTGTGTGTGTGTGTGTGTGTGTGTGTGTCTGTTAGCACGATAGCGGCCGCAAAAATGGTCCGATCTTTATGAAATTTGGTATGGACATGTAAAGTGGTAATCAATTGGACAAGTTCGTGAACCAGCCCGATCGGACCACCGGAAGGGGGGGTAAAGGGGAATAAACCCCCCAATAATGGTTTTTTTTGAGTTTTTTACATAGAAAAATAAAATTTATCGAATGTTTGTGAGCACCATTGAATTCAGCTCAAAAAAACAAACAATTTAATATTGTGAATCACTGTTCTATGTCCATTGGTTACCGAGATATTGAAAGTGGTAAACACAGTACGTTGTCCCAATGTTAACCTTATGGGAAATAAGTAAAATTATGTATCTCGGTTATTTCTCAACATATCTTGTTAAAACTTGGTAAATAGCTTCTTCTAGTTCAGATCTACTAAATATTGAATTAAAACCACCCAGTTTTAATATACCTGTACCAGCAAACCTGCATACTCATTCCCCATGTTATTCTTATGGAGCTTGCCAAAACATGTCAAATCTTGCTATGGTGGATTGAAATATGTTGTTTTGCATTTGAAATTCGCTGAGTGTTTGCAAAATAAATAGAACTCTAATTTTGGACCAAGTAAAAAATACACCCGCTGCAGCAGTCCTGCATAATCTGCGAATTTTTACACATTCTGACACACTCTGACACATTCTGGCATACTCTGGCACACAGGTCTGCTGCAACGGGGGTATTATTAGAACAATAATATAATAGTATCAACTAGATACAAATAGTAAACAAACATTAATTATACTTTGACATTGTACAGCTGTCAGCTGTTATATTAAAGTCAGACTTAGAGCAAAATTGTTGCCATATTTTGAAATTAATTTTAAATTTACTCCAATAAGAACACTTTTTGGATAAAAATGCCCTTGAGCGGGGGGAAGGAGGGGGGTCTGAAGGTACCGTTTTTCATTTTTATCAACTTTTCATTGTCTGAACGAGGTTTTATCTCAACTTCATCTATATAAAAAGGGGTTATTAGAAACGGACACAGCTGCTGCGATAAAATCCTATGAAATTTATATTCTTTTGTAACCAATCCTCACCCAAATACTCAGCTACATCGAAAAAAGAACATGTTAAGTAAATTTGTTTGCTGCGCTAAATGATTCAGTCTGCAGCATAGAATGAAAATTTAGTACATCAAACAACCTGTGAACCAATACGTTTGATTGCCAGAGCCAGTATTGCCACAAAACAATCATCAATGTTAATTACTGGATTCCAGGATCCAGAGGCAATATTTCGATTTCAATTTCTCCTAACCCTGTTTATTGACTTGTCGACCTGCCTGTTATTGGGTTGGATGAAGATTAGCTCACGGCTGTAATTATTGGTTTTGTATTGAATCGTCAGTGTGTATTTAGTCCGAGTCGAATAGTAAGGTCCATTTTACCCGTAAGCCTAATAATTTTAGCATTGGCTTATTATTTTCCAGGCAACGAAAATGTATAGAGGGAAAGTTTTGGAACACAATTTTTGACTTTGTATAGGTTTGTTTGGACTAGTTAGGAGGTAAACATATCAAAAGTCCCCGTCCGTAGCCCTTGAGCGGGGGGAAGGAGGGGGTCTGAAGGTACCATTTTTCATTTTTATCAACTTTTCATTGTCTGAACGAGGTTTTATCTCAACATTTAGTGCAGCAGTTTGTCGGCGTACAAAAATGTTCACTGATTTTTCGGCGAACTAAGTTCATCAAGACTGCATTCAGTTAGATGATATGTGGTAGGGAAAATTGACATTTGACACATAACAGAGTTTGAAGTTACTGTATTAGAAATTATAAATGCCTAAATTGGGATATAAATTGAAACTTTAGAACCGAAGGTAGGTGTGTAAAAACAAGTCCTCCAAGTAAAAACATCCCAAAGGATAGTAACTCTTTTTTTTTAATTTGACAAATTAGAAACGGAATAATCTAAAACTGGCTAGGAAGTAATCTGAGGATTTATTTAAATTAAATAGAACCATTTACAGTAGAATGAATACAACTATGAAGCGCGAGAGGGAGGTAAATTTCACTTATCGTTCACCGACGCAAGGCATGTCCCTCAGAAAATAAACGAAAACCAACTAATATAGTATTATTTGCAAGTATGTAATATCATCGGCCATAGCATTTTGTTTTTTTTTCACGGCGTCGTTTCCTATTGGACGAATCATTTTGTTTGTTGTTGTTTATATCTTGCCCTAAAAGTTTATTGATTGTCCCACTTATATAGACTTTGGAATTTTTGGATATTTCGGAACTCCTCGTGTGTTTCCGTCTGCCTTCGAGGGGTTGGCCTGTTGCTGGCGAATGGTAAGTATATAAATTTCCCTACCTCTCGCGCTTCATAGTTCTATTAATTCAAGTATAATACTATAGTTTTGTGTAAATAATTTATTATTACTAATATCCATGTTTAAGCTCCTGATCTGTGAAATTAAACGTAAGAAACATTACTCACTAACATACCAAATATTTTCAAATGCTCAGTGATGTTCAGACATTTATAATGTCGTGTACAGAAATAATATACACGTAAGAACCAAAATTTGGGTAGAATTTAACCTAAATACGGGTAGGATTTCAGTGAACATTGATTGTTTCATCTCTACGGCGTCTCTTTTGACATACGAATCAGTAAGCATATGTGATTGATTGACAATTAGACTAATGTGTGGTAAACTATAAACCCTGTAGGATATAATATATCGAATATATTCGATATGATACTCCGAGAACACCTACAATTCTGTCGATGCTGTCGTGTCATACACCCACGTGCGACATGTTGCTTTGTACGGTCTGAAGGCGCTTTATTTAATCAAAATTGCCTTCTCTCAGAGAATATTAATATGTTCGATATTCTAAACCGCTTTGAAGGAATATTATAATCTCCACCAAAGGTAGTTTTGAAAAAAGCTTTAAGTTTCTTTATTTATTTAAAAATTAAATTAAAAAAATACATAAATAAAATATTATTGTTTACTTTTGCTATGATATACTAGTACATTAAGTTGATGAAATAAAATAACAGCTACTATAGAGTTTGAAGTTATTAGAAATAATATGTGCTTAAGCTGGGATACAGTTTGAAGAAGCATTGCACTTGTCAAAAATAAAAACAAACCAATTGAGACTCGATTTATATTTTATCTGATAAAAAAAATAATTTCAAAATGGAAATAACCTAATACTTACCGTAAAGTATTTATTTTATTTGCATATAGGATATAAAAATCGCTCTATATTCATTTTTATAATGTAAAATATGCAAATTTCAATAGTCAACATGAAGAAGTTCCTGTGTGGTACAATAGGTGTGATGACAAATGGAAACATGATGGACCCATTCAGCTATATCAGTGAGCCAACAACACATCAATAAACTTCTTTTAAATTTTGTATTGAAAATTTAAAGTTCTGTTTTAAAAAAGGAATACTCAATAAAACTCAATAAAACTGAAAAAAATACAGACAAATAATTAAATTTATAGGAATCCTAAATTAAATTTTAACGAAACGACTGACAAATAACAGAATATTTCTTTATAAACTCACATAAAACCACAAAACGTAACATATGATATTTATTGTTTGGACAGCAAAATTGATTTTTCATTGTAAACTACAATTCCAAGTTTTTTTTTATAAAATAGAACAAATAAAAATAAATTGCTCAGTTATTTATGTGTGGAATTATCTACGTGCCAATTATCTATGTGTTATAGAAAAAATCAAAACAAAATAATTTATATATTCAATGTATTAGTTGTTTTTCTATCAAATTGCCACTGAAAAATATATCAATGGTATACAATCTTTTTGTATGGCATATTTTTTGTCACGGATTCCCTGGGGATTGCAGAATCCTTCACTCAGTTCCTAGGTCAAAAATTTATTTGGGTCAAAGTTGCCCAAGAGAATTTGAAATTTCAAATTCTACATTAGTCGAAATTATTACTAAATCAACTATTTCTTTTTTGCGTTGTAGGTGTGAATGACTAGCTGTTTTAATAATTTCTAAGATTGCAATTGTACGACGTTTAGTATACTTTACAATTATCAATTTTGATAAATTAAGAGTAAAATAAGCTGACTTTTTTTACATGCTCTCATTAAAATCGTATACCATTTACGCTTAATAATTAAATCCAATTAATTGATTTATCATGGATTTATGCTACTATTTGATCAATGCTATAGCTGGTGTATTTTTGCAAAGCATAATCATCGATAGTTTTAATAATGATGTATTATTTTCATCGCCATAAGTAATTATAATCATTATTGAACTAAAAGATTGCATCTCTTTTAAAATTATTCCGCGTATTAATCTTAATACTTAACCTCACTAATCACTTTTAACCCGCACTATATTTCTTTTGACTCGTTGGATGAAAAATATCGGTACTTAAAAATAAAATAAATGTTGCCACTGTATCGGAAAATGAATGTCGATACTTATTCGAAAAATGAATATCAATACTGTATATGAAAAAATATACTGCATCGAAAAATAAATATTGATACTGTGTCGAAAAATCAATATGAATACTGTATATCGAAAAATAAATGTTGAGAGTCACAATTAATTGTCGATATAGTTTTGCCGTCAATTCCAATTTTATCCTTAGCTCCATCCCACTGCGACATTTCCTCGTCGCTTTGCTCCAATATATTATACAAAACATGGCTGGATTATATCATTTCATCCCACTCACTGTTTTAAAATGTTTTCCATGAATTCAGCTTTGTTATTCTCTTTGTTGAAGTGTCGTGTTTTAAGCTGAAAACAAATTGTTTTAAAGCTTTTTCAGTGAGAACACTCTGTTTGAGGACAATTTATATTTTGATATGTGACACATTGTTCGTTCAGGTGAAAATGAATATTTGAAGTTATCTTTTATTACTTTGTTTGGTGATGAATTATCTGATTAAATGGAGAGAATAGATTTACAGTTCGGTGAAATCTGAAATCGAATTTCAAAGTATATAAGGAAAGTAACAGGCTATAATATCTTTGGCTAAAGATATTAGGAACGTTAATTTTGTGAAATATATAAGGACAAAGTACATGCTTGGCAACCTTTTAAATTGTTGAATAATTGTTTACATGTTCTTCTTAGAGCTAACCTTATTCCCTAAGGGAGACAAAGTAAGCACTTTTTATCCCTGCGGGAGACGACGTATTCCTTTACTCTTTCACTACAAGGAGTAAAATGCGACTTGACATCAGTATCAGCAGGTGGGGAAAAAACGAAGAATGGCATCCAACATTGCTCGACAAGTCCTTTCATCACGTTGTCTAACTTTATAGAAATATCTTATCTTGTGCAACTTATGCTATCGTCTGTTATTTATTTCAGCACTTAACACGTACAGAACAGCTGTTTCATTGTTGATCAGCGGACGCACAAGAGTTGTGATTGGTCGGTTTTGGCGGGCGCGCCCTTACTTCCGTTTGACAATTCGCAACTTGTCCATTGTCGGAGATCTGTGGTTCCGCGAGCGATGGCTTATTTCAGTCTTCGGCCTTATGTTTTAGGTCACTACTCGGTAAGGTATGCATGGAAAACCTACCTTATGTATCTTTAATGGATTGGTTTTACATTAGAGTGCCGATTATCCGAACTAATTGGGGACAAGGGGTGTTCGGATAACTGAATATTCGGATAGTCGAGCATGAAAAGGCAACATTTCAAATTATATATGTAACGTAATTCTTAATAATAAAAAGGATCAAAAATGACCAAACAAAAGTTATTCACTTAATTTTATTATGAAATCTATCAGAATACATTGATATCCCGGCGCAACGGGAGTTTCGGTTGGCGCGCGAATTTGAATTGCTTGAGTCTCATGTTCAAAATATGAATTATTACGGCGTTCGGTTAACCGACGGTTCGGATGATCGACGTTCGGATAATCGGCGCTCTACTGTACAAACATTCAGTTTCCGTCTCTAAAAAAAATATTTTTTGCATTTAGTTTTTCCGTTCAGGGCTTGGATATTTTCTTTTTTTCTAGTTTATTAAATAATAAGGTTTGTACAGTATACATTTAAAATCTTTAGTTATTTCATAGCTCGTAGGTTAAGATTGTTCGAATATTTTTGAGACGCTTGCAATGTGAACCTGCATTTTATTTTTAAAATCGCATTGTGAGATAGGACTAAACACTGGACCGGTGTGCTCGCAAAAAATGAAAATAGAAAATATGTAATTCTTTTGCGCGAGAGGTTCGGAAGCACATTTAAACTGAACATAACGATTTTTAACCTAAAATTTTTTTAAAACAACAAACTAAATAACAAACCTTACAATTTTTCTATGACGCAATGGTATAACAGTTCGTTCTCATCTTCACACCATAAAACCCCGACCATTACAAAGGAAACGTTAAACACAGCATTTACGCCGATGACAAGAGGTTTGTTGTGGGCGATGGACGATTTACCGGCCCGGCTCGCTTGGACGCGTCCATTGTTGTATAGCAGCGACTCACCGTCAACCGTGTACACCGTAAAATCCCTGGGATCGACAAATTTTTATCCCTTGAATCCCGTTGTGTGTGTAAAAGCTTTGGTTGAATGTATAAGGAAGGGTGCGTTTTTATCCCATCTTTAGACTTAAAACACCCACGTCGCAGCAGGCCTGCATACTCAGCGAATTTCAAATGTTTAAATAAATCATTTAGATGGAGCCTAAAATAAAGTAAAATCGACTTAAATCCTGAAATGAGCATACAAAAGTTTCCCCACAAGAAAAACATGGGAAATGAGAATGCAGTTTTACTGCATTGGAGGTGGGAAATTTAGACATTTTTGCAATAATTCAGTAGATATTAACTAGATTAAGCCATGTAATTAAGATATGTTGAGAAATTAACGAGATATAGAATTGTGTTTATTTCCCAGAAGGTTAACTTTGTCAACTGTGTTTACCACCAGCGATATCACGGTAACTAATGGGCATAGAGCAACAATTCAAAATATTAAATTATTATTTTCAAGCTGAATTCAAAAGCTGGTGTAAACCAAAATTACATTATTTTAATTTTTCTATGTAAAAAATCCAAAAACCCCATTTTTTTAGGGGTTTACCCCCCTTTACCCTCTTTTCCAATTGTCCGATCAAGCCAGTTTTCGAACTAGTACGAATAATTACTACTTTACATGTCTATGCCAAATTTAATTCATATTGGCCCATTTTTACGCGAGTTGCCCATGGGGACTTCGAAACAAAAAGTTACGGTGGTCTCGGGCTTAAGTCTTTCCGGACTTAAGAGACCTACGGTAACGCAGCTTCCCTTCAGGGAAAATTCGCTAAAATGCCTGTAATCAACAAATTTCATCCCTTAAATCCCGTTTTGTCTGTAAAATCTTTGGTCGAGTGTATAGTCAAGGAAGTTTCCATTTTTATCCCATATTTAGGCGTAAACAATCAACAAAATCTATTTCTGTGAAAATCCTGTTTTGTTTTTATGGAAGTAAAAGTTTAAACTTTGAATGTAGAGCCAAGAGTAAACTGATTCGTTCTTATTTCATCAGATTAAGGCGTATGAAATCTCTGGGATCAACAAATTTTATCCCTGTATTTCCCGATTTGTTTGTAAAAGCTTTGGTCGAATGTATAGTCAAGGATGAAATAGCTCTTCGTATCTTATCAGTTTATGGTGTATAATAACCCTGGGATCAAAATATTGTATTCCTTTAAAGTCCATTATGTGTAAAGCTTTGATTTTGAGCTTATAGTCAAGGGTATGAGTGTTCGTTCTTATCCCATTTACAGCGTATAAAATCCTTGCAAAATGCAATTTTTTTACCTGTAAATTCCGGTTATGTGTAAAAGGTTTGGTTGAATTTATAGACAAGGATAAAAATGTCAGTTTTTATCCCTCAAGGCTTAAAAATTCCTGGAATCAACAACTTGTCTCCACGAATCCCATTTCGTGTTTAAAAACCCATTTATCTTATAAATTTCATTTTCCAATTTTTAAAATCCACAAAACAATTCAAATTTTCATAATTCTTTTTTTGCGAAAAAGACTACTGATAATAACCATAATTTGGATCGTAGACCTTCTTCACAGTACAGAAATTCTTGTGTTACATAGAAAAATTTCTAAAAAGTTTATTACAAGATCAGATAAGTCTACTACTGTATCGAAACTGAAAAGTTTGATTGGTCATTATTTAGAAAAAGGTGTAAAATATAATCAAATACACATAAAAACAATTTTTGCAACGGTAAAGAGCCGTGCTTATGTTTAATAACAAAATAAAGTAAAACAAACTCTGATTAAAGTCAAAAAACCCTTGGAAAGCGACGTTGCCAGTTCGAAGGCCGCGGCCTCATTACTTGAGATGGTATGGATCAACCCATAAAATCGGTACCTCTGAAAGAGGCATCCCTAAACATCAAAAAACCTCAATCACAAGTCCATCCTCCACCGGAAGCACTCTAGTCACTCTAGACCGGAAGTGTAGGCAGTGTGGCGTCACAACAATTAACAATGTGCGAGGATGCGTTTCGTCTGTGAGGTACCGTTTGTGCCAGTGAGCTGGGTGCTTCCGTGGGTGACGTGAGAACGGCATACAGCACAAATGATTTTCGAAACGTCGGTAAAATCGGCGTGAATTTGTGTCAAAACGCACTTTCGGACGCGTGTGTTGGTGCTTTGTGGTTTAGAATTAGTGTTATTAGGGGTCGGAAGATATTAGAGGGCTATTCGAAATGTCCGTCAAATCGGTGTAAAAACGTAAATCCGGCGAATTTGTGTCAAAAAGTACTTTCGGACGCGTGTGTCGGTGCTTTGCGGTTCAGAATTGAGTGTTATTAGGGCTCGGAAGATATTAAATATTCGAAATGTCCACAATATCGGCTTGGAAACGGCCGTCAAATTGGTGTCAAAACGGTCATTCGGACGTGGAGTGAGGTGTTGTGAGTACGAATTGGGTGGAATTTTATGAGTGAACGTTTTCAAAATGGTGTTGTGAAAACGCAGGATGATTTTGAGGACTGGAAAGGGCTTCAGATGTAGTTGGTGTAGAATCTTTGTGGCTGGTGTCAAGCTACTGGCGGTAGTTGGGGGTTTCAAAAATGTAATAGAAAATTCTCAGCCTTAAAAAAGAAAGAATTTGTTTGAAGAAATTAAAATGACGATCTTTGGTACGCTTTTGAAAAATCCTTTATTATGTCTTTAGTTATTCTGTAACTTGTTTCTCATGGTGCGTGTTTGAAATCATAGTTCCTAATACGTATAATTTAGGAAACCCAAACATTAAACCATTCCTATTATTGAACCGTTGTCGAAGCGTAAAAGTTATTTTTTCACCGAAAAAATAGTTTGGGATAAGATTTGATTTCCCATTTCGCTCTTAGTGTCGTGGTGAATTTAACATTTCAACTTTAATTACTGTAATTATTTCTCAGATACAAATTAAAATTAAAACATGTGTGATCAAAATCCTCGTAGAAGACATTCCAAAAACGTGTGATTGAAAAGTAACAACGCGAAGAAAGAGATGCTGATAACTCCCCAAATTCCAAAATGGACTTGTCCCTCGAGCTCTCCCATTTCTGGGCCCCCAGCACCCCGACCCCTTTGGAAAAACCAAAGCGTTTCCGCCTCAAACGCGGGTGGAGCGAACTGGGGGTTGTCAGGGGTAGGTATAAAGTGAACGAGGGAGGGGAATCCCCCACCGGGTGCAGAGTGGGGTTGGCATCCCTGTGCACGGGGAGAAGAAGAAGCAAAACGGAGGGATCAGCTGATCTGAAGACCAAAGCTAGATTCAGGACTAGATCCAGACCGGAGACACCGGTGTATAAGGTGACGGCGTCTCTGGTGACGGATAGGGGACAGACGAATACGGTGGTGATGGTGACAAGTAGGCCTAGGAGTATTGCGGGCTATGGGGACGCTTCTCTGCAGTTGAGACCGGTAAGTGAGACATCGACTACTATTGGTTCTTCTTAGAAGAGAGCCGTCAGTGAAATTTCCTTACACGAATAAATTGTAAAATGAGTTCCCACAGTGTTGAGAGAGTCATAGATGGATGGGAAATATCCTACATGTGCATAATGATGGTCAGGATCAGTCTTCGGGCGCCATCTTATCAGCTGTTATCTTATTTCGTGACGCCAGTAGTTCGTGAGACCGTAATAGGGGCCTCCTTTTACAGCTACGCTTGGGCCTCTGAGACCCAAAATACGGCCCTGGTAGTCGTTGACACTAGTCGATTGGTCATTGCATCAAAAATCGACTAGTGTAGTCATTCTAATTAGTAGGGGCCCTAGATGGGTCACTGGCTGACATCTACCAGTACAGACGTCGACAATAGGTACAGTGGTTAGAAGCTGCCATTGCAATGGCAAGTCCACTGTCTGGATTACGCACTTTCCTATTCACCTAAGAAAGCTCCTTATCCCTTGTCTCTCTGGGAACTTTGAATCCCGGATGAGCTTGGATATGCCCAGCCAGGTCTGAGCCCTGGAGGAAGTCGTGGATCGTACTGGCTTGTCTATCTGGAAGGGATGAGGGACCTTTACCCGACCAACTTAAAAAGCTTTTGCTAGTCTGGAGGGCGAAACTACCTGGGTGAGACTCTTCACAACAAGGAAAGTTCCCAGGCGGCTGTCCTTGCCTGGAAGGTCTCGGGTTGGAGCGTGAGTTGCCCCCAGAACGGTTTGGAAATGAATCTCTAATATACAATTAAAATTGTACAAGTCGATAATTTTAAGAAATTCAGCTGTTCATCTCCTTTCAGGAGCGAGGCTGACTGACCATATCATACCCTTCCCATCCCAATGTCTTCCTTCCTTAAGCTGCTCAATATCCCTTGGAAGACGTGTTTAGCTGGCAATGCTGGGGCTTTCATTCCTCCAAAGTTTACAAGTTATTAGTTTTCGAGTAGTCTAATCGTTGACACCAGTCGATTAATTAACGCATCAAAAATCGAAGTCTACTCGTTCGAACTAGTCGGACGAGAAAAAAAAACTTTAAAAACACAACTCTCGGTTAAATTGCCGAGTGACGTTTAAAATCGACTGAATTACTCGGTTACAGCTTCGCTTGCAAACACTGCAATTTGCAACCTGTAGAACTATTTCAAAGCATGACCATAAGTTCAGTTGTATGCAACAGTTTACAAACCGAAATAGGGCGATACTTGAATACTCTACTTACTTATTTACTTATTTGAATACTTGGGTCCTTCATCAATGACCGACGATTGTCTGGTGGATAACTAACAAAATAACTTATTCGGTTTCTATGTCGTATATACAAAGCTATAAAACATATAATTTAAACGTTTGATCCTCGCAAGGAATGGTTTTAGGAAATCCCTCACTTCATTCCAATAAGAAACTGAGTTATTGGAAGGTTTTCGAGTCTAGTTTTTCGAATTACTGGTGGTGAAAATGTAGGTTACATGTACATCTTGCGCGAATTATTGCGTACATCCTGAGACTACAATGAGTTTTCTTCTAAATCTCTAAGATAACCAAAAAGTATGGAACTACCAATGCAATGTCTGAATTCCTGTTTTCTGGATGTACTTTTAAGGCTCAGGTCCCAGGTCCTCAAGCTCAAAATCATCGCAGAAATTACTAACTTAGGTTATCTCATGTACCTGTACAATGATTTGAAGGTGAGCACTGTGTCTCTAGACATTCATAGGTCACAAGGGCTACAAGTTTAAAAGATCACTCTTAATCTCAGGTTAAAGGGTCTTTTTTAGAATACGTCGCTACTGTTGAACATTTTCCCACTGGAAGACATTGTTTACAAATGAGTTCCTGGCAGCGAGAGGGACGCAGGTAAATGGGGAATTTCCTCATTTTACATATTGTAAGTCGTCAAGTGTTTTCTGGTCTCATGTCGCCGCTTCCTGCAGTACCTGGAACTCCCCGGCATTGGCCTTTTTATAAACCTAACCTAACCTAACCCAACCCAACCTAACCTAACCCAACCTAACATAACCTAACCTAACCCAACCCAACCCAACCTAACCTAACCCGACCCAACCCAAACTAACCCAACCCAACCTAACGTAACCTAACCCAACCTAACCTAACCTAACCCAACCCAACCCAAGCCAACCCAACCCAACTCAACCCAACTCAACCTAAACTAACCTAACCTAACCGAAACCTAACCTTACCAACTCAACTCAAACTAACCTAACCTAATAGATGTTTTCACATTTAAATTGTGGCGGCTCTCTTCTAAAAAAGACCCATCATAGGGTAACTAAATAACCCATGGTATCTGATAATGTTTTATGCATACCCAGAATTCTGGTGTGTATATACCTATCCATGTACCGAAAGACAATATTTAATACAGAGATAACAGTATTCCTCAGCAATCTTCACGTCCACGCTACATACAAGAGCAGGTTGTACGTTCCTCTGCAATTTCGTTGATAACAGTTTCTGCGCTGTGCAATAGTGCAATAATGGGCCAGTAGATGGGAATAACTGCAGCTCCAACGGGGGAATGAACTGCATTCTTCGCCAGGGTGAATTGAATCGCGTCAATTTTATTCGCAGGCGAAACTTTAGAATCCGTCTCCACCGTTAAAATCTTTATTTTAAAACGATGTTTTTCAATATTTATAATCGCAATTACGTTAATCACAATAGCGTTTAGATATAGTAGGCTAATCGAAACGTAATGTCAAGTTTTGATATTTATCAGCATGATTATTTGAGGTTTGAATTCCACAGCCTACCTTTCTTGTTTCCTATCTTCTTTTCTTCTCCCATCTTTTTTCCTTTGTTCTATTCCTGTACTCGATAAAACTCATTAAGTTTTATTCTAAAGTAATCAACAGATCATATCCCAAATATATATTTACTTTTAACAAACATGACGAACTTAGAACTTATTCCGCATCGTGCGCCATCTTACATTTGATTCATCGCAGTTGTTATCAGTGCCTGTTTTACGAAATCGTGGTCTACCTGCAATTGAGTATGCTTATGGCTCCACATATAAGTTAGATTTACTCAATGACATTTTGGAATTTTCGAACCATGTCCCTTTTCTTAATGATTTTGCCGTTTTACATCCACGTTGAACACACCGCCAAATATACCGTATCTAACTCTACTGTCACTTACAATGCATTAATAAGAAAATGAAAAATATGTTTTTCAATTAATCCGTTAAATTTTATGAAATCTGAAAATATCGATTTTAACGGTGGAAACTGATTCTAAAGTTTAGCACATTTGCAACTTCTACCTCTAGTCTATCACAAAATGTGTGCTACGTTGCCATATGGTATTTAAATGAGTAGGCTGTTTTCGGAATTTTGTTGTTGTTTTCAAGTACCTAATGAGCTGTGAGTGTAAAAACAAAGTTATGTAACAGGGAATAAGATAAAATGCCAATGCAGTGCATATAATTTATTTAATTCTCCTTTACTCCCCTTCAATAATTGTTTATTTTCAATAGGTATTGCTTAGAATTGTTTTCTTTTCATGTTTGCACTGGTGATTTCGTTTTCTGCATTTGTTCTTGTTCTGTTTTAATAAAGCTTATAAATAAAAGATCTCCAGTTACAGGTTTTATTCAGTAAAAACACAACCTAAATATTTAATGGTTTAAATTTGACTTCAAGACTATCTTCAGTACTCTCATACAAAACCTTAAGACATTGTGTGTGTACCCGAAATAATATACGAGAGAGTCCAGTATATTCTGTACGTCTCCTTTTACACATTAATACGTTTTGAATTCAACCCTTTCTCAATTCTTAATATTATAGCCACTATATATTCATTATTCATATTCTCACAATTTGAACCCTTCTACTCTCACATAGTCAAATGACCGCAGAGAAAGTACTTTCTGTTCTGACCGTTTTGCCGGCGTAGCGGAAGTGATAGGCACATCGTCTAATTTTCACTATTAAGTATTAACTAGTCTATTAGTTTCAAACATCAACTACAGTAGTCGTTCATACTAGTCGATTCGTCACCGCATCAAAAATCGACTAGTTTAGTCGTTCATACTAATCGAACGAGCAAAAGCAGTAAAAACTCATATCTGTGTAATGGGTTAAGTTTCCGACTAGTCGATTGAAAACTATAACATCGACTAGTCGATATTATAGTTTTAATATAATCAAATATGAACATCGACTAGTTGAATGAACGACCAAGTAATCGATAAAACCACTAGTCGACTCTTCCCCATCTCTACGCGGCGGCAGCGGAAGCATCTATGGCGTTGCTTTCCTCTATAAAAACTGTTACCTTTCACCACAACTATACCTCTCTAAAAATAATTACAACTAGGTATGTACAGTGTGTGACAGTAATGATAATGACAAATCTAATAACACCTGCCACCTTTCTCTGTCATAATAAGAAAATAAGATCAATGCTAGTTAGTAAATTTCAAGTCAACTCAATAAATAACCTGAATCGTAAATTAATCAAATCCCAGTGAGATATATATTTTCTGTGAGCAGGCCAACCAAATTGGAATGTTTTTGGATATTCTATTTGTTGCCTTAAAACTGCATGTGAGATGTTTTGAATGTCCCATTCTCCATACCTTGGTTATATATCAATAAATTTAAATTTCTTTAGCAGCATTTTATACGACTGTCCATAAAACTAGCACTACGTGAGTTTTGGCTAATCCGTTTTAAACAATATGGGAGGCTAATTGAAATTTGACGTTCCCATTTATATTACCACAATATCACTTTGTACGTCACCGACACAACGAGGCCCGGGGCAGACACATTTTGATCCATATATGAATAAATTATTAACCTAATTTAAGTCAAATTACTAAGATTGACCAGGATCGTTTGGATAATAGCACATCAACCAATGACCGCTGAGTTCAATTTTTGTTTTTGGAGATTTGCTTTAGATTGACGGGTTTTACTTAAGATTATTTTAACACGTTGTAAGGTTCTCTCCACCTTTTCAATTACATAATAGTTTCATTCAAGCTTTGAAACATAAATCAATCATAATAAACTTGTTCAATTACATAATGGTTTCGTTCAAGCTTTGAAACATGATCAGTCAACAAGAGCTACTGATACGCGCTCCTCAGCATTATTAAGTTTTCCTTTAGTTTGGTCAGATGTTAATTTTATTATATTAATTTTTAAACATTTTAATATTTCTATAAAAAAAAGTTGTATATAAAGCGACATTCTAATGCTTGTACCACGATTTGTACGCTTGACGATTGCTTGTACGATTTGTCTTTACATCCACCTCCAATAGGATGAGGCACTTTGATCCTAGGGGATTACCAAACACAGTAATGGAATCCTGAAAAAAACTGTAATTTTACTCCTGAATCATCAAAATTGGCTCACAATAACGGAGTGGGTGAGTTCACAAAAAATATTACATAAGGAATACATGTTTATTGTGAACTCACCCACGCCTTTACTACGAACTACGAACCAATTTTGATTATTGGAGGTGGTGTTTTTTGTGGTGGAGGAATTTCCACCAGGATTCTATGAATGCATTTGATCAACCTCTAAGATAAACAGGTCTCAACCCATTGGGGATGTACATGTTTATTGTGAACTCACCCACACCTTATTACGAACCAATTTTGATTATTTGAGGTGGTGTTTTTGGCGTTGGAGGAATTTCCACCAGGATTCTATGAATGCATTTGATCATCCTCTAAGATAAATAGGTCTCAACCCATTGGGGATGTATTTCAAATCAAACTTTACGTATATTCCTAATGTAAAGAGTATTAATTAATTTATTTATTAACTCAAAAGTACAATTACAATAAGCCTCACTAAGCCTAGCTTAACAGCGAGGTCTTAAATTCTACCATTATTAACTACCAGGAAAACAATTTAGATCCAGGCACAGGTGGGCGTTGTTCGACTAAATAATTGTTCTGCAGTCCAAAATAAAATTAGATGGATAGAACTATTGCCGAAACATATCTTTTTTAGATATATAAACATATCTAAAAAAGGTATTAGAATAACATTTTTTTAAATTTAGGATTTCAGCAGTCATTTACATAGTCGTACTCATTTTATAGGAAATTTCAATAGTAGAAGCATTGCCTAGAAAGCTAGGTATTTGCAAGCTAGGAAAGCTAGGCTATTATTGTAGGAATGACGTGGCTACTTCTAAGAGGCTTTGCTTGTATTATTACTGTCCTTCTAGATCATGTCTAAGGTGGTCTATCATGGTCTGTTCTTCCTGGCCTTTGCTGTAATTATTGTAGCCATGTGCAAGGTTTTAACCGTACGCTGTTCTAGCTAGGTTATGCTTGAATTGTTGTAGGCCTTCAAGGCTCCGTCTCAGGTTTTATCATAAGCTGTCTAATCTAGGACGTGCTAGTATTATTTTAGATATTCTAGGCTATTTCTAAGGTCTTTACCATAGGCTGGTCTAGCTAGGCTGTGCTTGCATTGTTGTAGACTTGCCTATTCAGGATCTAAGGTTTTTTGTCATAGGCTGTTCTAGCTAGATTCAACTTCTGTACTACGTAGGCTATGCTCATACAATTGGAGACTTAACAGGCTATGTCTGAGGTATTTGAACTCAAGAATCGTAGAACCTAGACATACATTTTTCAAATGTCCCTTCGTTGATTGTAATAGACAAAAAATTCGCACAGCCGTTGAAAAAAACTATGTTATGTAGCTAAATTATATTTATTTCCAATCATAGGCTTTTCTAACTAGGCTATACTTGTAGTTTTATTGGAGGCCTTCCTGAGCCGTGTATAAGACCCGTTCTCAACCCCCTCCTCTGTTACATGGCGAGCCGGTATGGTTCGTAGGCTATAGCATAACGTTGGCTTTGCCTAAGGTTTTTACTTAGGCTGTTTTAGCTAGGCTATTCTTCTGTAATTCTAGGCCTATCAGACCATGTTTAAGACTCTTTCCTCTGTGTCAGGGCGAACTATTGTTGTTCGTAGGCTTTGCTTGTGTCCTTATTTTAGGCAATGTCTAAGGTTTATATCATATGCTGTTCCAGTTAGGCTGCTTGTATATTGTAGGCCTCTCTAGGCTATTACTTAGGTTTTTGCCACAGGCTGTTCTGGCTAGGCTGTTCTACCTAGGCTATGATCGTATTATCTTTTGCTATCCAGGCTATGTCTAAGATTTTCATAAACTGTTCTAGCTAGGCTCTACTTGCATTGTCGCCGGCCTACTAGGCCATGTATTGCACTGGTTCTTACCGCCTCCTCCTCTGTTCCTGGGCGCTGGTGTGGTTCTGAGGCTTTAGTATTAACGATGGCTGTACCTAAGGTTTTTATCATAGGCTATTCTAGCTAGGCTATGTATACTTGTATTGTAGGACTTTCCTGGCTAAATCTAAAGATTTCATCACACGCAAATCTTGTGACTATTCTTGTATTATTGCAGGTCTCCTAGGACATGTCTCAGGTTTCCACCTTAGGCTGTTTTAGCTATGGTTTTCTAGCTGGGCTATGATTATATTGCTGTAGGCCATAACCAGGACCTGTTCTCACCGCCTCCTTTTCCGTTGCAGGGCGAGCTGGTGTGGTTCGACCCGGGTGTGGGCCACGCGCTGCCCGGCGAGGTGCTGGAGTACCACAAGCCCGCCCAGGTGCTCACCGTCCAGGCCGTCATCGCTGGCAAGGTAAGGACCTGGCGATTCTATATAGAGTAGAGTGCACGAAATAGGGCGGACGGCAAAAAGTGTAAACTCATCCAATTGTCTGCTAAACCTCAGCTGAAATGACTAAATGAAATTTTTGGTGAACTGTCAAAACGACGTTTTTAGGGCCTTTTACGTGAAAATTTGTGTTTTCTTTAACATATGATCATATAGTTAGTCAACCACCCAAACAAATAATATACAATAATTTCGCCAGCAGCACATCACTCACTCACCCGCCCTATTTGGTGCCCGCGATTATAGTGCGTATGTTAGTCCGTTAAGTTAAGAGTTAGTATACATCCCGCCTTCTCAGGTTTAGTACCATCAGAGCCATGCTACTTTCCTTGAAACATGCATGGATTTGAGCTCAGATCACTCGATTACCTTAAACTGTATGATTATGATCTTTGAACATGCTTTTTTTATTAATATTACAAAAATTGAATATTTAATATAATATGTTGAATTTATAGTTAAAAATGTACAAGTAAAATTGTTATTTTTATACATGTATATTGATGAATATAAATTTTAAATAATTATAATTATTTAAAAACTGTTACATTTATCAAAATTGTGATCACACAAATCACTAGGTATTTGTATTACCTTTAACTTAATACAAATATTGTATTACTAGCAGAAAATGAAGGTAGGCCTATAGCAACTGCCTAAAATTAACATTGTTCTTATGGGGCAAACCCTTGAAAGGCGACAGGGACTGCAGACCCTTCAGGAGGAGCTGCGGGAAGTCGGTTTACTGTTGAAGCAATTATAGGGATTTGCTCCTTGAAGAGGTTGTTAGTATTGGTTTTACCTGCAATATACTGAAGAAGACGTGTTCTTTTCGTTCAGTAGTGCCACTAGATAGGCCACCAGGCCAAATTGGAAAATGACGTTCAACCATCAACATAAAATATTTACTTTAGTACTTTGCGTTAAATTTTCAGTAATCCAATCTCCAGAAACCAAGGAATGACACTTAAAATTCGCTCCCTCTTGAGCACCTTAAGCAAAAAGCATCCCTCCCCCCGAGCCTACTTAACTTATATCTAATATATAACAGTATGATGTTCACGATTAATTCGATACGTCCGCTTTTCATACTTAAAATAAATTAATATCTAATATGTATACATTTCTGCTTTCTGCAGCTTTTCCCAAATAGTAACAAACTTGAACAATTAGAGATGTACATCGTGATTCACTTGGTCACAGGTTTGTCTTCCACAGAACAGAGTTTAGTTCCATTTCACGCTTCATCGCCTACCCACAATCCACCGCGAGTGTGTCGCCGACGCCTGTTATCTGTGTTAACCGAGGCAGTGGTCCTCAGCAAGGGATGGTAATTGTTTTTAAAATATAGATAAATCGCGTTTTCAATGTATTGGAACTTCGGGTGACAAATATCCATCCATTCGATATATTGAAAACTATATTTCTGGAGAAAAATAACACAATTTTACAAGCTCAAAGAGGGATTGAACTATTTTCAGAAACAGGTTTTGCCACCATGGAACTCAAAACTTAAAAAAATCCTACTAGGGGACATTTTTTGTTTTCAAAACACAAAAAACATGCTGTTCACATTTTTGCCGTCTGAAAAGAGCCTCAATATCGAAAAAAACTATATTTCTAGAGAAACAGAACTAATTGTACAAGTTCAGAGAGGGATAGAACTATTTTCATTAACAGGTTTTTCCACCATGGAATTCAAGATTTTTCAAAATCTTAGGCCTACTAAGAGGGATTTTTTTTATTTCAAAACGCAAAATTTTATGCTCAACACATTTTTACCGTCCGAAAACAGCCCCAACAATACTAATCTCTTTAAAATTTGACTTCAAAAACCTTTTTGCTTAAGTCGATATGTATCGGAAAAGACATATCGATTCATCGATAATATCGGAACCAAAATATCGATTCTTCCAAAAAATTGATATTCCTTTAACATCCCTAGTGCTACGGCAGTCACCATGATTAAGTTATCACTTGGACCTAATTGATCATAATCCATTAAGCCGGGTTTACACCAAAGTATTCCACCTGTAGTTTTTCACAATATGCGGCAATTTGTTGCTTTTTCTACAAAATACAGTAACTTTTTCAGACATCTATTTATGGAGGGAAAAATTTTTCACCAAATTTTGGTTTCTGGCGGAGTATTGACAAAGATAAATGAATATTGACAACTAAAAGTGGAAGGTTTGTTGCTGTTTGTTGCGAAAGCAACTTGTACAATCTAGTGGAGAATAAGAACTGTTCCTTGCCACTGTAATACTTCCTGAATCTCAGGCGCCAATTGGTTGGCAATAGGTTTTCCACTTGTTCTAAATTTGAGAAGAGCAACTAAAAAGTTGTCTCTTCTACAAAAGTCTTCTACTTGTTGCTTTATGTTTAGAAGAGCAAGTCTAAGTTTCCTACAAGCAGATTTTGTCATCTTTTAGTTGTCAACTTTGGTTTTATGAAGACAATGAAACATAAAATAATTGAGTTGTCGAAATAAAATATTTAACAGACTTTCCAGCAGATGGAATACCCAAAAGAAGAAAAAGAAAAAGAAATGAAGGAAGACGATTTTTGTGTACCTAACAAATATCTAAAGAAGGCAAATTACGTTGACAAAACGTCCAATAAATCTCCGATCCTGAAACTTTGCCATGAGGTACTATTGTCTGGTTTTACATGTTATCAAAACGTAATTTAGAATTTCAACATATATAGGGAAGTCTGTATAATAACTGCCTGTGGATAGATTTTTAAAAAAGGAGGGACTTTTTCCTCAAAAAAACCGATCGTTGGATGAACCGAAGTTATCATTCTGATCCGTGATGAGAGGGTTCACTTTGCACACTGGTGAGATCAAGGTCATTCCATCTTGACTTAATGTACGTTGACGATGGCTCACTCGTGGCAGCTTAATGCAATCATTCTTCAGCGGTTTTATACCTGATCATTTGAATTCAAATGACCATCAACCTCGTGGCTACTTCATTTTAGTCGTGGGGAGAGGAAGAGTGATTTCTCGTGCAGTAACATTGGGAAGACTGTGTATAAACAGTAAAGGTTTCAAGTATGGCTTGCATGGTGTTATTGAGTTGAATACAGATTGGTCCATTGGTGCTAGACATTTATTTTTGGCCCTAGTGGCTTGATAAAACGCTTTCTACAAAGTATATACTACAAAGTAAAAATGTATGACAGTAATATAATTGGGGCAGAAGATGATTGATTTGAAACACGTTTTATGCTCAGGATATCAAAATTGTTTTTCAAGCAAACCCGTTCGTATTGTCTCCTCTAGGCCTACAGCAAACTTCAACAGTCCTTTCATCAACACATAAAATCCCACTACAGTTCAAATGGAGTCAGAAGTTGATTTAAAACACTTTATAGGCACAGGATATTATTTTTTTTAAGCAAACCCGTCCAGAACATTTTCTTGATTAGAGTTTACAGCAAATTTCAGCAAATCTTTTTAACATCAATACATCAAATCAGATTACAGTTTTCAAAAAATACCAATTATCATTTTAATTTATCTCCACATGTAAAATGAACGTGTGAATCTCTTCACAGCAGTTTGACCGCGTAATGACCCGCGATTCCCGCTGGCCCAGATATTGAGTGCGGAACCGCCCATAACTAATTACATGTGGGCATAAAAAACTGTCGGAAACTCAAAGACCGGAAGTGGTTAACTAACTGGTCGATATCCGGTGGAGTACATTATCCGGTGGATATGGACCCCGAGAGGCGAGAAACTGGGTTAGCTTGTAAAGGAAGGTAAAAGCAGTGCCATTGGCCACTGACTTTTATATGGACCAATATGGAGCATGCATATCGTCAATAGTAGTGTTGATGTAGACACAATATAACAGGTGTTATTGGAGGTTGGTCGATAGAGGTTGGTGGTTGGTTGTATGAATGACTCGTTAGTTCACATGTAATGAGTTAGCCTACCTTTTTATAAATCATCTGAAAAAATAAGGGTTCAACATCAAAACCATTTCATACCACCATACGATAAATAATTAATGATACAATACTTTTCATCATGTTACTCAGAAAAAAACATTCTTTCAATCATAACGTAGTCGTAGTCCTTGCATAAACCAATACGTTTCCCAATCCTTCAAACCTAACCTACAACAAACAGAAAAAACATTTGCTACTGCTGCCAGTACTGCCACTACATTTCTCTAAAAAATAACCAATAAACAAGCATTAAACGCCGGTTTGCTGCAAATCAGCTAATTGTTTACTTACGTTTTTCCAACCTAGACCGGCAAAAAGTTTTTGTCGGCCTAGGACGGCAATGGGTAACTTTCGAGCCAACAATGAGGAATTGAAAACAGATTTTTTCTGTGTCAGTATGATGAAAACGCATTTAAACTGGATTTTGAAAGTCAAAATTATTACCAAACGCACCGACAAAGATTACGTGATTCATTTGCCAAGGTAAATAATCGATTTATAAAAGAAATAAGGCAGTTTTGATCTAAAATCGAAATTAAACATTTGTACAAACTTCTTAAATTCAGCTAGAATCGTCCTGGCGACATTCGAACAAAGAAGCGGCTCGATAACTACTCAGACATACCCAACTAGCTGTAACGATTGGCGTTACTGCTTTTACAAGTAGCTCAAAATTATTTGGCACCTGCAGTTAATTGCAGTAATATTAATTAATTTATTATTGGGCTTGCTAAGCGCAATTAACTCACCTGTACAGACAGAGGTGTAACGTCAAAACGTTCTTTACTCGGCTTCGATACGCCCCAGTGGTCCGGCGATCCAGCCGGAACGTTCGCAAGACGCTCTGGACCTTCTCTCCATTCGCCATTCGCCATTCGCCATCTCACATCCACCAGTCCACATTCTCCGGCCACATTCGCTCGGTTTCGCTTTCCCTCGTTGTGTCCGCGACCGCATACGGGACGCCGACGTGGTACGTGGTCCGTGCGGCTGGATTGTGGAGCGGCGACCGCCTGCGCCTGTGGCGTGGTCTGTGGAAATAGGACAGCGTCCTAGAAGACGAATCTCGTGGTTTCGGTTTATTTTTGTGAAGATCATTATTTAATTTACCTTCTTTTTGATCTCTGTATGTGATTGTGTATTATTCAGTAATAGTAGTTTTAATCCTATCCAGCCCGGAGAACCAAATATATCCGGCCCAAAAGGACCAATTGTATTTTTACGTGACGAAACGTTACATTAGAAAAAGAGATAGCTATGATTTGAATTAATCTTGTATCTAAATTAGTGAACGAACCGGTTGTTTTGACTGAATACAATGAGAGTAATACAATCCAAGCTGGGTTAAATTTGGTATCTCGTGTCATTCATGGATAAGTATTTTTTTGGTTGCTGAAATACGACTCCAAAACACTGTGTTCATTTTATTTTCTGATTTACTTCTCGGTGTTAACAACTTATTGTCAGTCAGCTGATCTTTTCATTAATACTAATAATTTCGTAAGAAAACGACCAAACACAGAACATAGTTGTCGGTCGATAATAAAAAATCACAAATTAGTACCAGAGAAGATTTCTCATTTTTATCGTAAACTTAAGTAACTTGTAAATTAAATCGAAAATACTAATGAAACAAAAGACTATCTCGTTCCTGGCAGATAATAAACGTAAAACACAATCTACTGAGGAGTCTATTGGATGCGGATTGTAGAAGACGTTATAGTCCCTATCAAATAGCGTGGCCCAGGCCGTCGTTAAGCCCTATACTAAAATTAATATTAGTCTTATGGACGGCCTGGGCCACATCATTTGATACGGTCTATAATCAAGAGTGAGAAGGGGCAACACACTCTCACTGGAGGATTTATGACGGCCTGGAGGCGCACACGATTTACGACCTTGTTGTGGTAGGCGGCGCGGCTACTGAAGGTCGAGAATAGCAAATCACCTGTCGCTGGTGACGACTTCACTTTTATACTTCGGATGATGATATTCAATAATGTATCCGCCAAAAAATAATTAAAATTATTTAATTATTAGTGATAATCATTATTTACCTAATAAACCAACTTTATCTTCGGATTACTGTATTAATTTAGTTTAAGGATATGCTTTTTGAAACAGGATACTTTTCCTCAAGACAATGATTCGTACACTGTTGTAATTAGTTAAATAAATACTCTTGGCCGTCCTTTGTTGTAAAAGTAAAGAATTCGAGAGGTAAATGGAATTGAGCCAAAGAGGGTATTTCCTTCGCAATGAGATGTCTTTTGTTGTTTAAAGAAGCTTATTTACCTCGAATTAAACAACGACTGTATAATAATCCAATACTGACGTTCGAACCGAATAATTCAATTGATGCTCCTCAATTTTTATATAAAGTAGGCGGTGCAAAATATGAATAAGAGTAGGAAAGTTTAAGTGATTAAATGGTAAGTTTAAAAATAAATTGTATAACTGTTATTATTAAAAGTTTTATTATTCTCATAACGATATTGTTCCTTGGGCCTTGGGTTAATTGTTTCATCCATTTCAGAATGAAATATTAAAGCTATCCATTTGGTTTACAATGTGTGTAAAGCGATATTTTTTGAAAAATTACAAATTTTTCTCTTTAAGGTCTAGTGTTTTGAGCGCCAACGATTTCCCTCGTGAGACAATTCCTTACTCTACTCCATTTCCCACAAAAAATTATCATGTCATGTACATAGAATAATTTGACGAAATTGGCAAAGCAGTTCTCAGATAAGAGTTTGCGTAAGAATATCGTATTGTAACATTGCCTGCGATATTGTGATGACAAATAAAAATATTCGATATTTCACGCATGAGTTAACGTTCAGCAGCGCGCTCTTTCGCGTTCCTTTGGATTAATACATGTTTTACGAGATTAAACATAACTTTCCAAGAAAAGTCTCATCCTTTTAATCGACATTCCTCTCACTCTTCTCTCAGGTTAGTTTCCATGTAATGTAGGCGTTGAAATATTCTATCGCATGCGCTACTGTAACTGTACTGTGAAAATAAGTTAACGTGTGAAAAGTAAACATTCGATTTATTTGTTGAGAGATATTTGATGTTGACGACCTCATGTCGATAGCGTTTGTGATTTTTTTCACTACCTTTTTGGAATTATTTTAGTATGTATTTTTAATTTATATTGAAAAAAACTTTAACACCTTTTTAACTAAACACAAATTAACTACGTTTCGAAATTGGTAACTGTCGCCGTTTTCAGGTCTCTTCGTTGTTTTTATAGCTTCTCGGTCTTCTTTATTTGCAAACCATTAGAGAAACACAGTATAAAAAACTACCTATAACTGTATTGCAGTATTTTCCACCACCGCTCAGCAGAAATAAAACTTTACAACGTTTCATACCATGGCATCTTCTACCGTCATCAAGTCCCAACATACGTTAAATTTAGTTTTTACACGTTTATTATTCCTTTTCGTTCTTCTTCATTTGCAATTCGTTATGGATAATTTGTTCAAATCATTCTTTAACATTCTGCGAAGCTCCATTGCCGCCTCGCACTGAAAATTTAACGACGTTTCGCAACGCGGTATCGCTGCCGTCATCAGGTCTTCGCCTCGCGTGCTGGTGATGGCCGAGGTCGACGCTCTGGGAAGGCAGGAGGCGGACTGGGCCCGCCCATCCCAGCCCCAGGTACCTGGGAACATGAGACGTAACTGTAACATTGAGTAGATGTTCGGTCAGTGTCTCCACCACAACCAACCAGTGTTACCCAAAGATAAAAATTACCCTTAATTACGTTTTCGCACTCATCAATTATTCTAAAAATAAATTTACTCTAATATATCCCTGACCTAGTTGAAATTACCCTAAAGAGTTATTACTCTAAAAGTATCTTGTTGTGTATCTTGTACCGAATGCGGATGTTAATCAGGCTCTAAGGCTAAGGACCAAATATGTATAAGTAGGCCTACTCCTTCGAAAGACTTTGATTTGAAATCGGTTGTGCCATTGTCATATCAAGCCAACACGTTTACTCGTCGATGAATTTTCATATTTTATCCGGCTAAAAGGACCATTAATTTGAAGTCTTAAAGGTTTTGTTCGCTGAATATTAGTGTAAAATCGGATGAAATTAACGAAATTATCAGACATCTACAAAGCGTAATCGTTCAAAAAGTATGTAAACAGCTAGAGTTTGAAATTAAACGTCAACTCCTTCTCAGCAAATTCCTACATTCGTCCAGTTGACCCAAAGAACCATTAGATTAACATGCTCTCATTAATCCGGCTCGAAGAATGTTTTTTGTTTGGTACTACGTAATTTATTGCAATTACGAATACGACATCTCGCTGGGTCACTGTTCAGCGCTTTGCCTCCAGTGACAAACCTCCTTGGCCAACAATAGCTCCTTGACTTTGACCAAGAAGTTTAGGTTGGATATTATATTACTGGAGGTAACAAGCGATAGCATTTTCGCCCCCCGCTGATTTTGTCAGGTTGGCAATACGAAGGAGAGTGATCTCATTCATTGCATAGCTAACCCAAAATCAAACCACTCATCATTGAGAGTCAAACCATATGATTGATCGAACATAAAATAGTAGTTTTCATTACTAGGAGCGAAAGTGGCTCTTTTTGGTACGAGATCGTAATTTACAGGCGAGGCGCAACCGAGCTTGGAAATGCGATCGAGTACCAAGGAGACACTTTTGCTCCGTGTGATGAACAACTATTTTCATCATTATGTATAAATAACTATTTAATCGTTAAAAAATTAGACTACATAATTTTGATGCTGTAGGTGAGATGTGGTCCGTCGGGCTGCACTTCTTGATGTTTTCGCAGGAGCGCTTTCGGCGTCTTGCCATTTTCAACTGTTCAACTGCTACTATTGAGAGTAGCAGTTGAAAATGGCAAGACGCCGAAAGCGCTCCTGCGAAAACATCAAGAACTGCAGCCCGACGGACCACATCTCACCTACAGCATGTGACATCGGCGCACGGACCTCAACACCATCGTTGGACATAATTTTGAGGTTATCCAACATAGTCATCGTCATTTACACACCTGTTAGCTGTTTACAAACACAAGTTAAGAAATCGTTCAACCTTTCAAACGTAACATAAAGAAATTTTGACATTAGAGTACGGCAAAATTTACCATATGTTTTTTCAGTAGGCCTACTCCTATTCGAAGTGATCCAAAAACGATCATTTTGCATACGATTTAGAGAACTAAAAACGGCTGTTTTCGGGACAGTATGATGAAAATATATTTTCAAAGATTGGAAGTTATCAAATTGAGATGGCCGTGTTCCGTTCTTCAATTTAAGAAAATACGAATAAAATTATTGTAATTAGTCGATTTGTTTCGATTTGTCGATTTCAGACATATCTATTAAAACGATTCAAATATTTAGTCATTCTTGTACGATTTAAATCGATTTAAATTGCCGTTCAAAGAACGGTATTTCATCACTACTACATTTCCCCGCCTCATATTGCCAACCTGACTAAATGAAAGGGCCGCTTTTTCATCAATTGCATCGCAGCGATACCTCCAGCAATAGATAATAACCTCCTCGACATTGACAAACAGCTGTTCACCGGTGCCCCAGTTATGGAAATATGAAATCAGCTGATCGCTGGAGTATAATCGTCCAATCGAGGACAGCCGGCCAGTTAGACGCTTCAGCTCTCCATAATTATATCAACCGTTGGAATTTTAACGGTAACAAGTGTATTGCTAATTTTAACTGCAACGGTCTTGGTGGCCCCAGGATTGTTGGATAAACGATTATACTTGGGAGCACCAAATTAGGCGGCTGAGGGAATGCGCTGCTTGCGAAATTATTTGTTTGGGTATTTAATTAACCGTATGATTATATTTTTAAGTGAACACAAGTTTAAACGCGAATTTAGTACAGTTTTGAATAGAAAATGTTTAAGGTAGAGTAGGAGTCACCTAAGTTGGTCAACATAAGAGTAAACAAACTATTTATTAGTGTTTTACGAATTTAAGCTCAAACTCCAGCTGCACTAAAACATGGTCAACGAATATCTGTTTTATTATAGCACTTGTAGTAAAGGGAAAGTTATGATGCAGTATTACAGCCAGAAGTTCTCTTGCGCAATTAAAAATATTACCTTGGGCTATTTCAAATTAACACGGAGAGGTTGTGTCATGGATGCGGCAAGATTAGAGTTTCTGAATAAATAACATTTTTCTAAGATACAAAGAAAAATAGGCGAGTTTATGAGTACCTATTACTTCTTGCTGCAAGTTAACATCTGACAAGAAAGATTGTTTCATATTGCGTTCAAAACTCGTTAAAAATTGCCCAAGAAAACATATACAAAGGTCAGGTGCTAAACTAAATTAACTAAAATAAATTTAAATTAAAAAAATTAATCAAATGAAACTTTACTTCAACTTTTTGACGCTATGTCAAAAGGTTGAAATAACCTAAACGGTTGTTACGAAAGTCAACAAAACAATGTTGTAACAAACGCAACGTGGCTGTTCGACAGTTCAAAGAAAATGTAAACAAACTCCATGTGTAACCAACAACGTTTTCAGTGTGACTTGTATAAAATTTTTTGAGGTGATGATTGGCACATGATTTGGCCTACTTAGGTGACTCCTACTCTACTTATAATTTTTTGACAGAAGAACATGTTTCGCAAAAGAGTTTAGAATAGTTTGAAGAAATATATAGCCCTATGCTGAGAACGGTTTTATTAAAAAAATTACTTCCTTGATTTTCAATTGCTGCAAATTTTTTAATTTGCTCTGCATGAAGGTAAAGCTGTATAAAAATACCAACAAAGTTCTCTAGAATAGTATCCACAGACACTTTATGAAACCTATTTTTGTTTAGCCTACTTAAATTACATCCTACATGTTAAAAGGTCAAGACCGATGTGTAACTGAGGAACAAGAATATTAGAGACAATGTAGGTTGAGAAATTGATGAGTCAAAGATATAACAAAGTTAAAGGATCCACTCAAAATTACTCAAATTAACTTTGGATCATCCACTTCAGCTTAGTTTAAATTGGATTTCTGGAAACGAAGTCCTTTTAACACATTTTGAGTTCAGCTCAGTTCTAGACGTTTTATCAAAGAGATTTTCTTTCACTCTAGATCAGAGAAACTTTATGATTCTCCCAAGTGCAGCAACTAATTAACATTCGAATTCTTGGTAAAAGAGGGAACTGAAAGTAATTGGATCCCAAGTACACAAATTTTTTAAAATCTATCTTCTTTGATCGAAGATGAGTTTATAGTGTCATTTAAAAAATATCAATAAAGTCTTTTAATGAATTTTGTTTCTGCAGCATAAAGTTTGAAGTGCGATTAAAAATATTCAGTGGCATTTACAGACTCGTCCTTTCATTTTTGTAGAATTTATAGATTCCTTATAATTAATGAAAGAACTTTTCCTCGCAGGGTTTACGCTTTATCATAATTTAAATCTCTTGCACCGTAAATTTCAAAATTAATTACTTTTTATAAGTTCTATTTCTACATTACACCATCCTACAAAATAGAAATGAACTCTAGTTTTTGATGAAAAAAAGTAAGTTGGTAGAATGTATGGCGTATGTTTGGAAAGACATATCGACTTTAAATAAAACTTTGTTCAACTTTTCAACTTTTAAGTACTAAAAGTATAACATTTTATCTTTTTTCCTGTTACCATTCTGGAGGTGAGTATAAAACCCTACTTTTTATTTTAATCCAAACCCAGCGTTAAATGCATATATACATCATTTTATCTATGGTATACCGTTAACCGTTTACCGTGTACCGGCGCCGGTGTGCTACCACACTAGCGATGAGCCTTGGAACAGTTAATGACTTAATTCCAGCGGTTCGCCAACCGCAGGATACTTTAGACCGCAAACCAAACAATCCAGAAATAGGTATGTTATAAGCTATATCGATCGATACATCGTAAACAGCGATATTTTGGTTGAGATACATCGAGAATTTGTTACCAACGGGTTTTTTCGCTATTTTGCTTCACACATAATAAAAACTTGAAACACCGATATCTTAAAATTACTTACAATCATAATAAAGGACTATGGATGGCAAGAAATAATTGCTGATTCATTGTAAATGTCGACGTTTTGATCGCGATACATTGATAGCCTCATCATAACAGGCTCCCCACAAGGCCGGTACTACGTACTACCCATATGGCACCGTAAGCCAAAAGATTTGTAAGGACGAGGAAAATTTTCAAAAGTAGAAAATACAGTATTTATAAATTGTAGAAAAAACAATAATTAAATCTAAATCACTAGGACTAGATTTATAAGTGTCTGTGAAATATTAAATCAGAGTAATATAAATTGTTCAGTTTGATATGCAGTGCGTTGCGTCCATTTTTATTTCTTTATGAACATTTATTTGCTTTGCTTACTTCATTTTTACTTAAAGGTTGTAAATTATCCTTAGTGTAACAATGTCTCAATGTAATTTTTTTCATTTTGTGTGTTTCAACGCCAGAGCAATTTTTTAACGTTTTGATCGGGAACGGTCCAAACCCGGGTCTTGTTACTATCTAACGGCGACCTTTTGTTAGATAGCATCATTAATTCATAGGGATAGTTGGGATTAACATTAAGATATGAATGGGGACATAGATAAACGACCGATATTAATACAAATTCAGCAATACATGTTCAATATGCATTAGCCTGACCATTAGTATACTCATAGTAATTTGTTCCTTTTTTGATAGGTAGTAAGAGTAAGGGTCCATGGCCCATCGTGACTTTTAGCATCAGGGCCCACGGAATTATGTGGGGGGCTTGAAGCTTTATACGTGGTGTACCACAAGGTTGCGTTCTCGGCCCGCTCTTGTTTGTTTTTCCGGGTCGCGTGCGCTCAATCGCCGCTTGATTGGAATAATTGGAATAACTGGAAACGGACGTTTCCGTTGCTGCCGGAATTGGCATGAGCTGGTCGTTGAATTGCCTCTGGGTACCGAGCTTGGCTCGGAGAAAGGAATTACTTTAGTCGGAGTTGTCGGGAATAGATTCAATTCAACCTCTCTCTTCGTCTTGAGCAGCAGTTTTAAATGATCATATAAGTAAATAAACGTAAACTTAAACATAAAATTACAGTGTCCTGAGTAAACATGCATTTGGCAAATATACAGTTAGATTTTTTAACTAGTTGCAGTCAAGACGAAATGGAATATCTTTGGCGATGAACTTTTTTGTTTGTAATATAATGACGTGTTTCTACTTGTCGAATACTGAAGTTAGGTTTAGTAAAAAGAAAACATATTCTAAGCGATTTCATACTTTTGTTTATTTTTTTGGATTGTAAACAAATGCATTACAAGATAAACCCACATGATTTTCCTTTAGACAAAATAAGTGCGTTGCCAAAGATATTCCACCTCGTCTCAACCGCTTCTAGTTAAAAAAATCGAATTGTAAATGTATTTTTCTAACCTTGATCTGAATAACCATCTTTGTGATATGAACTAAAATTAGTCAATAGCACCTACTTTTCACGAGCTTTCGTTAGTGAAACAATTAGTTATTTATAAACTGGTTTACTTTCTAATTAAATATGTTTAAAATTCTTTCACAGTCTGCTTCACTTTACCGCAACAATGGAATCAATGAAACATTCCTCCTATACGTTTTATCAAAATATTGCTTCTAGGTTTTCTCAAAATACCCCAAAAACAGATTTCCCTTTAAAAAATCCTTTTTATTTCAAAAGAGCTGAGGGAAATGAAAATAATCACCTCTAAAAAAGCTAAACGTTGTCTCTAGTATCTTTTTTAAGACAGTAATCAATTAGATATGTTCAGAGCTAAATGTAAACCATTGGAGCGTTGAAGCCGTTATTTGCCCACATCGAGCCGATGCGTCACTTAGCATTCCTAGAATATAGGTCTAGCCTCTGGTCAGGAATTCATCATACCGTGCATGTTAAGAGGTACCGCTTCTCGTCATGACTTCAAGATCTCGTTCTTGCAGCATAATAAAAGTCAAGACTAACAGGTAAGAGCGATGATATCGGCAGTCTGCTGGATATAGAACTAGTTTTCGTCAAGTTTTCGCCAAGTTGTTTTCTGCTCTAAAACAAGATGTTGAAGTGACATAGTTTACGTTTTGCGATCGGCATCAAAGTTGCTCGGTTAAAACAGCTGATTTACAGTCTCGATTCGTTGGCAAGCAAAACTCGACCTAACGGCAAAGCGTATACGATTTAAAATCGCAAACATTTGGAATAGATAAGGCTCGTTCAACTTGTAAATATCTGGCTGGTTTGTTTATTTCCGCATGTCATATTTAAATCAAACTAGGAAATTTATATTCTTAAAAAATAATTGGTCTCCTTGTGGAACCTTGCTGTACGCAAACGTTATATTGTAAATTTGAATTTCAGATTTCATGCAGATTTGAAGAATGTTCATAAACTCTTGTCTAACTTTGAATCATTTTATGTGACATTTGAGGAATGATGTCAAACACCTCCGTCAAAGCTAACCCACCCTCTGTTGGTGGTTCTTCGTGAGACTACAAGGGATAGCGAATATAACCCCCCTCCTGTAATATGAGTCAAATAATTTGGCCCCCGCCGTCCGCAAACCCAACATAAGTCATTCTTTATTTCAACATATTTACGTTATAACTAAGAGTGCTTAAGCCCTATTATAAGCACTAAAATATTTATTATTAAGTATAAGAAAAATCTTTAATGAATATGATTTGGTATCACAGGACATGAAAAGAATGAACGAAGGGGATTTTAGGACTTAGAGAGATAGTGAGAAATTCTTGTTATTTAATCCGGAGATTACATGATGCAAATGAGTGAATTTCAAGATGAAAATGAGTTGTCAAGAAAATGGACTTCTTTAACTAAAAATGTTTACATAGCTTTTAATATTTTTTAAATTACATTTTTTTCGAATCGTTCAGAGATTTGGAGAGGGGAAAACAGCAGAGGTTCAACAGTCGGTCGTCGATTAAGGGCGAGAGATGGGCGATAAGCTCGATGTTTATGCAGAAGTAAACTCTTGTATTCTATCTTGATGTTCCATCTTACCTCGATCTTCACCGGATAGCGCTCGAACTGTGAGAAGCAACGGTGTTGTCGTTGAGATAGTTGTCTTTATCGTTTTTGTGATCTTCTTGAAATTCCCGGAGAGTTTAACCTCAGAGACTCGCTTGAGGACATTAATTACAGCCTTAATCAAATGACATGGTCCAATAGGTTAACATTATCGGGCGACCGAGCCACTTCATTTGATCCTACTATAATACTCAATACCTCGGCGTGTTTCAAGCATTAAATGTCCACTCTCGCTCTAGGTCAATATTCAACTTGGTAATGAAGTACTGTGATGTCTGTCATTAATAATTCAAATAAAATAATTTAATTAGACCTTTAGACTTTTTCCACGCTTCTTAATTTTGATTGTGTGGAAAAGCTTAGATTGAGGTAATTTTCTGGCAATGAATACAAGCTCGATGTTTATGCAGAGGTAAACTCTTGTATTCTATCTTGATGTTCCATCTTGCCTCGATCTTCACCGGATAGCGCTCGAACTGTGAGAAGCAACGGTGTTGTCGTTGAGTTATAGTTATCAAGTTATAGTTTCATTACATGTACGAAATTACTAACTAACCTTGGTAATGCCAACAATTTGACGGACAATAATTTTTCCAAAGTAAAAATCTTGGATCGTGAGGTAAGCCTTGACCTAATTAATAATGGCAAATAACATTAAGAGGCTATCCCCCGAAATGAAATATATTTTTTAGTATTTGAAATTTAGAATAGCTCAACAATAAGACGTTTCCTTAACATCTCGTTTTATTTCAATCCTTCCAAGCTTTTTATAAAGCTTTTTCCAACCGCCGAGCTGTGAGAAAGAGGATATATAAAGCAACGCTTTTACATCCTCTAAGCAAACATAAAAACCTACCTCCCATTATTAATATAGGCTTATTTATCAATCCAAACAAAAACAACAAGCCACGGTTCACCATAACACCATCAGTCATTTTTAGACAAGCCAATTGGCTCTCGTGAAAAAAGTCAACCAGTATTCAGCCAGGATCGAACCATGACCAGCCCGGCCCGATTTCCATCGTCCATCATCCTCGGGGCTGTCACGTTTAGTATAATATATATTAATATCCTGAGTGGCCACTGAACTAGAGCCTTTAACCAGTTCGCCCGTCGGCAAACAACTCTTGTAATTTATGCTGCTTGTGATGCAGGGTTAGCTGTCACTCTGATCTATCGCCGAGTCATCCGTGATGTATCGGTTGCAACCGTGACAAGTAACCGTGACAGGTAACCGTGACCGCTGTGTATCATCTGTATGTTGGTTTTGTGGCCTAGAGGTCGATGCGTACTAGTGAAGGGAATTCTACAGCTCGCTTTCAAGTTTCAAGCACGTATGATGGTTTATGTTGAGGTTAGGATGAATTTGGAGTCGTTTAAGTTTTTACGTCACGCTAAAATGTGGAGGGGGCTTAGGATCCGCAACCTGAAGGGGATTTGACAGCTTATGCTTCCAAGCACGACTGATGGTTCATGTTGAGGTGCAGGTTGACTTTAAAGGCTAGTGAATTTTACGTCACTCCCAAAAGCGGAAGGGGTTGGAACTGACACGGAGTGACGCAGATAACAAAAAAATAACGCGATTCACCTAAATATTTTATTTTTTAGAGAATTTCTCCAGAAGGAAAAAAGCTAATACTGGAGGTCTCGTGGTTATAGATAGAGCTGGGAACATATTTACTTTTTGTTTTGGAGTCCCTAGATACAAAAAACACCAGTTGTTTATTTATATGAAATTGCAACCTGCGGAATATAGTCTGTGAGTGATTTTTGAGTGGCAGCAAACCTGTATACTCCCAGCGAATTTAATTTTTTGCAGAATATTTTTTGCATTCTTATTTATGGACGTAAGTTGATTTAACTCGATGCGAGTCTTTGTTTAAGTTAACTATTGTAGCATTTGAAATTCGCTGAGTATGCAGGTTTGCTGTTTTTAGTTACTTTTATTTTTGGCATTCATAATTTTGGTAATTTTATTTTATGTTCTACAGCTAATCTTTAGTGAAGGTTCAGGTAAACTTGACCTTAAATAATCATCCTAATTTGATTAGTAAATTTACTTATTGTGGGTAATTTAACGTGCATGTAATCGAGTAGAAAACTCAGGTATATAGAAATTTGACTCTGGCAAAGAAGAATACTTTCACCCAAATTTCTCGGTTGTAATAAAATCTACTGCTCCGTAAAAGTAGCTCAGTTTTCCTTGTATATTTTCCTTCTTATCTTCCAAGAAACGCAATAAGAAGTTTTCTGAAGCCAGCTCGGTTCAAGAGACGTCTCTTCAATCGCAAACTTCGCCCCAAACTTAAATTATCTTGAGTTTGGCCTTCGCCTCGAGTGGAATGACCTCACGGGCGGATCGGACCACCACATCCAACTCGGCCTGTAGGCTACACATAGGGACATTCCGATACTTCCGATACTACTACTCATCGATACTTTTCTATCGATATTCACGGTATCGGTATCGTATCGATTTGTTCGATATTACCATGGTATCAAAAAAAAATTGGAGTATCGGATCAAAAGTATCGAATCGATATTAAACGCGTTGGGGGGGAGGGGGGGAATTAATAAGATAATCTGCCCAAAAATTATAGAAATAGAGCTAATCTTCCACGTTGTGTTTTTTTGCCCCTATACTTTATAGTATTTCTTACTACAGCTTTTATTACTGCTCCTTATACCTTGCCGTACTCTTATGGCTCCTCCGTTATTAATTTGTTTCTGTTTCGTCTGCTAGACCGGTCAGTGTTTAGATGTTTTGTTTCATAACTTTAGTACGCAAGTAAGTTGTTTAGTGATTGACAGTCTAGGCCCTGTCAGGTATTAAGTTTAGTTTATTGATTGTGAAATGTCTCCCAGAATAAGTAGGCCTAAAATTTGGGAATCGTTTTAGAAAGAAGAACAAGAATGTCGCAACGTGTAAGCTGTGTTTAAGAGACATTAAGTTCTCAGGAAATACAACCAACCTCAAACCATGGAAAAGAACATGAAACATTCCGTATTAATAGTTTAAAATATCCTTATTTAATATGAACTTAATGATTTTTTTTAGTTTTTCCGGGTATCTTCTGATCAGATACCGATACTCACGGTATCGATACTTGGGATCCGATATCGGGTTATCGATACTCTACTTTCAATACTGATTCGAAACGAAATATCGGATCGAAGTCTGTATCGGAACGTCCCTACGTACTCAGCTTCTCTTTGAAGTCAAATTATCTATTAATCTCGTTCGGCCATCAGTTGAGATGATTCCTCTTAAGGAGGCAATTATCAAAGTTTGTTGACTTGGAGATCTTAAGAGGATGTTGATCGAGATTGAACTTCTTGGAAGGGCGCAAAAGGTCATTTATATTAAGGGCAAAAGGTCATCTGTTTTAAGAAAGCCACGTTATTTTTTCTTGGCAAAAATAATTTTTTTCTGAACAGACAGTTTGCTAAAGCTTTATAAATTGTCTCAATTAGTAAACGATCAAAGTAATCAATAGTTGTTTCCTTTTTTAATAAGTTTTTCCTCATTCATTTTTTTTAGCCGATAGACCCCTTAAAGAGAAGCTTACCTGCTAAAACTCTTTTGCTAAGATTATATGAACAATAAACGTAGTCGACTATTTAACTATTTACTAATTTTCTGTGTATGTTCTTACGAAACGCAAGTAGACAAACCGTAAAGTTAGAATGAATGTCGGAGCTTCAAGGTAACCTTATTTTAAAGTCTAATAGTTATTTATATCGAGAAACAATCAGCGAAAACAATTTGAACTTGAGCATTTTTACGAATGCTTCACGAAGGAACTAGAATTTAATGTCTAGTTTTAAAAGATTCAGGAGGATTAGTAAAATTAAAATTAAATTAAAAATTAAAATAATCTTTAACGACAATAGAAATTGCTTTACAACATCTAGTAAGCGCTAGTTATTTTTCTATCAATATATACATTCAGTTTAAAAAGTGACACGCCAATTGCTAAATTTAATTCACGTATATAGCTCTAATTTTGGTTTCTCAAGCGTCTTGGCATTTTGACATTAACAAGCGTTTGAGTCGAGTTTTAAACTTGGGATATGATTGATTTTTTTAGGGAGTTCGGCTCCCCCTAAAGTCGGCCCCCTGACGAAGCAGGACGTTTTAATCGGTCCCGCGGAACGTAGGAGTGATCCCTGCACATTGTTCCTGTTTATGTGTTTGTGTTTTAGCGAATTTCCCCTATAGGAAAGAAGCTGTTACCGTAGTACTCATGGTGAGACCTAAACCCGAGACCATGATAACTTTTTGTTTTGGGGCCCCCAGAAGCAAAAAACACTATTCGTTCATTTTCATACATACATACATACATATATATATATATATATATATATATATATATATATATATATATTTGTGTGTCTTTAAGCACGATAACTCGCGTAAAAATGGTCCAATCTTAATGAAATTTGGCATGGACGTGTAAAGTAGTAATTATTCGGACGAGTTCGTAAACCAGCCCGACCGGACTACCGGAAGGGGGGGTAAAGGGGGGTAAACCCCCAAAAAATGGGTTTTTTGAGTTTTTTTACATAGAAAAATAAAAATTATCTGTTTTTTGTTAGCACCATTGAATTCAGCTCAAAAAAACAAACAATTTAGTAGTTTGAATCACTGCTCTATGTCCATTGATTACCGAGATATTAAAAGTGGTAAACACAGTACGTTGTCCCAATGTTAACCTTATGGGAAATAAGTAAAATTCTATATCTCGCTTATTTCTCAACATATCTTGATAAAACTTGGTAAATGGCTTCTTCTAGTTCAGATCTACTAAATATGGAATTAAAACCACCCAGTTTTAATATACCTGTATCAGCAATCCTGCATACTCATTCCCCATGTTATTCTTATGGGGCTTACAAAAACATGTCAAATCTCGCTATGTTGGATAGAAATATGTTGTTTTCTATTTGAAATTCGCTGAGTATGCAAGTCTGCTGCAACGGGGGTATTGTGTTTCTACGCGTGTTTTGACTACACTGACAAGATTCCTGGGATAACAAATAGGTGAGAGTAACCCAACAACAACAAAAATCACACAGTAATGTACATTGAGAAAGACCACTCGTACACGACCATACTCCAGCGAGCACGCAGGTCCGCTCTATGCAGCGACCACATAGTACAAATAGACAGAGCCCACGAACCGCGACTTGAAGCCTAAATTTGCTTCTAGTCCCTATGCATGACAAAAACAAAGTACGTAAAAAATTACAAACATAGTATCAGATTAAAGGTCTATAGTACCAAATATAAATGTTTACAGGTAGTTTACACATAGTAAACACTGATAACCTAGAAGCTTGTCCTGACATTTTTTGAGAGAAGCTGCCGTCACGGAATGCACTTGTAACGTTCCTATGATGTGCAACCTGCTTCTAAACCATTTATAATTCGTACCATAGTAATTGTGAGATTCAGACCGCTATATCAAGAGTTGAATGCTCACATATAAAAAATAAATCCTATGGAAACTCGCAGAGTACGCAGGTCTGCTGCGACGAGGGTATTTTCCCCAACCGGTGACAGACATCAACCATCTCTCTTGAAATGGTTAAGTCTAATGCCGCACCGACCTTGGTAACAATTTCACAGGTATCTTCGTTTGGAAGTTCGGGGATGCCGTGTATTTCCAGGGTATTAGCTCTTGAGAACTGTTCGCTCTCATCAAGTCTAGACTCTAGCTCCTTGACTTTATCGTTAAGTAGCTTGTTTTCTGTTTGAAGAGCTTCCACTACATTTATAAACTCCGTTATTTTCTTATTTTGCTCATTCAAAACAGCTTTCTGATCTTGAATTTGAGCGTACACAAAATCAAAATCTTTAGTCATTTCCATTTCCGATATTAGTCCATTTTGTTCCGATATTATCGGTGTAGCGACATTTTTCCCCGATATTGACTCAAGAAAACAGGATTTTGATGACAAATTTGAAAGAGGTTTTATTGAAGCTGTTTCCAGGGCCTTATTTCAAAACAATATTCATAAATCAGTTTTAATCTTTAAAACTGGCAATCACTAATAGTTTCCATAGCGTTTGTGTGTATGTGATAAAATTTGTTAGTGTTTTGTTAATAGTAGGCCTACTTGTAAAACCCGTTTTGTAATAAGTCAAAGACTATAAAACTGTGTATAGCATAATTATTTTCTGGTCTTGAGTTTCGTGGTGGCAAACCTTCTGAAAATAGTTCAATCCCTCTCTGAATGTGCAAAACTTTGAATAATGTGATATTTTTCTCCAAAAATATACTTTTTCAATACTTCGGAGATATCGATTTGTAATGCCTTTGTTTGCAATCAAAAAAGTAAACATAAGTATGAAATTGAATTTCGTTTTTTTGATTAAACCTAACCTCAAAATTTGACAAGTAGAAACACGTAATTACGAACAAAAAAGTTCATTGCCAAAGATATTCCACCTCGTCTTGACCGCCTCTAGTTAAAAAAATCTAACTCTAAAAAATAATTGCCATCCCTAGTGGTCTTTACTGAAGGTGTACTACTAAATCCTGAGCCTGAAAATATCGTCCGGGATTGGATTCCCTACTAATTGTAGACGCTGCTTCACTTCCTCTAACGGGCTAGAGATTCCTCGGTCCCCTGTAGCCCCTGGCCCGTCAGTCAGGTGTCCCTCTACAATTAGACGCAATTACCCCGGTGTCTTGCAGGCTCTAGACTCGAGGCTGACGTTATCGTACGTGGTCACGGGCTAGTGGTCAAACGGTGCCCGCCGTAGTGCCAGCGACCACATAGAATATACGGAGCATAGCTATCTTACTTGGATTACAGAAAATGAAGTCTGGGCCGCCAAATTGTCTAGGTATAGAAACATAAAACGGCGCCTAAACCGCGTAATCTGACAGTGCTCGTGTTTCAAATAACTCGTATAACACAGTTCAGGGTCTTTAAGACAGCTCCATCAATGGATTTTAGTCCATTTTACTTTAACACTAATGTTACCGATTTCTAGGAAACATCTTCAGCTGGTGATGGAAAATAAAATCTACAACATACTCGTAACCGCAAGATTTTCAGAACAAATCTAACCAATTCCAGTTTGAGACAAACAAAAAATAAAGATGACCGTGGAAGCCTTCAGTCTTCACTCTTCAAAAAATGAACAGTTCACATCCACGTCATGAAAACTATCCATAACAATACTGCACAATTATCGATTATTTGCTCTCTCCAAAATCACAAAACCGCACTCGTAGTTCAAAACCTTTCAACCGTGACCATAGAGGCCATTTTCCGGACGACCGAAACCAATCTCGAGTTTTTACCGGATCCAATTCCGTTTTCGTTGCTGGGACCCAATTACGTTTTCGTTGCTAGGACCCAATTCCGTTTTCGTTGGCGGATCCAATTCCGGCACGAGACATCCTATCAACTGCAGGACACCGGATGTGGAGCGGAAAATCCGATCCGTCCTTGTCACATTGGCACAGTAGCGGGCTTGTATTTGGCGCCCAGAGTGGGACAGAAAACTACTAGTAGTGATGTGCGATACGGCCGAGTATCGCGATACGGCGATACGATTACGTATCGGAGGTGTGTATCGTATAGTCCTTATCGTATCGCCACTAAATATCGAAAACGATACTTATCGAATCGCATCGACCAAACCAGTTTACCGGTAACTAAAATAAAATAACAGGCAACTAAATACTGTAACACCCCCTCGTTGCATACTCAGCAAATTGCTAATGCTTCAATAAATAATTAAAATGGTGCCTCACATCAAGATTTTGCAACCTACCTATGTTCATAAATGAGCATGCGAAATATTCTCCATAAGAATAACATGGGATATGAGTATGCAGGTGCTGCCATTGAAATGTCAAAATGGGGGTTTTAGACCATAATCAAGTGGATTTCAATTAGATGAAGCCACATACCAAGTTTTATTAAGATATGTTTAAGAAATAGATTTTCCATAAAATTCGAAAACATCGTAAAATATCGTAAATATCGCCTCTAAGTGCCGATACGGGATCGAATATCGTTTTTGACGATACAAACGTATCGTTTTCAAAATATCGTATCGAAATATCGTATCGTCCCTTGTGTATCGCGATATTCCGATACGATACGTATCGCACATCAACAGCGCCCAGACTGGGACAACCAACTACTACAGACTGGGACTGGGACAACGTCGCGGTATGGCACAATACAAACAATGGCGGACCGCTGCCGCTGGGAATGCTGGGATATCTCAGGGGTCCACGAGGTTGAGAACCTTCGTGGCTTTGTTGAGGTGTCTAGAAGACGCGCACATCCCCGTGTCATCCATTTAAGTTGCATGTCCTAAAAAATCCGCCATGTCCTCTTGGCTATAAGCAATATAAAACTTAAAGCAGTAAACCGTAACTGTCAAAATACAGACAGTACTCACTCGACATTTTCAAGAATGAAGGAAGAGGTAATAGGGTGTTAATTTATCCGAAACATTAGCAGCATGGCTGGTACTGCTGTTTTCGGGGTTTTTTTTTGGGGGGGGGGAGACAGCATAGCACCTGCTGTTATCAGCCCTGCGTACTCGTGAGCTCACTATACCAAATATTTGCATAATTTTGAGGGATTATTATTTGTAGACGAAATATATAACAAAATTAATTTGAAATTAATTGTGATATAAATACGTTGCATTTACAATGTACACATTTATTTTGAACAAAGTATAAATTAAAAAGCTTCTACAGTTTGTAAGTTTATTCAAACGTCTTAAACACATCTAACTGTAACGTCTCAGCACACAAGTGGAAACGTGTTAAATAACAATGAATATAACTTTTTTTTAATTTGTTAAAATTATTTTTAAAAACACCTTTTTTCACACACAATCATCCTCATAATAGTGATAATTTTTCCTATTTCTTCATAACCATCCGGGAAAGAAGGAACAACTCAGCTGAGATAAAGCGAAACAGATTGTTCGACAAGATCAAAGTAAAGTTGTGTTGCAGACACATCGCAAACTTGGCGATACAATCTAAGTTTGCGCGCGTCTTGGAGTTTCACTGTACCAAGTTTGCTGCATCGAACTTCGGTTTAGTTCACCAGAACAAAAGTTGGAGAAGTTCCTTTGAAATGAAATCTTACTGTTAAAGTTATTGTTATGGAGAGCTCGCATTATTTTCCGCAAAAACCCTAAATTTATGAAGAACTTGCATTTAATTTTTGTATTGTAATTGTATTTTTTTTGTATTTGTATTTTCTGCTAGAATCGAAATTTTATGGACAACTTGAGTTTGTATTTTTGCGTCTTCTCCTAAGACCTACGGGTCTGACTGCTTTCAAGTTGCTGTTTAAGACGAAATTAATTAGAGCTTAGAAAGCTATCAAAATATATTAATTCCTTGTTGATAAAAACTGATTATTGGAACTATACAAGGAGTTATCTCGTAGCCACAATTATTTTTTGTTTGTTAGAAGAAGTATAAAATCAGCATGACTTTACGCTACTACTTATGCTACTTAGACAACTAGTTGACGTTATTGTCTAACTTGGATAAGTATTATAATAGCTTGACAAAGTTTATCTAGATTTTCTGGTCAACGGCAGCTCAGTTGTAGGGTAAAGGTAACATACCTTTACCCTACAACTGTGATAACGGTTATCTTAGTAAATTAATTCTGTTGTTATAACTTAAACATTAGTATTATTTTTCCCAATTGAATTTATCTGAATTTGCTTTTTTTATTCTTTTTAGTTTTATAATGAATAATAAGTAAGTGGTGCTGTATTATGTATTATGTATATTGTTTACTATGTATTGTGTTTTTGTATATGTCCCATTTGTATGCTGCAATAATTTGTACTGATTAGTTATATATGCTACAATTTAATTGGATGTTATCTGTTTTGTAGCATTTCAAATAAATAAATAAATTAATTAATAAATACCCAAAATTAAAACTCAGGAAATTGATCGGACAATAAGAAAATATTATTATCTGGTTTCATATCTAGCTACTTAGACTACAAGTTGACGTTATTGTCTTACTTGGATGAGAATTATAAAAGCTTGACAAAGTCTATTTAGATTTTCTGGTCAACGGCAGCTGAGTGGTAGGGCGAAGATAACATCGACAAAATTACAACTCAGAAAATTGATCGGACAACAAGAAAATATTATTTTCTGGTTTCATATCTATCTACCAACCTCACCGTCTAGAGGAAGAAGGATTTCCCTCCAATTACAATAACGTAACCATCGACATGCAACCAGCGGACGTCGGAATAAGGTCAGTGTCGCACAGTCAGACGTACGGAGCGGTCCCAATAGCCGGCAATTACGCGGGAAATGGTGGGAGAAGAAGAAGAACCGGCGGGAGAAGAAGAAAACGGCGGGAGAAGAGCGCAGTCGTCGACGAGATTCGGGAGGCAGTGTTCGGTGGTTCGCGCGCGAAAATGGATGTGAAATCACCCGTGGTCGAGCCGCTGATAAGATTGACTAGCAAGACCACCAGCTGGGCGTCGTTGAGCAGCTCGAAAAGCGAGGAAAGCATATATAAAAGTGAGGAGGATTACGTCACGCGGAGTGTGAAGGGGGGTGGATTTTTTCTGAAGAATCTGAGCGAGGAGAGTAGTGAAGAGGACGGATTGAATAGTTTGAAGAGGAATGAAAATGGGTTTTATTTGAAAAATCTAGAGGAAAGTGGTGAAGAAGACGGATTGAATAGTTTGAAGAGGAATGAAAATGGGTTTTATTTGAAAAATCTAGAGGAAAGTGGTGAAGAAGACGGATTGAATAGTTTGAAGAGGAATGAAAATGGGTT
The DNA here is from genome assembly GCA_035578135.1 of Flexamia atlantica. NCBI lineage: Eukaryota > Metazoa > Arthropoda > Insecta > Hemiptera > Cicadellidae > Flexamia > Flexamia atlantica. The sequence continues at coordinate 20,613,444 of JAQJVK010000013.1, read as the reverse complement.
TTATTTGAAAAATCTAGAGGAAAGTGGTGAGGAAGATGGATTGAATAGTCTTAAGAGGAATGAAAATGGGTTTTATTTAAAGAACCAAGAGAGCAACGAGGAAGATGGGTTTTACAAGAAAGCCGAAGAGAACTTCCCCTCCATCGATCTCTATCGCGGAGACTTCGCCTACCAAAAAACAGTGGTGTACGAAAACGGACTGAGGTTGATCAAAGGTAGTTACATCCCCAGAAAATTCGACTCCCTCGATTCAAAAATGAAGTATGACACTTACTACTCGAAAACGAACAGCTTAGACTCTGGAATGTTTCTGGACGACAGGCGGTCCGACCGGACTGTCACCACTTCTACGGGTGTGGAGAGGGACTTTTCAGTGTGCAGTGATTTCTGTATGGAAGAGCCAGGTTATAGCGTTCCTTGTTCGGTACGACCCGTCGAAGAAGAGTCGGTACTAAGCGGGAGCTTAAGCGTGTTCCCAAAATTATTGGACATTCGAAATTTCGAAGAGCCTACAAGATTAGACAATCCTATTTATATGGAACTGGAACCTCCTAAACCTCCTGATAGATCATCCTCTATTTCCACAACGTGTTGTCAGGACACCAATTGTTCCGTAAGAGCACCCGTCCCTCCGGAACGTACCTCCCCCATATCCTCCCCACCTTCGGACACAAACTGTTCCATCAAAACTCCAAAACCTCCTGACCGTTTCACCCCCATGGTGAATTTGAACCCTCCCCCAATGAAGTGTGAAGATACAACAACAACAAAGTGTTCAGTGCGGGCCGTGAAGAAAGTGGGTGCGGAAAAAAGGATGATGATGTGTGTGGAGAAGACGAACAGGGAAGTGTTTGAGAAGCCTTGTCCTATCAGGATGGTCTACCGGCGACACAGCCAGAGGAGGCTGCTGTCGAGGAAGAGAGTGGAGAGGGTGGTACCTAGACTGACCCAGCTGTGCGTGCAAGTGCTGATAGAGCAGGTAGATAGTAGGCGATAAGGCAGGGTGATGAGTGATAAGTTAGGGAAATAGGTGATAAGATGTTAGATGGGTACATAGGATGTAGATAATAAATAATAAAATGTACAAATAGGAAATAGGATTAACTACAAATAGGATCACTTGACGGCACAGATATTTTAAACCTTTTATTAATTAATAAAAATAAAATAAAGGATAGGTTATTAGATAGGTTTCAAAAAACGGGATAAGGATGAGAAAGTCGTGAAAGTGCTGATAGAGCACAGGTAGATAAGTAAGATAAGATAAGTAGTGATAAGATAAAAGGTAACTGATGAGACAGAAATCAATAAAAAAGTAAAGTAAAGGATGAGTGATTAGATAGGTTACAGTTAAATGTGATAAGTGATGAGAAAGTCGTGCAGGTGCTGATAGAGGAGGTAGATCAGATAGGTGATGAGATAGGATGATGATTAATAAGATATATAAATAAGATAGAGATAATAAATAATAAAATGTTAATGAAATGACAAGTGATGAGATAGGTTACAAATAAAGGCGATTAATGATAATAAATTCGTGGAAGTAGGCTACTCATAAAACTGGCATTTAAGGCAACTTTGATAACTTGATAACTTTATTTAACCTGCCCTGGCTTAAACCGAAGGTCTACTTTTCCGCCGGGACAGAAAACGCAATTACAACGATACAATACATGATACAATTAGATACAATGATAGTGATACAATACATGATGCCATAAAAACGAGATGAAGACGTTATAACTAGGCATACAAAGTAAATTATGATTTTTGTTCAAATTAATAATAACCCAAAAACTTAATTTTAATAATAATAAAAAATATAAGTTAGAATATAAGATTAGTAAGATAGGAGATAAGATAGGGCGATAAGTGATAAGATATGAGATATATAAGGCAGAAAAAATAAATAATACACATAAAAGTAAATTATAAACGATAAGATCGGTTACAAATAAAGACTATTAGTGAGAAGAAAGCTAATAAGATATGTGATAAGAGAAGTTAGGACAAATCATCGACTCAGAAACGTCTATGGAAGCTCCTTCCTGGAACAGAAGGGACGTATAGGAACATTCTAAAAGTTAATAAAGATGGGTTAGGCCTATTTAACGTGTATAAGTTTTAAGTTTCAAATACAATTTTATGGGAAGTGGTTTCTCAATATTATTGCGACAATTATCATTAACTTTTTTTTCAAGAGCACACAGTTTAGTAAACGGAGAATGTAAAGTGGTGATACTAGCTGTAAGGAATTAAGCAGTCAAATAGTTGAGAAATATGAAACAAGATAACAAGAGCATTATGGACCAAAACCGAAATAAGATATCCTCTGGCGCAAACTTAACTACTCTGTCTAAACTGTTAATACTTGATCCATAAATCAGTATTCTGAAAATAATTTATTTTTCGATTCATCCTTCTTAATGAAATTAAATTAAATGAAAAATTTCTTTATTTAAGAGGCGAAGATAGGACTTGCAAGTCCTCTACCACTTAACCTCTAATAAAAAAATGATAAATAAAAAACCTTAGTATAGGCTTACGAAGGAGCGACGGACATGTTGAAGCTCGATTGTTTACAATCAGTAGCTATATTTGAATCAGTAGATGTATTTGAAATGGATATTTATGGGTTTGAAGGACAACAAATGACATAATTCAATAAATTTACATTAATTTAACTAATTAATGTATTTCATTCTTTCCCAAACCTAAAATTTCGGGATGAAATTGCTTTTATTTGTTAAAACTCCAACTCCAACATGTTCCTCATTTTTTACAGTTAAAATATATGAAGAAAATAGATCAAATGTCTGTTTTTTTATTAATGACCTTTATTAAAAAATGAATAATGAGATATTTGGCCAACATAAACAAGTCTCTTATTCTATTCGAACCGTTCTTCTGAACATTCTGATTTGATCCGTACCGGAGCCAATCTATATAGACTATAAATGTCTACAGATTAAAATAAAGAGCTTGCTAAAAAAATGTATGTATGTCTGTTCTGTAATCACAATGAATATGATGAAAATACGAATCATCTTGGCACTTCGTAAATTTTGCAGAGACTGCAAGATGGTATTTTTGCTCTTAAAAGATAACGTCTAGTTATGTAAAAGCTTTGGTGAAAGATATGATCTGGGGATAAAAGATAGGATCCAGTGGTAAGAGGATTGCGAGAGGGGAGAGGGGAGAGGTAAACGTCTGTATAGAAGGACGATGGAAACCTATTTCCAACGGTGGGAAAATTGTAGAAACCCATTGTTGGGTATCGCATTGTGAAATACTTTTCCATCTCATCTTACCTCTCGTCGGTTTCTATTCCGTTGACATAAAAAATTAAATAACATGCCAAATAAATTATACCGATTCCAATGTTCTGAAATGACTGTAGAAAATTGTAAAGTTTGCATACACAGTACAAAATTTAATTTTCCACATTATGGTAATACTTATTAATGAAAGGCTTGTTTGTAGAAATAATATAGAAAATTATGTATGTAGACTTTCTTTCAAGTCTAATAAAGTCTTCTTATCCGTGGACGAAACCTTTAAAAATAACTGTAAAAAACTAAGTTTTACTGAAAAAGTTTATGTTTATGTTTATGTCGCTAATTTGTAGTGATGCAAAATAATTGAAAATACGCATCCACAGAATGTTTAAGGCCTATTTGGTTAGTGACCAACTGAGTGAGAATATGGCAGTTCGCAAGACTTTGGGGTGGGTGCACATCATAGAGTACAGAGCGAACAAAAAAGTAAAGCCTTCTTTGGAAAAGTTTGGTCTCCTATGTTTTTAAACGTATTATCAAGTTATTGTCATCAATAACAAATTCATAAGTTTGGAAGCATCGAAACGTTTTTTTAAATTATATAGTTAACTTTATAAAATTGCAATATGTGCAGCCTTCAGGGCCCGAATGAAATGTTATTATTTGTATTCCTCAATTGCTGGAGGTGAAGAGTTCAATCGAATAAGTCTTTGAAATCAAAACCATATCCGGCTCAAAGGACCATATTGATTTAAATCAGTGCTTTTAAAGAAAGTTTTGATTGGATGAATACTAAACCAATAGTTTAATCTGAAAAGTTCAAGAACTTTCATACATCAGTAAAAACCCGGATCTGAAAGAAACATTGACTTTAAAAACAAAAATTATCAGGTGGATTTTTTAATTCTAACAATGAAATATTAATATCAACGACCTAAGCGACCATAAAACATGCTGTAAAACTTCAAAACATAGTTCTAATGATACTCTCTAAAAATGGGGCTTTCGTGATGGGAGCTGAAGTGTTACGAGCAAACTCTAACCTTTGTAAATGAAACCAGCGAATTCACATTACAAAAAGTGGATTCTTAATCGTTTTACAGATTAGGCCTTCGCTCACGCAGGTGATTATCTCGAAGCGAGCATCACTTTTTATATACTCCTACGTGCGATCCTGAGTAGGCCCTAATAACGATCATGGCGAAATCACGACCAAGTCCACTTTCTCCTTTTGAATATATACTTCGTCGAGGATTTACTTTCAACCCTATTCAACGTATCTGGTCTTCGAATTAAATCAATTGGATATGAAAGATTTTGATTCAATAACTTTAATTGCAATGATAAAAGTTGGAATGAAAGAGGAAAGAAATGAAATGAAAAATGTATTTTTTAAGGATGTGAAGTTAAGTCTTGCAAGTCCTATCTGCCTCTTAACCCTTTAAAAAATACAAAAAGCAAACTTTTTATACATTTACATTAGGAGAAACCTATAAGAAGCCTAAGCAAAAACATAGATACAGTTTGGAACTATATATTAAATATATATAGCTATAATAAAGTTACTTCGTGAACTTGAAAAAGTTACATCAACGCCTACAGGAGCTTCATTGCGCGAAAGTTAAAAAACTTTCACCATCAACTTGAAAACGCTAATGGACGACTTATCCTATGAAGAATAATGTTCAAATTTCAATTTGCAACGTGACTTTTTTTGGACCGGAGTACGGAATCATTTTTGAATCTTTACCGCAAAAAATGAATCAGCTTCAACTTTCAACTCTTGGGCGGTGAAAAGTGCTATATTTCTGACGAATTTGACATGGGACTCATTTGGTTTGAGCAATAGTTCAAAAATTCGCTGTCAGTTTAGTTTACAGGGTGTCTTCTCGTCCTCCAAAAAACCTCCCTCAGCCTGTAGGTTTGTATGTCCTCCAATTTCCCCAGTTTATAAAAAACGTAAATTTAGAAAATATTTTGTAAGACTTTTGGGATGTTACAAATATGCCGCTGTGAAACACAAATTTTGATGTCATTATATCTCGTTAACTTTACCAGTTTTCGAGAAATAATTGAGATGTATTAATTGGTAATCAGATTATGACTAAATTGCTTTAGATTATTGTTTTACAATATTATTTTTCATAAATTACACCACTGTTCCACTGCTTGGTCCTCCACAATTCTGCAGGGCCCTCCAAAAGCCCTTCTTTTTACTGCATTTGCTGTGGTAGACTCCCTGGTGTAGCTGGGAAACAAAACTTACTGTCGGTTGAAAATCCTTTCAAAGATCTTAATTAAGGAATTCTATTCAAATCTCCCCATTTTACTATAAACTTTGTCGCCCGTCGGGCGTCCAATCGCGGGAACACAGAGAATTATCAAATCAATTTGATTATTACTCTGTGGCGGGAAGCACTACCCATAAATCCTCATTAAGGAGTAACACGGGGGTAGTGGGCGTGACGTAATCAGTTTATACTTCGACCGACCGATTGTATATGCAAATACGGCAATAACACTGATTGCGGCGCTCACGGCGGTCGACATGGGAACTAGCGATTAGAGAGAAGAAGAAGAGCGATTAGACGATAAACGCGAAAATGCAGACTGTCGGCGGGAAGAAAGAGAGAGAGAGAGAGAGAAGAACAATCTCCTTTCTTCCCCTCAGGGTATGGGGCAGGGAGTGGAGTGATTGGACGATAATGTGGACAAGAGAAATGTAGGCGAAATGTTCTTTTGGGAAGCACAAATACATGGACGGATTTAGGTCTTAATTTTTGGGGGTGCCAGGTCACCTCACTTATGAAGTATTGTATGCTCAAATTCAAACATCAAACTCCTACTGTATTCAAATATTCTATTTGTAGGCATACTCCAATAAAAATCTGTTTATTTTATTCGATAACAACCCTCTTTCAATTTATGTAAAAGCTTATTCAAAGTTGATTTTCAAAGTTCAATTTTCAAGCTTATTGAAAATTGATTCCCCTTTTTCCGCCAAATAATCTAGCAAAAATCAGGGTTGCCGGGCACCCCCTGGAAATCCGTCCATGCATAAATAATTTGAGATCAACAACGTTTTGGTAAGGAGAACGTTCTGAAGTTCTGAGGAATTTTGGGGTTCCTAATTAATTTTACTTTGGCGAATATTGAAATCATGCCGAAATTATTGTCCTTTTTAGGTTCCTCATATAGATTATTTGTTGAAATGACCATTGATCAATTAATTGACTGGATAGCCTAGTGGATATATAGAATAAATTGCTCTGTATAGCCGAGTGAATATAATAAATTTCTCAACTGACACCAACGGTTGCCTTTTCTAATTCTTACTAGGGTCAAAACTGGGTTCAGTTGTAATTTGTCATTGGACTATGAAGCAATGATGGTATCTAAAAAAGGAATCTTTTTAAGAGTAACATTACTGTGCCAGCTCAAAACGTTAAAAATGTAAAAGCGCAAAAGTACACACAATTTCTAATGATAACATGGTTCAATTGTATGTTTTTAATTCATTTTTCAGTTTTTCATGATTTTTAATATTTAAGTTTTGAATAACATACTTTGGAGCAGGATCATATTTGGAGTCTCGCCTTAAGAGGGGGCTGCGGTCCCAAGCGTCTGCTTCATCTCTCTTTAGGCCAATGTTAACTTCCAAATTTCCTAAATTTAGTACAATCTTAACTGCTTAACCATGCCCACCCAGTCTAAGCTTGGCCGAACCTATTCCATCTACCTATTCCTTTTTCCTTTTGCTTCCCTTGTATTAATCTACTAAAGGCTGTGAGCCTAAGGGGTATAATAGAAGGGAAGTCGCCTTTCCTTTCCGGTAGCTGTACAAAAAGCCGACATCTACCAAATCTCCCCTACGAAAAAACACTGATCAACCAAAATGTGTTGATTATTAGTTAATTTGAAAGAGTAAATGATTGTATGGCGATTCAAGTGAGCAGAATTTTAATAACACAATCAGTGAAATTTATTCTAAATTGCTAAAATTTCTGCGATTTGAATACATCTAAACCAAAAACGATATCAAGATTCAGCTCATTGGACATTTCAAATATTTTTGCTCTTTCAAATTAATGAATTCACAATTGTTCCTAATTTCGGTTGGTCGAAACATTGTTTTGAATAATCTTAAAAATAATAATTAAATTGATAAAACACTCATTTTAAAGTTGTTAAATATTTATTTCTTGAGAATTCTGCAAACCCCTGCGAACACCGTTGAAGTAGGACGGGAATAATTTTTTAGTGTTTAATAAGCAAATTGATTAGGGCGCATGACAGTGACAGGTTTCACAGGTAGTATCTTCCAGCGCCTGTCAATAGATAACAGATCTGCGCTGACTTCAGTCGTCTTTGCCGGAAACACATTTCCGGCGCTGAAATCTGTTACAGCTGCAAATATCGGCTGGTTCGTCAGTCAGTTCCAAGTCAGAATCTGTGTAGACAGGTGCTTTTATGTGGAGTGATTAGTTATTGATTTTCATTAAAATGCCTAACAAAAGTATGGGAGGTGCAGTTAAAAAACGCGATTTTTTGTGGCTTGAGCTCCCTCTTAGGGTAACCCAACATTTCATGCATTTTTTTCTCAAAAACCAAATAAATAAATGTTGTTTGCTTTGGGATTTAACGTCCCCATTGAACAATGGACAATCCCTCAAGAGCGGAAAGTCATTGTCCCGATTTTTGTGAATAAAAGTATCGCAACCGGTTCAGACTTGTGACTTCAATAAAAATGTACATTTTTCAATAGTAAACCAATTTCAACAACCCTTTGTATTTTTATGGATGATTTTTTATAAGATACTAGAAGAACCCGTGGCTTCGCTCACGATTAAAATTAAACATACAATATCACCCATCAGTTATATAGTTTTGCTTTCCCATTTATTTTTCTTGTTGTAAAATCTACTTCTTTGAACATATCAAATGTACATCCATAAAGCAAAAACGTTTTTAGAAATCCGCTCTTAGTAAGAAGGTCTGCTACGACGGGGGTATTCTATTCCTGTATAAAGTGCCTGTCTATACAAAACGGCACCCTAGGCTTTTTCGACAGCACTTTGAATCTGCTCGCATATGTTACCCTTAATTAGAACTTTATTATGCACCCCCGTCGCAGCAGACCTGCGTATGTGCATGTCTTCACGTGTATGCCTTCATGAAGGAAAGATGTAGGATTTCTACTATTTCTTTCCTTCATGAAGGCATACACGTGTTAGAGGAACCATAGAACATGGCTTGAAATTTTATTCACTGTAAAAGATCATTTTCTTAAGGTTTTAGGGTCTACCTTGAACAAAAATTACAATGCCAATCCAGCAATTATTAAAAAGGCCTGACACGTTTTTAGACTCTATATTGAACAAAAAGATTGAATGAGCCGTCCCGGCAATTTTTTTAAAGTGCTGTAGATAAAACTGACTCTTTACAGTAGCACACTCTTCCTCTTTAAATAGCAGTTAGTTGTCATAAAAAAGAAGTCCTTCAAGTATAAGTGATCAGTGATCACTGAAGTCCTTCAGTAATCAGTTATTTATTTTATGTTATACTACATACCAACATTTTATATAGTGTATTTCACTTTGAAAAAATGCAAAAGTCTAATTCATTAACCACCTGGCACCAAGTAACAAATCTTCATGTAAACAAATACAATTAAATAGCAGAAAGAAATACCATTAATTTACATCACCTGTTTTAAATTTTACTTTCATATATTTTGTTAGTAAACAAATCTAACTCAACTTCCTTCAAAATCCCTGACATGGGTACCTTTAAGACGGTCCCAGGGCTAAGCCCTGAAAGTTATCACGAAACTGATGGTGTATAAACGTACTCCATGAAATTCTACATGTATTTACCAAGTTTCGTGGTCATCAGTCCAGCGGTGTCTGAGTTTATCAGTGCCAAATATATAAATATATAAATATATAAATATATAAATATATAAATATATATATATATATATATACTAGAAGAACCTGTGGCTTCGCTGACGATAAAAATTATACATACACTATCACCCATCAGTTATATAGTTTTGCTTTCACATTTATTTTTCTGGTTGTAAAATCTACTTCTTTAAAAATATCAAATGTACCTCCATAAAACAAAAAAAAACGTTTTTAGAAATTTGCTCTTAGTACGCATATGCTACGACGGAGGTATTCTATTCCTGCCTAAAGTGCCTGTCTATATAAAAAATGTGACCATATCCAGCGCCCCACCGACAAAGCCCCAAATGGTGTTGCTGCCCTGGGTAGGCTCATGCCCAATATCGGCGGTCCTTCCTCTTGCAAGTGCTGTTTGCTTGTATCAAGGCCACACTACGTGTGGCCTTGCTTGTATCGGCTGTCCAGTCGATCTTGCTATCAGGTGAAGAGAATTGCGCTCACACACTCAAGAAGCGAATTTACAGAGACTGGCTCACCCAAGACAAACGCCGAGAAGAATTTATGGTCGTTTCTGCTTGCACGGTATCTGAGCTTGCCCTGATGATGATCACGGGACACAATTTAAGGAACGGCACCCTAGGCTTTTTCGACGGCTTTGAATCTGCTCGCATGTGTAGCATAGCAAGGCCACACTGTGGGACCTTGAGCATAGTTACCCTTAATTAGAAATTTCTTGCACCCCCGTCGCAGCAGACCTGCGTATTAGAAATCCTATTTCTTTCCTTCATGAAGACATACGTGTTAGAGGAACCATAGAACATGACTTGAAATTTTATTCACTGTAAAATATCATTTTCTTAAGGTTTTAGGGTCTACCTTGAACAAAAAATTACAATTCCACTCCAGCAATTATTAAAGTGTTGTCTTACATTTTTAGACTCTATATTGAACAAAACAGATTGAATGAGCCGTCCCGGCAATTTTTTTTTTTAAGTGCTGTAGATAAAATTAATACTTTACAGTAGCACACTCTTCCTCTTTAAACAGCAGTTTGTTGTCATAAAAAATAAGTCCTTCAAGTATAAGGATCAGTGATCATAGAAGTCCTTCAGTAATATCAATTATTTATTTTATTTTGTACCACATACCAGCATTTTATATAGTGTATTGTACTTAAAATATATTCAAAAGTCTTAATTTATTAACCATCTGGCACCAAGTAACAGATCTTCATATTTAAATTTATCAACAGTGAAAATTTGTCAATTTAGCTTAAAATTTCCTTAAAATTGTACGTAATTGTCTTGTGAATTGGTACTATAGTACTATTATACATGATTGTATAATCTTTGGCTAAAATAAAGAATTAAAAAAAATAAATAAACAAATACAATTAAATAGCAGAAAGAAATACCATTAATTTACATCACCTGTTTTAAATTTTACTTTCACATGTTTTGTTAGTAAACAAATCTAACTCAAATTCTTTCAAAATCCCTGACATGGGTACCTTTACGACGGTCCCAGGGCTAAGCCCTGAAAGTTATCACGAAATTGAAGGTGTATAAACATACTCCATGAAATTCTACATGTATCTACCAAGTTTCGTGGCCATCGGTCCAGCGGTGTCTGAGCTTATCAATGCTATATATATATATATGTATATATATATACCAACATCCTCTTTTATACTTATAGATATATATACCAACATCCTCTTTTATACTTATAGATATAATAAGTTTACACCACGCTACGGCTTATCACCTGTTATTACAAACGCCATAATATGGAGCCCGAAAACAGCTCTTTTCTGTCATTTTCGTTCGGCCCTAGGTCTGCAGAGGCGCTAGGAGTGTGTTCAGAACGCTCACTTGCTTGATTTTTTTTCACTTGCTCGAAATAACATGTAAACATCACATAAGTATTTTATACATTATTTATATATTCGCGACAGGCTAGTGGCACACCTGATCTTTATAGTCGTTGCTTAGCAACCATTAGACCGTTTGTTATTGTTCCTTGGCAAGCAAGCAACAAGCCACCATAACCTTAAAGCTTAAAGTTAAAGTTGTAACATCTAATTATCACAGTCTAAGAAAAAATATAGTCTATATTTTTTCTTTGACTGTAATCCAATTTTCGTCTTGTTTACATTCGTAAACGCACGTATTTCATTGTATAGTGAGGTATAAAAGTGTTCTTACTTTGGCCAGGGACCGAAAATGTTTTTGGCCTTCGGTGCAAAATATAGTATTGAGATATATGACAAGTATATTTTTAAACTAATTACACTTTTTATCAAAGTGTTGCTACTTGTTCAAGACACTTTAAGAAAAACATTTTTCACACGTACATCTTAGATTATTTAAGGTTATTCTCCATTCTAAGTGCTACTTTTAACTTTTACCCAGACCTCTATTATTATGTACAGTATGAGTTGAAAAACTTGGACTAATATTAATTTTACCTCTTTGGAGGTCCATAAGACTAATATTAATTTTACCATGTGGTCGCTTTCTCGCTTAAGAACGGTCTGGGTCGAGGTATGTATTTAACCCAGACTATCCAAAATGTTTATTCCGGCTGCAGTTCCGTAAGCGGCCTACATTTAACAATTAGAATTATCGAGCTGTTACCAATATTATCTATTGATTACTACAAAAATTTAACTAACATAACTGAAAACCATACAAAGGAATTTAGTACTTTAATTAGGCCTATTCAACTTACCATTACCAAACTTGACATCACAGATCCCTACCAGTGTCATAACTGTGTTAACAGAAACCAAAAACCAAAACCAGTTCAAAAAGGCGGAGGATGTGAAATAAGGGTTGGGTTGTTGAGTTGTATTATGTAGACAATGTTTTAATGCAATAATAAGTTAGTGTTAAATATATCTTTTTAGTTTTATCGAGTTGTATTTAGTTTCCTCTTACAAATGCAGTTTTATCATATTCAAGTTAGATATTGATGTTTTTAAGTGTTTGTTTTGTTCTCGATTAAATAAAATAATCTTAATTTCCATTATTGACGGATCGAAGATTCAATTAGAAATTTCTAGTCGTTAAAATGTAGACCGCTTAAGTTATGGAACTGCAGCCTCAAACGATCCGAGATGTTTATTCCGTTTCTTCTGTTTCAGCCGCAAGTGTTCTCGCTCACTTCAGCGACCGGAGTGAGAAGAAGACAAGACCTAGGCCAGAATGGGGTTGAGGACATGATACAACTGTCGTAAGTATCGTTCTTCACCTGTTCTTTGGGAAACTTTTAACCAACAAACAATTCCCGGGATGTGGGATCCCGGTATCCAGGGATGTGGGATCCCAGTATCCAGGGATGCGGGATCCCGGGATTGGATTCCCTATTCATGATGTCATAACATCACATTCTCAAGTAAGAACTGGCAATGTTGCTTTGTAAGGGTTATTAACCCAGAAAAATATATCCTTATTCAGAGACAGCCGATATAAAGTAAACAACAAATGGGACCATAAGAGAGTATTTTACTCGAACCCTTAGGTGAGACGTTACCATTTACTTTTGCCATGGCTTTGTTACTTGAGATGGCTACAGTAATAACAATGTTTCTCTTAAGCACCATTCCTTTTTTAGTGCATCATATATTTTACTTTCTATGGCAATTTTTTGCGTCAAGATTGTTAGTGTCTGGCATTTCATAGAGAGATGAGAAAGGGCTCAAATTAAAGGTCTCTATCCGGTGATGGCTGGGAAAGTACTAAAATTGCTTGAATTCCACCAGAGGACGAGAAATACGATAACGTGATATTAATATACGGTAGATCTCAAAGCCAGTTTGCTGCAAAGGTATTTTGTACTATAATAATTAAAGATTGTTTGAATTCTCCTTTATTAGGAGCTTTAAGCCCTTTCAAGCCACTATTGTAAAAATATTATCTTATTAGGAATGTTTTTACAGAAATATCTGGTAAACAAGAACAATTTTGGCACCTGAAAAACATTCAGGCAAATAATGAAAAGTTTGGTACCTGAAAAAGTTCATTCTATATCCTTAAATGGGGTTGTAGTTTAGGGGAAGTCAGAGTTATCAAATACAGGGAGTTTTTTTTAACGCAACCCATGCTTAAGATTGAATAATGCACATATATATACAGATGAAATAATTATTGTTTTGTTAATTTTCACATTTTATACAACCTATTATTTCAGATTGACCACATTTAGCTTACATTAAATGTCCAAACAATACGCCATGGATATTTATACAAAGTGTGCTCTCTTCATCAAATACCTGAACACGTTTTGCAAAATACCTCTTTCAATTTCTTGTATTAAATTTGTCATATTTAATTTCAGTTGCTGAATATCCTATGGGTTAATTTCGTAGGTCTTACTTTTTATGTGTCCCCAAAGAAAATAAACTAGTGGGGTCAAATCCAGGGATCCTGGGGGGTTGAATCCTTTCACTGATAAAATAACATTTTGGGTTGTGTTAAAAAAAAACACCCTATACAAACCGAATGATACAAATCCAAGGTCTGTTTGTGCAAGAATCCAATACACTATCACACACTATCAGTGTATGAAAGTTTTTACAACTGTATTTATCATTTATTTATTACATTATAAAGAAGAGGTGGTTTCTATATATATGTTTAGATGTGGCAAGTGAACGCAAAAAATACTGAACCTACTGGGTTGAAATTTTACACAGAGGTAGATCTTGAGCCTGGGAAACACATAGGCCTATTCATTTCCTGAAAATCCCCTCGCTACGCATTGTGAACGTCCTTAGTTTCAATGTTTACATTTTATAAGGATGTAAACATTCAAACACAGAAATGTAAACAGCTGTGGGTTCTAATTTGATGGTTCTAAAAGCAGTGGCAAGATCAGCTGTTTCAAGCTATCTATCGTGAGCGAAGCCACGGGCAACTGCTAGTTAATTATATAATCTTACCTTATGATTCAATATATGTATAAGGGAGACCGCAATGTCATCATCAGTCCCATAATTTGTTAACAATCTAATAATGATGTTTAACTTCATTTTAACTTCTGCTGACAACTGATTGCTTACAATAAATCTGTCACCTGAAATAATGGAATTCAAAATTCTTTAAAGATGAGGATAGGTGAGTGTGATATCTTGAGTGGTTCGTTAATTAAAGGGCTTTCTTAATGAGGAAAACCCGCTAACTCATTAGTACAATCATTAGCTAAAAGCCCAATGATCAATGAAAGGTCAATGTTTTTTTACATGGGTATCTTAAATACAGATATTTTTCAGGGACCTTAACGAAGCTTCGTTACTATGGAACTTGAAGATTCGTTACGACAGGGAGCTGATATACGTAAGTTTTCACTTACGGGGTTTACCCTCTAGATTTAGTGTTCTGCTTGGCTCTTGGATTCAACTTATGTGTTGACAATGAACTTCTGTAACTAAGGGGAAATGTAAAAAAATGTAGGCGTAGGTATTTCAAAATGAATTTAATTGATATTTTGTATTTGTTTTTGTTTACAACATAAGATAATGTTTGTATTGACTGTATTTATTCAAAAACTTTATTTACCTATTCAACTTGCATTTATTCAAAATTTAATGTAGTATGATTGTTTACAAGTTGCGTAACCTGTGTGTCATGTGTGTTACCTGCTTTTCAAATGGTGTATTTTGAGAAGTACAAACATCGATGTAAATAAGTACACTGGATTGGTAACTCAGACCCCGCAACGTGAGCCGCCAGCAGTGGTTGCGTTTAAGATTTTGAAGGGGCATTGGGGGAACGCATTTTTTGCGGGCCAACCAATACTGACCTTCTAGTTAAATGTTAATTGTAATTTCTTAATAGTCAAAGCAATACATCTATTATAGCAAGCTTTACCCGTAAAACTGCTCCCAAATCCGCGCGGTTTCGATATGGTTAACAATACAGTTTCGCACTTTGCCCCCAACGCCCCTTCAATTCGGCCGGCTGCAACCCCAACGCACAGCTGTGTTGGCTCGGAAATCACTACACGAGCCTTACGGGGAGCTCGCTATCCAGTTGTATTTATTTACATCGATGAGTACGAACGAATCTTAGGTTTCCGATGAATATAAACAAATGGCAAAGCAGATTGCTGTGAACATGGCAACGAGTAGGGAAACTCAATTGCATGAACTATTCTCTAAAAATAGATTGAAAAATTACAATACCATTCTGTAGAATCTAATTTTCATTAACAGAAAATTATATATATTGTACCACAGAGAAGGTAGAGGTACCACCTCTACCTTCTCTCTGACTGTACTTATTTTTGAGTAGAAAATACAGTAACCTGAAAAAACAAAATTTACTCCTACAAATACAATTTTTCTAAAAAATTCTTATAACATGTGATGAGGAAAGTAAAAAGGGACTTCAAGTCGGAATTTACTGGTTATGAGTTATTAGCATCATGAAATTCAGCATTAACTTGTGAACAATTTGACATCAAATTTATAGTGCTAAGATTTGTTGTCTATGAGTTATTGACATTTGAATTTCAAATAAATGAAAATGGGTATTTTAGGAAATCAAGGCCCAAAACTTCAAACGTGCGTGGAATACTTATTATGAATATTTAAGAATTGAATCATGCATCAAAACAAAGCTGAAAACTAGATTTTTAAATCTAAACTAAGAAATACATGATACACTACAGTTACATTGTTAAAGTTAATGAGAAAGTGAGAAGTTAGAAAAGGGACCTCAAGTCGGAAAGCAGAATACCGAGGATTGTAGGAGAAGTACACTGCCAAGACGGTGATTTTTGGACCTAGACAATATTCTTTATCAATGATTAACGTGAAGTAGTTAACTCATGCTCTATTAGATGTCAGGAAAGACTAGTTTTGTGATGTCCCTGACTACTCAGTCAGTGCGAGCCTGTGAATTAGGGAAAAAGGTTCGAAAGTCGTCGGCCATGTTATCTTCCATTTAAGCAAATTGAGGTCCCATTTAGAATGTGTGACATAGACTGCTAAATGGAGTATTTTTTAATATTTCTCGGATTATTATCGTTAAAATATCCAGATAAATCTGTACAGGAAAGATTTAGGAGTCGTATCCAATTGAAACCTGAAAATCGATATTTTTGACCCGATTTGACAAAAATGCCCTTTCTGTAAAATTTACTCCAGCGACTTGAGGTCTCTTTCATTTTCAGCATCGCACGTGATTTTATAATCTCTTCAATTTATTTCCTTGTTATTTTTTCAGACCTATGTGGGCAGTATATTGGTCGCCGTCAACCCTTACAAAATGTACGACATGTACGGGCTAGATGTGGTGAAAAAGTACGAGGGTCAAATTTTAGGAACACTTCCTCCGTAAGTATTTTGGATTATCATTTACCTGTTAAGGAAAATCCAATTAAAATCAAGGGAAATATTTAATGACATATTTACCGACTATTTTTGTTTGGCTTGATTCTATAGGCCTATTAAATTTTTTTAGAAATGATTTCGACTGTGCCATTTTAAAATTATTTTAAGAATGAAGGGGAACTACTCGAGTATTACGTTGAATATCATTAACTAATTGGGCGAAATAAACACAGTGAACTGTCAATTTTATTGACTCAACTGTCAACCATATATTTTGTACAATTTTCAAACATTTTTTGCAGGCATTTGTTTGCAATCGGCTCTGCAGCTTACGCTGCGCTTCCTCGCAGTTCGCAGGTTGTCGTTATTTCTGGCGAATCAGGGAGTGGAAAGACGGAGAGCACCAAACTGGTAATAATCCATCTTATACTTTACTGCTGGGAAAAAACATTGAAAGTAAAATATAACCTCACTAACTCGACACTTGATAACTCGATAGTTTGTGGAAATCGACACCTGAACAGCTGATAGGGAATCTTCAATTAAGCATTTTTTCAGAACTTTTAGTTTTAATTGTTGAGTGTTTGACATTTTTTCAAAGATTGTTTACTCATTATATAACAATACTCATGTAAATAATAAATTTATATGTAATACTCAAATATGTTATGTGTTTGTCTTAAAACCCATTGAAAATTCCAACATTCTGGATAACTCAACAACCCCCAAACTCGACAACCTCTGGGTCCACAAATAGTCATGTTAGTGAGGTTTTATTGTAATCGAATTATTTTAAATTACCGTATACTCCCTCTTACCTATCCACCTCTCATCAGCCATTGCTTTAATTGGTCTACACCCTGTGGAAGTGACTTCTTTTCAACTGACCAACGTCAATCAATGCATCGGTTTAATCAGCCGAGACCGGCAGCAAATGAACGAAAATCTAGAAAATTTGTGTGGGAAATAATAGAAACAATAGTAAAAAAAGTTTTTCTTTTAGCTATTTTACATTATGATTAGTGTGGTCATACACAGTGGATATTAGTTATTCTTTGATAGGTTTTAGGATACATTGGTTTAAATGGCCAAATCGTTATCCGGCAGGGACTGACCACTGTGACTTCGGGGTCATGAAGTGGCTGGATAAAGAGGAAGTCTTCCGTGAGGTATTCTAACATATGAATCTTTCTTTTACTCAACTTCCTAACATAGAAAATCAAATTAAAAGTCCAGAGTTTGGAAGTCATTATTCAACTAGTAAAAATCAAACCAGCCATGGTTTTTGGATGAAAACTTAATAAACGGATAACATTTTAGTCACCTTTAGTTACATTTATTTGAAGGCAATACAGTCTCTCAATTAATAACCAGCTGTTAATTGAGTACGGTAATAAAACATTTTAGACCCTCAACTATGAACTCTCCTGTTATCAAACCTCTTTTATGAACGGAACAACAACCAGACAGGCTATGAATGCAAAAGAAAACTACCTATTTAGATACATTTATTCACTTTGCTCCGTTTTGAACACAGGTAATGCAGTACCTTGCGGCAGTCAACAAAGCGCCGTCTAATCTGATAACGGAGCAGATACTGGAAGCTTCGCCCCTGCTGGAGAGCTTCGGAAACGCGAAAACTGTCCGTAACGACAACTCTTCGCGGTTCGGAAAGTTTTTGGAAGTACACTTTAAAGAGTAAGTGAAGGAATATGTATCACTAGTGATGATAAGCTGCTTTGATGTGTCTTCATTAAGTAACTGCTGTTGGTTTATATTGAACAGCAAACACCTGTCAACATAAAAAATCATAAATTATTTTCCCTAAACAACTCACAAACTTTGAACTGGAAATGACTTTTTGAAATATATTCCCAATGATTTGAAAACTGGAAAAAACTTCGTATTTTTATGAAAACGTTTGACAGGCCTCTCCCTGCACTCAATAAATGATTTTAAAGCCAATGAGGAAATATTTTTAAAATGTACTACCTTTTTTAATCTAAAACTGTATTTTTTTACTCTTTAGTAGTAATAGTATGTTTAATTTTCATAACGCTATTCATGTACAAAATGAATATAAATGAATAAAGAGTTTTTGACTTTACTTGACTCCTACTTTGACCAAAACGGGAGCGAACATGCCATTCTATGGTCCTGAGCCATGCTGGGAATCAGCAAAGCTATCGCCCACTCTGCCATTGATAACTGGGCTAAGGAACAGCACCATCTTCGATGGTGCAACTATTATGGCCAATCATTAGGCAAAAAGCTGCTTCCTGAAACTTCTGCTCGGTTTACCAGTTGGCTGCTGAGTCTGGAAAGGAGTCAGGTCAGTCCTGCAGTTGCCTTGATCACTGGACACGACATTTTATGTAACAGGAAATGCCTATTTACTCTTGGTATCACCCATGATGTGTGCAGACTCTGTGGTAGCTCTGTCGATGCTGCAAGTCACATCCATCGATGTAAATAAATACAACTGGATGGCGCGCTCCCCGTAAAGCTAGTGTATACAGCTGTGCGTCGGGGTTGCAGCCAGGCCGAATTGAAGGGGCGTTGGGGGAAAAAGCGCGAAAATGTATTGTTAATCGTATTGAAACCACACTGATTTGGGAGCAGATTTGCGGGTAAAGCTAGCTATAATAGATGTATTGTTATAACTATTAAGTAATCACAATTAATATTTAACTAGACGGTCCGTTCAAGTTGGCCAGTAAAAAATGCGTTCCCCCATCGCCCCTGCAAAATCTTAAACACAACCACTGCCGCTGGCTCGCGTTGCAGTGCCTGAGTTACCAATCCAGTTTACTTATTTACGTCGATGGTCACATCATCTTGGATTGTGAGAGACTTGGGGTAAGGAGAAGAGCCCTCTTTGATCTCCAACAACCAGGTGACGAACCAGATGCCAGTATTGGGAAAAAGCTCTTAAGCCTCGTTGAAGGCACAGTTATAGGGCTGCCAATCTTGCAGCTTAGAGGAGCACAATAAGCTTCAATTGACGTGCTGAGACCTTGGAGTATAGACCCTGCACTCCAATCAATCAATTAATCAATCAATCCTACTTTGACCTTTCAGCGGAGTCATCCTCGGGGCGAAAGTGACCGAGTACCTTTTGGAGAAGTCCCGCATCGTGACGCAGGCACCGGAGGAGCGTAACTACCACGTGTTCTACGAACTGTTGGCCGGCCTCGGGGATGAGACCAAGCTCAAGTATGGGCTGCTGGCCGCCGACAAGTACTTCTACCTCAACCAGGTGAGGCTGGGTTGGGTTAGGCTAGGTAACAGCTGGTTTAGGCTAGATAGGGTAAGGTTAGGTTAGGCAACAGCTGGTTAGGTTAGGTTAGGCTAGGTTTTTGACATTAAGTAAACATGGCTGAAGTGTTCACATGCTGCAAATAGATCTTGGACTATTTTCTGCTGGCATTGTGAAAACAGGCCTTAAAAGGTTTTATTTTAGGGCCAATCCTTTATTTCCAATACTGCTTTAGTTTCAATCTATAAAATTGGAGATGGGTATTTTTTTAAAGTATTTTATTAATTCTCATACCCAAAAACAAGAATGTCATAGATATTCCTTGATTTTAAACCTAATTTGAAACGTTTTGTTAAATTTATAAAAATTAAATTAAACTATGTTGTAATTTTCAGGGAGGAAGCTGTGAAATCGACGGTAAATACGATGCTGAAGATTTCCAATCGCTTCTATCAGCAATGCAGGTTCTCGGCTTCACGTCTGACGAGCAAGATACAATCTTCCGCATCCTAGCTTCAGGTAACTACTCTACCACTAAACATTTATTTAGATTAGTATAAAACAATTCTATAAATAAATTTAATTACTTCCATCTCTTTAGGCAACCATAAAGTTAATTTCAATCAGATCCCATTGAGTGGTATGACCTAGAGGCATTTGACTGAAATTTGGTTCAACATTTACTTAACTACACAATAGCCCACCCATGGCCATGGATGCCCAACAATAGCTTTTTCATTGGGAATTAAAAGTGGCCACTTGATCTCCAAGTTCCGAAGCTTGTTCCCTTTTTCTGAGTCCTAGTTAGCCTAGATTGTCTTAGAGGAAATAAAATTACTCTAAAAATGACTTTTAAAATTTTTGATCCCTGGTTTTCTAATAATTTTACAAAAGTTCTGAATAATTTAATACAAATGTCCAAAAACCACACTAGACTTAGATCACCTATGCAATGCACCTATGAAGCCATTGTGTGATTTTATAGTAGACACTTTCTGGCATCTCTGCTCTCATGGACGCTAGGGATTGCTAATTTCAAACACTTACTTAACTACTCTTACACCCATGGCCATGCATGCCCAAGAAGAGATTTGGCTCACTAACTAGATCTCTCCATCTTTTCCTGTCCTCTGACTTTTCTATTGTAGTTCTGATTGTTGCAATGTCGTCTTGTTCACCATCTCACCATCTTATTTTTGCCCAGATGTCTTCTTTTTTCTTGTTTCCCCAATCCAGCTTCTTTCAGCAGCGTCCCTTGTTCTCTGCACCAATCTTCTTGATCTTATAGTTGCTATTATGTCACAATAATATTTTTTTACTACTAGGCCTAAGTTTAAGCAAAGTTCACTTTATAAACCTAGGGAATGTGTACTTTTATTGCAAGCATCAGAAGCACGGCCAATTGTAATTAACTCCAAGTAAAATTTTTGTTTATTTACAGGCCTAAATTCAGGTTAGGTTAGGCTAGGTTAGGTCAGATCACATATTTTCACCCCAAATATTTGTTTGCCGCAGTTCTACCCCTGGGAAAAGTGTGCACTTTCGCCAAAAGAATTTTTGTCCTGCAGAGTTGCACCTGTGTAATATGCATTTCCACTGAAAGCAGTTCAAAAATGGCCGATTGTCATTAACTTCAAGTGTAATGTTTGTTTATTGTTTTTAAGTTTAGGTTAGGTTAGATTAGATAAGACCACACATTTTTACCCTGAATTTCTGCCTGCCCGCAGTGCCGCACCTGGGGAACGTGCATTTCGACCACAACCAGCTCAAGCTGTATACGAGTTTGGCCAAGTGTATTTAACTTAAAGTTGAATGTTTTTTTATTTATTGGTCTAAGTTTAGGCTAGGTAAAGTCAGGTTAGGTTAGGCCACACATTTTCACCTGCAATGTCCTCCTGCAATGCTACACCTCGGGAACGTTTACTTCCTCCAGAAGCATCTGAAGTACCATTAGGAGGGAACTAAACTCCAAGTGTGATCTTTGTTTATTAATAGGTCTAAGGTTAGGTTAGGTCAAGTTAGGCTAGGTTAGGTTAGGCCATACATTTTCACCTGCAACAAATTCTGTCCATCGCAGTGCTGCACCTGGGAAACATGTATTTCCACTGCGAGCAGCTGCAACTTTACCAGGAGGCCTAACTGAACTCCAATTATATTTTTTTTACTACTAGGCCTAAGATTCAGTGAAGTTCAACCCTTATAAACCACTAAATTTACACATTTTCACCTGCAACATCTGCCGCAGTGCTACAATTAGGGGACGTGTACTTCCACCACAAGCAGCTGTTTATTTATTGGTTTAAGTTTAGGTTAGGTCAGGCTAGGTTATGTAGGGCCACATATTTTCATCTGAAATTTCTGTCTTTGGCAGTGCTGTACCTGGGAACATGTACTTCCACCGCATGGCCAATTATAATTAACTCCAAGTGTAATATTTGTTTATTTATAGGCCTAAATTAGGCTATACTAGGTTAGGTATGGTTAGTTTATGTTATTTTAGGCCACATATTTTCATCTTAAATTTCTGCCTGCCGCAGTGCTACACCTGGAGAACGTGTACTTCCACCAGAAGCAGCTGAAGCATGGCTGGGAGGGACTAAACTCAAAGTGTGATATTTGTTTATTTATAGGCCTAAGTTTAGGAAAGGTTATATTAAGTTAGGTTAGGTTAGACCAGACACTTTTCTCCCGTAATCTCTGTTCACCTGCAGCGCTGCACCTGGACAATGTTTACTTGCTCAGGTAAATTGGAGCACCACCAGGAGGGAACTAAACTCCAAGAGTGATATTTCTTCATTTATAAGTCAGCTTAGGTTAGGTTAGGTTAGGCCAGAGATTCTTCAACCGTAATTTCTGTCTGCCGCATTTCTGCACCTGAGGAATGTGTGTTTGACCACAACCAGATGCTCGGCCAAGTGTATTTAACTTTAAATGTAATGTTTGTTTATTAATTGGTTTAAAATTAGTTTTGGTCAGGCTGTGTTAGGTTAGCACACATAAATATTTCACCAACAATTTCTGTCTGCCGCAGTGCTGCACCTGGGGAACGTGTACTTCCACCGCAAGCAGCTGAAGCACGGCCAGGAGGGGGTGGAGATCGGCTCGGACGCGGAGATCCGCTGGACCGGACACCTTCTGCAGCTCAACGTCGACGGCATCAAACAGGCGCTGACCACCAAGACCACGGTGAGACTCGTCAGGAGGGTATAGTCACAGGGTGTCTACTGATACTGGAAATCCTGTAAATACTGGGATTTTATTTTGATACAGGAAATACTGGAATTTTCAATTTTGTACCAAACTTTATTGAAGTACAAGTGATGAAATCTCTTAAAAATAGTTTTGTCCAATATATTCAGATATAAAAAGCTTGATAACAGTTTTCTTTAGTAATGTGTGTTTGCAAACCTACATTAAACCACTTGTAATTCAGTTCAATTATTAAACAACCTTGATCAGATTTACAATTTTATATGTTGTAATTTTTATAAGATTGGAGATGTTCTCAACATTTCCTACATTCCTATAGTTGCATATTTATAGTATTTTTCATAAAACAAATTATGTGATATAAAAGTGAGAGACTGTTTCGAAAGGCACTCATAGTAAATTAGAACTAATTAATTTGTGATGGTAATTTTGAATTGATTATTTGGATGATAAAGTTGGAGGAATGTAGAGCTACAAGAGGATTTGGGATGCCCTGATAAAAAAACAAACAAATATGTTTTTTATTTAACGAGTTTTTATCATATTATTTATCTTATTTGTCAATGCTGTAAATCAGTTACTTAATTTTAATAATAAACATTATTCATATTAATACAAAATTTGTCAATGGTACTCCTTAGTTAGATAAACAATTGGCGAGTGATACTGGAGTTTTGAAAAAAAGTTGTACTTGAAATACTGGAAATATACTAGAATTTTAAAATCAGATGTCCAGTAAACACCCTGAATCAGAGTTGCCAAAAGCCGGGTATATACTTGGTGGCATGTGCTGTAATCCAGCTCCTTGGAGGTTACGAATTAGTGGATAGTTATAAGTGATGGCTTGTGGACGCGGTGTTCCCAAGTGGGGATTAATGCCTGCACTATTGAGTACTACGTTCATAAGACTGTCCTTATAATGAGACCAGTTCATAAATTGTAAACAAGGCGAAATTGTGGTTCGAATCCCACGTTAAAGTGTAGGTCCCTTAGTTGCCATTGGCTGTTGGGCTCTGAATTAACAGTCATGTTAAAGGAACATGCCGGCCTTAATCAGTAATCTTAAGACATCAAGACTCATCCACATCCATATTTGCTTTATAGTACCCCTTACTAGTGGTTGGTTGGTGTCTTAATATGTCGGGTCCTGGAAGCCGCGACCCGGACATGGACAAATTAACTAGACATGAATGGAGATACAGGTTGCCAATTTTAGCCCAAAAATCCGTGGAAAATATGTTGTCAAAATTACCCTCGACTTGCCAGCTTAATGAGCGTTTTGATTTAATCAGAATTATGAATTAACTAACCTGACCTTCGACTGTTCAACTACGAATTTAATAATGATCTAGCATGCTTGGACAACTAAGCCTGAAAATGAAATTCAAGTGCCATGGCTAACAACAACCCTACCAATTTGGAATTTAGAATCTGTGGACCGATTAGTTGCCAATTGGTTTAACCTAAACCCTCATCCCCCAAAACCCCTCCTTTCGGAATCTGTACCTAGCAACCCATAATATTAATTTAGATACCTGACCAAATGATGTTGAACCGGCGATAGCTGGTGGAGAAGAGAGCTTGAAGTTGGGCCGTTGGCGGTATTTTGAATTGGCGCATGCGCAGAGGGATAGTTAACTAAATGATCATTCATTTCTTCTGTCAGCTGAGGGTGCAGGTATACCAACGGCATAAATGTGGATATCCCACAGATCTCCCCCCCTCCCCCCAAAAACAGCAAAAAAAAAGGAAGCTGGGGAGTGCGAGATAACTACTGCAATCTGAAACTTGAGAACTTAGGTTTAACATTTAGAAAAAGGTTAAGTACATGTCGGTTAGGTCAGGTTAATTTTACCAATAATAATGGTAAGAATTATTTTGGGATCCCATAAGCAAATACAATAATAAATAATACACAGATCATGAGAATCACAAGTACATATATTAATAAATGTCTAAATGAATAAATAAATGCATAAATGAATAAATAAATGCATAGACCTGAATAAGTAAATGACAAATAACAAATTGATGGGACTGAAACTATTGTAACTGTTGAGGGTGGCAATTTCTGAGTGATGAGCACTTGTATCCTTGACCTGCTGCAGTTAGTCAAGGGGAACAATCCGCTCTTCCCCATGGGCATTGGTTATGCATTGTGCTAGAAGTAATAAAAAAATTCAAAAAAAAAGGGCCTTCAGCACAATACACAGGCTTAAAAGGGGAACCCTAAAATGTCGGGGGAAAAAAAATTCTCTAATCCAATGCCACAGGGAAGAGCTGCTGCTCGGAGAAGATGACACAGCGGGTCGAGGACACCCACCACCCTCTGAAGGCACAGCCTACGCGAAGCAGTACCTGAGTCACAGAAGGGGCGAGATGGGCACCGCGGCCAGCTGTGTCTTTGGGTTGTGATTTGATTTGGCCTAAATTAACTATAACTAACTTAACCTAATATCACTGCCGAGGGTCAGTTACAACATACATATCAGGGAGGTTCAACTGAGATATCAGTTAGTTTGTTGTCGGGTCCTACTTTCTTGTTGGGGTTTTTCTTTTTGGAGAAAGTTTGGTTGGAAAAACTTTTTTAATTGTGAGACATGTGCTCTTCTAACCACCTTACCCGTGGAAGGATCTACTAATATAACTGTAACTGGAGAGGTGTAGGCTTGGATGACTGTAGGTTTGGACCAAAGTGGGAGGAGCTTGGCATTGATTTTGTCCGCCGCCTTACTTTGGTGATGAAGCCTAAACATGACCCAGTCTCCTACTTTGAATGATGGGAGGGTCCGCCCTTTGTTGTATTGTTTTTGCCTAGCTTGGTGTGATTTAGTGAGATTATGGTGAGCCTTTTGCCATCTGTCTCTTTGAAGTTGTGGGTTATGATTCCTTGGGAGTAGCTGATCTAGATTCCAATTAAGTTCAAGTGGATGCTTAATCTGGAAGCTAAGAAATAAGTCGGCTGGAGAGTATCCGGTACTCGAGTGTTTCGCTGAATTGAATGCAATCTGGAAAAAGTGGAGGTTTTTATCCCAGTCAGTTTGATGTTCTGAATGAAAAATGCGGATGGCTATTTTAATGTTTTTGTTCACTCTTTCGGCATGGCTAGGATTCGGGTAATACGGAGTCGTAGTAATATGAGTAATGCCAAACTGAAGACACATATCAGAAAATTCTCTAGAAGTAAATGAAGAGACATTGTCAGAAACTATAAATTTAGGGAATCCAAAGTAGGCAAACAAACCAGATTGCAAAAGGTTGACTGTGGTTTTGGTTGTTGTGTTTTTGGCGGGCAGGAAAACTGCGTACTTAGAGAAGGCGTCTACAATTGTCAGGATATAGCGGTTGTTTTTGCGTGACTTAGGAAGGGGTCCAATATGGTCGATGAAGATCTTTTCAAAAGGCTGTGTTGGGACTTCAGAAGAAAGGAGGCCAGTTCGGGTATTAGGGGCTTGTTTTGATCTCTGGCAAGGTGTACAAGACCTAACCATGTTGGATATGGTTTCCTTTAAGGTGGGTGACCAAAAATTGGGTTCTATCCGGGACCAAGTTTTTTTTATGCCTAAGTGAGCTGTACTAGGGGCTAAGTGGTAGTATTTAAACAACAACGGAATAAGGCGATCTGGGACTACTATTCTAGGTTTAGTTTGGTTTGGTTTTTTATGAACTAAAATGTCGTTATTTACAGAGTAGTTGGGGGGTGGTTTCTTTCCTTTTAAGCTACGAATTATTTTCTGAATGTCTTGGTCTTCTGCCTGATATTCTTTTAAGTCTTTAAAAGCTTCCGGAATTTTGAAAAGAACGTTTACTTGCTGTGGTTTTACATTTTGATTAGTGATGTTTGAAGCTACTGGGGGAGTTTCTTCGAACATTCTACTCAAACAATCAGCTACTACATTACTTCGCCCACGAATATGATAAACCGTAAATTGAAAAGAGTTGATTAAGGTGATCCATCGAGCAATTTTGCCTACTTGTCTCGGATGGTTTAAGAGCCAGGTTAACGCATTGCTATCTGTGTAAAGGTCAAAGTGGCGATGTTCTAAATATACTCTAAATTTGTCGAGAAAATAAGTTATAGCTAACGCTTCTAGTTCGAAGGCACTGTAATTCTTTTCATGGATATTAGTCGGTCGGGAACCGTAAGCAACAGGGAAGAGTTGATCGTCATACTTTTGAGAAATTACAGCACTTAGACTAGTTCTGCTGGCATCTGTGTGCATTACAAAAGGCAAATCAAAATTTGGCATTTTTAAAACTGGTGATGAAGTTAGTGCGTCCTTGAGCTTTTGAAAGGCGGTGTTTTGCTCTTTACCCCAAACAAATTTTTCTCCTTTTTTCTTTAGTTTGTTCAAAGGTGCTGCAATGCTAGAATAGTTGGGTATAAATTTAGAATAAAAGGCTGTCATCCCCAGGAATCTAGATAGTTGTTTTAAGGTCTTGGGCACGGGAAAATCATCAATAGGTTTGGTCCGTTCCCTACTAATAGTCAATGAGTTATTTTTTATGACATGACCTAAAAACTCAATTTCGTTAGAAGCTACTGTCATTTTGGTTGGGTTGACGGTGAGGCCTGCTTTACTGAGGCGATGCAGTACTTCCTTAATGTGGGTAAGGTGTTCCTCAAATGAATTAGAGTAAATTACTAAGTCGTCGAAAAAGGAATAAACATACTTAAACTTTAAATCTCCTACTACTTTGTTCATTAAATCAGTTAAGACCATACTACCGTTTGCGATTCCAAATGGAACGAAATTATATTCGTAGAGCCCCCAGGGAACTACAAAGGCAGTGTATTGTTTAGACTGTTCATCAAGGGGAATTTGGTTGTAAGCCGAGTTTAAATCTAACAAAGTAAACCACTTGGCCTTGCCAAGATGTTGAAAGGCAGAGTCTAGAGTGGGCATTGGTACTGCTTCAAGTGACAGACCTGAATTCAAAGCCTTATAATTTACTACCATGCGGGTTTTACCACCCTTTTTGGGAACAGTAAAAGCTGGAGATGAAAAGGGGGATGTTGATTCTCTAATTACTCCATTCTTTAGAAGTTCGTCGATATGCTGTCTTAATATTTCAGTCTTTGGGGGGGAAAACTGGTAAGGCCGTGATTTCACCAGGTGGCCTGGCTTGATGTTGATATGATACTTTATAAGATTGGTTCTTCCTAATTTTTTGGTTATTGTATTTGGGAAAAGATTAATTACTTCCTGTAATTTCTGGATTTGGTCCCTAGTTAAATTCTCTCCAAACTTAGGGCCTTCGTCGTCCACTGTTGGTTGATCTGGGGATTCATTATGACTAAATGAAAGAATCAAGGGCTGGGTGTACGGGAAAACTATAGTTTCTTTAGCTATATTGATTATTGCTCTAGTGTATTTCACAAAATCTAGTCCTAGAATGGCTTTCACAGGTAAGTTTTCAGCTACGTAAAAAGGGAATGACCAAGACAAATACTGAACTCTAAAATGTAATTTTACTCGGTACTTGAAAGGCAATGGATGATTTGAAGCAGTATTGGCCGAAGTAGTGACTTTAATTATTGGTCCCTATGCACATCACAACGGTTGAGTGTAACGGGGGAGGTGTTGTTGCTGTTTTTAAAAGATTCTTAAGCTCAGCCGTTGTAATTCCAGAAACACAAACACTGTGGTTAACGGTTAATAATTTATTTACTGAACCTTTGTGTAAGAAATTTTTATATCTGCAGAATTGTGAATCTCCTAGCAAAATAATATTTGACATTAGAAATTTGATTATTTCTTCGGGGTCTCAGGGTGGGGTTAAATAAGAAGAGGGGGTGTTGGGCGATAACCAAAGGCAATGAAACGCGTCGTTGGTGCAGCTTAAGTAACACCTTAAGTTTCGGTGTGTAAAGAAAATAAAAGATTCCATAAGACAATAGGATTAAGTTAATTAGGCGACAAATCTATATGATCTTGGTACTGGTGAAATCAACTTGAAAAATTTGGGAAGGTGGGACCAGCCTACTGGTTTAGGGTAAACTCATGCATCACATTTTTTGTATTTTTCTATTTTTTTTTTTATTTTTTATTTACTTTTATTTATTTCCTACTGTGAAACGGTATGCGAAGTAAGGAACCATTACTAATTTTTGGGTAGCCTACAGGTCCTTACATTAAACTTAAGCAGTATTTGAGAAGGGTGTTCGCATACCTACTAGGCCGAAATAATATAAGAGAAGCTATCCTTTGAATAAAATTCATAAGTTAGGCCTATTTACTGTCATTTTTTTGGTGCAATGCATGAGTTCTAGATCCTTAACCAAAGCCTATTAAGATTTTATTTAGGCCTAGCCTGACATTGACCCACAGAAGGTGAGTTTCCAAGATCAAGAACTTCGTTAGCCTAATCAATTTTTTGTTTTTAACAGAAGGAAACATATTGAATGCAAGGCCTAGTTGCAAAAAATGTCCTGCCTAAACTATTTTCAAAATATCACAAGGTTTTTTACATTCATAGGATATTATACTCATAACCCTGCATCACAAAATTGTGGGCTTGAATAAGTTGCATCGTATTTTAAATGGGGGACTGAAATGGTAGGGGTAATCCATCGGGAAATAAAAACATCTAGAGTACAAAATTGGTTGGAGGCATTATAAAAATAAATATAAGTTAGCCTAAAACAATTTAAACATAATAGTATTTAAAACTATAACCTAAAGAACACTTTACTTACGTGGGTTCACTGCTGCAATGATAAGTTGAAATCAGGCTGGCAACGGTTGGCCTTGACAGGGACGGCAGAAAATATACCCATAGGCGCTAGAGGCTTCAAACCGCTAAGAAATACCTGATTACTGGCTTCAATGATAGGCTGAATAATTGCTTTACCACAAATAATATTTGAAAAAAGTTTTCACTTATATGAAGGAAAATATATCTGGGAATGCAATTATATTAAATTTTTGGAGGCTACTTCGTACTAAGGGTTTGGATTTATCAAATTTAGGTTGGTGTGCAAACCCTTATTATACCAAGTCTGTCGCATTAAAAATAATCAAACCTAATTCTTGGGTCAAACAGAACTAATCTACCTTGTGGGCACAAGGACAATGACGGCTAATAACCTAAGAATGGAAGTATTTTTCCTTATACCTTATTTGACCCATGGACAGACATGTTTTTTTTTTTTTTTTTAATCTAGTAGCCTAATTTTTTTTGGCTGCATTCAGGATGTAGAAGTAACTTTTCAAACGTTAATTTGATGAAACAGATATGAAAAATTAACTGTTTAGGAGATAAAAGAAATTATTTCTGGGCTAGGCCTACCTATTGTCGCAATTTGATTACCCATACCTACGAAACTGGAATGGAAGCTAAGTTTTACAGAAATGAGCAAAATAATGCTAAACGGTAAAATATTTTATACATTTCAAGGTTATGATTTAAATAAACCTAAGTTTGTTGTTATGAAAAAGTCGTCATGAATCATGAAAATATACGTACTTGGTAGGACTGCTGAATTACACAAAATGGACTTAGGAGCCGAAATTGAAGTTTATTAAACAGGGCTAAAATATTAATTTAGATTGGATATGCCGTTTACATTACGAAATTGTTTATGAATACACAAAATATGAGACTAATATGTGATGGTTACCTACTTAGAAAATGACGCTAAGTAACTGGCAAGCCTGCAAAGACAGGTGGCGAACGTCTGCAAGGCAAGCTTGCAAATGGTCTTTCACGGTTGAAAATTAACTCTTTCTTCACAGATTTGTTGAAAATAGACGTGGGAAGCTTATCAGGGCATTATGACAACAATTTAATGAGTTTTTTTTAATCTCTGCTACCAATTGTCGGGTCCTGGAAGCCGCGACCCGGACATGGACAAATTAACTAGACATGAATGGAGATACAGGTTGCCAATTTTAGCCCAAAAATCCGTGGAAAATATGTTGTCAAAATTACCCTCGACTTGCCAGCTTAATGAGCGTTTTGATTTAATCAGAATTATGAATTAACTAACCTGACCTTCGACTGTTCAACTACGAATTTAATAATGATCTAGCATGCTTGGACAACTAAGCCTGAAAATGAAATTCAAGTGCCATGGCTAACAACAACCCTACCAATTTGGAATTTAGAATCTGTGGACCGATTAGTTGCCAATTGGTTTAACCTAAACCCTCATCCCCCAAAACCCCTCCTTTCGGAATCTGTACCTAGCAACCCATAATATTAATTTAGATACCTGACCAAATGATGTTGAACCGGCGATAGCTGGTGGAGAAGAGAGCTTGAAGTTGGCCCGTTGGCGGTATTTTGAATTGGCGCATGCGCAGAGGGATAGTTAACTAAATGATCATTCATTTCTTCTGTCAGCTGAGGGTGCAGGTATACCAACGGCATAAATGTGGATATCCCACAAATAGTAATATAGTGTAATGTACCCGGGTAACATTAAACCGGGTAACATTACAGACTTGGGTTGCGGGGATCCACTTAACAACCTGGATATTTAAAAAAAAGGGTTAAACCAGGTTTTTGGGCAAGCTGCAAGAGTTTTCAAAACTCCATATATTTTTTTTAGTTGGTAATATGTGTTTGGGGTGGTTGTATTGGTTGCAGTGTGCCAAAATCCGGGTTTTTGCCTGGTTTTCGGGTATTTTGAAGGCCATTTAGGAATTTTCAGAGGATTAAGAAAAAATCGGCTAAAACCTAAGGTTTTAGACTTGAGCTGCAAGGATTTACCTGGCATCCTAAATACATCAAAATGGGTACAGCCGGGGATTTTTAAAGTATGATTTGCCTTGCAAAAATCAAAAGATGAGAAAAATAAACTTTTTTTCTAAGAAAACAATACTTGTGATTGTGATAAAAATCTTATGATATACAGTGTGCAGGTTATTGATTTAAATCCCCCCACATAGTAATTTTTGGAAAATACCCGGTTTTGGGTGTTTGGAAAGGTATGAGTTTTTCGAGTAATTACCCAGTTTTTGTCACTTGCGGTGATTATTGCTGAAAAATCGGCTTAAAGCGGGGATTTGTAATGGAGTTGGCGGGTCGAATGCTGAATCCTCTCTGGCAACAACGGGTATAATAGCCGGTTCTGCAGGTGGAGGGACGTGGAGGGAGGACAGGGGGGAGATAGGCTTGGACGCGGAATTACGTTATGATACATCAACAGAATCAAGCAGGCTCTCACCACCAAGAGCGCCTTGTTTATAAATATTTTCCTTGTTAATAAATATTTTTTAATAGTTATGGTTTTTAATCTATTAAAAAATGAATTTTCTCAAAATTGTTTTTTTAAGGTGTTAAATACTAAAACCTTGTACAACCATAAAAACTTGAGCTATATCACCCTTCTATATTATATGGTCTGTTATATTTTGCAGGAGGCACGCAACGAACGGTTGTTCACCGCTCTGACCATAGACCAAGCGTTGGATGCGCGTGACGCGTTCGCTAAAGCTCTCTACAGTTCGCTGTTCGCTTGGCTGGTCGCTAGGATCAACCACATCGTGTTCAAGGGGACAAAGCGAACGGCTGCGATATCCATACTGGACATTTTCGGCTTTGAAGATTTCAAGGTATTTATTATATGTTTGTAGTGTTTTATACAAGTTTAACATTTTAAGCATTAAAATAAGGCTTCATTTTTTCATATATTATTATTATTTTATTTTATCTATGGTAATTATTAACAAATTGATTTAACTTCGAGATTCAAGATTTTCTAACATTAACAGTGCTCTTGTAAATTTTTTGTTCCATACAATTTGTGACAATATTAGTTTGAAAACAGTTTTTAAATAACTTTCAATCGATGTCTTAGCAAATCCTTTCTAGATAGGGATACGGAATACATTTAAAACATTTCAACACCTGGGTTCCAGCCTAGAGGTACAGTATGTGCTAAGATTTTGTACAAAAACTTGAAAATTTATTACTGTATCCTGCATCATCTGTTTTTTGTGTCTTTGATATAACATTTTGTCAAAACGTAACAATTTTTTATGTTTGAATTTTTCCAGTTCTCTAAAAATTCAGAGAATCTCTGAAAAAGTACACAACTTTAGCCATTTGTTAGGTTTACATAAATATATTTAGTGGGGTTCCCACTTTATTAAATCTAAAAGAATTTCATGGATTGAATGATTTCAACAAAATTGTTTCTCTTTTTCTAGGAGAACAGTTTTGAACAGCTCTGCATCAACTACGCAAATGAAAATCTCCAGTTTTACTTCAACAAACACATATTCAAATTGGAGCAACAAGAATATGCCAAGGAGAAAATTGTTTGGCAAAATATAACCTATGCTGTAAGTACCGCTATATATTATATTTTAAATCTTTATTATTGCACTGTAATAAAGGCCTCGTTATTATCTGTGAAATTATTTATTCGTTACTGATTATTGTTACATACAGTACACAGATTATCCGGACCCCACATTATCCGGATCCCGGATTATTCGGACCGGTCCATCCAAGATATTAAAAAAATTAAAATCACGTCAAAAACATGATTTTAGCCAGTTTACAAATGAAATGCGCCTTCTCAAATAAAATGCAAATGCAATACATTACTGAACGCATTTGGAATCACAATAATTGAAGGAACCGCATTGCCTACAGTACATTGCAGCATTTTCGTTAACGTAGTTTTCTGGATTACTTGGGATGCTAGCAGTAATCAACAAAGGCGTAGCCTACGGCAATTTCGCGAGTTTGTTTATTGCTGTCATTTTATGTGTTACCGTATGTTATTTCTTAAGAAGAGTTACTATAATGTAATAAATTTTGAGTTACTTTAAGTTTCATCATGATTATTTCAAGTTTGTGTTGTTTCGTCATGATTATTTCAAGATTGTGTTATTTTAAGTCATAATTATTTATTCTTAATAAATTAAATATTTTAATCTGACCTTTTATTCCAAACCTAAACCGCAAGACCGGTAAAAGTTAACATTATATTCTTACGATTAACAATGCAAGTTTAGTTCTTAAATTTGTTTCAAAATTAAACCCTCGAAAAATTTGAAAGATTAACATGTTGTACAGGCTTGATACGCAGTTTGCAGCATCAATTTAGCAGGGCCTAAGGTATGCGATCGCTGTTCAGGCGATATTGTACTGACCTCGGATTATCCGGATTTTTTGTTATCCGGATTGGTGTTCCGCCACATTAATCCGGATAATCCAAGGTGTACTGTATTTATCCTTGTTATTACTTTAGTTACTAGTTACTATATTACTATTTGTGTTTGCGCAATCATTGCTGTTATCACATCAATTATCACAATTGCAACTTGTGATAATCATTGTTGTCATCTACTTTATTATCACATGTGCAACTTGTTATATTGTTGCCATCTTTTTGTCTATTTGCCTTTGTGAAATGGGAATGCTATTGGTAAATAAAATAAAATAAATAAATAAATTTCCTTATTTCTAGGACAACCTGCCAGTTATCCACCTGCTCTCCAAGAAGCCCGTGGGAATCCTCCATTTACTCGACGATGAGTCCAATTTTCCCCGAGCCACGGATCTCTCCTTCCTGGAGAAGTGCCACTACAACCACGCACTGAATGAGCTGTACTCCCGTCCGAGACTCAATGGTCCGGAGTTCGGTGTGCGACATTACGCCGGTCCGGTGTGGTACAATGTGGACGGCTTTTTGGACAAGAATAGAGACACGCTGAGGCCGGATGTGGTGGAGTTGTTGATTTCAAGTTCGCTGCCGGTGAGTTGAGAACGAGACCTTCATTTTTCTGTAATAACGTCTTGATTTTTCTGTAAGACATTGGCAGACTTCTCTGGGTAGTCGGAACCCCCTGATCTTTGTGGATGTTGGCCGAAAAGGTGAACATTTTTTTTCAACATATGTGTTTTTCTACTGGCTAGTACTGGATATACTGGATATCAGTGAAAGACATCTAACAACGCTTATAATATACTTATACTTGCAGTGCACTTATGTAAGACGGTAAATGTATATATAAAAGATGGGAAATGGCAATTGATTTTGATTGGTCACACCAGTCATTATCAGGCCCAATGAGAGACTGTATTTATTTATAGCCAGACTAAAGAACAACACGCATAATGCCAAACAAGAAGTAATATTTTGTTGTACCAGTCAGGCAAAATTAGTTGTGAAATAAAGAGATGTTTCAAATAGGCCTAACTTTGAACAAGCAAAAAAAATAACCTAGTTGATCTATTTTCTCATGATAAGACCTTAAAGGGTTGTTGTTATGTAAAATAAATAGCTACTCTGATTAGGCTTTTAAACAGGCCATTTGAAGGTGAGCTGGCACTACTAATTATTATGTCCTAAATCCGCCCATACTGTAATACAAGGCAACACTCCTCTTATGCATCTCTTTCTATTTAGAATCACTGAAACATTTTTGCTATTTAATTTTCAAATGCCACTAACTCAAGTATCATCGCATAGCCCAAACTACTTGACTTATAACAGACTGCATTCAAGGGCCTCCAGACTGCCGCTGAGTGCCAAAAAATTGACAATAGTTCAAATGAAAACTTTGCCAATTAAAATTTTATGTCATATTTATTAAATATTATAAAAGGGATGTTACATTTACGGTCTGTCATCTGCTTAGACATTTTTCACATGGCAGTTATACTAACCAATTCGGCAAACGTTCAACTTACCTAAACAATAGTATCTTAAAGTATTACTTCAGTACAATGTTGGTGTTTCTCCTGCTTAGCTTTGCTGGAGCTGCAAAATATTTGTATGTCTGAGTGGAAATCTTATGGTATCTAACCATTGTTTGAATTATGTATAAGCTGTGACTTCAGTGTAATCACTTTTTCCTTTAGAAACAAATTAATCACTTTACTTCCTCTAGAAGACAAAGTAATCACTTAACTTCCTCTGGCAGACAAATTGTTACTTTAATCCTTTTGGAGACAAAGTAATCACTTTACCTCCTTCAGGAGACAAAGTGATCTTTTTACCTCCCTTAGGAGACTAAGCAATCTTTTTATCTCCTTCATGAGACATAGTAATCAATGTAATTTTACCTCTTCTGGGATATAAAGTAATCACTCTACTTCTTCCGGGAGACAAAGTAACCACTTTTCTTCCCCAACGAGATAAATTAATCACATAATCCCTTCGGATTGCAAAGCAATCACTTTACTTCCTCCGGGAGACAAAGTAATCTCTTTACTTTTTTGGAGACAAAGTAATCACTTTACTTACCCCAGGAGACAAAGTAATCCCTTCACTCCCTCCGGCAGACAAACTATTCTATAACTCCGGGAGACAAAGTAATACTTTACTCCCTTGTGTCAACGAAACCATTATTGCGTTTCAGATGGTCAGCAAGATGTTCACAGCGGTGCGTAGCTCGCACGAGGCCAACAAGACGCTGAACAAGAGCAACGGACGTTTCGTGACGATGAAGCCTCGGACGCCGACCGTGGCCGCGAGGTTCCACGACTCCCTGCAGCAGCTGCTGGACAACATGAGCAAGTCAGTACCAGAGTGGAGCGTGAATCAGTGCCGGCCTTAGCGAGTGCAAGGACCGGGCTCCCATCCCAAATTACAGTACCCCCCCTCCCAACACTAGTCCTAATCAATGCATTCTTAATTTCTAAATTCATATTTAATCACATTAAATTATGTATAAGGGCGGACCCGTGATGGAAAACATAGTAGTCCATGATACTTTTCCCATAAAGCCAGTGCACTAATTCTAAACGGATACTACACAATGGTAGAGCATAATACAGTACACCTCGGATTATCCGGACCTCACATTATCCGGATCCCGGATTATCCGGACCGGTCCATCTGAGAAATTGAAAAATTAAAATTACGACAAACTTGTGATATTAGTGAGTTTACGAGTGAAATTTGTCTTCTAAAATTAAAATGCAAATGCAATACATTACCGTACGCATTTTCAATCTCAATAGATGAAGGAGACACATTGCCTAAGCAGTACATGACAGATTTTCATGAACATAGTTTTCTGGTTTGTTATTTGGGGCGCTAGCAGTAATCAACAAATGCGTAGCGCACGGCAATTTTGCGAGCTATTTTATTGCTTCGACTTGATGTGTCACGTTATTTTTTTAAGAAAAGTTAATGTATTAAGTTTTGAGTTACTTGACGTTTTATCATGATTATTCCAAATTTGAGATACTTTGAGTTATGATTATTTAATCTTAATACTTTCAATATTTTAATCTTGTCAAAGATCAGGTTTTTAGGTTTAAAATGAAAATTTAAAACCTACACCTTGAGTTCGGTAAAAGTTAACATTATATTTGTACGACTAATAGTGAAGTTAAGTTCTAAAATTTGTTTCAAAATTAATTCCCTGGAAAATTTGAATGACTGACATGTTGTAACTGCCTTGATACGCCGTTTGCAGTATCTATTTAGCAGGGACTAAGGTACGCGATTGCTATTTAGCGATATTGTAATGACCTCGGATTATCCAGATTTTTTGTTATCCGGATCGGTGTTCCGCCACATTAATCCGGATAATCCGAGGTCTACTGTACACAGTTCCTTATTCCAAGAGTGAACATCATTAGATAGTCTGCTTCAGTACATCGGTGATTTGTTTAGAGGAAACAAAATTACCAACTCTTTAAACCATAAATCTCTATTTTTTTTAAATGCCAATTTAGTTACTGTTGAACACTATTAAATTGTGGCACTTATTAATTCGAAAATTAAGTAGGAGGGTGAGGAAATTCACAGTCATAAGTTGAGAATTTTAGTTGGTCTCCTCTCTCTACAGTGGTGGGTGATTGTGTCGTGCGACGACAACGCTACTGTGAAACATTTTTGGAACTCACCGGAAATAACCTTTTCACATAAAACGAATGAAAGGTTCAACCACAGCAAAGCCTCTCTGCCAATAACAATACCAGAAGTTTGTTATCAGCAGTTTAATTCTATGTATGTGTTCTGCAGGTGCAATCCATGGTTTGTTCGTTGTATTAAGCCCAACAATGATAAAGCTGCCATGAAGTTCGACATGCCAACTGTTCTCGAACAACTCAGGTAATCTTTATTCTCTGTCACAATGCTGAAAGAATTTATAAATTCAATTTGAAAATTTTTACTGTTTGAATATGGTCATAAATTGTATGCCAATTACAATTATTTTCTAAATGTCTGTTGAAGCTACTGTCCATTTTTTTACAGAAATTACAGAATTTTAATCATCCAATCCTCTTTAATAGCATAAATCTCTTCAGGTTTGAAGTATAAACTCATTTATCTACAACTGGTGCCAAATCTTAAGGCCCACTCCGTCCGTAAGATTAATGTTAATTTTAGCATTGGGCTTATGGACGGCGTGGGCCTTAAGATTTTTGGCACCAACTATACTTGGTATTCAGTTAAAAAGATTCGTAAGCAGTGTAAATTTCTATTAGTTTGTATAAATACGTATCTTGAAAAATTGAGTTTAAAGTCCCAATTTTGTATTTGCTTGCCCTTACTCCACAATTTCTTTATCTTCTTGAAGTGTTATCTTAAATGATTATTATTGATGATGAAATAAAAGAGCTTTATGTGTCAAAAGATACATGTTAGTAAATGAACCCTAGCATGTTACTTCTGAGATAAATTATTGATACTTAAAAAAACTGACAAATAATTATTTCAAAAAACTGATCACTGACAAACAATTTAAACACAGTCAAGGATTAATTTTTTCATGACACAAAAATTACAACCTCAAATGCTACAGCAGGCAGACTTAATGTCATTAGAATAATGCTAGACTCTGTAGTTTCTTAGTTTGTAATTTATTCTGTTTTGCAACTGGTCACACAACTTGTCAAAGTGGCCAGTTTAATTTCTCAAACAATACAATGCTGTATTATGTTAGGTACCATTGAAAATGAATTCATTTTTCACTCATAGAGTGATACTAATGTTTTTTTACAATTTTCTATGTATTTTTTTTAGATATTCTGGAATGCTTGAGACTATCAGGATCCGAAAACTCGGATACCCAGTTCGGATCAGATTTCCAGAATTCGCAGATCGATATCGATATCTCCTACCTCGAAGGAACCTTCCCCCTCGAGGAACACCTTCCAGGTAACTATAAACTAATTTCCTGTTATCATTCAAATAAATTACCGGTGAATAATAACTATAAGTTTTGCTTCCATATAATTTCATTTCGAGTTCTTTACCAATTCATACCAATTCCCAAATTTCATACCAATTTCTTTACCTTACCATATGTAATGATTGAAATTTATTTCTGAACGTTTGGGAAAAAATTGGGGACTTAATTGAGTCCACGAGATTGTAAGCCAAATGGATGTAACTGACAAAACCCTAATAAACCAAAAGTCAAGTCAAAAACTCTTTATTAATTTATATACATTTTTTATATGAATAATAAGGTAGATCTTAAGGGTATTAAGTTTTTTAAGCAGATTTGGCTTATTAAAAAATAGAACTTAAGGGTAACTGAAAATAAATATGTTTTAGAAGCATTTAATGTGCTTTGAAACTACATATTTCAATTAAAAACCTTTAAATATTTGAATAAGGATACACAGCTAACTCACCTGAAGATCTGGTGTGGAGTAGCACAGAACTCAAAAAGACTGACAATTTTTGTGTTCTGCGCAACTTCACACCAGATCACATGTGTGTTTTATTCCTTTAAAAATAAACAAATCCTAGCATAGAGCTTTTCTCTCACCGACATATATTTAAACAGATGGATCTATAGTTTACTATAAACATGATAAACTTGACAAAAGATAAAAACAGCCATAACTTTGTCAGTTACATCCTTTAGGCTTACCAAGGATGATTATACAGGGTGTTTTTTTTAACGCAACCCAAAACGTTATCAGTGAGAGATCGATTATTCCCTTACAAGATCCCCGGATTTTACCCCACTATTTTATTTTATTTGAGGATACAAATCTCTATCTGCTTGAACGCGTAATGTCAGCTAAATGTTATAAAACTTAAATAATAGGTTGTATAAAATGTGAATATTAACAAATCAATATTCATCTCATCTTTATATGTGAATTATTCAATCTTAAAAATGGGTTGCGTTTAAAAAAAAACGCCCTGTACTATCATTGGGAATTTAGGTTTAAGCTTATTAGGATTACTAGGATCAGAATTAGGATTGTTAGGATCAGGATACAAGGATAACTTTCTCATGTCTCCACAGGGAGATCTGCAGCCTGATCCTCCAAGACCACCCAGGCGAGTACCAGCTTGGCGCGACGAAGGTATTCCTGCGCGAGAGTCTGGAACGTGTGTTGGAACACGAGCGCGCGACAATACTCCACCGCGCGGCCGCTGTGGTGCAGCGTAACGTGCGCGGCTTCCTGGCGCGGAAACACTACCAGGCGAAGCGGAGGAGCGCGGTCAAACTGCAGGCTGCCATGCGGTGAGTCGATAGATCTATTCATTTAATCAAACTCAACCTAACCTAACACAGTCCAATCCAACCTAACCTAACCTAAAATAGCCTAACCTAAACTAACCTGACCTAGCTTAACCAAACCTAACCT
Organism: Flexamia atlantica; assembly: GCA_035578135.1. Taxonomy (NCBI): domain Eukaryota; kingdom Metazoa; phylum Arthropoda; class Insecta; order Hemiptera; family Cicadellidae; genus Flexamia; species Flexamia atlantica. The sequence continues at coordinate 20,572,911 of JAQJVK010000013.1, read as the reverse complement.
AACCTATTCTAGCCCAACCTAACCTATACTAGCCCAACCTAACCTATCCTAACCTACTAACCCAACCTTACCAAACCTAACCTAACCAAATTCAATCCAACCCAACCTAACCTAAACTCACCAAACCTAGCCTAACCAAACCTAACCTAACCTTTAGTTGTTTGTTGCCTCTGTAATGTAGGAGTTTTGAAAAGTTAAAGGATTTTTTTGTTACAATCAGAGGTTATAGTGTAGGCTGTATTTTAAACAACCTTTTTCATTGTAAAATGATCAACATAGTTAATAAATATGATAATTTTTCCTCTATTTTTCATCGAGCAGCTTGTGCACAGTAGTTGTTCTTTCTGGAAAAAAATTCTGTACCAAAAAGTTTTATTTTAGCAAAATAATTCAAGCATAATTAAAACATGTTAACCCAGTAAGACTTTGGCCTAATTACCAGAGGCAGTTATTTATGCAACGAGAACATTGCAAGAATGTAGTAGTCGTTGTAAAATTGTGTTCAGAAAACTTATTTTGCACAATGGAAGATTTTAGATTTGAACATTAATATAGGTAAACAATTTTGAGTTAACTTGTGGATATAATTTCATAAAACATTAGAAAAATTAAGGAAAAACTATATTGCAAGTATATCCAAAATTTAGAAATCCTTCAAAGTACCTGATAGGTTTTTTACGACTAATCAACTCTCCCAACAATTAGGTCTAATTATCTAACCAAAAACTGGAAATAATATTATGATATTTCTTGTTCCAGGGGATGGAGGGAGAGGAAGAAGTTCCTCAAGATTCGGCGAGGGGTTGTGAAGGCGCAGGCGCACTTCCGGGGGAAGCAGCAGCGGCGGCGCTACAACCAGCTGAAGGTGGGTTAGGGCTCCCAACTTTAACGCTGTGGGAGAAAAAAAATTCCCTTTGAGTCAAAATTTCCCTCACTGATTCTACAATCTGAACACAACACATTCTGTACATTCTGTTTTGTAGAATTGAAATGCTGCAGTATTTTGTAAACAGAGGAAAGCTTAATGTGAAGGTTTTTGAAGTTAATCTGAAATATATTAAATTTTTGTTGTACATGTGTATTCGGTAAATATTTATATTTTGTTTAAATTATCTACGGTCAGCAACCATAAGGCAGAAAAACTTCTGAAAAAATCTGATCTGACATGTTTATATTGTACAATCAAATTGATATATTGTAATACTTTATTTTTAGAGTAGTTATATGCTTTGGTAAATATAAATACAAATTTGTTGAATTTTCTGTAAATATAAATCAAATAGGGCCCAGAAGGACCTTCGATTAGTACCACTTAACCCTCTGGGAAACCAGAAGGATTGCCATTAATTTAACTTAAACAAAATAGTTTGAAAATTATAAAAATCTTCTTATTTGATATGGATATTCAATAATTCTGTTTTTAGATTTTCCCCATAGTGAAACAGTTGAAGGATTACAAAAGCTGTTGTCCCATTTTTTTAGTGGGCTTAGAAATAATATATATTTATTATTTTTCATAATTGGAGCTTGTAATGATATTTTGCTTTTCAATTTGTATCATATCATATTCTCTTCTCTATCATTTTTGTGAGCCATGACAAAATTAGAGAAAGTTGAACAGCTTCAGTACCAATGTTAATTACATGCCTAAGGTCACATGCATCACAAAAGACCGTGTAATACTCTCTAATGTTTTCAGTTGACATCAAAAGTTGTTTAGTGAAAGAGACAATATGTGATGTTTTAGAGTGGTGAACAAGAATTTTATTCTGGACAAGCAATTTTTGAAACAATTGATGTTTATTTTTTTAAGGTTAGGTAAGGAAAAGTAATCATGTGTTCTTAGTTTTAACAAAAATCGTGTTGTTTTGACTTTTTATTTTTGTTGACATTTGCCATCACTAATAAGTAAAAACAAATTTCACTTTATTTCGGGGGTCTGGAATCAGATTCCGTCTTGAGGTGTAAAGAAACCTAGAGCATAACAAGATGTGTACACACAGCTAGGAGGATCTTCAAAGATATCACAGCCAGGAAAATAATATCTCTAATAAATATAAATATAATCAGGTTGTAATTGCAACCACTTGAGTGTAAAATCCCTTTAGAAACACACACTTCAAATAGAAAATTCAGATTTTTGTTCATAAATCGGTCATTTTCGGTGCTATAACTTTTGGAGTGAGCTTAAAATTGTTGTGTTTTAATTAAAATTACATTTGGAGCTTATAAGACCCTTTTTGGGCCAAAAACCCTAAATTTAGGGGTTAGATGTCCTCTGATATTTTTCCCGAAAAGGTTTTCAAGACTTCATTTTGTTGTTTTTGGCTCAGAATCACAATTTTGAACTATTAAAAAGGTTAAATTACCTTACTTCTGTCTCGAGATTGAAATGGTAACACTGGCTACCACATGGTTTCTATGCTCATGGCACCATCTTCAGGCAGGTACAGAACGTAAAATCACTCTTGTTGAGGTCGTTAACATTAAATGAAGATTAAAACATTTAAAACACAAAATATATTTACACACAAAAAACATTTTTAGCCAAACGGCTTTGTCTAATGTTTACTACTTGCTCCTTTCTATTGTTCAACTTTATTACTGTGTCGTATATTATATTCGATTTGCATGAGGTTTAATCGTTCAACACATTGTGACTTTCTGATTTTGACGCCTTATAGATCTCAAACTCTTCCAAACAATCCAGATAACGGCCTTTTTTACTGTATGAATGTAATACTTCCAAATTTTGATTAAATCTTGTGTAGTTATGATTACTATCAATCATGTGAAGCAAATGATGATTTTGAATTTCTTGAGGAATGTGTTCTTTGAACCTCTTACCAAAAGATCTTCTTAGTTTGTCCATTATAAAATTTTGGGCAATCGTCACATTTTATTTTGAACACGCCAGTCATATCTTTTTTATCACTTTTATTTTTTGTTGGCTGTTCTTTTACACATCTTGTTATGTTTTCAACACATCATTGAAAAGAATGTTACTACCAAATTAGAAGAAAATCGGATAAAACTACCGCTAGAGTGCTAAGACGTAAGTAAACATAACGTTTTTGACAGGTGGTGATTTTTGACATCTGAGGGCCCAAAAAGAAATAGTCATGGTCGCATGTCTTAGAGCCTCTGTGTTGGTGATGCCAATTGTATATACTCACTAATAATGGTAACACTCATTATTCCATAGGATATTGACTAATAGTTTGAAACTTGTCGCAGGAGGAGTTGAAGAAGCGGGCGGAGCTGGCGCGGGAGCGGGCGAAGGTAAAGGCGGCGAAGGAGGAGCAGGAGCGTGCGTCACGCGCCGTCGCCGGGGTCAACCACCTCGACATCCCCGCCGAGCTGGCATTCATCTTCAACAAGCTGGACGGTGAGCGAAAGCGACTTTGTATTGGGGAAAATTATAGTGATCTAAAATCAACAAACGTAGCCTATTAAAAAAGCTCAGGGTTCCATAAAAGTGTATTTTTACAATAGTTATTTATTTGTTCAGGGAGTAAAGTACAAACATGATCAGGGGGGAAATCGTTGGCGCCTGAGGCTGACAAGTTTTAAAAACATGTTTCTGATAAAAATCTAAAAAAAATAGGAATTTTTCTAAAACAAAGCTATATAGCTAAAAAAGGGTTGCAGCGTTGAATTCGGTATAAAAAACTAGTTTGAAATGATGGGTCACAATATCAACTTCATATTTGAAATAATTTACCTCATTTCAAAATGGCGAATTCAAGATGGCGGCCAAAGATTTACATCGGTGAAAATTAAGTGTAAATAGCTCAACAATTACTGTTGGTGGTTATTTGTCACTATCTAGCATTATTTTGTGGTTATGGGCCTATTTTATCAATTTGTAATGTTAAAGTTGGTGAAAATAAATTAATTAAAAGTACTCATATCTTGACAACCAATCGAGATATTAAAAAACGGATTGCGGCATTTCAATCAGTGGAAAAATCTAGTTTGAAATGATGGGTCAAAACACCACTTTTACATTTGAAAAAACATATTTGGGATCCAAGATGGCGGATTCAAGATGGCTCAAACACCTCGACATTCCCGCCAAGCTGGCTTTCATCTTCAACAAACTGGAAGGTGAGTGGGAGCGACTGTGTGCTTTGGGAAATGACAGGAACCTAGATTTAGCACAAAGTTTCCCAGAATACAATAAAACCTCACTTATTTGAAATTCAGGAGGCAGCCAATTTAATTTGAACCATGAGAAGTTGAAATGTTGAGGGCTTAATTATAGAGGTTATTGAGAATGAAATTCAAACTATAGAGGTCAGTCTCTACAAGCACATCCAATGTTTTGAAGAGAACTCGCCAGTGGATTTTAGTTGGATTTCATTAGTTTATAATTCAAAAGGTTTCAATTTTTCCCTTGATTCAAATTTCCCAAAATTACCTATGTCAATTATGTCAAAGTGCCCCATATTGAAATTAACCACAATTATAACAGATTGATTACCCGCACACCCACACTACAATAGGAAAGTAACAAAAAATACCTTGTACCCAGACAGTTCAGAGATTCTAGTGTTTTCTCCCATTTACCAAAACTATAATATTGTCGGCGAAGAAACAATACTGCCTATATCAAAAATACTGCCTTAGCAACCTTAGTGTGTTTCCGCATATAATGGCAGTTGTAGTTCACCAAAAATCCGAGGGATAGCATTAATATAGATAGCACTGTTCTAAAACGCCCAAGAGATAGGAATGAAAAACTGCCCATTTGCTTTGTTATTCGTATATGTTTTTGATGTGACTAAGCAGATAGGCGGTGTTGCTAAAGCAGTTTTTCTTCTCTCCTGTTAAGTTTGGGATTTGTCATTTAGGCAGTCTTGTTTATTCACCGACGATATAAAATAAAAGTATTTGAATTTTTATTAAACATTTTGTAATTATTCTTTATGTTTTTATTTAATTATTTATTAATATCCATCCAAACTATTTATTTCTCCAAAATTTAATTTTTTTTCGTTGCCCCTGCAGACTGGCAGCCACCACACTCGGAGCGTCAGCTGGTGAAAGTCGTCGGTCCCGTGGTTGAGCGGCCGCACCAGTACACCCTACCACCAGACATCGACCAGCATGCATTCTCCAAGTTCACCAACATATACTTCAAGGTGAAATATAAAATATATATATAATAAACATAAAATAAATATATATTAAATATGAAATAAATATATTTTATATCGGCCCAATTTTGGAGCGACCGCAACAGTATACTCTGCCAACAGAGATTGACTTCCACACATTCTCCAAATTCACCAACATATACTTCAAGGTGAAATATAAAATCTATATATATTAAATATAAAATAAATATATTTTATATTGGGCCGGTGGTGGAGCGACCCCAACAGTTTACTCTGCCCCCTGATATTGACCAACATGCATTCTCCATGTTCACCAACATATACTTCAAGGTGAAATATAAAATCAATATATATTAAATATAAAATAAATATATTTTATATCGGCTCAGTGGTGGAGCGACCACACAAGTACAACTTGCTCCCAGACATGGACCAGCACGCTTTCTCCAAGTTCACCAACATATTCTTCAAGGTGAAATTTAGAATCAATGTGTATTAAATATAAATAAATATATTTTATACCAAGCCGGAGGTGGAGCAACCGCACCAGTACATCTTGCCCCCAGACATAGACCAGCATGCATTCTCCAAGTTCCAACAAAATAGTTCAAGGTAAACATTGAGAAAAACTTGTTTTCTACAGGACTTTTAGGTAGATTAATAAAGCCTGGGTTCGCCCATTCCAGAGGAAAATCCTGTGAGGGTACTTCGGCTATTTGGTTTGTCTTTTTATACGCCTACTGCAAAAAGGAAGCTTCCTCAGTGATATCCCATGGGCCTTAAAAACTCAAGTTTTCACTGAGAAGCAGCTACAACACTGCCTGCAATCGTGATAATTTACATCGCTGTATCCGGTGTTGGTACCTAAACTATAATGAGATTAGGCCTATTGATGTTTTTAATGTTTTATATGTATTTTAAGTCATTAGGTTAAGGAATTTGACTTGGTGGTATTGCACTGCTATTTTTTGACTTTGTCAATGCTGTTTTATGCCTGTGAGACAATAAATGAATTCTTATTCTTATTCTTAATGTTGTTGGTTATTAAATTTTGTTGTTGTACTTAAATATTTTATTTTGTTTGATTTTATAAACTTATTTTTTTAGTCGCACGTCTGGGGAATGAAGAGAGAGCCGATCAAAACACCGTTCTTGAACAAGGCGAAAGACTCGGATTTTGCTGATTCACTCGCCCTGTTCAAACTGATCCTGAGGTTCATGAACGATGACTCCCTGAGCGGCAAGAAGGAACAAGCTCTGGGCGACTACATCGCATACAAGGTGAGACAGAAAACTCAATCACACTTTCATTCGATGTACTACATAATGTAGTTTAGCAGAGATCTCCTTCCAGAAATTTGCTAAAAAGACCACTTCTGAAAGTGGCAATTATCATCCTTTTCTTGAAATCAAATTAATCAACAATTTTCGCCATTGTAATTAAATGGAAAGAGTTGCTAACTGTTTATAGGTTTTTCAAAACCATCCAAGTAGATAAAAAAGCTCTGGGAAATTCCATTGCTTGCAAGGTGGAATGCTGAAACTCAATCATACTCATTTTGATACAGAATGTGGTGTAGCAGAGATCTTCTGTCAGATGTTTGCTCATAAACCACTTTGTGAAGCTGCAATTAGCATCTCCTGTTTTTAAAACTAAATCTAATTCAATTTTGTGATGTGAGTATGACGAGTTGCTTATTACTGTTTCTTCAAAAACATCTATGTATTTACAAGCAGACATTACATTGAGTCAAAGTTGATAAACTATTTCATGTAATCCTGGCTTTAATCAAAGAATATGAGTTAAGAAAAGCTAGTTAAGTAAGCGTACAATTATTACTTGGCAAAACGATTTGACCATTTAATTGATTTCCTTAAACCCGAACCAACATAAGATTTTTTAGTTACTTATTAAATGCACTTTTTTATGCCCTTATGCATCTCGTGTGAAATAATAGGATCTTTCTGTGCCGCTAGAGTGCAGGAGATCGAAATCTCTTCTATATAAAAAAATCTCCTCTATTTTGTTGTTTATTTTGCTGAAATTAAAAAAAACCTATGTACAAAGATATAAAACCTTATTCTAACATCTCAGTTCCCTCACTGTAGTAAAGTCTGAATCAAATAACTTGATCTAGACCATTGCAGGTGGGCCATTGATAAAATTAAAATTACCGTTATTTTTAAAAGCCGATTGGGTCAAGTTATTTGACACCTACTGTACCGACCTCTTATGCCCGCAGGGTATCACTAACGAGAGGCTTCGAGATGAGATACTCTGCCAGCTGGTCAACCAGACGTGGCGGAACGACGTGGTCGCCAACAATGAGCGCGGGTGGTTGCTGATGGCCAACTGTCTCAGCGTCTTTCCGCCCAGCCACCATCTGTTCAAGTTCTTGCTCAAGTGAGTGGACTGACCTAACAAAACCGAGCATCCTGAGCTAACCTAAACTAATCAAAATAAAGTAAACTCAGCCTAACTTAACCAAAACTAAACTGACCTATCAACGTGGACCTGACGGGTACCTAACATAACATAATATAACATAACCTAACCTAATATAATCTAACATAACATAACCTAACCTAACCTAAAATAACCTACCTAACCTGATCTAACCTGACATGACCTAACCTGGCTTAACCTAAACTCATAACCAAAAGCCAGGTGACAAACCTAACCCAAACCTAGTTTAACAAAACCTACCTCATATCAAACACAAAAAACCTAACATAACTTAACCTGACCTGACCTAACCAAACCAAACCTAGCACTTCCCTACTTTGTGGTTCTCTCTTAGCTCGATTTTATTTTTATTTTTTCTCTCAGAACTGTTAAAAAAATCCATCAGGTATAAACACTGGTGGTGGTGGTATAAAGTGGTGGTTTTGAATATTTGCCATAAGAATAACATTGGACAACGTACAGCATTTACCGCCAAACTAAAATATCAATTATCTTTGTAACCAGTCGACGTAGACTAATGATTCAAAATACTAGATTATTTAGTTTTTCAAGCCAAATTTAATGGTTGCAAGTATATTTTCTTTAAAAGTTACAAATTTTGTGAAATTTGAAAAATATGAATTTTTTAACTCTTAAACCCCCATAACTTCTGAACCTGAATTTTTACAGACATGCGGGTGGTGTCATTTTGTTTGCCATCTTAAGCACGAAAAACCATGAAATTTTTATCAAAATCGTTAGAGCCGTTTTTGAGAAATTTGGATTTTTGTCATTTTTTATGGGGTAAATACCCTTAAAAATCAAAAATTCAAAAAAATGAAAAATACGCCTGGAGATACCATGGCTTTATACCTACATGCTAAATTTCATGAAAATCGGACCACTGGTGTCATCTCTAGCTTTGTTTACATCCACACAGACACACATACATCCACACACACACACACACAGACAGACAGACACCATGCCAAAAACCACTTTTTTGGATTCAGGGAGCACTAAAACAAATATATCCACTAACAACTCAAATTTGAAAATTTTGACGAAAACAATACTTTCTCCATATACTATGTATAGGGGGGAGAAAGTAAAAACATCTCTAAGTGAGTAAAATGGTTTTTCTTTAAGCCATTGTGTTATGGCAAATCAGTTAACGGTGTCACAAGTGTTCGAAATTTCACACTAATGTGGTTTGCCCAATATGCTTTTAAGTTTCATGGTTGTGTCTACATGTGTGAACAATTTTACTTCAGTGACGATTATGAAAATGGATATTTGAAAACTCCAGCTGACCTGAGGATGTGTTAGTTTACAACACGAAACAGGTGTAGTCATAACTGTATATTTAGGATCACTTGAGACTGACCACTAGGTAAAATAATAAATTATTGTTGTATATCTCTATGCGACAGGTATGTCTTAGGCCATGCCTATGACGGATACAAGTCCCACTGCCAGCACAAGCTGCTGCAATCTCAAGGACAGTGGCCGAGGTAGGCTACATTTGCAGGACAGTGTTTTTCTCCATTATTCCTCTTGACTTAAAATTTCCTGCCATATACTGCAGTCAGGCATGGTTATGCCCTTGACCTTGATTTAACCTTGTTTTTTCTTTTCCCCCTTGTTTTCAGAATGTTGGAACAGTTCCATGTAACTGATCCAGAGAGTAACAGTTCCAGTAACTGTTGAAGAAGCAGTTACTAGTAACAGTTCCATTATTTAACTGTTAACAGTTATTTGACTCACATTCATCTCTGCCGACAGGTATGTCTCAGACCACGCCTATGATGGGTACAAGGCGCACTGTCAGCACAAGCTGCTGCAATCTCAAGGACAGTGGCCGAGGTCGTTACCTCCATCGCTGATGGAATGGAGGGCGAATAGGAAGCGAGTGAATATGGCGCTGCAACTCAACTTTCCTGATGGTAAGTCTGCAACAATAAGATCATGAAAATCAGGGTTGTAAAGTTGTGTTAGTCTAGGTAAAGTTAGATTAGGTAAGTTAGTTTAGGTTAGGTTAGGTTAAACTAGAATAAGTTAGGTTAGGATAAAGAAGGGTAAGATAGGTTAGGTTAGGTTTAAGTACAGTAAGTGAGGTTAGGGTAGGTTATGTTTGGATAGGCCAATAGGAATAAAAATTCCATGGCTTTTGCTAGGAGGATATACAGTATGTTTGTAAGAGAGAACAATCACAGGTTGAGTTGAAGATGGCACAGTGATCGGCTGGCCAACTTGTGGTGGCAATAGTGATGGAGGGGGATTAGCTGATTACTACATACCTAAATTCAATTGATTATGTAAGAATAAGCTTGCATTTCTCTATTGCTTCAGTCTAAAAAAAACTATTAATGATTAATTTTCAAGTTTTCCCCATCTCTCCCATATTAAGCAGCAGTTTGCCCATTTATAACTTGTCATGCCCCTCTGGTGGAGGGGTGCAGGTAGCTGTACCAACGCATGTGTATCCCCGTTAGTATGTCCTCTCCTGTCATGTATTCTCCCAGGGCTTTCATTCCTTCAAAATCCAACAATCCAACTGCCTATCTGTCTGGACCTTGTGTCTGACAATCTAACAATCTTCCGATCTTACTTTATTATAAGCTCTTACAATGTTAGTAAGACATTAAGATTGTACTCTTTCGTTTATCTTTATTCTACTGTATGCTTTCAGTAATCATGACTGGTATTATATAACAGCTTATTTAATAGGTTACTCTGAAGTAACAGTTACTGAAATAATAGGATACTAAAGTAACAGTTACTGATATAACAGTTACCCAAAAATCACTAGTTTCTAATTGCTGGTTGTTCCACTTGTACACCCCTAGGTTATGAGTATAGTTTTTAGTTACTGGTACAATCCACCGTTTGTTCCAGGAGAGACGACGACGGCAGCAGTGGACTCGTGGACCCGCTGCGAGGACCTGTGTGCGACAGTGCTGCAGGCGAGAGGCGTAGCGGAGTGTCATGGCTGGACCTTGTGCCTGGACGAGGGAGAGCGGAACGGACTGGACTATGTGTTGGATGCGATCTCGGAATTGGAACTACCACCTGCATTCCCTGTACAGAAACCGGCACCTATCATCAGCACTAAGGTATGTGTTGTAAATTGTTAAGAGAAGTTTGTTATTATCGAATGAATGCAGAGTGTAGTTTTGACGCTTATGTCACAGCATCGGTTCAAACTAGTAGGGGATTGTCGAGAATATTCGAGAATGAGGTACACTCACGATTAAGTAATGGAACTGTTACTAGTAACTGCTACGTAAAACAGTTACTGGGACTGTTATTCTCCTGGATCTGGTACATGAAACAGTTCTAAAATTTACAAAACAAAGGGGAGAACAAAACAAAATACAAGGGGAATCCAAGGTCAAGGTAAAGGGGATAAATGTGCCTGACTGTACTAAATTACTAGAAATTTAAAGTCCAGGTAAGGAAAGAGCTGGTGTAAATAAAAATAGGGACACTTTCTATTGGGGGTGAGGAGGAGAAGGGTCAAGAAGCTGGACTGTGATCGGTTGGTTGTGCAGGATCTGCTTAGCGGACAGAGACATTAGGGAGTGTCGTAGTATACTTCCCCACTTTATTACATTCTTATAATAGATTTATCATCCATTAGTTTATTCTTATATGAAGGGGGTTTAAGGTATTCAGGGTATATTTTGGTTTAGCTTGTGTCCGAATTGTATAAATTTTTTCTCATAATATCGCTGCACCCTTCTGGCCATAGACCATAGCGGTCTCCCATTTTGATATATATTGTCATCATAATACCCCTTTTTTATTATAATTAACATTCTGTACAGTTCGCTTTAACTGAGCTAGTCAGTATTACAAATGGGGAAGCCAAAATTACAATCCTAACAGAAATGGTCGCAGAGCGTTGTTACGATCCAGGGACCTCTGAGTCATGGGCCCAGCAAGCTATAAAAGTATGTTTCTACAAATAGATTTTTACGACTAACTTTAAAAAAGTATCTACGTTTATCTGTGTCAAAAAAGGATTTGATGAAATGCAATTAATTGTAAATAATAATACCGGTACCAGAGTGTTCAAATCAATGCTTGTTTTTATTTCAGCATTTCAAATCACAAGGAAGTAATTAATGTTAAGATTTCTTTTAACTCAGTGATATTCTTTCCAATAACTTGTATTACAAGTTTTCATGAAAATTTATATACATGAACTGTCTTCAAGCGAACTGTCAAAAGCGCTGTTACGTATTACCAAGTTTTTTTTGTCCTCAGGTACAACCGGCTGAAACTCAACCAGTCAATAGGAGGCCAACCGTCCCGCCCCCACAACTGCCGCCAATCAATGTGGTGAGAATTTAGAGTCAATATATTTTCTTCAAAAAATTATTTTTTAATCCCAATGGAGAAAAGTAGTCTTTGAATTAAATTATCACTATATTTCTTAAACTGGAAGTAAAAACTTACAATCTGTTCCTATATTTTAAACATTGATATGCAACATTTGTAATTGTACATGTAATAAAATTGTTATTATTTCTCAGGTTCCGGCATCAGCTAAAGGCAGGTCGGTTTCTCGTGATCACACGACCGACTCTGGTCTTTCGCGACAGAGCGCGCTTAATGACCGCTACTTCGACAAACCTGGACGATCGCGGAGTCTGGACAACCTTCTGTCACCGGTCAGTGTTCCCATTTGTGTAGGAAGAAAATGGGATCTTCCCATTTTCGAATGAGTGTGTCAATATTCCTCTTCCTAAGAAAAGTGTTGGAAGAGAATGGGGTCTAGTAAAACTTTTTAAACAACGATGATTTAGAGAAATCTTTTTTTGTTCGTAACTTTTTATATCAGTTTACCTCAGATATTTTAATGTTCTTTTTTGTGGTTGATTTGATGTAGTTTGTCAATATTTAATCTGCTTCCACACGGGTATTTATACGCCATTATCAGCCATTCTCTTTTTATTTTGGTTTGTTTCTATCATTTGTTTGTTTATAACTGTAAAATTGCTTTTAGTTTATTATTTTTTAAAGGGTCTGTTGTTTTGTTAAATCTTGTTTTGTTGTTGATCTATTATTGTCGTGATTTCTATTCGTGGACCAATAGTGCTTAGTTGTGCATGTAGTATTACCAATTTAATATTGTTCACAAATTTTTGTATGGCATTATTGCTAGTTTTATTTTCTCCTAATTTCACAATTTCATGCACTTAGGATCCTGATATCAAGGTTGTTTTGTACAGTTGCAATATCAAGGCTTCTTGAAACTCTGCTGTTACTGAAAGTATGTGCTACAAAATTTGGGACTTTTTTCAAGTAACTGCTACTAAATAACAGTTTGGTGGTACATTTTTTGCTGCAGTTACTGCTGAAAAAAGCTAGCACGTTTTCGTAGCGTTTATGTTCTGCTTGACAGCGCACACCTGTGAATCACTTAGAAGGAAAGCAAAATTATGCTTATTACTATTCTATACTTTATGAAAAAGTTTTTAAGGCTATCAATTTAATGTAAATTTTTCAACCTTTATTTTCATTGGCAAAAATTTATTACTTTGTGAATACTACTCATATCTGAATTGGATTATTGTGCAAGTTAAATATATGCTAACAGCAAGAATAACTGGTAATAAATAACATTTAATAATATTTTACTCTTAAGTAACGGTTACTCAAATAATAGGTTTTTAATTTTAATTATAGTTACTATTATAACAGTGACTCAAAGTAACTAGTTCCAAAAATTGCAGTTTTTATTGCTGATTGTTATACTCGCTCACCCAGTATAGTAGTACTTGTTATATATCGGACATAACCTCCCCCTCTCTCCCCTCCCCAGGTGGCAGCTGCGGGCTCGGTAGGTTCCAAGCTAGATACACTCGGACTGTCACACTCGCGGCTCAACGAGCGCTACCACTCGATGGAGCGGATACAGGAGGCCGAGGGTGGGGAGACGACGAGCCGAGCTGACGAGGATAATCTGGAGAGCGTCAGTCAGCGAGGAGAGAACAGGAAGTACAGCCTCACCGGGTGAGTACACTAGCGGAATCAACAAACTTTTAAGACAAAAATGTTATAAAGTAGAACCTTATTGAATTGAAATAATTGGAACAAACCCAGTTTGGATTACCAAAACGATCAGATTAATTGCGTACGGCAAAATCATACCTGTCGATCACACACAATTTTTTTTGGCAAAATCACGCCTGCTGATCAATTGCAAAGGAACTTCTTTGTTGATTTTTCACAGCAGGTTTTATTTTTTATCATGTAAGGTAGTGTTTGTCTCAGAAACAGCATTACATGCTTAGTTATAAAATTTTTACACATCCAAGTTTTAGTACCCAGGTGTGAATGTGTCTGTATTCGAGAACTCATTTAATTGGAGGCAACATCTTGAAATACATTCAATAAAATATTAATGTGGTTTTTATTTATTTTTTCATAAACTTTTTCATGACTTCCCTTTCGGCAAGACTCTTATAATATCTTTTTTTAAATTAGAGCCAAATTTTAGGCAGATTTCAACCTAAGCCTGATTAACTGGCAGAGATTTTTTAGTCACTTCCAAGTTTTTACTATACTATGCTTAACATTAACTGTCAATTCAAAACTTTAATACTATTAAAGTTACATTAAATATTACTGTAAGTATTGAATGAATATGGGCCGTAGTAAGGTTTTTATTTGTCTTTTCCAAAGCGGATGCAGAATTTGATAAGTTTGCAATTTTGGCAACTTTGATCTGGGACTATTTTACCAGACAAAAATTTTAAGCAACCTTATTTCAGACATCATAAACGCAATTGGAAGCTTGATGATTAATATACAAGTGTATTACCGTACTTAATTCAAGTAGGTTACAGTGTGGAAAAGAGTGATGAACTAAAGCATTACTATTTGTTAGAATTTGTGATGCTTATAACAGTAACTGTTAATGAAAAATAACCTGAAATTTAAACTGTTACTTGTTGCAACGTGGAGAATGATTGGTGTTTGTCCAGAGCCTCGTCGGACGTTCTGGTGTCCCACAACCAACTGGAGTTCGACTTCCCGGAGTTGAGCACCCGGAGTGAAGACGACAAGGGCTCCTACATCCGGGGGCATCCGAGGTAAGCCTCCTTCGTATCCTAAAAATAAACTTTAAAAAAATTAAAATGAGATATTTTAATGGAATGCATATGTTTTGTTATGAAAGTTTGCATTGCTATTTTTCTTTCTTTTGTGAGAAGGAACGTTACTTATTGTTACTTATTATTATTATCATTAAATTCTTTTCCACCAGCCACAATTCTTGTCAAACAGTGAGCTTTTATAAGAGTGCATCATCGATTCACTGCTCAATGAGAAACATCAATATCTAATCATTTCGCTGGTTTTGTAGGTTCATCAAATCACAGTACGCCGGCAAGCGGGCGGCTCCGGGCAGTCACTCGAGCCGAGCGCAGATCGAGACTCGGCACTCGGACAAGAGCGAGTCGGGGGTGAAGAGTTCCGCATTGTCGGATACCAGCGAGGCGCCTTCACTGGGTAAGTTATATATATATAATGAGGTTGGTGAGGTTAGGGTTGGTTAGGTTAGTTTTGATTAGGCTACATTAGGTGTGGTTGAATTAGATCAGGTTATGCAAGGTCAAAGAAAAATCCTTAGAGGATACTCAAGCTTTTTTGATTTAGGTATTGGAAAGAATTGTGATTTTCGCCTTCACTGTATTCCAAACAATAGCAGCGATTTTTGGATCAATATGAAGGAATCAAATCCATATGCATTACCTGGCAATTTCACCTTAACTGTATGGCCCAGTGATGAAAAATCAACCCTATAGATTGTAATTTAGACTATAATTTAAACTGTATGTTCTCAGCCTCTTCGAGAACATTATCCAGAAATATTCATATTAAATATTATCATGAGCTATAATTATTATAACTGTCATTAAGTGCTTAAAACTTGGTGATCATTTACAATTTATTGTAAAAAGTATTAACTAGTGATTATTTCAATGCAATTCTTACACTGTCTCTTCAGCAATATATTACTTGATCTCAAGTTGTAATTATTCACCTCTCGCCCACAGCCAGTCACGTGCGACGGGTGCGGGTGCCGTCGCAGGCGTCGGACGTGGACCAGTTCCTGGACGATCTGTTCAGCCCCGTACTGGACCAGCTGTCGGACGCCAGGTCCCTCGCCGCCTCCATCAAAGGCGGGTCTTCCAGGTAAATTTCATAGTGGAGTAGCCTCAGAGTCACTTTTAACTTTTTTAAGTAGTATTAAATTACCTGTGATTCTGCCAAGTGATCCATTGGATTGGTACAAACTACTAGTGGTTTCGGACCGCTAAAGGGTCCATTTTTAAGTTGGAAAAAACTAGCTAAAACATCCTCTTCTCCACAGTTTTATAAAGAATCATCATGGTTGCAATAAATACACATTAGCACAGCACACGAACATTTAAAGACAAAAATGACAAAAACTGGCCAGTACAACAAATGAAAACGCATGAGTTGCCAGCAGAAGGTGAATCATGACTCATTTACAGTGGAAGTGGAACGAGAAACCGTGGTGAGAACAATGAGGGGTAGTGTTACGTCACAAATCAGCACAGGTCATGTCAATGAGTCATGATTCACCTTCCGCCAGCAACGCATGTGTTTATGTTTCGTACTGGCCAGTTTATTGTCATTTTTTTCGGTCTGTCGGCAGTTGCTGGTCTCGGGCAACAGCGCTAAATTAGAGGAAAATCATGTGTTGCTTCCTGAAAAACCCTCTACACATTCATTTTGGTTTGGTAACATTTTTATATTGGAAAAATTGGAAAATCAAAACTTTTTTGTTTCATCTATTTGGTTTTTCCACTTTTTCACTCTTACTTTTTAATGTATCACAAGATCTTAAGTTATTTTAAAAAACATTTAATTAAAGTGTGTTTTATAATTAGGGCATTCATATACATCCAATCATTATTATTTTAGCTTTCTCAAGTTATAAATTTCTGTTTTAGCCTAGGCATTTCCATAATAATCTTAAAAGCCAAGTAACTCACTGAGGATCGAAAAGAGATCTATTTAACTTCACAGGTATTAAACTATTGATCAAGATTGAGCATTGCAAAGGTAGATAAATGAAATAATATTTTCCAGGTGTGGAACGGAAGATGACTACATGAGAGATGTGTTTGACCCGCTGTTTGTGGAGTGTAGGACAGACGCACGGACGTTGGCCGGGACAATTAAGGGAGGCGGCAATATGGCACAGCAGGATGTGAGTATTTAAACATATAGGTAGTAGAAATGATTAGGCCTATGTGAAAAGAAATTCTAACTTGGGGCCATATCTGTTGCTAAATCGGCAACCAAATAACAACAATAACAACACTGGAACCAATCTATAATAATACAAGAGATGTCCATTCTTACGATTTATAACAAAAAAAGGATAAGAATTAGACAGAAAAAATGAACTAATGCTTGGTCCACCTGGTACTAGCTTGTTACATCGATATTTTTCACTTTTCCCCTTCCTCACATCTTCCCCCCACCTTGCCCCACTGACCTGCCCCACTGTTGTGTTCACTGACCTGCTGCACTGTTGTGTCCCACCGACCTGCCCCGCTGTTGTGTCCCACTGACCTGCCCCGCTGTTGTGTCCCACTGACCTGCCCTGCTGTTGTGTCCCACTGACCTGCCCCGCTGTTGTGTCCCACTGACCTGCCCCGCTGTTGTGTTCCACTGACCTGTTCCGCTGTTGTGTCCCACTAACCTGCCCCACTGTTGTGTTCCACTGACCTGTTCCGCTGTTGTGTCCCACTGACCTGCCCCGCTGTTGTGTCCCACTGACCTGTTCCGCTGTTGTGTCCCACTGACCTGCCCCGCTGTTGTGTCCCACTGACCTGTTCCGCTGTTGTGTTCCACTGACCTGTTCCGCTGTTGTGTCCCACTAACCTGCCCCACTGTTGTGTTCCACTGACCTGTTCCGCTGTTGTGTCCCACTGACCTGCCCCGCTGTTGTGTTCCACTGACCTGTTCCGCTGTTGTGTCCCACTGACCTGCCCCGCTGTTGTGTCCCACTGACCTGCCCCGCTGTTGTGTTCCACTGACCTGTTCCGCTGTTGTGTCCCACTGACCTGCCCCGCTGTTGTGTTCCACTGACCTGTTCCGCTGTTGTGTCCCACTAACCTGCCCCACTGTTGCAGAGCTCACACGGCCACCAGCCCCCGATGTTCAACATGTCCATGTCCCCGCCGCCCGTCATGCCGGGACTGATGTCGCCTCCGCTGCTCATGCCCACCATGCCCATCTTCAACACCTCTGGTGAGTGTTGGTACTGCCCGAATCAGACAACGTGGTCCAAACCATACGTTTTTATTTATTTATTTTAATTACAAGTGGACATTGTCACTTATACATTTGAAACAGGTATAAATATCAACCCAAGATATACATGAACGTCTGTTAAGAATAAAGTAACAGTTTGTAAATTAGGAACAAATTGATGATTCTATTTTGGAATTGGAAAAGCTCTCCAGCAGAAATTATGTAAAACAATGATGACAAACAATAAAAATAAATAAATAGCAACCCATGAAACAACAACCCATGAATTTGGCAACAAGAACAAGTACAAAATATTTTAATTTAAAGATATTCAAAAAGTTGATAATGTTACTGTCCATCAGGCAAAATAAACAGTAAAGTCTCAACAAAAAAACATGAACATGCCAAACACAAGAAGAGACCTAACAATTTAAAATTTAGTGCACAAAACCATTTAGAAAAACATTTCATAACTAGATTGAAATAACAAAAGATTAGGACGTAGATCTTCTTCTTCAGAGATGTTACATTGTTGTGGAAGAAATCAACTCGTTTAGCTATGTAGTTGCCTAATGCTAAAATTAAAGTTAGTCTTATGGGCGGACTGGGCCATTTAATTTGACTCGACCTATACATAGAGTGGATGAAACATTAAAAAAAGATGATCATTTTCGTTGTAACTTGAAAATATGTGGAAGTAGTCTTGCACTTGATGAACCATCCTCGGGATCATTGGAGACGAATACTTCATCGCCAAAATATCTCAAAGGTTAAATTGGGGTTTAGGCTTTTGTTTTAGATGATTTAAAATGTTTTTCAATAAAGTTCCAGATTCTAATTTCTTAGCTTTACATACTCCTATTGTGTCATTTGTAGCACATAAAGTAAATTTTACATTGAAATATTCGTATTAAGTCTAGATATATCTATTAGAAATTTCATTTAATTTAAATTGAAAATGGAATTGGACCTATGACTGTTTCTTGAGGAACGCCAAAAGAAGTTTTTATGCACAAAACGATCAAAATCAATAAATTTTATATCAAGCACTACACAGTTTTCCCAATGTAATCTTATAAAATTAAGCACTATGAACCAAATTAGATATATAAATCTAACTTTTTTACCTGTTCCAAAACCACTAATGTCTTTGATAGAAATAATGGTTTTTATCTGAACAAAAGCAATTGTTGTAACGTTACTTTTGTATACTTAATGTAAATAAAATGTATGCTTTATACATTATTTGTATGTTACAGGTGCGGGAGCGGCCAGTTTGGGCTACCCAGTAGATCCTGCGTCCAT
The DNA here is from genome assembly GCA_035578135.1 of Flexamia atlantica. Lineage (NCBI taxonomy): Eukaryota > Metazoa > Arthropoda > Insecta > Hemiptera > Cicadellidae > Flexamia > Flexamia atlantica. The sequence continues at coordinate 20,553,729 of JAQJVK010000013.1, read as the reverse complement.
GCCTCCTGGATTTATGCCCGTGCCAATATACAACATGCAAGGTACAGACTGACCTGAATCCTTTCTTAGTTTTACAATAAAAAATGTGTAGATAAAAACTAATATCATAAATCAGCTTTTGAATCTTAGGAATTGAATTGGTGGATATACAGTAAGTCATTGGTCTGCCCAGTCTTTTGATCTTTTGTGAACTAAATTTTGCAAATTCAAATTTATTTTTGGTTGAGATTATGTTGATCCCTTTTTCTGTATAATTGCATGTGTTTATAAACAAATGTTGAAATATTTGTCCAGCTATTATTGAGTCATGTTTTTGAAAAGGAAACCCCTCATGTATTAAATATACGGTATAGATTATAAAATATATCAACACAAATAGCTAATTATTATTTTGATTCATTTTGAAATAAATAAATTAAAAGTTTTTAATATTATAAAAAACTTATATTTTTATTTTAGTATATATTTTAAAGAAGTAAATATTTACCCTATTAGCCTGCTAAGTCAAAAACATTATATTTTGTCATGAAAAAGTGCTTCCAGATATAAATAAAATAACAGTGAGTAATTCAACCCAAAAACATAGGCAATCCAAAGAGTTCTTCTGGAAAGATTACCAATCCAACGATTGCCCCATTACTTTGATACCAACTGTTGCTAAACATTGTGATTTACATTCTCTCATCCCAACTTCCACGAGATCTATGCTCTCACAGCTTACTGTATTATTTGCATTAATCAACACAATGTCTAATGGTCTTACAAAAGTCCTCCTTGAGACTTGAAGGTCCTCAAATTTTCCCAGTTTGTAGAAATTGTGATAAAAGCTTTTTTTACTAGACTTTTTGGGATGTTACAGATTTAATGCAGTAAACGCTAATTTTAGTGCAATTAGTTTTATGTTTTTTGTTTGAAATCAAGCGGTGGCAAATGTCCGGAAAAATCAAAATCAAACTATAATTTTATGTTGTCAACTTAATCAGTTTTTGTGACATATTGTGAAATATTTATTGGTAAATCAGATAATGACTGAATTTATTTAGATAGTTTTTTAATGATATAAAACAACACATTTTTTTACAATATTTTTCAAACAGCACTACTCCAATAAATAAAGTCAGGTTCTCCAAAATTCTTTAAGGGGCTCTGAAAGTATCCCTTTTTATTGCCTTTGATGTGGTAGACACCCTATAACAATGACAAAGACAATTCCAATTCTCACGGACATCGTTTCCCTAGGCCTCAGCAAATATGTTTTAACTTATAGTGGCATATAACTTATGATATTTCTCCTTTTATAATACATTCAAAGCAATTCTAGGAGCCCATGGGATCAAGACATTTAATTTGAGCCCTCCCCCAACATCCCGCAACTTGCTAAACGCCCACAATTTCAATTAAAAAATCTTGCTCACATCATTCGAACTTAGTGAAACGAAGTGAGTTATACTCGACTTGAAAATCACTCTTTGTGAACTAACTCCTCTTTTATTATTTGATGAAAATTCGAGAAATCTGAACTACATCATATTTATACCCCGAAGATTGTTTTAAACTATAAATGAGTAGTTATTTATATGTTTAAATATTAAATTTTTTAGTTAATAGCCTTCATTTTATTTTACTGCACTTCGTTCGACCTATACGCAACATAGGAGCGTACTCCTAGCAATATAAATAGAGTCTAATTCTCACCAACATCGTGTCCCTAGGTCTCAGCCTGCCGAACAACGCCAACCAGTCGGGCCAGCAGCAGCAGCAGGGCGGTCAGGGTGACCCGAGCGTCCTGGCATACCAGGCGAACCTCCACCGAGCGTTCCTGCAGTCGGCCATGGCGCAGAACATACAGATACAGCAGCAGCTGCTCGCGCAGAACCAGGCCCTGCAGCAGCTGTTGCAGCAACAGGCTACGACGGTGAGTGGCCAAACTTAACCTAACCTAACCTAACACAACCTAGCATAGCCTAAGATAACCTAACCTATCCTAGCCTAAGATAACCTAACTTAGCCTAGCCTAAGATAACCTAACCTAGCCTAGCCTATGATAACCTAACCTTATGTAACTTAACATATCCTAACCTGACCTATGATAACCAAACATTTCCTAATCTGACATCACATAACCTAACCGAACCTAACCTAACCCTATAAAACTTATCATGTCCTAACCTGACCTGAAATAATGAAATAATGGATTTTTTCCTTCCAAACAAAACAACACAAAGGAAACATAATACTTTATCGGAAATTGATAACCAAACACTATGATAACCAAACATTTTCTAACCTTACGTTACATAACCTAATCTAGCCTAACCGCATAAGGCTACAAAATTGGACATCCAATTAGGTCAATTAAGGTCAATCAATTAGGTTGGATTAGGAGCCTAATCCAACCTAATTGACCTAACCTAAACAACATGACCGAACCCAACCTGAAGTAACCTACCGTATCCAATCTAACCCAAGCTGAGCTAACCTAACCTAACCTCAGCTTGATTTAACCAAACCAAACCTAACCAGAAATAACGTAACCTAAACTAAATTTACTTATTTTACCACAAGGAGCCTACAGTAACTTATTACTTGAGGTAACACCCTGTAGTATTTTTGCGACAAGAAAATATTTTTGCTTCTGGTAAGCCTAAGGGAAACTATACTTTCTCTGATTTAAGTCACCCAGTAATGTGAGTCAAACTATTAGTTTGATTTATTTTATGAAATATTTTCAAAGGTTTTACAATATCAAATGGTTTCAATTGCGTTCTTGCACTTCAATAATTTAAGAAATAAACACATAAAGAAGTCTAATAAAATGTCGATTGAATGAAGAGTCAAAAAAATCATCCTTCAGAATAAAATGTCTCTACAATACAGAATCTGTTTTTGCTTAAACTTTATTTGCAAATATGTGAAGAGAAGGAAATTAAAAAAGATCTTTTATCCCATTTACAGCCGGGAGTGGGTGAGTCGCCCCCGCAATGGGTCGGGTCCCCGCCCAAAGGTCGCCCGGCACCTGCTCAGCTGGCCAACACTAAGGCTCAGGTAAATTATAGATCGAGTCAAATAACTTGGCCCAGTCTGCCCATAAGACTAATGTTAATTTTAGCATTGGGCTTACAGACGGCCTGGGCCTCGTTATTTGACTCGGACTGTAACTATTTTTGTTCAACTTATTTATATTTGGAGTAAACCTGTTAATTGTAGAAAAGAATTCTCAACAGATTTCTTAGTACCTATTATAAGTTAGGAAATGTGTCAAAATAATCTTTTTCGATTCAGTCAACGCCTTCATTGTTTTAGTTTGTTTATCAGTAATGGAAAGAACTTTGTGTTTTTAACAGGTTTTAAATTTTTCAAATAGTCAAAACAGTTTAGCTTTGTATCAGTCCAAAATTAAAATTGTTAGATATTCTGGAATTTTTTATGTAAAAAGTTTCATACAAAGATTGTTGCTTAAATATTCAATAATCAAACTACTGATAAATCTAGATTTATTTATGAGACGGTGGCAAAGTCTGTATTGCCCTAGACTTCAAAGGCACATTAGCGATATCGAGAGTTCATATCCAAGCGCTGTCAGCAACTTTTAGCAGTTCTGTTGATTCTTCTTCTAAGTTGGCTCACTTCTTGCTTTACTTGATAATGTACCCTGCACTAATCCAATGATCCATGTGGCTTGAGTAAATGCAAGGTTAAAAAAACACCAACCTCTTAAAAAGAACTAATAAGTAGAAAGCTATAGAGCCCTTAGAGTGTAGTTTTATACTGTAATTGCTGATTTTGAAATTTACTTTTTACTATGATATTGACACAATTTGCTTTTGACTCCAGATGCACAACAGATCGGGTTCACCCCACTCCGCTTTCACCAACGTTCTCTCGGAACTCAAGAGTCGCAAGTCGTCCGTGGACTCAAACATCAAGGTGAGCGAACGATAACGGGAATTGAACTCTTGTAGGTAGAAAGAAGAGAAACAGAAAACAAGTTCAGCTCAATTTGAACTTGTTTAGTCAGCCAGGGTTTATTTTATAAGCATGTTTGTACTTGACAATGTCACCTGTTTTGTATGGCTCTGCCAGAATGTAAAAAAACGTTATGTGACAATAAAGATGACTTACTGACTGACTTACTTACAGAAGTGCAAAATACAATCAAAACAGAACATGTGTGAACAAGTTAGCAAATAAGTTTGAAATAAATTGGTTTTGCTGTTTCACTTTAAAACATTGAAAGTTCTGTTGTTAAGTGTTATTGTTTGGAAAAATGTTTCCCCCCCAGTCGTTAAGTTGGTAACCTTGCTTCCTGCTAAAGTCCATGGTGCCCCTCCACTGCCCATGCTGTCCCACAACATATGGGAAAAAATATCACGTCAGGGATTTCCAAGTTTACCGCAGGGAAATTCACTCCCCTAGTAGTTAAGATGGCAACTCTGCTTCCTGCCGCAATCGGTGGTGTCCTTGCCGCCGCCATTGCTGCCCCATAAGATTCTGAAGAAAAATATCATGTCAGGGATTTTTGAGTGATCCACAGGGAAATTTACCCTCCCCCAGTCTTTAAGTTGGCAACCCTGCTTCCTGCCGCAGTAGGTGGTGCCCCTCTGCCGCCCATGCCACCCTACAAGATTTGGGAAAAAATATTGCATTAGGAATTTTCAAGTCTACCACAGGGAAATTTACTTCCCCCAGTTTCTTAAGTTGTTAACCCTGCTTCCTGCTGTAGTCCGTGGTGCCCCTGCCACTGCCATGCCACCAGCACCACAAGATTGCTTGTAGGACAAAATATTGAGTTGGGGTTTTACAAATCCACCCCAGGGAGATTTACTCCCCCCATTCACTAAGTTGGCAACCCTGCTTTCTGCTGCAGTCAGTGGTGCTCCCTCCGTCGTCCGACAAGATTTGGAAAAAAAATCGTGTTAGGGATTTTCAAGTGAACCACAGGGAAATTTACCCTCCCCCAGTCATTGAGTTGGTTACCATGCTTCCTGTCACAGTCGGTGGTGCCCCCGCCACCGCCCATGCCGCCCCCGCCGGAGCTGGCGGATCCCAGTGAGGTTCGGCCATTCCTGGACCCGTACGGTCGAGCAAAGACGGTTCGTATCGGCAAATGGCGCTGGCCCCCGCCTAAGGACGATAACGAACCATTCGCGCAGATGAAGATGAAGCAGCGGAGGAAACACTCGCAGGTATTTAAAAATCACATTTAAGGTTTATATAAAATAGTTAGAGGTTCATATGATCTTTTTGGCTCCAAAAACCCCAAATTTGGGATATTTCCCTTCCAAAAGTGGAACCCCCCACCTATTGCAGATATATCTATCTCTTGTATTGTTTTGGTTAAATTTCCCAAGGAAAGGTGAGCTATTCACATGACCTGCACAGTGGCTCTGAGGCCTAGAACTAAGATTGCTACAGATACAAAAACACCAACCGTTAAAAAGTATATAAGTTGGCAATAATGGTAAAAATATTTTTCAGATTTTGTTCAAAAATTAGCAGAAGTGTTCTTTTCAGTGATATCTTGGTCAATTTTTGTTGGGGAAAAATCAAAGCATCACTTTTGGGAAGAAAATGCTTTAAATTTAGGGTTTTTAGGATCTACAAGGAACATATAAACCTCAATTATAATTTAAATATATTCTTATGAAAGAAAATTAAATTACAAACCTCCAAGTCCCCTACCAAAGTAATAGCACCAAAAATAACTGATTTATGAACGAAAATGTGATATTCTAAATGCAATACCGTACGTTGTTTTAAGGAAATTTTGTACTTTAGCTGTTGCAATAACCATTGAATCTCCTTCAAATTTGGTAGAGATTGTTTTTTATAGTCTGCTCAACTAGCTAGTTGGGGGAATAAATTAAAACACCCCTATGCTCATTTGAGAAGGGCTTAAAACCTAAAATTGGAGTTTTTTGGGTCTAACATTGGTAACTCAAACCCAAAAGTGAAATTCGCCTCCTCCATTAGCATGCTATAAGAAATATCATAAAAAATTATTTGTTTCACATATGAATTCCTCGCAGATCAAGTCTCAATAAAATTGTTAGAGAACTTTGCGAATCAATAGTTGAATAAAGTTTACTATGTTACTCTCAAAATATAATTTTATAAATAGGTTATAATGTGTAAGACTAGTCTAAAACTTGACAACCAACAAAATTCTATGCACTCTACAAAAGTAGAATTTTCAACCTTTGGTTATTGCATTTTTTAAGTTTGTCTCCAAATTCAATCAATCAATCACCTTGGTTTGATGACAAACAAACAAAATTGTGAAAAACAGACCCCTGATTGTAAGTTTAATTATTTTTATTTAATTAATTTACACATTTTGTTTTATTATTGTTTACCCTATTTTTAGGAGTTGAATGAAATCGACGGTGGGATCAGTGGCAGCGTGGAATGGGAAGAGTTTGAAATTCCAGATCAGTCGATTCCCACTTCGACGCCCACGACCACCAAACACGAGCTTCAGGTCCAACGATCGGCCATCAAGTAAGAATCAACATTCTGCTTGATTTAAAAGTGTCCCCTTCGCTTGAAGGGGGTCAGGGGTCCTGACCCTTCGAAAAGAAGGGTCAGGATTTTGAGTCGTCATCAAGAACGAATGACTCCCTTGTATATTGTGAGTTCCACGCAAGAGTAATGATTCAAGAGCCGTGAACGACAATGGACAATGACCTGGCTCTCAGCTCTTCCACCTATTTATTTTGTATTATCTGTTTTCTACTGCCAGGGGGGGCAGCAGAAACCGATAACAGTAAATGTTAGCTGGTGGTTACCAGCTGCCAGGGGGGGCACCTGGGGTAACAGTTTCCGATTGCCAATAATCTGTATCGCAACATTTAACACAACAAGACAAAAATCAGAGGGCAAATTCTGAAAACCTTTTTTAAAAATATGATATGAAATTAAAACCCTTTAATTGCCCAGTCAAACATAACTGCTTGTTCTAAGTAAGTTTTAATTTGATTGAATCACATATTTTTCATTAAATTTTACAATTACATCGATTAGAAGTTACCTGCAACTGCAAAAACTAGTGATTCAAATCGGGACACATGCCAGATTTATCATAGCTGTGAATAACCACAAAAGAATTGTTAACAAATAAGGCAAGAACGACATGCTTGGAAAGCCGTTCATGATTAAAGACCTTAACACGTTAACTGCCATGCCGACCCGATCGGGTCGGCATAGGTAGGTTGAGCGGAGCAACCGGAGTAGTGCAGCGTTTGACCGAATCGCCGATAGATGTCTCTGATAGGCACCTAGCGGCACTCCTGGGAACTAATACGACGTAGTACATCCCAAGCCTCCTAGATAGCGTTGCGGAAGTTTTCTAAACCTACTGGAAGTGTCTCAAGCATTCGCGTCAATTTTGCCGATCCGATCGGGTCCGCATGGTTTCCTAGCAACATTTCTCATTATTAAAAATTATTTAATATCGTTGAATACACCTAATATATCATTGTTCTTGAGTTTATCTTATCTGTTGTGTGCCCAAAAATCGTTTACAAAGCAATATACTGGTATATAGCATTGTTTTCATAGTTTCTAATTTTGCTGTGTCGGCCCGATCGGGTCGGCACGTCAAAATAGCATAGAATATTCCTCAAAAAAATTTAATGCCGACCCGATCAGTCACCAATTTTTTTCACATGTATTTTTTATTTATTTTGTTAAAAGTCATCATAACTAACCTCAAAAAGGACAAAAAACATCACATACCTAGAATTTCAACAAAAAATGTGCGTGGCACTACGGTAATCAGCACGAAAATACGCGTGGCAGCTAACGTGTTAATCAGAAGAACGGGAGTCGTTCATTCTTGGCAACGACTCAAATTCCTGACCCTTCTTACTGAAGTTTTATTAGAACTTTAAAAAAGTGTTGCTAAACTTTATTTGGCCAAACTTTAGAATCTGCCTCCACCGTTAAAATCGATGATTTTCTGATTTATCAAATACTTTAATGAACATATGTTTTATTCTTGTTATTAATGTATAACGCATTGTAAATAAACTATGTAGGTGACTATTTTGAAAATGATGATTCCATTATTTTATGAGAATTAGAGAAACTGACAACCCTATAGTATATTATAGGAATGGAAAGATTTCGTTTGCAAACTGTTTTGGTTTTATATTTGAAATTGTGATGAGTTTAGTAGTGAAAAGTGGCGGCATTGAAGGACATATTTAGCAGTGTAACCAATGTGGTTGTATCACGTAAATATCACTGAGGAATGTACATGATCCAAACATTTCAAAGTTTAATGGGAAGCTAACTTTCATGTGCTTGGAGCCATAAGTATACTCAATTAATTGCAGGTAGCACGAATACTTTTAGTAAAAGTACGACATTGACAATGACTCAACTGCAATGTGGTGAATGATGTGAAATTAGTTTTAAGTACGTCATGTTAGCCAAAAGCCTAGTTGGGTTATGATATGTTGATAACGTTAAAGTTAATCTTAAAAAGTTGTATTCACATTGTGTGACTTGTAGGTTTCATCTCGTTAGTTAAAATTATGGTTGGGTTATGCCCAACTGAACTGATTAGTGATGTCTCGATTACGATATTGAAACGTTATTGTGATTACATAATGGTGATTGTAAATATTGAAAACCATAGATTTTTATGATGGAGACGGATTCTAAAGTTTTGCCCTTAGTTTTCCTCCCTAACCACTTCCTTCGCAGATCGATGGAGGTGGGCGCCCAGCGACCCAGTCCTGGAAGTGTCGGCAAACTCCGCATTTCCTCCGAGATGAAGTACAAGCTGGAGATGGTGACGGCCAATCACAGCCTACGCAGCACTGGGCGCCCCGCCCACCGGGCCCCACCCATCCCCGACATGACCCCGCCCGCCCCGCCCGGTCACCACGGCAACCATGGCGGGGGCGCGGGGCCCACGAAGTTGGACAGTCAACGGAGGAACTTGCTGGCCCAGCAGTTGGGTGGGTTGGATTTTTCGTTTTATATTGTTCTATAAAAAGAAATTGTTTTAGTTTTTGATGCCCGTGGATAAAAAACATTTTAACCATGGACAAAAATGGAATGAAACAATGAGGTAGATGTGTTTCCATCTATCGATAGATTAGTAATTGATGTTGGACAAATCACTAGAATATAACAGACAAGGGATATTTTGGTTGAGGTACCATTCAGTAGGTCCTGAAGAGTGAAGACTCAATTTTTACTTGTGATGAGCTGTCAGTTGCTAATCTGCTTCTTGGTATCTGATATTTGAAAGTAACTGTTATTACAGTCAGACTTTTTCCAAATAACTGTTATTAAATAACAGATTATTTTAAAGTAATAGTTGTAAAAAATTATCGTAATTTTTTTTAACTGTTAACAATAATCTTGAATCCTAATACTCAATTTAAAGTCCTACTCTGTACCCTTAAAAACTCGAGAAAAGTCGTCATAAACCACTTTTTTTCTTAAAAGGACATTCTTTCTCTAGCATCAAATTTGAGGATAAGATAAGTAGTGGAAGAACCTTAATGAGGGAGGCAAATTATCGCCAGTCGGATCCTCTACTACAAGCCAGAATATTCAAGCCCTGAAGTGTAACCCATGAACTTTCTCAGTTTTTTGATCAATTTAGTTAGGACTTTTCCCAAATAACTGCTATTAAATAACAGGATATTTGTAAGTAACAGTTACAAAAAAATCACCATAGCTCATTACTCAAATTTAACCGTAACTCCGTTTCCGCAGCCGGCCGGTGGGGCAGCGTTGAGAGTGTGGAGCCTCGCGCCGTGGTCAAGGAGGAGCGAGCGGAGCCGCAGACTAACATTGTACGCAGTCAGGTAACCCACAGGTTGCCACCGAGGGGCGAGGGAAATGTGGGGGGAGAAGTTGTGTTGGTAACACTGGGTGGGGGAAAACTACAGTCAGGAAGAGAGGGAGATGTTTGAGGGAAAAGATTGTGTTGGTAACATTGGGTTGAGAGAAAACGTGTCGAGAGGTTTTTTGAACAGTCAGGGGAAAGAGGGAATAAAAATAAAATGTGTCAGTAACACACACTGGGTGGGGAGAAAATGTGTCGAAAGGTTATTTTTTAAAAAAAGGAGAGAGGGATCAAAACACTGTGTTGGTAACGTCGAAAGGTTATTTTTTAAAAAAAGGAGAGAGGGATCAAAACACTGTGTTGGTAACACTGGGTGAATAGAAAACCACCGTCAGGGGAGAGAGGGAGATGTTTGAGGGGAAAGATTGTGTTGGTACCACTGGGTTGAGAGAAAACGCATCGAGAGGTTTTTTTAAAGAGTTTGGGGAAAGGGAAGAAAAAACATTGTGTTGGTAACACTGGGTGGAGGGAAAACCACCGTCAGGGGAAAGAGGGAGATGTTTGGGGAACAATTAATTGTGTTGGTAACACAGGGTGGGGAGATAATGTGTCAAAAGATTTTTTAAGCAGTCAAGGGAGAGGGGGAACAAAAAACACACTGTGTTGGTAACACTGGGTCAGAGAGGTGCCCAGAATGGGGGGTTATGGCGCTCAGGGCGCCATTACATAAAATTTTTTGGGGGGATTTTTGAACTATAAAAACGTATAGAATTTTGTGATCATAGTAATTATTGAAAATTCGATTGTGTTCAGAGAGATGACCATTACTAATAATAATGACAAATGTATTGTTATTTAATCAAACTGCGCAATCACGCACAGTATTGTACTGTATACACGCGAATATATACCGAATGTGAAAAAACAGCAGCAGCGAAGAGCCACGAAGAGCGAAAATCACGGGTAATTTTGGCAGCGATAGTCGGCTGCAAAATGGTTCAGCCATTGATTACATCAATAAAAATTATCATAAGTGAATAAATAAAGAAGCAGAAATACTTATTATGAAGAGATTTCAAAATAGAGAAGAGAAGATCAAGAAATTAACTGTTTTTTACACAGTTGACAAATGTCACAGACGTGATTTTTTTTATTTTTTAACTGTGAACTGAAATTTTAAAGATGTACTTCAGACCTTATTACGGTTCAGAAAAATGTATTTCATGAGGTATTTACTAATATTTAATGTTGTGCATACGAAACTACTTAATGTTTTATAGATTCAAATTTATAATTGATTATATTAATTTCTACTCAATTAAGGGCTGCCTAAACTATACATTGAAAAATAAATAACACCGTTGCAGCAGTCCTGCATACTTAGTTTCAGTTTATTGCTGATAACAAAGGGGGGAGGTGTTTGCTAAATTTGGGGGGAAGGCGCCATGAGGCTTGGGGAGATGGGTACCCCTGCACTGGGTGGAGATAAAAAATTTCAGGAGGTTTTTTTTTGGGAGAGAGGGAATAAAATCACAACGTATTGGTAACACTGGTTAGGGAGATAATATGTCAAGAGTTATAGATAATATGTTGCATTTGTTTGTTAGAGTTTAGTTATGTTGCCTTAGTTGCTCTACAACCTTGTACCATGTTCTTAAGTTAGCCAACTCAGCTTATGTATTTTAATTTGTTTTGTAAAAGGATGTTTTCCGTGTACAAATAAATAAATAAATAAATAAATAAATAAATAAAGAGGTGCTTCAAGAGGAGAGAGGGAACAAAAACACTCAGTGTTAGTAACTTTATAATCTCCTTCTTGAGGGCCAACTCTAGAGTTTCCCTAACAAAAATAATCCAATCAAAATTGAAGCATGATTTCTTAGTGTTGTGTGTGTACTCAATTATCAGATTGTAGTCACTGTTCAAAGACGATGTAGTCTGTAAAAAAAAGAATCATCTGGTTCTGTGAATAAATTTAAAATCCAAAATCATCGCCTTAACTCATCAAACCAAATCAGTGCAGACTACTCTTGTGTTAATCTTTTGAAATTAGAAATTATTATCATAGATCATAGGTCAGCATCGCCCTTTCACCCTTGTTACATCCCCTTGTTTTTGGTCAGGTGGAGAAGTCCACGTCGATGGGAGTGGCTCGCCCGCCCCCTCCCCCCGTCGCCCCCCTTGCCCCCCCCTCTCGGTCAAGCAGCTTCTACAGTCACAGGTGAGTCGGGTTTAGTTTGTTCCTGATATTAAATTTAAAAAATTTGTAATTCGACTGTTAGAAGGATTTTTTTATGGTTTGGTTTTTCTCAAAGGATTTTTTTATGGTTTGGTTTTTCTCAAAGTGAATTTCACATATTGGATACAGCCGCTCAGCAGCTTTGAGTTGTTGTTAAGACTGCTGATAAAACAATGTTTATTATGATCAGCTGTTCTTTGACCTTGACATTTTTATTCCCATGTCAGATCTTAAGGATGAAAAAGACACTTTAAGCACGTCAAGAGCTCTTCCACTTAGTCAATTCTATTTCCTGCAAAACTTCACGCCGAGCTCTTTCCAATGTCGCCTAAATTATTAAAAATTGGCGACACTGGTCAGGATGCTTTATTTGGTAGGATGAGTCTTGAACACAAAATAACCCCTAGCGTATTAAATAAAAAATATTTTTTTCTGTGATCAGGAGGGGTTGTATTACCTGGTGAAACCCAAAAAACTTTTCTTTGGATCACAGTCAAAATTATCTAAAGATAAAGTAAGAGGGGTCATGTTAAGTAGATTTTTATTGGGGGAAGGGGATTTAGTACTCTGGGGTTCCCCATCCTACAGAAAAATCCTGTAAGGTACTACAGCCATTTGGCTACCAGAAAGGAGAATAAACTTCCCTTGTAATGCCCTTTAGGCCCCTAAGCCTTCAGTAATTAATACAAGGGGAGCAAAAGGAAAAAGGAATATGTAGATGTATTAGGTTTGGTCAAGCTTAGACTGGGTGTAGGTTCTGTTTGGATCAAAATGAAAATCAATGCAAGTCAATCTAAGGAAGTGAAAATTTGGATTGTGTTAGAAAAACAGAAGATATATAGTAAGAAAATTAGTCCTGTTCTAACAATTAATTATTTCCATTCAAATAGTACAACCGAAAATTATTATTGTATGTTAACATGTGAATTGTTTGTGTTAACAGCAACATGGCCCCGATACAACCAATCACGAGGGATGTTTACGACCAAAGCATGTTTACCATGTCTACTTCACACTCTGATGCTGTTGACAGTACGTATTCAATGACCTCGTTTTAGGTTACTTCTGGGAAAATCAGATGACCTAGGTTAATTATTGAAATTAAATGCAAAGCAAAAGGCAAAAACAAATGGGTAGCATTTACAGTGGCAGTGTTGTAGCTTTCCCTCAGTGAACATAACTTTGTTAGTTCCCCAAAAAAGGTGAGGCTTTATAGCAGGATGGACCCCAAGTAAAATATACAAGGAGTGTAAGAATAACTGTTAATAAATAACAGTTTAAATAATATGTTACTCTTAAGTAGCAATTACTTTTAAGTAATAGTTACTGAAATGCCTTTGCAAAACCCGCCACAATAACTTTGTTTGGAGAACTCCCACATGCCAAAAATCAGATCTAAGTTCCAGTACTGTCGTGAACTCACGTGTGTGCCATACAACCCGCAGAGCAACCCCGTGAAGATAGCATGGGCTGCTGGCTGGCACCTTCAAATCTCAGTCTCACAATTAATTGTGAGCTCACTACTGCACTCTAGCGGTCGCAATATGTGGGATTTTATCCAAATTTAATTGGGACATTCCTTTCTAAGATATCTTTGACAAGTTTGTTTTGCAAATACATTGAAGCACCTTTAACATAGACTTTTGGGGGGTAAATTACCCAAACTTGAAGTTTTTGAGCCCTGAAAGGGGTTATCTAAGCTTCAATTGTAATTTTAATCTATTTTCCAATGAAATGTGAGACTTCTTATATCAGAAGTCAATGGATACCCTGTAACAGTTGCCCAAAAGTAACAGGTTAGATCATTACCAGTTCCTGATCACTTTTGTCGCTGCCCTGCAGTGGAGGAATCCTCAGGAGTTCCTGGAAGCTGTGCCCCAAGTAAAATATATGCTTATAGTAAGAATAACTGTCAATAAATAACAGTTTAAATATAATATGTGTAACAATTACTGGAACAATAGGTTACTTTTATGTAATAGTTACTGAAATGGTAAGTTTTAATGTAGGAGTTTTTAAAATAATAGGTTACTTTCAAGTAAAAGTTACTTATTATTTAAGTAACTATTACTTGAAATATGTTACTTTAAAATAACAGTCACTGAAATAACAGGTTACTTTTCTCATTCATCATCCAAAAGTAACAGGTTAGATCAGTTCCTGATCTCCAGTGCCTGGGTTAGTATCAGTTTCTGATCGTTCTTGTCGCTGCCCCACAGTGGAGGAGTCGTCAAAGTTCTTGGAAGCCGTGCCCCAAGTAAATTTTTTTTTAAAACTTCAACTGCCCATTGCTGTGGGCTATTAAGCAAGTGCGTCAATCTAAAGACAGCGAGGTACTGTAGCGGCAATAGTCACTTAGGCCAGCTCATGTTGGTGTTTTTTGTAGTTGTTTGGAAATATACGCTTTTAGTAAATAACAGTTTTATACTGTTACTCCTAAGTAACAGTCACTGAAGTAATAGGTCGCTTATGGTTAGGTTTTACGTAATAGTTACTGAAATCGTAAGTTTTTAATGTAGGAGTTTCTTTAATTATAAAGGCTACTTTTAAGTAACTGTTACTTAAATAATAGGTTATTTCCAAGTAACAGTTACATAATAATAGTTTACTTTCAAGTAACAGTTACTGAAATAATAGGCTACTTTTTATTAATCGTTTTCCAAAAGTAACAGTTCAGATCATTACCGGTGTCTGATTGCTCTTGTGGCTGCCCCGCAGTGGAGGAGTCGTCGGAGTTTCTGGGAGCAGTGCCACAGGACCCGGTGAGTGTCCCGGCGCCGCCCGAGGCTCTCCCCACCACCCGGCTGCACCCGCCCAGCAGTGCGGCACACTTCACCTACAACCGGGTCGCCTGGAGACTCAACGTCCGCAAGGAGGTGGGTTGCTGTTTGTTTTTCTAAAAGATTCTGAATATTTGTTGGCAAGGAGTTTATTCACATGTGCGTTATTTAGGGAAGTAATCGAAATTTTCTACAAGAGCCTCAGTTGTTAATTATAGAATGGTTAAATTAAAATTTATTTATTTCACACAATTCAGAACAAACAGGTGAACATAACGTTACAACATGTGAAATTGGCCTTTGTAAAGCCAGCCTTGTCAGTAGGGGCGTTAATTTGGAGATTCACAATGAAAAATATCAATCAATCATCAATGGCTTTGAATATTATAGTGTTTTTTACCTTTCAACAGATTTTCCAGAAACAGAAATGTTGTGACTTTCTTGTAAACTGAGAGGTTGATATGAGGTTGTTTAACTCCTTTCTTGGGAATAAGGTGATTTTACTCATAAATTTTAATTTTCACTCTGTTTAGGAGATAAAAAATTGAACTGTAAATAATCAGGTTTTGAGCAAATTGAATTTTAAATAGTGATTAAATAACTAGAAAAAATAAGTTTAAATTTGCTTAAATTAAGTTAAATTAAGATAAATTAAGTAAAAATAATCCATGTTTTGAAAGCATGATCTTTTTGTGTATGCCACTAACAGTATTTACAATTTCAATAAACTGAAGTTTAAATCTATGATTTGGTTTTTTACTATGTTACAGGACCTTTAAACTTCTTGTCAAGGAGGAACAAAATAAGTACATTTCAAAACACATGCATGAGGGTTACAATTGAATTAATCAGACTCTTGATTTCAATGATAATGAACTGGGGGAGAAAATACTTTTTTCAAACATTAAAGGCAGGTTGACACGGTCCGACTATTCTTGGACTGAGTGAACTCGGACGATCACATTACTCGGATGCTACTCGGATTGCGACAACAATGCATCTGAGTAGCTCATATATAATCAACTTGGTCTGAGTTAGTCTGATGGAGATATTTTCTCGGATACGAGTTTTGATATGAAATGGATTTAACATTAGATACATTTAATAATTTAATTAGAGTACATTAGCTTGCTCACAATCCTCTGATTAAACTCTGGCCGAGAAGACTCGGACCAAAAATATTTATCGGACTTCAGAATCAATGGAAAGAGTGCTTTGTTAATTTTGAGAGCTTTAAATATTATTTTTTGAAAATAAAATACTGCCTTCAGCGCTAATGTGATTTTTCCGCAGGTGTTCTCGCCGAAGGAAGTAGTATCCAGTCCGCTGGTGCTGCATCTCATCTTCTGTCAGATCGTCAACGACGTCCTTCACAAGCAGACACCGAGAGTCAGCCGCGATGAGCGCAACGAAATGTTACAGGTGATTGTTTTACTTCCTTGCCATGTACATAGTTTACGGAAAATGTTTTGGTTTCATTGATATTTTTTCATTTGTGCAGGAATTATACCTAAACATTTCTTGCCCATGTAGTCTTTTTCCTTATAAGTTAAATTATGCGAGTTAATTATGAAATTGTGCCTGGTGTTATATTTATGGGCAATCACAGAATGGTGTGAAATTTTGGTTGACTTGATCCATTCATTTGTTTCAAAATACACAAATAAAAAATGGTAATTGTTCTACATTCCTGAAATTTTGACCTCACTAACTCCCTGCGACTAAAATCAGCTATGATCCTAAGAAGGCTTTTTGCACTAGAAGAATTTTTTCTGAATTTCTGAATTTGTAGCTCAAATAGAAATTTTAAAAGAAATCTGAGACTGGATGAGCAAAGTATAAACAAGTATTAGTATATTAAAACTACAAGTTTGAGACTAACACCTCAACACTTGTAAACCAGATGACATTTTAAAGAGAATGTTACTGACATATTTGTCTCAGCTCAATGTGCATAGCTACAAGCACATTAATTCCACTATAGTAGACTCCCTCTTATTCGGACACCTTGGGATTAAGACCTTCCGTATGACGGGTTTTCCAGTTAAATCAATATTCACAAAAGCTTGTTAAATTATTATGTCTAGTATACTTTATAAGCTAATAATACGAGTTATTATTAAGACAAAAATTAGAAACGACAATAAACACTATTTGGGGGATAATTACTGTGAATACAAAACACTAACTACCATACCATACTACAAAATACCTACCAGAAAATATGATAGGCTTTGTATCTTTAACAAACAAACGACTATTACAATTTCTGACGGGTGCAAGATATTATTTGTAAAATCTTTCCCGTGAGAATTGTCAACTTCCTGCCGATCAAGTGCAGTTGAATTGGTGTGTTGATTAAAACCGTCCTGTTAAAAGGATGTTATTTCTGCGGTGTGTAGTCCGGTAAACCAATGTCCAATTGAGAGGTGTCTGGAAGATAGGGAGTCTACTGTAATGCCTATTTTCAAAGCTGTTAGTTTATTTTGAAGCTTTTAGCGTATTTCCCCTACAGGGAAGAAGCTATTACCGTAGGTCTCATGGTAAGACCCAAGCTTGGGACCATCATTACTTTTTGTTTTCGGGCCCCCAGATACCAAAAACGTTGCTCGTTCAAATTTATATATATATATATTTATTTGGCTGTAAGCACGATAGTGCTTGCAAAAATGGTCCGATCGGAATTAAATTTGGGACAAGCATGTAAAGTAGTAATTATTTGGACGAGTTTGAAAACCAGCTCTGATCGGACCATCCCAAAGTAGGTAAAGGGGGATAAACCCCCCCAAAATGGGTTTCTTTATGGGGTTTTTTATATAGAATAATTTAAGTAACCGGATTTTGGGTTAGACCTTTGAATTCAGATCAAATTGCTCCATGACAATTGGCTACTGAGATACTGAGAGTGGTAAACACAGTACATTGTCCCAATGTTAACCTAATGGGAAATAAATAAAATTCGACCGCTCGCCTATTTCTTAACATTACAAAACTTAGTATTTGGCTTCATCTATATGAGATCTAATGTAATCTAAAATCCCCTATATTTCCATTTTTGTGGCAGCAAACCTGCATACTCATTCCCCATGTTATCCTTAAGGGAAAAAAATCTATACTATCTTTATTTCTTGACATATCTTGATAAAACTTGGTATATGGCTTCTTCTAGTTAGGATCTGCTAAATATCGAATTAAAATCTCCCACTTTAATATACCCGACTCAGCAAACCTGCATACGATGTCCAATTGAAATGTGTTTTTGCACATTTGAAATTCGCTGAGTGTGCAGGTCTGCTGCAACGGGGGTATTTTCGGGTTAAGTTGATTTTCCTTGATTTAAGCTCTGTCCAAGTGATTTATTTAAGCGTACGAAATTCGCTGAGTATGCAGGTCTGCTGCAACAGTATTATTTCAATGTTATTGTAAACTGTTGCAGCTGCTGGAGAGGTTTGGAGTGACGGCGGCGAACTACCAGTCGGACAAACACAAGGCGTCGACCAAGCGGGCCGTCGTGGACACCGCGCGCCACTGGATGACCTACTTCTCCCGGATATTCCCCGTCACGGTCAGTCTCATAGGTAGTGGCGAGGTGTTTGGGATGATGTATTAGTTCATTTTGCAACTAGGGCTGAAAATGAGGTTTTGCAGGCTCGAGATCTAGTCTCAAATTTAAGACATCAAGAATTTGAAATAATGGAGAGCTGCAAAACCCTTTTGTCCGAGGTGAAAACGCTATTTTTCACCACACTACACAATGTAATTCACTGTATATAACATTAAAAATCTGATTATTTAAAACACTTGGAAACAAAAAATTTTTTTCTATGCCAGTGGCGTTTACAACTTAGGCACACAAACGCTTTTAAGGGAAATGATACACAAACTTTTGAGGTTTGTGTATCATTGTGACTCATTCAAACATGTCTGTCACCCTGAATATCTTAATACGTTTGCTGTGTAGTACAGGTATACCCGTTGTTGCAGTTTTTCCCACGTGACGCACTACGGGTCTGCCTGTAGCCTACACACAACACACACATTTTACCGGTTCAATGTGCACCAGTATGGGCCTGGAAACAATAAATGTTGCCAGCATGTAGTTACGAATGCGAGCTATATTTCGGTGTAGGTTGGTACTGAATTTCTATTAAAAATTTCCCTCCGGCAACGTTATAAAACCAACTATTTTTGTCCCGTTTTTCATGGATTTTTCCCCTCCTATTGGCAATGTAAGCGGTGCAATTCAGGCAGTGCTGCTATCTGTGGGTGTTCCAGTGAACTACGTCCACTCTTGTAGTTACGTAGTACCACCACCACTTGTGTTTTGCGTTCAGTCAGACGGAAATGAACCGTGTTCACCGATTCGCTGCCTCGCACCGCACGCATTTCTCGAACCCCCGCTCACAGTGAACGTGTCAAGAAATAAATTGCTCACTTGTTCAGTGTGGTTTATTTGTTTTCTTACGTTGCAGGGAGGCAACCACCACCCGGACGTGCAGATGTTGGCGATCAGTCACCTCGGCGTGCGTCTGGCGAGGAGAGACAATGGACAACTTCGGGTGGTGCATACCATCAGGTAACCGACAATCAACAAAGAAGTTAGAAATCGTAATCTTACTATCACAACTTAGATTATCAGGGCCGCCGAGAGGCCATGTTAGCCAAGTCTGAAACTTGGGGCCCGGGTTTCAAAGGGGCCCAGGATGAGCGGATTTTTTATTTTGTATTTACATTAAAATATATTTACAACAACTTTAATACGTTATGATGAAATTATCAAGTACATATGTTGCGATTAATGCAGATGGCCAGAAAAACATTCGTGCGCATTGATCGTGAAAAAACGGAAGAGTAATTTAGTGTGTGGAATGAACGCGGAAGTTATGGGAAAGAGATAAATGACTGGAAAATCCAATAGTGAGGGATCACTGATAGCGGTTTTTTTAATCAGAGTAGACTGTTTTCTAAATCCGACCAATCATTCAGCCTCAGTTGGTTCGGATTTTTGGATTTTCTATATGCATGATGTTGCACCTCTAGACTGCCTAAAAACGCGAGTTTAGAGATCTAATTTTCGGTAAATTTTACGGGGGAGGGCCCCCATACCCCCCTTTTGCTGGGGCTCTCCCACCCTCTGGAGAACCCGTGCGGTGTGCAGACTTGGGGCCCGGCTTGGCTTTTGGCGGCCCTGAAGATTTTAAACTACAGTAGTCTCCCTCTTATCCGGACACCCAGGGACTGAAACCTGTCCGGATAACGGGTTTTCCAGTTAAACCGACGCTCCCAAAAACTCTACATATTATATCGGTCTAGCTTACTGTATGTGAAAAAAACCATTACAATTTGTGACGGGTGCTATGTATTAATACTAATCTTTTCCACGAGAATTGATTATACAGTACCGCCCATTTTCTGCCAATCAAGTCTGGTTGAACCAATGTGTTTATAAAAATCATCTGGTTAAACAGGTGTCATTTCTGTAGAGTGTAGTCCAGTTAAACCGATGTCCGGTTGAAAGGTGTTCGTATAAGAGGGAGTCTACTCTACAATTAATATTCATGGCATGGGTGAACCTTGCTAAAACTGTGATTTTGTTGTAAATTTTTCCCATTAAAAATTATAAATCTAATTATCCATGAGGGTTCATCTAATGATACTAAATTTTCAGCTAGGTTGTTTCAGCTAATTTTGAGGTTGAAAATGGCATAATGTTTTATTTGTCCATGTCCATTATATTTTCTATTTATTTTATTGAATTCAGTAGAGTCTAAAAAACTGGATACAACGTGTACTTTGACGCTGGCGAGTTAGGGGAATGTCAAGTTTTTCTGAGTACATTGCAATGGATGAAGAAAGCCCAAGAAACAGCTTTATTCTGTATACGGGCTTTTTCTAAAGACATGAATGGAATGAATAAAGGTTTACGCTAAAATTACAACTTCTTATTATTTTACAAAAGATATTCTCCTTTAAAAAATGGAAATTGTTTGCAAATTATTGTCCTTAATACTAACAAATTACATGCTAAGTGCAAAAACAAAGGTGTCGAGTTACTAAGAGTTGAGTTTGTGAGATTCTATTATATCGTGATTTTTGACACATTGTTTACAGGCATTTACCTAGGCAGTAGCTCAGAGGTAAAACCCAGTATGTCAAATGTAGATGGTTCAATCCCATCTAAATAAATGAAATTTTCATTTGAATTACCCTTATATCTCAAATTTAGCTCCTCGTTAAATCAATCTTATCAATAATGTTCTTTTTAACTCAAACTATACCTAAGTCAAATTACATGTTACTCAAAGAAAAATCGTAGTCCAGTGTGTTTCGAGTTTGCAAGAGTCATTTGCATAATACATTTTGCGATTAATTAACATGTTCATTGCGAGATCTCCTGGTCTCGTGCCAACCATATGATATCTGTGCGGTAGGCGATCAGCTGACTTTTCATATTTTACTACTTTGATAATTTGGTATAAAATTATCAAAGATCACCAAAGTTTGTGTTTCTGCAATGCTCCTGTTGTGCCCTATGTACATGTAAACATAATTACAAACAAAATCTATGGTTCTAGTGACGCACAGGGCTTATAAGTGGTTTACTTTTGTGTGATACGAGACCTCATGGTCTCTGATAGTTTTTAGGTTAGTTAGGCTGACTGTAAAAACAAAACTGTAAACACTTTCTGAAAGGGCTTGAAAGGGCTGTAACATTATTTATATTTCCTAACCAGAAACAGCATTCAGATCACAAGAATATTCATGTTTATCTAATTTTAAAGTGTGTAAGTATAACTTAAGCATTGCACCAATATGCGACATGAGAACCTGAGATATTGTAAGTTTTCGTCCAATCCCGATACGAAGCAGCTGTTTTGTTCCTTATGCCCTTTTAGTCCACAGAATGACACCTAGAGCACTTCATGTCTGCTGTTGCTTGCACAGAAGATCGCCTACGCAACGAGAGTTGGAGATCTCAGTGGCACTATCGTTCTGCACGAGATCTTAGGGTTTTGTAACGCACAGGAAAACATGGTAAAAATTATTTAATTAAAATGGTGATTCAGGAACATGTTAACATCATGTTTTACGTTTTGTACTTCTTGTTTCACCTCAGTCTGGAAGAGATAGCAGAGACAGCCGTAAGCAAGGGCGGAGGATCCCTACAACTCGTCCTTAGCTCTGGAGAGCGATTCCCCCTCTACACCGCGCGCGCGAGACAGATCGACGCGATGATCGACGCGTTCACGCGCGAGGCGGCCGGCGCTGCCAACACGACCATCAACAGGGAGATGCACCACGCCAGGATACAGGTGCGGCAACCGGGGATGCAGGGTTTACAAGTAAAATTTCCCTTCTAAAAAATTGTTTTCTCTAAAACTGAAAAAAAATAGTTTTTGAAGTATATTTTTAGATGAGTCTGATAACCTTAAAGGAACAGAGGACTTAGCTTAAGTAAGAAAATATATTTCTTGCATTGAAGTTGAAGACCCTAGTAGGAAGAAATAAGCTGTTTTTAAAAGTTTTATAGTCCATAATCTTATCTTTTGGTATATGAGGAAAGGTTGGTGTCGGAATAAAGTTTTGGCCAATGGATGAATTTTTTTTCCAAGACGATTGTGTAGGGAGATAAAGAAAAACATTTAATTTTTGTTCTGGATTTTATATGATTGTTAATGAAGTTATCTTAACATAATTTTTGTATTGAGTTGAAACTCAAACTCATTTTTTATCATCAAAGTTATTTTTCTAAATTAGCTGGTATATTAATTTATCAAACAGTTCATTAATAATATATAATTTTTTTCAGGAGGAAAGAGTAAAACCAATAGATCATAAAGGTAAGTTGTGATACTTCTTGTGAATGTATATCCAAATTTCAGTTTTTTTGCACTCAAGAGGGGTTTTTGTGAGCCTCATTCATTCTTATATTACAAATGAAGTATTTTTTCCTGTATTTAAGGGTGACAGCTATCTTTAGTAACTTTAAGCAATGTGATGTTTCAAATCCCTCATAGTCCAGAGAATGAAGGTTTTTGGCTCAGAATCCTTCTAACAGATCAGAATTAAATTTGCATAAAACTTTTAGAATTACTTTAGGAGTGAAAATCGTATGTCACAATTGTGTTCTTTTTACAAGGGCAAAGCCACGACTTTCAGGTGCATTAAAAATTTTATATATAGTTTGGGTGATTTTACCGCTACCCCAATTTGGCTGGAAAAAGTCTTTTATTTTTATTTTTAAGATTATGGTATGGTATTATTAGGGTGTGAAAACCCTAAATTTTCACACCCTTCATGACCTTGAAAAAATGTAGGGACATGTTAGAAGAAGAGTCTTCTATTGTTATCAGAACGAGATAGTTATTTATTTTTAAGGTTTGGTGTTTGGAAGTCTGCAGTTAACTGTTTAGAAAACATATTTGCCAAGTATTTTATATCAGAAACAAATTTGAGGTTTAACATCTGTTCAGTAAAAAGATTATGATTCATATAAACATTTTCCCAGGGGGGCCATTGCCCCCTTGAGGGTACCTACGTAATATTGTATATTGTTAAAAACATATTCCACAAACTTTTGCTCATAACATTTTGCTTTTAGGAAATTGGTAAATTTAATGCCCCCTTGTAACTGAAAGGGAAATTTTGTTCTGTCAGGTTGGCAGACAGACATGAGACTCATCACGCCTACCAGGGATAGGGACAGGGAAAGAGAGAGGGACATCCCGAGTCCCAGGGATCACACGCCTACCGTGAGTTTGTCTTTGTTATTTATTTAAATGACGTTCATTGATTAAATTGAATCTTATTAACATACTTAAACATGAAAATGATAAAGTTTAACAGTTCATTTTCCGATGATCAGTCATATGTGTGTTGTAAGTGGCCATCCCTAAATTACCAAGAGGGAGGATTAGTTAGACAAGGACAGCAGGCTTTAAGTCTCCGACTTAAGCCAGGGGTGGAGGAGGGATCGCAGGCTTACCTTGAATATTCATAGGGAAAGTACACAGAAAATTCACAAAAATTGGAATATTTCATTGACACTGGCAACATTCTCAACCAGGAAGTTGTACTAATAACGTTTCTAAGGGTGCACTGGGAAGATGCCCATTTGCAGTGTTGCCACACTCATAACCACAAATTTAAAGAACTACTATTTTCGATCTTTAAGAACTACCAGTTCTTTAAGATTTGTGGCTGTGAGTGTGGCAACACTGCAAATGGACATCTTACCAGTGCACCCTTAGAAACCTTATTAGTAAATCTTTCTGGTTGAGAATGATGCTAAGGGCAACGAGATATTCCAATTTTTGTGAATTTTCTGTGTACTTTCACCATGAATATTCAAGGTAAGCCTGCTGTCCTTCTCTAATTAATCCTCATCAGACCTTGTGTCCTTTACCGATGATCTTACCAAGAGGGAGGGTTTTTGGCAGTGTTATACACTGTTTTGGGGTAGGGTGAAGGGGTTGGACGCAGTGTTACTTAACTAATAAACCTCAAAAATCAATATCTTCAATTTTATTGGTGAAGTAAACTTTTTTTTGGTAAGTCTAGGACTGAGTTGTAAGAAATCAGGGTAGGACAGGGGAATCAGCAGGCTTACATGGTGGTTAAAACTGCTGAAGAGCATACAAAAAATATAAAACACAAAAACAAGAAATGAATTTTCAAAGCCACAGGCTCCTTCTTCAGATAGTTGGAGTTCATTACAAGCTAGGAAGAGAGAAGAAGAATGAGAAGAACATAGCTTCTTCTCCCTTCCCAGTATACAATGACCTCCCCACTTTCTGAAGAAGGAGCCAGTGGCTTTGAAAATTCATATTTTGTTTTAGTGATTTATGTTTTTTTGCGTACTCTTCAGCAGTTTTAACCACTGGTAAGCCGCTGATTCCCCTATCCTACCCTGATTTCTTACAATATCTTTAATTTGTTAAAAATCTATTAAATTTGTCTGCTTTCCCTTATAAACACATAAATGCTATGTAAAAAACAAATATCATACTTAAGAGTTATTCAAATTAAACTCCAAGGTAGTGAAATACACCTAAACTCCTGTTTTATAAGTTTTGTTGTATTATGTTGAAAAACTTCTTGATTAGCATGATACGTGTTGTTGTATTCACTGGATGTAAATAAAAAACGTCTTACATCACTTATAAATATATTTACACTTATACTGTATTTACATACAAGATGGTAAATATACAAAAATGATGGAAAATGGCGATCAATTTCTGTTGGTCACACCAACCATCATCAGGCCCAATGAGAGACTGATGATGGTTGGTGTGACAATCATCAACTCTGATGATGGTTGGTGCGACCAACCGAAATCAATCGCCATTTTCCACCATTTTTGTATATTTACCATCTTGTATGTAAATACAGTATAAGTGTAAATATATTTTTAAGTGTTGTAAGACGTTTTTTATTTAAATCCAAATCCAGATTATGTTAGTAATAACATTGAGGAAATGCGGTTTTTGTTTAAAATCTTTAAAATATGGGCGTACTATTACAAGGGGGAGAGCCCTTGTAACAACATTACATAGTTTCAGGGGTTTATTGTTACCATTACAAGTCTATTATGGGAGGGGGGAGGGGGGGGTCTGGAAAGGTTAGTTTTAGCGTTGCGTAATTTACTCTTAATTGACTAACAATTTTTAATTATTCCTGTACCGGATACATCAATGTTACTAACTGTTTCACTCAATTACATTTATATAAAGCTTTGGGGAAAATTGTCCTATGAGGGTATCACAGATTTAAACCCTTAATTTCTTGAAACATAGTTCAATACACTCCACACTAGACTAGGAACCATTTTGACAGTTTTAATTTGTATTCAGATGGCAGACGATGGAAAACACTCGTTACTTCAGTTTGCGATGCATCACTTCAGGCAGAGTCCAGAAAAGTGAGTATAAAAAATCAAAATCTTTTTACCATTTCAGTTTGATCCGATTTTACAATCGTAAATTAATATTCCGAGATAAAATGTTTTGTCCTTAACTGATACTGTCTCTTCTTTACACCAGGGTACAAACTAGTAAGCGGATTCTTAACTTTCCTTTTGCAGGTTTGAAATGCTGAAAACTCCGGATGGAAATATCAGTGGCTCGCTCAAAGTTGTCCAAGGCCACAAGAAAGGGGATTGGACATGGAAGGAACAGGTAGGGTTGAAATTACCAGTTATTATTTGTAACTTACATCAATGGAAATATTGTTAGTATTAAAATCAGTATTTCCTGTTTGAGTTATTTTACTCTCAAGATTGTTGCAATCAATATTATTTAATAGGATTATCCATTAACTTCCCACCTATAGGTTATGCTGTTATTAGGCATTAACCACTAGGGTGGGTCAAAAAAACAAAATTTTGGAATTTTGAATCGTAATAGGTCTCAAAAGTTGCATAATAGCATGTAGAATACTGAAAACAACTTCAAAAAATCATATAAGATCTTCTGGTTGCGCAATGACCTTGATGTTTAACATGTAAAACTTCATAACAGAATTAGTGAAAAATCGTAATTCGGTTTATGCTAAACACTGATAATCGTAAAAAGGATTTGCCTTGAAAATTGAAAATAGCTCTTTAAAAAAGTTTGAAAAATGGTATAATTTGTGCAAATAGGCATCAGAATTATTGATTTAATACAAGCCAAAACTTGAAAAAATGCCTAAATAAGGGATTTTTAGAAGGCCATAGATCGATAATACTGTTTCCTATTTGGACACATTATATCATTTTTTTAAATGTCTTAAAGAGCTCTTTTAATTTTTCATGGCAATTTTTTTGTACGATTATCCATCCCTAGCATAAACCAAATTAAGATTTTTTACTCAAACTCTTAAATGGAGTTTTACATATTAAACTTCAAGGTCATTGCAGGACCCGAAGATTTTATATGATGTTTTTAAAATTATTTTTTCAGTATTCTACATGCTATTGCGCAAATTTACCTATTACGACTATTGACTATTGAGACCTATTACGATTCAAAATTCCAAAATTTGGTTTTTTCGGCCCACCATATTAACCATTTCATTACTAAAATTATCTTGTATTAAAAAAATAAATTCAGGGAAAGATTATATTCTCTTTCACTTACAAAGATATCTTGTTAGCATTTAAATTTTCACTGCCCAATGTTTTTATTCAGTCAGGGAGGGTATTGAACAATTTTCCCCACTGCACAGTAGAGCTTCTTCCCAAACATTGTAAGGTGTTGAGGTTGCAGGTTGCATACTGTATAACCGCAAAAATAATTCGAGTTATCGAGGATGTTGAAATACTAGTGGCTTGAAGGGGCTAAAAGCCTCTAATGAGGGAAAATTCAAACTATCCTTATTTATTGTAGAACAAAATACTTTCATAGCTGAATCTACCTTATATTGATATCTAGCCAACCACATGGTTTTCAATTAAGTATCAGCATCACATGTTTAATGTAAACAAAGCAGACATTTTTAGATCCCAATGCTTTTTAAATGGCAGATATTTTACGTTATTTCTCGTTTTCTCATCAATTTCATTATTTTCCCTGCCATCACGGAATAGAGACCTTAAATTTGAACCCTCTCCCATCTTTCTATGACTTGCCAGACGCCCTCAATTTTGACGCAAAGAATCGCCTTACAAAATTAAATACATGATTGAGGTTCAAGTTATTGAGAGTTGACTGTACGTAACCTCAACAACATCAACAAATTTCAACCCTAAATATTCTTTTTCTTCCCCCCGGCAGGTGGACCTGGTCAAGTACTCGCCCACACCCATCTCCGAGTCCCTGCTGAAGCTGCCGCCCGCGCTCGACCAGCTGGCCGTGGAGTGTTTCCAGTGCGCGATGCGCTACATGGGCGACCTGCCCACCACTCCTGACATGACCGAGGTCAAGTGCGTCTACACCATATTGATGGTGAGTCTGTCGAGGGAAGTTTTGTTGGGATTATGTCCTTAAATCTGTGGTAAATATTTATAAATAATTATAAATATCCCGTCATTTGATGAGGGAAAGTTGATTTTTGCTAAACCTCCCGATATCCGACCTTTTGGCTGTTCTGACCATGGCCCGGTCCCGTCATGGTCGGATATGAAAGCAGGGCCGTCGAGAGCCAAGCCGGGCCCCAAGTCTGCACACCGCACGGGCCCGGGGGTCTGGGAGGTATAGAATACACCCCAGTGAAGGGGGGGTCCGGGGTCCTCCCCCAGAAAATTTTAGAAAATTAGATCTCTAAATCGTGTTTTTAGGCAGTCTAGAAGTGGAACATCATACATATAGAAACCCCAAAAATCCGAACCAATTGAGGCTGAATGGTCGGTCAGTCGGATTTAGAAAAGTCTACTCTGATTTAAAATTACCGCTACCAGTGATGCCGCACTATTGGATTCTCCAGACATTCGCCTCTTCCCCATAACTTCCGCGTTCGTTCCACTCACAAAGTTCTCTGCCGTTTTTTCATGATCAATGCGCACGATTTTTTTTACTGATCATCTGCTGCGTTAACTGCAACATTGTACCCTTGTTGTTTACCATCGCTGATAATTAATTTCATCATAGCGTATTTAAGATTTAAGTTGTTGTCAATATAATGAGAGAGGTATGAGTCACTTACGCTCACTGGCTCACTACTCGCTGCGGTCACCACCGCTGTAGTGTACAATCAATGGCAAATACAGTACAGACAGACAAAACAATCGTTTCTGCCTTAACTGAATACTGTATTAGCTGAATATTATCTAAGTAATTTGTGTGTGAAGCTGGACATTTTACTTTTTAACATGTAGGCCTAATTTTATTTCCAAGAAGTCTAAACCAATATTCCCTCAATCAAAAAAAATCCGCTCATCCCAGGCCCCTTTGGAACTCGGGCCCCAAGTTTCTGATTTGGCTGACATGGCCTCTCGGCGGCCCTGTATGAAAGGTTCTACTGTAAATGATCAGCAGGCTTGCAACATTGTATCATGGCATTAATTTTATTTAAAATTACTAATAATCAATCAGTCTGAACAAGTGTTACTATTCAGTGAACCATTTTTTATTGCTTTAAGAGGAATTCCTTTTCAAGACACATCATCTTGACTTATTCTAGATCTAGAAAATGTTTTAATATTGAGAATATTTCTAAACATTCTCAAGAGGAAATTGTAATAAATTATACTGAAAACTTGAAGTTATGTACCTTATAAATAGATATAAAATGAATAAATATAGAAAACAAGGAAGGAAAAAGAAAGAGGAGGGAGTAATAGGCCAGCTATGGGAAGAAAGAAGCTAGTTTTACTTTTTTGTTCCAAAATTTTTGATATTTATTTAAAACTATTCAGACTAGCTGTGGGATATCATACACACAAGGGATATCTAAGCCTAAATTTAATTTAAATTCTATATAACAGTAAAAAATTTGTTCAAAGTAAGTAAACATAAACATGAATAATACAACAATAAAAATTAAACAGCTGTATATGTACTGTATTGATCAGCAAAGTTAACTGCCATACTTGCAAAATTGAAAATATAAATCATTCATTAGAAATACATGGGAAAATTAAAACCCCCTTATTCTTGACCCATAGTGAGTTACAAAAAGTGAAGTAGCCTACATCGTCTTGAAGCATGCATTAACAACCGAAAAAAGGTTATTTGAAATCAAAGCACCCGGAATTTTATGTTTTTTCATACAGAGAAATTATACTTTTGTTTAGGTCTTATATAGTGTTCACAAAATGTAATAGAAAAAACTCTTAGTGATAGTGTTTTTTTTTCGATATAACATGTAAAACTTCATAGTATCGTTTAGAATGTTTGCCAAAAAATCTTGGTAAAAAGTTAGTGAGTCAGGGAAATTAGTGGCCTGTGGTCAGGGAAGTTTTTGTGGACACCCTGTAAAAATCCCGTACGGTAACATATTTTAGGTTTTTAATAAAAACAATTCCGAGCTGCCAGGCATGAAAACAATTCTGAGCTGCAGGAGTGAGTTGCCGTGATGAATGCCGAGCTGAAGCAGATTGGGGCTTGGCCAGTAGAGTTGGCCGTCCGACGTCGGAACCAAGCCAGACGGAAATTAATTCCTACTGATTGCTGACTGCGTTAGGGCCTCTCCTGCTGGTCTTACAATCGCAAAGGGTTAAATCTGTGGTTAAGGGGAGTTTTGTCAGGCTACATGGGCGAACTGTCCACAAACCCTGACTTGACATCTGCACCATATGCACTGACCATATGCTATAGTGAGTCTGTCATATAGTAAAGTTTTGTTGAGATTATGACCTTGGGAGCCTTGTATTTGAGGGCACCATGCACTACTCTGTTAGTGATTTACTTCCTAATCTTCCAACTATATCCTATTTCAGTTGAGCCAGCTGAAGACAAACAGCTTTTACAATTGAAATGGAATGTCTATTAATTATTTATGTTCAACGGTAGTGTTAAAGAACTTGGAAAAGTCTTTTGGTTGCAAACCAAGGAGTTGATTCTCACCAAAATTTCAATGGAATTTACCTTCCTCTTACTCATGCAACGTATAGTAACTACAACCTTAAAACTGTATTAGTAGCATCATTGGTCACAAAATCTCATCATAATTTCTTTTGTCATGTAAAAATATTGACTTAAGATTAAACCTTACAAATATAATGTGTTCAAGCTTGAGGTGTTATACATTTTTCATTGATGGCTTGAGTTATTGTTACTTTATACCTTCAGAAAGTCTACAGCGCATCATGGCTGCCAG
This sequence comes from Flexamia atlantica, assembly GCA_035578135.1. Classification (NCBI taxonomy): domain Eukaryota; kingdom Metazoa; phylum Arthropoda; class Insecta; order Hemiptera; family Cicadellidae; genus Flexamia; species Flexamia atlantica. The sequence goes on along the minus strand of JAQJVK010000013.1, from coordinate 20,523,158 downwards.
CTTTTTGTACAACATTTACCAGTTGGGAAATTTAATGCGGCCTTTTCTCATGTTGGCAGCACTGTCACAAGCATGAACAGCTGAGAGACGAAGTGTACTGTCAGCTGATGAAGCAGACGACCAATAACAAGAGCGAGAGCTGTCAGAGGGGTTGGCGTCTGCTCAGTATCGTGGCAGCGTACTTTACATGCTCTGAGACCCTGAGACCTTACCTGCTTAAATATCTGGAGACAGCTGCGTATGACAAACGCCGGGCTTTCCACGGTAACATTTTGCTCTTTTAAATTGCTGAAATTCTATTTAGAAAATTGAATACAAATATCATCTTTTTTTACAAATATCATTGAAATATAATCCTGGCGTCACTTCATTCTTCTACGAGTTTCAAATGGTGAGTTTTCCCACAGGAACGGCAAACGTGTGTCTGCAAAACTTGCACAAGACATTGCGCTACGGCGGCCTCAATACCTTAAATAAATGTAGTTTTCATTCAAGCATCAGCACCTCATACATGTCTTTTTGTACCAAACAGATATTTTTAGAATTCCAACGATTTTTTTAAGGCAGATGTTTTATGTTATTTATTGATTTTGGTAAATTTTAAGAAAACCTAGAATGATCAAGATCTAATCAAAATCTTTAATTTCAGCCCTATTCTCGTTCGTTAATTTCGTTTTCTCGTTCGTAAGGATATTACAAATCATGCTCTGTACTCCTTCAATGAACAATTGTACTTAATGTGTAGTAATTTTAATGAATGAATGAAATAAAGCTTTATTCATCACAAAACATATACAGTTTTTTTACAATTTTAAACAATTTTTACAACTACAGTAATTACCATAAAAATACCTAGATGAACACAAAATAAACAAATAATATTACAACTTAATAACAATTTGCAAATTAAATTACCTTAAATTGCAGAACATACAGAAAAGATGCAAAATAAACATAAAACAAAGAAATAATGTTTCTTTTTTTATAAAACAAAGAAATAATGTAGAATTTGTAGATGCAAGCAGTGTTGTAACAATGCATCGTGTTGCCCGAGATGGTAGGCACTTGAGCCGTTTGGGAAACATCTTTTTTGGGGATATGATCCACAAGTGTATAAAGAGTGTAGTGGATGATCTAGAATCAACGCACCAAGTGCCCTTTGAGTTGTGTGGTATCAATAACCCATCACCAAATGATGAAACTGTGGCAAAACCATCTTCTATAAATGATGTTGATGCATTACAGGCTACATATGAAGCCTCACTGACTAGCATGTCGGGAAATGAAAGTGTGGTCCAAGTGTTTCCACCTTTGTTGCAGTAAATCCGATTCCTTCTCACTCTCCTCTTTCTTATCTTAATTTGGACGCATCTATACCCAAGAAGTCATCTAAGGTTGGCAATAATCAGAAGTCGGGACCGTCCGCTTTCAAGATATTACATCAGAATGTTCGAGGCTTGTTGAAAAACTTTGAGCCTTTTCAAATCTTCATTTCTGAAGAGTACCCAGATGTAATTTGTGTTAGTGAGCATAATCTTACAGATTCACAAAGTGAGGTGGTGTGTCTGACGGGGTTTGCGAACGCAGGTTTTTATTGTAGGCCACGAATGAAGAAAGGTGGTGTAGGTATCTTTGTCAAAGAAAACATCCCTTTTCAGAAAATAGATGTGCATGAATTTTGCGTAGAGGGTATCTGTGAACTTTCAGCTGTTCTCTTGGGTCGTGGGGAGACCAAATATCTTGTGGTTGGTGTATATCGGCCTCCCAACAAAAACAACGATATTAGAGTTTTCTTTGACAATATTTATGGTTGCTTAGAACGTTTGATGAAAAGCAACATAAGGACTGTCGTTTTAGGAGACTTCAACATAGATATGGCTGTGCAGTCTTCTGAATCTACTATTCTGCTGCAGGACATGTCATCTTTTGATCTCCGTCAAACAATCACCTTTTTCATTAGGGAATTTAAGGGATCCAAGACCATCATAGATCTTGTGTTTACGAACTCCCCTATCCATGTTTTTCACAGTTTTGTGGTAATATCATGTCTCACTGATCATCATGCTCAAGTAGCAATCATAGAAGGTTCAGAATCTTTGAATACTCCTAGTGCTGTTTATCACTCAAAAAGATTTTTTTCTGAAGTAAACATCAAGCTGTTTGCATCTTATCTAAGTGAGCAAAATTGGTTGGATGTTGCAATGGCTGGAGGTCTAAGTTTAAAGTTTGAAACATTTCTCTCAATCATAGATTACTATTTCAAGATAAGTTTTCCTTTGGTCAGGAGAAAAATGTCATTTGGGGACAATGTTTTTAAGGTTAGGTTGAATGATAGAGTTCTTCATGAAAAACAGGAACTACGAAATCTGTACATTGTATCAAAAGACCTCCCTTCAACAAACCCTCTTCGTCAGAAATACCTAGATTTGAAGAAGAGATATAGGCAATCCATACGGAATCTCAAATCTGCAAATCTAGTCAAGAGATTGGACAGTTATTCTAATCGATCAAAAACCCTCTGGAGTTTCATAAATCTCAACAGAAACACTCCTTCTGACAAGAACAGCTGTTCTCCCAGCTTGAAATCTGATGATGGTAGAATAGTGGATCATCCAAAAGACATCGCGAATATGTTCTTACAGTATTTCTTAAACCCTAAAGATGATTCAGGCAATCGTCCTAGTGGTGGTTACCAACCTGTCAATTGTCAACAGAGTGATAGGTCATTCTTTTTGTATCCCACATGCCCCAAGGAGTTACTAGAAGTGGTGTCTGAGCTCAAAAGCAAGAGGTCTTCTGGTATGGATGGGATATCTTCAATCCTCCTAAAAAAGGTGGCACATACACTTGCATCACCCCTCAGTGAGCTCATAAATGAATCATTTAGCTCTGGAATTTTTCCTGAACCACTCAAAATGGCAGTTGTAACACCAATTCATAAAAAGGGAAGTTTAGAGGATTGTTCTAATTACAGACCTGTCTCAATCATCTCGACCTTCTCTAAAATAATTGAGAAAGTTGTTTTGAGACGGCTTTGGAACTTTCTAAAAAACAACAACGTCTTGTTCGCTCATCAGTATGGGTTCACTAAGGGAAAATCCACTGTAAATGCAATGTTTACAGTAATCCAGCACGTCGTGCAAGCATTAGACACAGGAAATCATTCATCTGCTCTCTTTTTTGATCTTAGTAGGGCTTTTGATCTCGTTGACCATAGGCTGTTGCTTGACAAAATGTACAGGATGGGAATCAGAGGTGTAGCTCACGAATGGTTCCATTCATATCTTACTGGTAGATTAACTCTTGTCAAGGTGTCATCAATCGATGATAACAGCTGTTATCAACAACATTTTTCTGATAAGGGAATTGCATTTCAAGGGGTACCCCAGGGTTCAATTTTGGGACCAGTTTTATTCCTGCTTTTCGCTAACGAACTCTGACAAAATTTGGTGAACTCTAATCTGTGTATGTATGCCGATGACATCTGCATCACATTTTCCCACCCACTGAGAGAGGGTTTGGAAATGGAATCATTTCTAAAAGGTAATCTCTTGCTTGATTGGCTTGATCGAAATGCTTTGTCAGCTAATATTTCCAAGACTGCTCTCCTAGATTTTAGTATTAGAGACCATCCAAATGACGTTCCACTTAGTATTTATCTGGGCAATGAGTTGGTTGAGTCCGAAACCGATGCTCGCTTTCTTGGAGTGATGGTTGACTCAAAGTTAACCTTTGAATCACATATTCATCTTGTCTGCAGAAAGTTAAGCCAAGGAATTTTTATTCTCAGAAGACTTAGAGATTTTGATTCTCCCTTCCTGCTTCTTACAGCTTACTATGGAATCATCCATCCATACATGACATATGCTGTTGCAATATGGGGGTCGGAAACGACTCGGTCAAAGGCGGTATTTCGATTGCAAAAAAAGGTTGTTAGGGTTATATTTAAAGTCCCAAAACTCGATTCATGCAAAGATTTATTCAAGGCCAACAAGTTATTAACATTCCCCTCAATTTATATCCTGGAAACACTTTCTTTTCTCCGAAAGAACTTCTCTATCTTTAATGACTCTATACCAGTACATTCTTACAACTCAAGAAGCAAACCAAAGGGCGTTTTAAATATCCCCCGACATACAACATCATTCTTTGAAAACCACCTATATTTTTCTGCCATTAAAATGTTCAATAACCTGCCTGACCTCCTGAAAAACGAATCAAACCCTATTAAATTTAGGAGAGACTTGAAAAAGCTGCTAGTTGGCAAGGCTTACTATAGTGTAAACGATTTTATGTGTGATAAGACCCTTATGTAATATGTAAATTTTTTGTCATAGAAGAACCGTTATATTTAAGTATTTATTTGTATTGGTATTGACTTGGCATATGCATGTACTTGTCTAAATGCTCAATAAAGTGACTATGACTATGACTATGACTATGACTATTCCATCCTCCTGCAATGTTGGAAATGTCCACAAATTTAAAAGAAAATTTCCTTACATAATTATATTTAAGCTTTTTTACAAATTGAAATATAAACCTGCCGTCACTTCATTCTTCTACTAGTTTCAAATGGTGAGTTTTCTTACAGGAACAGCGAACGTGTGTCTGCAAAACTTGCGCAAGACGTTGCGCTACGGCGGCCGAAAGAACGTGCCGAGTGTGGAGGAGGTGACGGCCGTCAGCGCGGGCCGCAACAGCAAGCGACAACTGTACAGACTGCCGGGCGGCAGCGAGACTGTCATCAACACCAAGAGTACAACGGTGAGTGGCTATGTTATGTCAGGTTAGGTTAGGTTAGGTTAGGACGTTCCGCAACAGCAATTGGCAACTCTACATACTGCTAGGCGGCAGCAAGACTATCATCAATACCAAGAGCACCACGGTGAGCGGCTAGGTTATGTTAGGTTAGGTCAGGTTCGGTTGGGTTCAGAGAGGTAAGGTTAGGTTACATTGGGTTGGATTATTCTAGGTTAAATGGGGTCAGGCTAGGTAAGATTAGGTTGTGCTAGACAATGTTAGGTTAGATTAGGCAAGGTTCAGTTAGGTTTAGTTAGGTTAGGTTTGGTTTGATTGGTTTAGGTTGGTTTAGGTTATTTTTTATTCCTTCCTTTGTCCATATTCTTTTACCTTAATGTTATTTTTCGGCTTTTTAGAATTGTTATTCTTATTTATAAGGAATCAGGTTAAGAAAGGTAAGTTATGTTGGTTGGTTAGGTTAGGTTTGTTGATGTTGGGCTACTTAGGTTAGGTTAAGAGGGCATTTTAACATAACCTCTTAACCTAACCTAGCCTAACCCAACCTAACCTAACCTGGCCTAACCTAACATTAAAGACAATTTACCAACCACAATAATTTAACGATGTAGCCTTTATCAATCCATGTTATTGTGCCTCTTTTATGATAAGAGACTGATCTCTGATTGCTCGTGGCTGTCTGCAGGTGGTGCAAGACGTGATACAGGAGATGTGTTCCCTGATCAACGTCCACGACCCGCTCGAGACGGAGGAATTCTCGTTATATTGCATTGTCGAGGGTGACGCTTTCACCATGCCGCTGGCTAGGGAGGAGTACATCCTCGACGTCACCACCGAACTGCACAAGAACCAGCAGGTGGGGAATTTGAAAATAAAGTGGGGAATTTGGGGTAAAAAGTGGGAGTTTTGAAATTTCTGGAGAATTACAAGGCGATCATAGTAACTTTGAAGGTAAAGCGGGGAATTTTGTGATTTCTATGGAATTTTGGAGGAAGTATAGTCATTTTGGAAAAATGTGGAATTTTGGGATACTGTATTTAGGGAATTGTGAAGGAAAGTATGGTCATTATAAATGTAAAATGGAAATATTGGGTTTCTGAAAAATTTTAGGGGAATATATGGGAGATTAGGCAGGAAGTGGGACATTCCAGAGTAAAACTGGGGGATTTTAAGGGAAAAGCAGAGAAGAATCTAAAGAATCAGGGGTTCTGTGGAAGAAATGGAAATTTTAAAAAATGATTCTAAGGGAGAAAATCGCTAAAATCCCTTACTTTCTTTTCGAAATTCCAGTATTTACTCCATAATTCTCTACATTCCTATTTTTTCCAAGAATTTCACACTTCCTCTAAAAATTGTTCATATTTCCTCCTACAATCACTATATAAAGATGATTCTTGGGAATTCCAGGGAAAATAAGGAGAGATAGTGGGAAATCCTAGGGTAGAAGAAACTCTGGAAGGAAAATCAGAAAAGGTTCTCTAAGGCAAAGGATGAGTTCTTGGTAAACTGCATATAGTGGAGGACTGTGGGGAATTATCTATCTCATCTTCTGATCAATGGGGATGATCTATCTAATCTTTTTCTGATCAATGGTGGAATTGGGAAATCAAGTGTGAATAGAGAATTCTGGGAGAGAATTGATAAGGTGAATGGAAATCTGGGTTAAAAGGGGTAAATCTGGGAAAAATCCACTTTTCCACCCACACAAAATAATTTTAACAAAATTAAAACTGTCAAACAATTTTTCAATAATCTTCAATATCGCCCGCAGGTGTTCTACCTCATCTTCTGCCGCTCAGTGTGGCACTTCCCGCTGCGGCTGGACTGTCAGCTCTACGTCCAGGTGTTATTCAACCAGATCGCTCCCGACTACCTGGAGGGGCTGCTGCTGGTGTTGCCCAATGAACAACTACCACAGGACGTTGTGGTAAGATCCTCACTCTGAAATTCCCATATTTGCCAAAAAATCCTCATTTGCACTTCAAAATTGTCATATTTTTCTCAGAGATTCCCTACTTCCTCTTAAAAATTGCAATATTTTCTTTGAAATCCATCCTAATTCTTTAAAATTCGCCACTTCCTCCAAAAAAATCCTAATTTATCACTAAAATCCCTTACTTTCTTTTAAAAATTCCTGTAATTACACCATAAATCTCTACATTCCTATTTTTTCCAAGAATTTTGCACTTCCTCTAAAAAATGTTCATATTTCCTCCTACAATCCCTTCCTCTCTAAAATTCTCAAATTCCCTCCCAGAATTCCCCACCTCCTCTTCAAAAGTTCATATTTTCCTCAAGAATTCCCCACTATCTATCTAAAATTCTCCCATTTTCTCCTTCAATCCACTATTTTTTCTCCAAAATTCCCATATTTCCCACATAATTCTCCATTTTCTCTCCAAAAATTCCATATTTTCCCCTAGAATTCCATACTTTTCCTAAAAATTTCCAAGACTATTTAAAAAAAAAATTGTCTAAAAAACAATTCATGCATAATTTTGGTGCTGTTGATTCCCCTGTTAAAGAAATGTCCAGCTACAAAAAAATGCTTAAACATGACAAATTTTTCCACTAACTGTCAGTCATTTGAATCTCTCAAAACCAAAATAATTCCAAGAAATCACTTTTCTATCACATTATATTCTTGATTATCTTAGGTCTTCTGGACAAGGGCTTCCTTGGATACCGAGGAACTTTGACAATAGGGAAGTCACTTGTAAGGTTAGGTTGTAACAAAACCACTATGTAATGGTGGACAAGGCAATAGCAATTAAGTATAATTTCTTTCATTAAATAGAGTGTAAAAGACTCTTTTATAATTTAAAATTACGAACAATTTATTTCAGATGTTGTTACAACATCACTTTTTTAGATGTTGTTACCGGGCTGACCTAGTGATTTTGAAGTTAACAAAATATTTTAAAGCCTAGAGCTACTTTGGATTTTTTGAGTTTCAGATTACCAGAGTCTAGACAATTTTAAGTGTTCTGTACTATTGACACTTTGTCGATCATATCTTAATTATTATCGTCGTTTTGGCAGTATCGGTGGCTACATCTTTGCTTTTCACATCTCTATCTTCTTCTGTGTTGTTGGCACTTATTTCCATCATTTTGGCAATACAAGGTGGCCAAGTTGGCGGCCACAACTTTTCTTTTCACATCTCTATTTTTTTTTGTGGTGCTGGCACTTATTTCTGTCGTGTTGGCACTTATTTCTATCGCGTTTGCAGTACGAGGTGGCCAAGTTGGCGGCCCTGCTGCACCGGGCGGCAGACATGTCGCACCCGCCGGCGATGAAGGAGACCAAGTTCCTGCTGCCCAAACCGGCGCTGACCCAGCGAGACATCAAGCCTACACAGTGGGTGCAACTGGTGCAGTCACACTGGCCCGGGGTGCAGGGACTACACAGTATCCAGGCCAAGGCTAGGCTGCTAGGTGAGTTTCGGCTTTGAGGGAATAATCAAAACTCAACTAAACAATTACCACCATGGGGTTTAGACCCCACATCGCCACAAACAGACAAAAGGTACGAAAAGTACATACACATAATCGACACAAAACACATACAACGTGGGCGAAAAACACAAATTTGCGCCATTCCAATTCATCCCAGATCCGCTCTAGTTAGCTGATGTATGCGGATCCGCGGTGTATCGGAATAGCGCAATTTTATGTTTTTCATCCGTGTCATATGTCATAATCGAGCGTGTCCGTCGAGCATGAAGAAACAAAATTTTGACATCTTATGGCAATAATTTACGTAAGTAAATTAATTTGAAAATATTAATCACAGGTGTTAACACAGTTTAACGTTCCGTCGTGTTTTCTCCACAGAGATCCTGAGCAAGTGGCCGCTGTTTGGGTCGAGTTTCTTCGCGGTGAAGCGCGGCGGGGACCAGCAGATCCTGGCGCTGAACCGGCACGGCGTCCACTTCCTCCACCTCGTCACCCACGTGAGTCATACATCTGTTCTCATCTACCTAAATAATGCTACTGCCGCTTGTGTAACTCACCGACTCGGGATTGAAAAATTTTAATCGACTTCCTGGTGTGGTTTATTACTGATCGTCAAATATTATGTGTTTATTTAAGTTTGATTTCTACGTTGATCATGTTTTGTTTTGAAAGTAATTGATGAGCAGTCCAGCTGTGAGTCTTGAGCCAGTCTACTAGTTAAGACGTTATAAATTCACCAGTACATCCTGTTTTTTAAGTGTGGCCTTGCTAGTAGTCAATCGGCTGATTTAATTCAGAGACATATTTATTCGGCTATAGCTGTACCTATAGCTTTAATATATATATTCCACACAGATTTACATAGGTTTACCAAGTTTTATGTCAACAGAAATTTTCACGCAAGGTGTGTCAGAGTATTTTTCTCTCTGGAAATTTACCCGTCACCGTTTTCCGCAGGAGACGGTATCGAGTGTGTCTTACTCCGAGGTGATCTCTACGCGGAAGGTCCGCGCGGAGGCGGGGACACTCTACCTGGAGCTGAAGTGTGGGAACCTGTTCCAACAACGGGTCGCGCGACTACAGACCGACCAAGCCCACGAGATTACACGACTCATCCGCCAGTACATGAGTCTACACCGACGTAAGTCTCGATTCAAATTTTCCTAAAAGTGGTGTCACCTTTTGTACCTGTTACTAAAAAGTCACTGATACTTGTAACATGTCACATACATGTAACAGTTTCAGTTGTAACTGATACAAGTAAGTATCAGTCGTTTAATTACCCTGATAATGGATAATTTCCTTAGGCCTGATTTCACCAAACTTAAAACCACCGTTAAGGCTCAGTTAGTTTAATTTTATCAGCTGATTAATACTATTTTTCTATCTTTAACAAACGGTTTATTAACCGACCCTTATCTGATGGTTGGTGAAATCAGGCCTTAATGTGGTGTCACCGTTGGTACCTGTTACTAAACAGTCACTGATACTTGTAACATATTACATACATGTAACAGTTCAGTTGTAACTGATACACGTATAAGTAGTTTAATTACCCTGGTAATGGGTAATTTTCCTTGAGTGGTGTAACTATACCTGTTTGTACACGGTCACTGATACTTGTAACATGTTACATACATGTAACAGTTTCAGTTGAAACCGATACACGTAAGTATCAGTAGTTTAATTACCCTGGTAATGGGTAATTTTCCTGAAGTGGTTTCACTGTTTGTACCTGTTACTAAAGAGTCACTGGTACTTTTAACATGTTACATTCAAGTTATAGTTTCAGTTGTAACTGATACATTAATTAGTTTAATTCACTTAACAATTAATTTAGTAACAGTCACTGATACGTACATTCAAGTATCAGTATCATTTTATTCCACCAGTACATGGGTCTGCACCGATGTAAGTGCCCTGAAATACTCTAAACTGGTTGAAATTACCGGAAAATGGTAAAAAGCAGGTCTAAAAGCGGTGTCACTGCACATATTAGTTAGTAAAAGTTACTGATACTTGTAACATGATACATTCATGTTACAGTTGCATTTGTAACCGATACATGTAAGTGTCAGTTTATTAAACGCTTACTTTGTTCCTGCATATTGAACAAAGCAAGAGTTTACACCGATGTGTGTCTTTATTCACCCTTAAATTACCCTAAACTGGTTGATAATATCCTACAAAGGGTAATTAATTGCCCTAAAAGTGGTGACACTATTAGTTAATAACAGTCACTAATACTTGTAACATGTTACATTCAAGTATCAGTTGTAACTGACACACAAGCATCGTGCAGCTCATCTCGGCATAGTTGGGAAAGTTTCTCAAAAATTCTAACTGGTTAGAAGTTATTAGTTACAGTCCCGTAAACAGTAATTGATAGAAGTTATTAGTTAGTTAGTTAAAAATGTAAGTGATAGAAGTTGTCAGTTAAAAAACTAACTGATAGAAAATAAAGTTAGTTTTCGGAGATTTAAAACTATTCACCTTCATAACTTATTAAAACTGTTATTTAACTATAACTAAAATATAACAACAAAACTATTAACACAACAAAATTATTTAACCAACTAAACTACAATATAACTAAACACTGAGAAAGCTTAAATCATGTATTACAGGTTGCTACTACAGAAAAAATGGCTTCACACTTGTCATTTAAGACAATTTTTCGAGATGACAAATTACCAAAAATTCCCCCTTCCCACCCTCGGGGCTTGCGGTGTTGTTATTGGCTGCCACTGCATACCAAAGCAACTGGACTTCCCCCTCACCCTGCGTTGTTTGTCAACAAGGGCGGTGACCCCTCTCTTTGCTTCCCGCACGGCCGCCCGCCGGTCGCATAAAAAACTCGTATTTTAGGTACTTCCGCCCGTCCAAAAACCTAACTATTTAGACTCCTAAACTTCTAACGATTATATTATCTATTCGATTGCTAGGATCTAACTGAGAAGAAGTTATTTCCAGTACTTTTTAAAAACTAATGAATATGATAGAAGTTAGCCGAAAAAACTAACGAATATTGCTAATCGTTAGAATTTCTATTCGTTATTCCCAAGTATGCTCATCGGCCAGTGCAGGGGTCTGCACATATATAAGTGTGCAGACGTAACGTGATACATTTTAGTAACAGTTTCAGTTGTAACTGATGCATGTAAGAATCAGTTTAGTCTACCTAGTACATGAATGCTATAGTACTTGAGTGTTGATTTACCCTGAAATTACCCTAAACTGGTTAAAAACATGTTGGGAAAGGGTAATTGCATTAAAAGTGGTGTCACTGTGTCAGATAATAACAGTCACTGATACGTGTACAGTAGAGCGCCGATTATCCGAACGTCGATCATCCGAACCGTCGGTTAACCAAACGCCGTAACAATTCATATTTGGAACATGATTCTCAAGCAATTCAAATTTGCAAGCCAAAAAAAATGTCAGGGCTAAAGCAAAAACAAATTTTGGACTTTTACTCTAAATAAAAAGTATTCATTGTACTGTATCTATCCTATGATAAATTGTTCTTTAAAAACTTATACCCATGTTTCAGAATCGATTTCATAAAAAAATTGCGAATAATTTTTGTTTAATCATTTTTTAGCCTTTTTACTAGTCAGAATTACGTTACATATATAATTTTTAAATTTTGTCTTTTCATGTTTGATTATCCGAATATTCACTTATCCGAACACCCCTTGTCACCAATTAGTTCGGATAATCGGCGCTCTACTGTAACATGTTACATTTTCTGACTCACAACATCTATATTTTATTGATTTAATACTACTTAGTATCTACTTAATTTACTACATATTTTTTCTATCATAAAAGGACTTTACTGTTTTTCATTTGCAGAATGTAGGCTCATTTTCTTCATTAACTAAACCCCACAACCTTTTTGGTTTCTGATGGTTCTCTGTACCACAACTTCTTTTTAAGATTTCACAAATTCACTATTTATTTAATTTTGAGTGTCTGTAACTCATTTCCTTAACTTTCATGCATTTTTCAATTATTTATTGACTTTTTTTTATTTCCTCGATCCAGTAATTAGCTGAATCAATATTTTTTTCAGTTTCTTGATAGCCTACAATGTTAATTCTCTATGACATAATTTCAAATTTATTTCAAGTAATTTTTGACATGTAGGAAAACTGTTACCATAGATAAAAAGTTGTTGTGCTCTCAACAGTTAATTAAAACATTTGTTGCTTTTAATGCCCCTGCAGTTTAGTGCAGCAAACTAAAATTAATTAATTATTTTATTTACTTACGTCTGCAATCTCTTGATATTTTACTGGTGAACATGTTTCGGCACTAGGCCATCTTCAGCACCTCGAATAAAATCCTTTACATAAGGTTAACCATCTTGTTAATTTCGGCTGTAGGGCCACATCAATTTGTACTTTAAAAAACACTACTGTACATTTACACATTTACATTTAAACATAAAAAACACTATTATACAAATTTGTCCACGTGGTTTAACTGGATACCAGTGTCAACAGGCACGGCCGCCGGCAGACTGACTTGATGAGAGCTGGGAGGAAAGAAGTGATATTGACCTTTGCCCATCCTGGCTTGTTATCTGTTCTACTCGACTATTGTTTTTCTTTTCTTTTTTTTAATAATTTCTTCATATATTGTGTTTGCAACTGAATTAATTTTTTCATTGAGAATGTTTTCACTGTCTTTTTTAAAGCTTTTTTTATTTTTTTTATTTATTTATTACATGAACATTAAGAACAGTAATTTGTCAAATCACAATAAGTAAACTCAAGGAGTGATATTGTTCATAGCTTCCAGGAATTCTTCTATGGTGTATACAGGATTCTTCAGGACCTGAGAAATAATGTTCATGGTAGCAGCACATAGAAACACTAAAGGAGACACATTTATCACTAATATTTCGTCCTTCTGGAGGACTTCTACAGAGAGACTCTTGTTTGACTCTGAAGAAGTCCTCCAGAAGGACGAAATATTAGTGATAAATGTGTCTCCTTTAGTGTTTCTATGTGCTGCTACCATGAACATTATTTCTCAGGTAAGCTAGCTGAAAGTCTATCCCTTTCCTCACTTAAAACCTACCAAGCCCTTGGCTCTTCCTAGAAAACCAACTTTTTATTTAGTTAGGGGAAAAAAAGCAATATACAATATACTGCTAGGTTTACCTAGTACAAAGTTGTTTTCATCACACTTTGTTTTGTTTCAGAACGACTAAATGTGGACCATTGATACATCACGGGACCAACAAACTTAACTTCCTCCAAATAAACCGGTTTATTCTTCAGTGAACCGGTTTACCATTTCGTCTTCCATATAACATGCCTGTAGAAAAGTTCTTTAGTGCCAATAAAAGACGTTTTATAATCTTGTTTAGGTTTAAATTGTAGATAAGAGATTTATTTTTAAAGCTCCGATGAAAAAGGCGTTACATTCAATAATTGTACCATTATTATAGTGAACTGTATTAAGCATTCGGTGCTCATTCTTAGAAGTGTATTTTATTAACTATACAATTTGTAGTTAAAAGTTGTATCATGATTTTTGCTGAACATTTTAATAGATTTAAGCAGAATTTTTAGAATGTGCTGATACTCTTCAGTATTTTAGTATTGTTGATACTTAAGAAAAGAATATAGTCTATGTATTATTGTAAATCAAACTAAAATAAATTGAGCATAATATTTTTTATACTGTTTTATTTATTTAAATATCCTTGGTCCAACTCCTTAATTAACACTCAAGCGGTGTTTTCCTTCGCATTTTTTTTTAATTAAAATTAACAGGCTTAATGGGAGTCGGCAGTCGTGTCTGGTTCTGTACATCATGCGCCTCCTTCCAGGAATTACCTAAAGCTGTTTACATCCCCCCACCCCCCCCTTGGTCCCTTGTTATTTATAATTAAGAAATGGCGTGTCAGTCTGTGGAGCCTCTATGGAGCGCCCTCTACCGTAGCACAGTGATACCTATTTAATACTGGAAAATTACTATGTTTTATTGAACTATTAAGTTAAAGAATCAATGGTATCAACGATAAAATGTGACTACTAATGAAATTTGTTAACATTTAAATAGAATATGTTGTTAAGAAACGAGTAAAATGGGTCACATTTGTGCGATTTACTGTTGCGGAGTAAAATTCCGTGCGCGCCATCTGTTTTTTTACTGGTGAAGCGACCACACAAGGGTTAAACAAAGTTTAGTGTGGTTTCTAAACCACTAAAAACCCCTGAGCCCTGATTGATTACTTTCACCTTCTGTCATGTTCACATGAAGCAAACAATTTTCATGTTTATAATGTTTTAACATAAAAATTTTCATGTTAAAATTTGTTTTAACACTCAAAACAAACGGAAACTCCAGTATTTTTGAAACACATCATGAGGAGAAATAAAACAATAGTTTCAAAACACATTTTTATTATTTTCATTAAAATTTTAATACAAAAAATTATTATGCATACTTTTGTTGTAGGTAATAAACGAAAGTGGCCTAGTTACAGTTACACATTCTCTCACGGACTCCTAAGTATTGGTATAAACATAATGGAAATTATAATACAAAGGGGTAGGGTGAGGAAAAGTTTTGTAGCAGAAATGAAAAATAATTTTCCTGCTCAATGCAATGGTAGAATAATGTGGTATGGCTAAGTTTTAACAGTGTTTGAGTGAGGTGTAAGCAGTAATACACCCTCCCCTAGAAAGGTACTTTCAAACCACAAGCAAGAATCAATGTGTGTGAATGTTTGAGATATAAATGCAAGAGGCAGTATTTTCATGCAAATCCTAAACTGACTTGGTGAAAATTTTATTTATATAATAGGTTAAATACCTGTTAAAGATTACCGTTTAATTCCTTTGCTTTACTCTTGCATAATAGTTTAGAGTAAAAACAAATAAGTTAGAAAACAAATTATTTGTTAGAAAATTAGTTCATTAAGATTGGATTTGTAATTTGTTAGCATAAACCCAAGACTTATTACATAGGTGTGGTATTGTTTCTTGCAGGCGACCTGCCAAAATAAATAGGAAGTTTACAAGCTAACATGTACTACTTTCACGATGACTATTGCTTCGTTATCAAATTAAATGGATGGTAATTCTCTAGTGAGTTTTATTTTTGCTTGACTCAGTACCTGTTCATCGCAGAGGTTAAAAAGTTGAAACCGCATTGCGTGTAGTACTACTGAAATAAAATAGTGGACACACACTGCCAGCAGCTTTAAAGTTTTATTTAGATTGCTGATAAAACAATTTGAATTATAATCAGCTGTTACTTGAAATTTCAATTCCTATGTTTAAACTTAGGGACAATTACAGAATTTAAAGGTTGTCTCCAGGGCTCTTCCCTTTAGTGTAACCTTCATAAATGTTATTTCCCGCAAAATTTTGCAACAACTTATTATATGAAAATCAATTCAGAATTGTAGAAGATGGTAGAAGGAATCTTGATAACAAAAACTCCCTGGCTTATTAAATATGTAGTTTTTAGTTTGATAGAACAGCTGATCTTGTTTCTGTATTCTATGTAATAACCACATCTGTGAATATTTTACCCACGGTTTTTATTTTTTTCCCTGAGGCATACTTTAACAAAATCTCTCTACTATACTGCTATTGCATCCAAGCATTCCTGGACGAACTATAACATCATGTTTCATTGCACTTAGTTTAACATTTCACTGATAGGTTGTAGTACGTGTCACATGAGTATTTGTTTCTCGAAGAATCCACAATATTTCGTCTTAATATTTCCTTTTATAGGTTGGCCAGGGAGACAAAAAATATTAGTAAATCAAAGGTACTTAGCTTTGAGCTTTTTCAATAACAATGGCCTAACAATGCTGTGTAATCATGTTTAGTGTTTGGCTTAACAATGCCATGTAATCATTGCGGTTGAGCAAAATCAATCGATATATTGATAATTAATTGGATGGTAATAATAATTTCATTTTTTATAACGATTTGTCATCAAGTGAATATGACGCGGAGGATTACTTTTTAGAAAAAAGTGATAATCAAGCAACTTTATGACAAGGATTTAGAGACTGAGAGTGACCCAATTGAAGAGCCTGGATTGGAGCGCAACCAGTATCTACAGATGCATCTCTTTTTTCAGGTCGTCTCTTATCGATGGTGCAGTATACTTAAGTACAACTTTCTCAGTGTGTATTTATTTCAATTGTTAAGGCTCTTCAGTAGTTTCCTAACTTGTTAAAAACTTTTAATGCAATGTTTTCTATTCAAAATACAGTTTTTGTTTTTAGTCCATAAACACGTTCCCCTGGTAATCCGACCTCTCTTTAGTTTCCATAGCAAGACCCTACAGTACCTCTTTTGGTGATAGATTAGTAAGGTCTTACAGTACCTCACTAGAGAATTTCATTTCCTTCAATTTGACAAACAAATAAATTAACCCTTTGACTGACAAGAGCCGACTACATCGGCTTTGTATTACATTGCAAGAACTGTCAGCTGACATTATGATCGGCATCGCCGTTCGTTGCGATAACTGCCCGCAGCCAGCCAGATCGGCTCGCAGCCGTTGAGGTAATCGAATCAATTCCACGAACGACTACTGTTTCGGTCTTTTCCATTACAAAATCTGAAAGATAATTAATCTTTCGATTCAATACATCGATTGCTGCAATATTCAATTATTCAATTTTTAACAGAATTTCACTACAAAATCAGCTGATTCATCCTCGCAGTTCTCTGACTGACGTAGCATTTTTACCATGGCAATTTAAAACTGGAGTGAGTCTTTCATGGCAGTATGAAAACAAAATCTAAAATTTTTCTTGGCAGCCAAAGGGTTAATTATGAGGAGCGGTTGATAAGAAATGTTATCACTAAGTTTCTCTTGTGGGGCAAAAACCCATTTGGCTACCACACTTTTAAACTTCCGAATGAAAACAGAAAACGATCATTAATTACTTTCCCTCGATTTTATTTGGTCCCCAAAATATAATTGTGGATAAACTAATGTATCTGGAAAGTGAGAACCTTTTGAAAACTGACCTTCCTACACTAAATTCAGTCTTCATGAAAACTAAACGTTCACACACATTTGGAATAAATTTAGGGTCGGCCCTTATGTTACTATTTACAACATCGGTAAGTATGTTACAGTCATAAAAACACTAAGGCGAAACCTACCTATACTCGGTTCACATTTAGTTGGCTTTCATACATCTCAGACTGCTCTTTGAAATCGCGACACCCGGCTTAGTATTGGACGCCAAGAATGAATGAATTTTTGGGAGCAGAGCTGTAACTTAGCTTTCTCACTCAGCCGGCCTGGGTTCAAAGTTTCGGCCGCGGCTCTAAGCAATTTTATCATACGGAAGTGCTGCGAGAACAGGTAACCTTCGTCAAGATCTCAAGGTTCATTAAGGACCTGGGATTTGACGGAGAGTGAAGACCTGTGTCTGAGGGTGCACGATAAGCTATTTCTGTTACGTTGCAACACCATGGTGAAGTGAAGTCATGGCCCTCTTAAAAAAAAGTATGAATGAGAGATGTGTAGGATGATTGTGGCTTGAACTTATAGTCGTTATTGACTGAGGGAGACAAGTTGCTTAAAATGCTATTTAAAATGGTTCCTCCAGCGAACAACTCCAGTATTGCAATCCTATTAAAAAACACAACCAGAAAAAAATCCTGCAAGAGTGTAGCAGCATCTGATCCCCACCTGATGAGTAAATTGTGGTGGCGATCAAATACTTGTCTCTGATGGTATTCTTGTATACGCATTGGGAGATAATTTTCTCATATTTGCTCTAGGGTTTTTATGTTTGGGTTTTGTATTTCAACTAATAATGATTATAAAACCTCATCCAAATGAATTGAAGAATACGTTGAAACAGTATACTTTATACTTTATTTTTAAAATAATTGTTTAATATTTTATCAGTGGTTTTGTTTGTATTTGAGACGATCTTTATTTGTATACTATCGTTCAATGAAACCAAATTTTCCCTAATGTTAATTCTATAGCAATGGAATCGACTTATTTATTTAGTTCATCCAATTATGCTATAAAAGTGTGTTCACCTATCAATGGTAATAGATTTTTGACAAAGTATTTAGTGGCATCTGTAGTGTCGTCACAATGTCTATCAATTTTTCTTTTGTTTCTCACCGCACACAATTTTTACATCTCTCTTTCTTACACCAGTTAATATCCAAACTTTAACTCAAGCCCCATGAAAAAGCACAGTAGAAAACTTCCCAGTTTTCAAATCACTGTCGCATGGTTTACACATTGATATAAGGTGATTCAGTGGGTAAAAACAAATCTGCAGTATAACACAATGTTTAGATTTCACCTTTAGAATGATGTAAAATCATCCTGAACAAGATCCATGAAAATTCGTTCACATACTTAAAGTGTAGTCCTGTTCAAAATCTCAGAATTCCTTAAAATTTCCTGTTTCCTGCCAACTAAATGTGAACCGATCAGCGATTATATAACCCCAAGAGTTCCTATAGTGACATATAAACACATAAGAATATAGGTTAAATTACAACACGTTTCCCTTACGGTTTACCGAAAATCGGGAAACCGTACTAGCAAACCGCTAATACCGGTAAGCAACTTTTAGAATTTATTCAAAAACAACACTGACGCTCCACGTTAAAATTGACTTATGAAATTATATTGATCCCAGTAACTATTTATTACAGTGAGATAGTCGACTTCCTTACATCCGCAACAGTATGAACACTAAAAACGCTTTTATGCTATAATTTACACAAGGAAAATATCCAAACATGCATCTCCTTGAGAGTTGCAGAAAGAAATTCTTACTGAAAGCAAGCGCACCTTCGAGGAACATAATGTACATTAACATTTAACAAAAAATCGACCTAAGCTAGAGTTTATAGTTATTGTGTCTACGGCTGGTCAGTTTTTTGACAACCAATCATGTGTTCTTATGCATGATATAAATTGTAGGGATACCATAACTATATTTCTAAGTTATAACCTGCATGATGATATTCAGGTGGTCAATGGAAACCTTAACCTCAAGGCGTTTTCTTTTCCTCATTGACATATGCTCTACAATAGTCTAAAAACTGCATTATATCATTTTAAACCTTGTGCAGTCAAAATTCGTAATTGAAAAAACTTGACGGAATGGCAAAAAATTCAGCTTCCTTTGATCATTTATTCAAAACAAACTTTTAAATGTATAAAAGTATACTGTTAATGTGTAAAAGTATACTATTTCCACCAGTTAAAAACTAAAATATTTTCGCTCGACTAAGACCGCTTAGTGTTTTCACTTTACATTCCATTCGATGTGATTGGCTGTCAAAAAGCTGATATCCTTTGAAAAATTAACAATAATTTAATATATCCGAGTAGGTAGTTCGGTGAACTTATTAAAGCGCAAGTGGAACTGTTAGGACTTCACCAAACGCTTCGGAGACCACACTATGTTTCAGGTAAGAAAACTCAAAACACTTACAACATTTCTTGGCTCAAAGTGGTTCTTAAAGGCCATCGAATGTTTATGTTCCCGTTTGTGTTCCCAAAACAATTGAATGTGAGAGATAATTAAATGTAATTGATATTTGTTGAAACTGAAAGAAACGTAATACAATATTATTTAATGCCTCAAATTGGGCCAAGTGAAAGTCAAAAGCTTGAGAAAAATATGGTTGGTATACATATCTCCAAACTTTTTTTGTTCCTCGTTTAAATCGTTAATTTATATGAAGTTTTTATTTCTTTCAACCAAAATAAAAAAGACAGGCTAGATTTCTATCTGTCATTTAACACTCAGGTATATTGACATTGTTTGTTGGGCTATTAATTAACTATCCTGTCTAAGGAACGTGCCAACCTTAGTCAGTAACAAGGCTACAAGATCGCGCCACTATCATCACGATCATCACACTCATCCTTCACTCATATTCAGGGTAACGTCCTCCATGTTCAATAAGATTGATTGATTGAATTGACGTTATTTGACATAAGGAATTCCTGCCATAAACATAATGTGGTCAATAAAATCCAAACAGTTCTGCCGGCAACAAATCCATTACTATATCTCAAAAAAGCGTCTAACCTACCAAGGAAAATCAATACGTGAATACAATACATTGACCATATAATTACATGTTACGACTGGCAATCTCTAGCGACGACTACGGAACTAGTGATGGGCAATTCAATTCCTCAAGGTGAATCGATTCATATGAATCACTCAGTTTTAAAGAATCCGAATTTTAATCGATTCTTTGATTCATTTACCATACCTTTCGGTAAAACGTAAATATTATACAACTAATCCATTTATGTTGAATAAAAAGTGATTTTTTTTGTAGTTTGATCTCAGAATACCATTTTAGTACCGTTTCCAAATTTAATTTAAAATATTAATTTTAAATTTTAAAACATTTAAAAGTTATATATTTTTTAAATTTTAATTCAATTTGATATTGTTGTTTTAATTTTGCATGTTAATTCCAAACTCAATATGTGTAATTAAAGCAAAGAAAAAATAAATCACTGGTTTGGTTAAATTGCCTGTGTGTTAAAAAATACCTCTAACTTTTGAGTTGCAAACAGATGATTGAATAATTTTAAAAAATGAGTGGCGTGGAATGCTTTCTTGTTTATCTTAGGCACAGGCCTTTCTTTGGTCTATGGTCTTCGGCTGTTTCCAAAAAAATTAAGTGAAAACCCAAAAGCTTTAAGGTCAATAATAAAAAAAAATTATATGTTTGCTTTTTCATAAACTGAACTGCAAACAAACCGGCATTGGCACCTAGTTTTATTTGAGATTACAAGCATTTGATTCGCGCTGCGAATCGATCCTCTTCAAAAAAGAATCATGATTCATTTCAAGAAAGAGTCATGATTCATTTGATTCACTCGATGAGTCATTCACATTGAGCGATTTGTTAGCGAATCGCCCATCACTATACGGAACTGAGGAAAACCGAGGATAACGAACTGAGGATCAGGTTACGATAGGATAAGTGAAATATGGTACATCTTATATATTTACAGTGAGCTAACATAAAATGACATTACGAATTACTTCTAAATATTAAAGGTCTTCCACTATAGTACAAGTTCAGATTAACTAAAAAACTTATGATAGTAAGTTAACTAACTGAAAAGCAATTCCGATTAGGTTTATGTTGAATAATTAAATAATTAGTGGCTAAATAAGAGTTATATCTAGTTTGAAAAAAAATTGGTTTTCTATATAATATCGGTTGGTTTATTGATACTGAAATATACATTTCCCACACTTTTCGTTGTATTGACATTGAAAAAACTTCAAGCACTAAAACACCACCAGTTGGCGACACACATGAAAATAAAACAATAGTTAAATTGTATTTTAATTTTAAGCCGTTTATAAAAGTAATATTTAACTAGATAAGAAAATTTTAATTACACAAAATAAATTTAAAAAAATTTCTTCTGAGAAAAAAAATTACAAGAAAGCAAGCCTGGTTCATTTGGAGGATGATTCAATTGAAACACATTTAAGATATTTTTCTCTGAACCATTTTTTGCTGATTGACAGAAGCACAGTTGGTCTTATATACACAAAATTTACATTCAATAAGACGACAATTTACATAAAAAACATTTAACATGTTATGTACATAAGATGCTGTGCACAAGTGCTTTTTCAATGGAAGCGCAAAATTTTGATTAAAAAGAGCTAGTCAAAAATCGAAACAAAACTATGGAAAATATTTTTTCAGAAATATTCTTTCATACTGAATTTACGAGTAAGTTTTAATACATAACCACCACTTTTCTATGGAATTGAAAAACAAAATCAGAGATCCATTTTTGTTTGCGCACAGCATTAAGTTAATGTAATATAGTTCAGTCACAAGTTAAATAATGTCCACCAACATTTAGACATACGCAAAAGTTATGGTTACCTAAAGCATCCGAGGCTGAATTTCTTATATAAAATCGTTTTTAAGGCGACATAACATTACAATGACAAAAACCACTTAACATAGGCCTATCGAGAAAAACTTAAGAGTAAAATTTGAAAATATTTTACCTAAATTGTAACAACTACAAAACAAATGTTGGTAGTGAATAATAGTTTTGATAAGCAACGCAAATTTCAACCCTACAACAAAGTGTTCCTACGTAAAAAATAACAAACAGCACGATCTTAAGTAACATTCGAGCAAAGTCTCTCCACAGTCCATCGTAAAGAATAACTACGTTACCGACGATTTTGTAACACCGTTCCACTAACACATCCGAGTTTCAACATGACAAACGATAACGAAAATTTGAATTTACATCAGTACATTTGCTTTTGTGTGGTCCTTAGGAAAAAAAACTTGCGGGTACAAATAATCCCCAAAAAAACCTGGTAAAAAAATTTCACACGTTAAAGCTTAACACGGATAATGTAAAAACACAGACGTGTTTGTAATTGCACATGTGTTTCCTACCGTTCACCGCGAACTGCCCTACCGACCGCTCACGAAACTGAACGCTTTTGCCCGGGAAAGTTTTCGATCGGTTCGACATCCGGCGGTTTTTCGACAGTTCGGCGGACGATGGAACGGACATGAAAGATCGTCCCCCCCCTCCCCACTAGTGGACACTGAAGTTACGCGGCAACACACGACGACGGCTGATTAAGACAACACTGACTCTCGGTGGGGGGGAGAGTGCCTTCATTTCTTGCGGGTCGTGTCTGTGGGAGCCGCGTCGGGGCCCGGCAGCGCACTGGAACACATCATAACATCGTCGTGTTAGACACAAGATATAACATGTATTTAGACTTATTATTATCTTCTATATATTTGTCAAATACCACTCACCTATAATCGCACTGCCCAAACCGCTTGACCTAGAACCTTGAAACTTTGCATGGACAGTGTATCTAGCAAATCACCTCACTGAAATTCCCTGACCTTTCCATACTTCACCAATATTTTTACCTGGCCAAAAAATGGGAGAAAATCTCGGTAAAACTACCAAGACCAATCTCAGTTTAAAAGTAAAAACTTCATGACCAACAAATTAAAAACCAATTATATTTTAAAGAAAAAATATATCTTGGGAGGCCTACCCAAAAATGATACAAATACAGATTGCTAAATTCACTTCCTAGTAAAATTTCATGGACTATGGCATTGCTGTAGTTAATTGAATGAATTAATATGTGAATATTTTAATTTTCCCTGACCAAAGTGAAAATTTCCTAACTTTTCCACTGACTTCCACTCCACTTTTAGAGGTTTGGTCGTTCTACTCACTTCTGCATCACCTTGTCAGACTAGGATAGGATAGGTTACGATAGGTTAGGTCGTTCTACTCACTTCTTCATTGTCTTGTTGGCCTCCCCTGCATTATCTTCCCTGTTGTTAGGTTAGGTTACGCTAGGTTAGGTCGTTCTACTCACTTCTTCATCTCCTTGTTAGCCTGCCCTACCTTGCCTTCAGCACGTGATTGTTAGGCTACGCTATGCTAGGTCAGGTCAGGTCAATCTACTCACTTCTTCATTCCTTTGTTTGCCAGCCCTAACGTGTCAGGCTAAGTTAGGTTACGCTTGGTTAGGTCGTTCTACTCACTTTTTCATCGCCTTGTTAGCCTACCCTGCCTTGTTATGCTAGGTTAGGTTATGCTAGGTTAGGTCGACCTACTCTAGCGACCTACCTAGGCTAGGTTACGCTACGTTAGGTTGTTAGGCTAGGTTACGTTAGGATAGGCCATTCTACTCACTTCTGCATCACCTTGTCAGACTAGGATAGGATAGGTTACGATAGGTTAGGTCGTTCTACTCACTTCTTTATTGTCTTGTTGGCCTCCCCTGCATTATCTTCCCTGTTGTTAGGTTAGGTTACGCTAGGTTAGGTCGTTCTACTCACTTCTTCATCTCCTTGTTAGCCTGCCCTACCTTGCCTTCAGCACGTGATTGTTAGGCTACGCTATGCTAGGTCAGGTCAGGTCAATCTACTCACTTCTTCATTCCTTTGTTTGCCAGCCCTAACGTGTCAGGCTAAGTTAGGTTACGCTTGGTTAGGTCGTTCTGCTCACTTTTTCATCGCCTTGTTAGCCTACCCTGCCTTGTTATGCTAGGTTAGGTTATGCTAGGTTAGGTCGACCTACTCTAGCGACCTACCTAGGCTAGGTTACGCTACGTTAGGTTGTTAGGCTAGGTTACGTTAGGATAGGCCATTCTACTCACTTCTTTATCGCCTTGTTAGGCTTGGCCTAACTGTAAATATACTGTATTATCCTACTCTATTATCCTGAAAATATCGTACTGTAAATATATGGTGAGCTCATACAACAAACCCTAAGACTCCAATGGATATCATTGCATAGATTATTCCAATGTATCCGAATGTTATGCTACGTTAGGTTTTTGGGCTAGGTTATGCTAGGCTAGGTCATTCTACTCACTTCTTCATCGCCTTGTTGGCCTGCCCCGCCTTATCGTCCGCGTGGTGTCCACTGAGCCGCATGCTCACTCTTCGGTGGGGTTCGCCCTGGTCGCCGCCCCGCTCCCGGCCCCCGGTGTACAGGCCGGCCGTCGGCGTGTGGGGTGTCGCCGTCGTGTTCACCCGCGCGCGCCGGCTGCCGGAGAACAGCTCCTCCGGGCGGGAGACGAACCGCATCGCGTCCCCCTCTGTGCCCGAGTGTCTCGTACCACCCTGCGGACAACAATAGTATATTAATAAAAATAAGGTTACATACCTTATACTGTCGTCAATTCTTTTAAAACCTTGAGTAGATTACGCAATAGTATATTACGTTACTAGGCCGGGAAGTACTGTTTTGCCGGATGAGCATGATAGTTCCCGGATAGAGCATGATGAGCATGATAGTAGTAGAAAGCGAGTGCGAGATTTTCATGCAAGTACGGCAAAACTACCTGGCCATGTAACGTACGATACTTTTCATTATACAGGGTGTTTTTTTTAAAACGCAACCCATTTTCAAGATTGAATAATTCACAAATAGATATGAAATAAGTATTGTTTTATGATTATTTACGGTTTAAACACTCTATTATTTAAATTTGATCACATTTAGTTCACCTTATGTGCTCGAAAAATCCGCCAGTGGCATTTGTATGAAGTTATGCTCTCTCTATCAAATTCCCGAACACGTGTTGCTAGGTACCTCTTTGAATTACATTTGTTTTGTTTGTTTTGAGATACTGAATATGCTGTCACTTGTTTTTTTAGGCCTTACTTTGTATTTACCCCCAAAGAACATAATAATATAGTGGGGTCAATTCCAGGGATATTGATGGAAATATTCTTTCATCGATAAAATCAAGTTTTGGGTTGCGTTTTTAATGTGTGTATCTTTAAGCACGATAACTCGCGTAAAAATGGTCCGATCTGAATGAAATTTGCCACAGACATGTAAAGCAGTATTATTATACGAAAACAGTTCATAAGACATTCAGCACCTCAAAACAAACATAACAAATTTAATGCAAGGAATTCAAAGTGGTACCTTGCAACACATGTTCGGGAATTTGATGGAGAGAGCATAACTTTATACAAATGCCCATGACGGACTGTTTGAGCACATAATGTACATTAAATGTGATCAAACTTAAATAATAGGTTGTATAAAATGTAAAGATCAATAACACAATCCTCATTACAGGTTCATATGTGCACTATTCAATCTTAAAAATGGGTTGCGTTTTAAAAAAAACACCCTGTACTACGCAAAAAAAAAGTCTTTCAATCAAATCGTACTTCTTGCATAAACATATGTTTCTCAGTCCTTCAAACCTAACCTATAACAAACAGAACAAACATTTGCTACGAATGCAGAGCTGCCACTACATTCCTCTAAAAATTAACCAATAAACAAGCATTAAACATCAGTTTGCTGCAAATCAGCTGATTGTTTACTTCAAAAAATTTTGCCGGCCTTGGATGGCAGTGGGTAACTTCCAAGCCAATAAAAAGGAACTGGAAACACATGTTTCTGCGTTAATACAATGAAAATAAAATATCAACACGCACAAGGCAGAAACTGGCTGCTACTTTCATTCGCCCTGCCACTCAACTAGCCAGTGACGTTGATACAAGACGTGGATCAGGGAGAAATATCCCTCCCTTGACCATATACTTTGTAAAACTGTTTTACACCCACTTGAAATCAAGCTTACATCTTTCAGTTGGGGTAAAAGTAAACTAATGTAAGTTTAAGATCTTGTTTGTAACGGACTACTAAAAACAACTACACTTATTTACCGATCGCAAGAAAGCTAAACAATGTTGGGATTATTACGGAGAGAAAAGAACATATACTTGCTTGCTCACTTTGGTATTACATTGTAAATAACGTGAAAGATCGTAAAAAAAACACTAGTGTACCAATTGCGGGAAACTGGTAATATTTTTTTCCAAAGAGGTAAATCATCCATTGAGGACAATCACACTTATTTACCAACCGCAAGCAAATGACAAGATATCATGCAGTAGCCAGAATAGCAGCAAGAAAATAGGTTTACAGTAGGGGTGTTTTTGGTCGATAGCAGATAAACGATTAGGGTGTTATCAAAATAATGTTATCCTAATTTTTTAGATTGAGTCAAGGTCACTTTACTAAAATGCCTGGATAGTCTGTACTTTTAAGAATCTGACCAAGTATCAGCCTAAATTAAGTACATGTTATTATGAAGTTCCACTTTTTGTATATGCATGCATATTGACAAAAAATAACTTTTCTAATTTCTTGTTTGGTTACCCCCAGACCGTCTTTACTGGGGGGTATTCTACATCCCTAACCCCCCCCTAGAGCTGACTATACCCTCCTCTGACGAAGTTCTATCTACGACACTGCAAAGTACCAGGAATGAAGAGGGACAACCACTGTAGAGTACAGTGCACAAAATAGGGCGGGTGGCAAAAACTGTTAACTCATCAAATTGTCTCCTAAACCTCAGCTGAAATGACTAAATCAAATGTTTTTGTTGTCATGTCAAAACTTTGTTTACATATTTCAGTGCCTTTTAAATGTAAATTTGTGTTAACTGTAACATATGATCTTAAAAGTTTATTCACAACACAAGCAAATAATAAACAATAATTTTGCCACCAGCCACTCAACCCTCCCTGTTTGGTGCCAGCGATTATAGATGTCCAGCTAGAGGCCCATCTAATAAGGCCTCTGTACACGTTTGAGCGGTTGATTGCACCCTTGGTTCCTCAAAGCCTGTATGATCAAGTATGGGATCCTTCCCAACCTGCTCCCCGCTCCCAACGTTGGGATTGATTGGCTCGACAGTGCCCCGTCAATCCCACTACATTCCTCCGGGATGTTAACAGTAGGGGTGTTTTTGGTCGATAGCAGATAAACGACAAGGGCAATATAAAAATAATGATATCCTAATTTTTTGGATTTGAGTCAAGGTCACTTTACTAAAATGCCTGGACAATCTGTACTTTTAAGAATCTGACCAAGTATCAGCCTAAATTAAGTACACATTATTATGAAGCTGAAAATACATATGAGTTCTCACTTACTTTTAAGAGTTCTCACTTTTTTTACTGAGAAACTCCTCAGTACGTCTCCAATGGCCTGCCGCTTGTATTTTGAGTTGGATGAACGGTTTATTGAGCCGATTGTTCTGTTGTATCTTTGTACTTTCTGCATTGGAACATGTGTTTATCTTTTATCATATGTTTATATTTTGTCAATCGAATGTTATGATTTTGTTTCACTACATTATTTCTTCTGTTTGAATTATACGTTTTACAAGTAAAGAATTGATTTGTGTCAATGGCGACGATACTGAGCCTACGTGTTTTTTCTTCAATACTTGTTTAGATTCGCTTTCTCATTTTGTAAGTTAACTTCTACTCCATAGTGCCAGCGATTATAGACAAGACAACCACTTGAAATCAAGCTTACATCTTTTAGTTGGGGAAAAAGTAAACTAATGTAAGTTTAAGATCTTGTTTGTAAAGGACTAATAAAAACAACTACACTTGTTTACCGATCGCAAGAAAGCTAAACAATGTTGGTATTATTACGGAGAGAAAAGAACACATACTTGCTTGCTCACTTTGGTATTACATTGTGTAAAAATGCGCAGACGCATTTTACATATTGTGGTAATGCATTTTTCTGCATTGTGGTAATGCGCAGAAAAATAATGTGCAGGTTGCTACCTTGTTTTAAAAATGATAAGGGTTAATGCTCACTTGAATGGTTTTTTTAACAATGTTCCTTGTTTACTTGCACGTTTACCACATGGGCTGACCTTTTTTTGAAACTTGAAAGAATTCTATCTCAGAGGCTCAAAATTGGTTCCTGTATAACGTTTTACAGAGAGAGAGAATTGTTTGGTTAAAATTTAACGAGTGTCACACAGACTTCTTCAAAGATAGTCAAGTGAGGTCAGCAACCTCAATCTCATCTTGATCATCAATTTTTTCTTTAGGTTATTATGTTTTAGGTTATCATGTTTATCATCAATGTTTTAGGTTATTATGCTGCCATCTGAAGATCTCGTTGCTACTTTGATAGAAGCTCTGCGTCAACTTCAACCGCCTCAACAAACACCAAGGACAGATAGCAGCTTCGATGGTCGTGGTTTTCAACTACAACCATATGACGAAAATGAAGAATCTTTCGACAATTACGTGTCATGTTCCAACGCCCAGCACGACATATACCAACTGTCCGAACGTGTATGTAGGCCTTTATGGTATGTAATGTATGGTCTGTGTACAAAATATTTGAGAGAATTCAGGATAAAATCTGCACAAATAATCTACCATTCACTCCGGGCCTGAGCTTGTAAGCTATCCAACAAAGTGGAACCTGTACAGAACAAGGGTGGACAGTACTGATTAAAGTATGGGACTACATGAAGATTCAAACCTACGATATCGCTATCACGTTCTGAATCCTAGTGCCCTACCAACTGCACCACTGTCATACTTATTGTAGTGCTTCAAAATACTAAATTATTTAAATTCATTTTCCTACTACTGGATATTGATGCTTAAATCAGTGATATAAATAAATACCTTACAATATCCGGTTTTTCGTTGTCTATTACTGCAACATATTTCGTGGTGACAACCACATCTTAAAGATGCTGCCTGAAGATGTGGTTGTCACCACGAAACATGTTGCAGTAATAGACAACGAAAAACCGGATATTGTAAGGTATTTATTTATATCACTGACTAAATTATTATTTTTTGTTCAAACTGAGTTCAATGGCACACCAATTTTTTTTTGCACCTGAGTGCCCCAAAGTGAAAAGTAATAATAGTCTTGGGCTTGGGTCTTACCATGAGACCTACATTACCAGCTTCTTCCACATAGCATATTTACTAAAATCAGCTTATAAAAAAAAATCAGCAGCTTTGTCAATAAGACTTCTTCAGATTTAAGAGTGTCAACCATCTACTCTGGTTACTGAGCAGCTGGGCTATACCCACATCCATCAGTGTAAAAAGCCCAATACACCCTTTCTTGAAAAAGAAAAGACAACTTTTGGACAATTGTGACATCATTCATGTAACCGTCGCACCAGCTTTTGTTTGAAACTCGACCTCAGCCCTGCCCAGTCTAGACCAAGGTCAAGGTTCAGAGTGCAGAGGGTATACCCAGCGGCTCAGGTAAGTCGTCGCTCTCTCGCCTGCTGACCGTCGACCAGTTCACATCATCCGCCACCACACGATGCAGGAGTAGACTTCTTCAGCACGGTCATGGGGTGAGAGCGGGGGAGCTGGAGCTGGTATGTAAGAAACTAATTGGCAGTCAAATCAGGCCCGATACGATCCTTCCAAATTCCAAATTAAACAACTTATTATTCTCGGTACAATTATTATTCTTTATTTAGAATCATTATACTCGAGGCTTAGCCTGTCGAAACAGATCCTCATAATTTCCGAATGCAGTTTTTAGTCAGAATAAAATTAAGGGGTCAAGTATTTCATTTCCTGCTAGTATTTTCTATCGTTTATGATCTATTAACGTCAAAAATGGCTCTCCAGGGGGAAAAATATAATTCGTGGAATAAGATCCTCGCGACTGCATCTGCAGGAATCATGTTAGAGACCGAACCGTTCCACGATTAATTAAATAACGGCCCACTAAGCTACAAAATGGTAGCAGAGCTTTCGAATTAAAATTTTCCCATAAAATAAGGAGAGTCATTCAGATTTTTTGATTAAATTAAATTACTATTAGATCGTAGTTTGTTTGAGCGTTAAACGCTTGCATGACTCCGCAGGTCGGTCTGTCTGCACGCCACTGCCGGTGCGTGAACAACTCAAACCTTTCACAGGCTTTAAAGAGTGGATAGTCGGTATTAATTTATTACCTTTTCATTATTTTTCAATTCAGTGATGGTGATTTAATATAAATTTAATCCAGTTAGGGTACCAAAGGAGTTTACATAAATTATGAAGTTGTTAAGGATTTCAAAGTAAGTAATAGATTATTTCCAAACAGGAAAGTGAATTGTCAGGGCAGATTTTTAGGAATAGTAATTAATTATTATTAGCTTTAATAGTAACCCGTAGGATTATCCATTTTAATAGCTGTCAGTGTATTTATTATTTCAAATCTTCAATGTGTTGTACGTGTTTTAGAATACGCCAAAAAAAATGTAAAATATAAAGTGTAAAAAAAAATATTAAAGTTAACGACTGAATAAGAAATATTAGTTATGTGTTGCACACATTGCATTATTAAAATATTTTGTAAATAATTTGCCTTGGGACGCACGAAATATTTATTTATTGCAGGAAGCAGTTTGCACGAATCTATATTTGATATTTATTGTAAGCTTCCTGTACCCTAGGCAATTAAATGTGTGCCATTACATTATAAAGCATAAAAAAAATAAAAAAATAAAAAATATAAAATGTATTCTAAAACATGTTACATTGTATTTATGTTATGTTTAATATAATTCACTCATTGCTAGCAATAGAAGTTATATTTTCAATTTAATGACGTCCATAACATCTTTCATCAATAAATACTAAACTTAAACTTCAAAACATATCAAGTTTTG
Organism: Flexamia atlantica; assembly: GCA_035578135.1. NCBI lineage: Eukaryota > Metazoa > Arthropoda > Insecta > Hemiptera > Cicadellidae > Flexamia > Flexamia atlantica. The sequence goes on along the minus strand of JAQJVK010000013.1, from coordinate 20,491,898 downwards.
TTATCAATTTTAAAACGTAAATATTCCTATGCCCTCGAGTACAAATAAGTAATATTTACGACGCCGAGATAAGACGTATTCAAGGTCACGTCTGACCCTTCACGCAACAAAGACCAAACGTTTTTTGTCTCTCTCCTCCCTCACAATAGAAATTCTACAACTGTACGTTCCGTTCTGAGTTGCCAATATTTTCTTACCCCACACTTAAAACATTTTCATTTTGACCGCTATTCCTTTATTAAATCCTAACTGGAAAAATGCATTTATTTAATATAATAGGTGACTCACAATTTGTTAGATACCAAAATTACTTGCAACATAGGCCTAGAATAAATTATGGCATTTCTGTAAAAGGATCTTTAGCAATATCTGGAAATACTACAGGGGATATCAAACAAATATTAAAGGCAGCACCCCCCAACCTTACAAGAAATGATCCCATTGTAGTATTTTTAGGAACCAATGACATTTTAAGAGGAACTAATTTTCAGTCGTTTTCAAGTAAATTCAAGTCTCTTTTGAGGTTGATAAAGAAATTATATAGCCCATCAAAACTCCTAATTGTTCATATTCCTCCTTACCCTAGACTATTTTACAACAATACAGCACTTTTACTGATTGAACAAATAAATAAATTTTTGTCCACTCTACAGACTTCAACAACACATTTAATACGACTACCGATCAGTTTTGAAAACGCTCATGAATTTTTTCATTCAACTTATGGAAATTCTCGTCGAAAAGATGAAATTCATTTAAATGACTATGCATTTCATTTTTTGTCAATGATTATACCCGATATCCTCGCTGGTTCATAACTTAAATAATGAAAAAAGTTTAGAGTAACATCTGCTCCTCAGGCAAGTTTCTTGGAAAACAAAATAGGCTAAATATAAATAAAACATTTTACAACAAATTAATAGAATTAAAAGTTAATTATTATTTTACAGCTCTTGGAATTATTTTTCATCCAATTAAGGAAAGTAATACAATTTTAAACAGAAAAAACTCAAGAAATATAATTATTCAGTTCTCAACAACAATAGTTGGTTAATTTTTAAACTTAAATATTTTATGAAAACCTTTTTATACATTTAAGATATTGTTTCACCGAACCCTACACTAATCTAACCTGACCCTATGAATCCGCAAACCTCGAGAACCACAAGCCACCTACAATAGGGAACTGTCTGATTTAGCGAAGTCATTTGACTTCAAACCTAGAGTAGGGTGTGAAAAAGGGCAATTTCCCTCTACAAGGCCACATTCAGCTAGGGAAAAATTGGACTCTGGTTTCTCATTCATCCAAAAAAAAAAAAAAAAAAAAAAAACCAGCCTTTGAGTGTTGTGATTTTTCTAGTAGTTTGAAAGGAAATTTTCATGTTGCAATGCACTGTAGCGTGACTACCATTCCCTTACCTACCCAAAAAAAAAAAAAAAAAAAAAAAAGGCCTACACTGTATATTATAGCAGAGATTTTGACTTTGAATGCTTAAATACCGGAAAAAAAACCCAATCGCATCCTACAATCCAAGCAACCGTGGGGGATGTGTATAAAGGCCTTAGTGCACGTCCTCCGGGAGTCCCAAATGTTGCCCCTGCTACTAAACTGGCAGCGCTGGCAGTGACGGGGCAAGCTGATTGAGGCTGTTGATTGAGGTACTTACTTTCTATAGCTTTATATATCTCTGCTGGCGCCACACCGAAAAATAAATAAATAAATAAATAAAGGGTATAAAACAAAGAATTTCTTTAAGAACTTCCTTTCTATTCCAACCTTGCTTACACACGCTATATTGTCTTGTAACTTAGAGGTTAATAAATGTGTATCCAACACTCAATAGGTTGAGAGGCCTCATATCCCTTGCGTAAAAAAAAAAAAAAAAAATTTGGCGGTAATTTTAGAGAAATGAAAAGAGTCCTAGCTTAGCTGTTGTATTGCACCCAAAACGAGGTGCGTCACACCGTCAAAAAAAAAAAGGTGTGCTTCTGCTGCAAACTTGTCGCTGGATTAGGAATGAATGTGTTGAGGGAAGTTGCCAAATCGCTGGTTATTCCAAAATCCGAGATGTTGTGGGTTGTACTTAGGAGGTTGGCTTAAAGTGGTACATTCCTTACTTACATCCTGTACTCTATCCATAACACGAAGTAGAAACAAACCAATATATTTTTCTGCAACTAAACTAGTATTCCAAGAGCTAAAACCATTCATTCACTTTTCCATCCAAGAATAAATCCAATAAATAAATAAAACCAACCATAGTAAATAACGTCAATTTCCCAGCTCAAACTACCTTGCTCAACCCCCAGACCTGTGAATTTAATGATTCTGAGTATTTAAATTTTGTAAGAAAAAAATAGTTCAATAAACGTTCCCACCCAAAAAAAAATGGCGACATTCAGTTTGGAAAACATTCCAACTACAACGAGTTGGATAAAAAAATTAAACGCTGCTCAAGCGATCCAACAATGCGAGTTATGGCAAATTAAACCAGCTGCCACGCTGGAGGAAAACCGTGTGCAGTTAAAAAAACTTTGTCAAGGCCAAAGCCAAAGAAAATTTCCAAGACGACGATCCAGACCTAGCAGACGACAACGAAAACTTGAAAAAGACTAATACTAAACCCGGACAAGTCGAACCTGAACTGATTAACTTTCACAATACAGACCAAATACCTCCACCTGCTCCACAAATATTCTCTATGACTTCACAGCAGACTAGTACTAGGGAACCAATCCTTAATGATCCTAATGTAGCCCAACTCCTACAATCTATCCATTCAATAACTATGGCAGCAGTTTCAGAAACAGTTAAAATAGTTGCCAAAGAATTTAAAGATAATTCAGAGTCTAAGTCAGTAGAAAAAATTAAATTGCCCCCATTTGTAACTGAAATGCTGAAAGACCTTCCTAAATTAACTGGTAATAGTAATGATCAGATCATGCATTTTTTGAAGAAGGTAGATAAATTAATTGAATTAAATGTAGTACCAGAGAGAGCAATTTTGCTAAATGTAAGCCCTTATGTTCAGAATAGAATGAGAGAGTTTTGGTTATCAAATATAGCTAATCACGTACAGTGGGATCAATTCTTAACTAATCTCAGAGAAACCTTTTTCACCCCAGACATTTTAAGAGAAATGCAAAATAAATTTTTGTACCGTACCCAAACCATTCAGGAAGAATTGTCCGAATATGTGAGAGATGTCCAGCAAAATTTTAAGATCCTCTCTCCTCAGATTTCAGAGTCAGAAATATTCAATACAATTTTCAGAGGAATAAACCCAGAAACTAGAATTACTTTTGCCGGATTACCACCCATGAATAAAACTCAAGATCTCATCGACATCGCTCCCCTGTCAGCTAGCCTTAAAAATAAAACTCAACCAAATGACCAAACTGGACAAACATCTTCTCCTTTTTCTAGTAGATATTTCAATCGTAACATCACCTACCCAACCAATCCTCAGCGGTCACAGAACACAACACCAACCAATCAAAACCAATTCAGATATCCCAACACTAACCTCAGATCACCAAACACTAATCAAAATGTCCCAAACCCTAACAACAGATACAATAATTTCAATCAACGCCCTAGAATGTTTCACCCTACTAATAGACCACCTTGGGTTCCCCCCTATAACTATCAATACCCGCCCTGGCAACCTGCATATCCACTACCACCATTCCCTAGGCAACAACAGAATTTCCAAGCACGTTTAAACAGAGGGCGCGGAGCACCGTAGGCAGCACCTGCCCCGCGCGACCCAATGCTGCCACTCTAACACCAGCTCCAACAAACCCCAACTCCAGTCCAAATCAAAATTTAGATTCACCACTCTTACCAAGATCCCGTTTAATTCTAAAATTTGGTAAAATTAAAACCCCAGCAACTGTGGATACAGGCGCAACATGTACACTCATTTCTGAAAGTTTCTTCAAAAAAAATTAAAAATCAAAAAGGAGTGTTAGTTTCTGAGCCCCAATTAATAAATGAATCAGCAATAACGGCTAATTCCGAAGCCTTAGAATTTAATATGAAAGTCAAGCTCCATTTTAAGATTCAGTATCTCTCCTGGTCTTTCACATTTTTCGTTGCAAAGAAATTACATGTTAATGCTATTTTAGGCATAGATTTTTTACAGTTCACCAAAGCAATAATTAATATAGCCAAGGGCACAGTTACCTTTCCGTACAAGCAGACGTTAATTTTATCATTGAATGCACAGAATAAATCAGAGTCAGAACCACCCAAACCTAACACGCCCAAATTTGGTGAAAACCTAAACTCTAAACAGTTAGAAATAGTTAAAAAGTTAATAGACCAATATCCAGAAACCATAACCAAGAAACTAGGTAGGACAAATGTACTAAAATACCACATTAATGTTAAAGAAGGCCATCAATGTCGTTCACGTCCTTACCAATTTTCACCACCCAAAACAGAAATTTTAAGGAACCACATACAGGAATTATTAGATAATGGAGTAATAAGGAAATCCAACAGTCCCTTTTCATGTCCAGCCTTCATAATTCCAAAAAAAGGAGGGAAAACAAGACTAGTAGTAAATTACAAGGCGTTAAATAAGGGCATCACTCTTGAAGCAACTCCTATGCCTTCAACAGACAGTGCATTTCAACATTTGGGTAAAGCAAAGTGGTTTACATTATTAGACTTAAATTCAGCTTATAATCAAATCCCATTAGATGAAGAATCCAAGAAATACACGGCTTTTGTAGTACCCTGGGCACAGTACGAATTTGAATACGTCCCCTTTGGAATCTCAAATGGTAGTATGGTACTTACAGACCTTATTAACCGCATTTTTGGTGACATTAAATTTAAGTATTTGTTTTCATTTTTTGATGATATTGTAGTTTACTCTGACTCCTTCGAAGAACATTTACAACACCTTAAGGAAGTTCTAGAGCGATTAAAGAAAGCAAATTTGACAGTTAATCCATCTAAAATAACAGTAGCTTCAAACAAAATAGAGTTTTTGGGCCACATCATTCAAAATAACACCTTAAGTCTTAGCAAGGAAAAAACACAACCGATTGACAATTTTCCTACACCCAAAAACTTGAAGCAAGTAGCTAGATTTTTAGGAATGACAGCTTATTACTCTCGGTTTATTAAAAACTATGCTCAGTTGTCAGCCCCCTTAAATCACTTAAAAAAGAAAGGAGTACCCTTTTCTTGGGGACCAGAGCAACAGTCAGCTTTCGAAAATTTAAAAAAAGCTCTAACATCATCTCCTGTTCTACGTATGCCGAATTTTGATAAGCCCTCTATTTTGCAAACCGATGCATCTCGATCAAGTATAGGCGCAGTACTGGCACAAAGATATAATGACATCCTTCTCCCTGTAGCTTATCGTCACGTCCCACGAACAATCATGAAAAGAATTATAGCGCATTTGAATTAGAGGCACTTGCAGTAACATTTTTCCTAGATAAATTTAGAGTTTATTTAGAGCACCGCCACTTTGAGTTACATTGCGACAATCATGCCCTGACATGGCTCTTAAATCACCCGCGTCAAGTTGGAAAAATTGGACGGTGGATAACTCTCATTAACGCATTTCAATTCACAATTTCCCATATTTCCGGGAAAGACAACTCAGTTGCCGATTGCCTCTCACGAATGTTCGAAGACACAGCAGTAGAAAACCAAGAAAACCCCCTAACCAACACCAAGGTAGAAACAGAACACCCCCAAACTAAAAGCAATATAGGCACCGATAACTCCCAAACCAAAATAGACCATAATAACAAGGTTCAGGTTTTATTCAAAATCCCCGAAGCATTCAAAGACATCTTAACTCACCAGAAAGAAGATCCTCATATTGCCAGCATAGTCAAAAAACTTAATAAACCCAACCCCCCACCAAACTATTTTTTACATCAGGGCATACTAGTACACCAAACACCTAAACAAACCAAACCAAGAATTGTAATTCCAGATAAATTAATCCCCATGCTTTTTCAATATTATCACCAAGCTCCCACAACAGCACATTTAGGAATTAATAAAACCTTGGCGAGGATAGAACCACATTTTTGGAACGATCAGTTAAAACAGAGGATATCCGACATGGTTAGATCTTGTAATGTGTGTCAAAGATCAAAACAAGCTCCCAACACCAAAATAGGTCATTTAGCTTCAGAAATAATAACTCAACCATTTGAAAAGGTGTTTATAGATTTCATTGGACCATTGCCCAGAGCTAAACAATCAGGAAACCGTTACATCTTAACCATAACCGACGCCTTTTCAAAATACACAGTTTTCCTACCTGCTAGAAACGCAACGGCCAACACAACAGTAAACTTGCTTAAAAGAGGATTGTTTGCTTATTTTGGCTTTCCTAAAATACTAGTTTCAGACAATGCCAAATGTTTCCGTTCTAAGGAAATTTCTGAAATGTGTTTAGCTTATGGAATTCGTCACATTACCACAACACCGTATTATCCAAACCCGAGCCATGCAGAAAGAGCAAATAAAAATATTAAGGTCGCCTTGAGAGTCTTTCATTCACAAAATCAAACTGAGTGGGATAAAGACATTTCTCTTTTCCAAATTGCATTTAACTCTGCGAAACATGAAAGTACAGGTTTTTCTCCAGCTGAATTATTTCTCAATTTTACAATCAAACACCCTTTAGAACTTTCTTGGAATCTTGATCAACTTCTACCCACACAAAACTCTGACAATAGAGACAAGTGGGCAGAAGCCATTTCAAACCTTAAAAAAGCCCATGGGAAAAGAAAAGAAAGATATAGCAACACACACATACCACAACCATATAAAGTAGGTGATTGGGTAATGTATAAGCTACACCACCAATCCAAAGCTATAGACCAAGTGAATGCCAAGCTTTTACCCCTCTGGTCCAAACCTGTAGTGATAGGAGCTTTCACATCACCAGTAACAGTCCAATTAGTAGACCCTACTAGTGGAAAATGCATAGCAAGGGCTCATGTAACTCAATTAAAAAGATATTTCTTGCCAAAATATTAAAAAAAAAAGTCCATGCCCCCCAAATGGAGTAAGTGATATTAGTTAAGAACTTAGAAGTAAGATACACATACACACATATATACACAACATACACTCTCTTTGTGTCTGACACCCCTTGTGACTTGGGCTATGCTTCGCGAAGGCATCACCTTCAAGGAAGGGTCAGGCACAGAGGGAAATACACAAACACACACTTGGCCAACCATCGCCTCCAGTCATTAGGTCTTAATTTTTTTTCTCTCCAAGTTTGTGCGCGACAAATGAAATTGCCTCCAGAGACTTTTTGTTTATATTTTTTTTATCTGGTGGCAATTTCAACCCTAATGCACTGGAGGAAGAATGAGTATTCCCTTGCACCGGAGAGGGAATAAGCCAATACACTTACACACACACACTCACACACACACACCCAAACACCAAACACACACACATCACATAAATTTAGTTTTGTTAGTAGGCCTACTACCCCCATATAATAAATGTTTGTTTATATTTTGTCTCAATGTAGAAGAGGCATGCCTATTCAATGATGAATTTATTATTATCATATTCAATCAATTATATCACTATTGCACTTAGAATATGTTATCGTTGTTATGTATTATTGTTGTTATTTGAAAATATTTATTATTGTTATTTAATTTATAGATCAATTTGACCCCCCATTATATTTAAATGGAATCTCAAATAACTTACTCATAAATTAACGGTTCTGCTTTTCAATCCATAGCTCTCAAATTAATAGTTTCAGATTTTGATTACGTTGCTAATTAAATAACAGTTACAGATCAATCACACCTTCCTTCCTCCTTCAGCTGCCGGGGAGAGGGGGGGGAGATTGTGACATCATTCATGTAACCGTCGCACCAGCTTTTGTTTGAAACTCGACCTCAGCCCTGCCCAGTCTAGACCAAGGTCAAGGTTCAGAGTGCAGAGGGTATACCCAGCGGCTCAGGTAAGTCGTCGCTCTCTCGCCTGCTGACCGTCGACCAGTTCACATCATCCGCCACCACACGATGCAGGAGTAGACTTCTTCAGCACGGTCATGGGGTGAGAGCGGGGGAGCTGGAGCTGGTATGTAAGAAACTAATTGGCAGTCAAATCAGGCCCGATACGATCCTTCCAAATTCCAAATTAAACAACTAATACCACATTCGTCACATTACCACAACACCGTATTATCCAAACCCGAGCCATGCAGAAAGAGCAAATAAAAATATTAAGGTCGCCTTGAGAGTCTTTCATTCACAAAATCAAACTGAGTGGGATAAAGACATTTCTCTTTTCCAAATTGCATTTAACTCTGCGAAACATGAAAGTACAGGTTTTTCTCCAGCTGAATTATTTCTCAATTTTACAATCAAACACCCTTTAGAACTTTCTTGGATTCTTGATCAACTTCTACCCACACAAAACTCTGACAATAGAGACAAGTGGGCAGAAGCCATTTCAAACCTTAAAAAAGCCCATGGGAAAAGAAAAGAAAGATATAGCAACACACACATACCACAACCATATAAAGTAGGTGATTGGGTAATGTATAAGCTACACCACCAATCCAAAGCTATAGACCAAGTGAATGCCAAGCTTTTACCCCTCTGGTCCAAACCTGTAGTGATAGGAGCTTTCACATCACCAGTAACAGTCCAATTATTAGACCTTACTAGTGGAA